>CM076582.1:69179369-69818627 GCA_034641835.2 Pinus albicaulis | reverse complement strand
TATTGATTATGCATACAAAATTTTTTAATAAATTAATTTACATCTATTAACCAAACACCATTCACCACAAATTTTAGGTTATCATTGTTGAAAATGCAGCAAGATGATGGAGCTTAGTGAAATGAAGTCGGCTTCACTAAGTGGGCCTGCAGGCAAATTCTGGCGCAAAATCTATTTTTAGACATATGGAGCATGGTTCAGGGATTCCAGTTTGAGATTCTTGAAGTATGTGTCATGTTGGTAAAAATAAATGAGACTCTATTTTTTGAGGTCAAAGAGGTCGAAGTCTATTTTTAGACTGCCTCTCCTTAAAACAGGGAAGTCAAATATTATTTACCCTTAATAATATTTGGACTATAAACAGCAGTTTACTCTCTTGGAGCACTTCAGTTCGAGCTACAGAAGTGGCTCATGCATCTGACGGAGGAATCATGTGGTTCCCAAGGGTTTGATGGCATCATGCATGGTTGACTTCAGTTGGACTTCAGTGGCAGAAGTTTGGAGGAGTTAATGAGACAGATAGTGTAGTTGTGTTCTGTTTATTTTAGTTGAACTGATTGAGATTAGTTTAACTAGATAATCAATTAGTTATGAGTGGAGTGAATTAAATATTATTTAATTCATTAAATAGTAACTCATTATTCAACTCAAGAACACATCAGTTCACTACAGTGCATGATCAGTTCAGTGGAGACCAGTGAAAGAGGTAGATGAAAGGGTGGAGTTAGCTATCAGTTGTGACTATACTGTTGCTATTTGCAACACACAGATAGGAGGAGTAAGCCCATGAGGATTGCGCAGTTCGGGCTGGTGGTTTATCTATATAAAGAGGCCATCCCATAGCATTGAAACACGCAATAGAGGCAAGGCAATTGGCGGTGAGTTTTGAACCAGTAACCTGTTCAAAACTGAGCTAGATTGTGAGTAACTTTATGAGAAAGTACTGAGTACTTGTGAGGAGTATTGTACTGAGTTTGTTACTTGATTTCTCCATTATAATATACACAATAGCTGTGGGGTTTTCAGCTATAAACTTTCCCCATACATACTGTGTTAATGTGTATGATGATTTGATGTGTTATCGCTTGATTTTATTTCCGCATGTGTGATGATCTGAGTTGATTGAGTGGAAGAGATTATGTGTTATGTATGAAGCTCAAATAGTATGTGACCAGGATAGTCTCGGTGGATAATTATTTATTATTCAACAAATTTCTACATGGTATCGGAGCTATTGAAGCAGAGATTGATCATCACAGTGATTACAAACTTATTTCGGTAGACAGAGTCTGCATGCGGGCTAGGTAGCCTCTGGATCCATCCTTTCCTTTGAAAGGTGATATATCCAGTAAATGCCCCTGCAGTCGATCTCTGTGCTAGAAATAATTTGTTCTCACAGATCCAGAGCGGTTGAGCTTTGAGGTGGAATTCGAATTTTGCAGCAGTTTTGTTTTCTTGGTGCCGGTGTTGAAAATGTCTTTCAACGGTTTGCGACTCGAATATGCTCTTGAAGGCAGTTCGAATTATGTTGCATGGAAGGATCGCATGGAGGTAGTATTAGAAGATAATGGTCTGAAGGAGTTTGTAGATACGGATGATAATGGTCTGAAGGAGTTTGTAGATACGGATGTCCAAAAGCCCATTGATCCTGCTGAAGTCGAAGTATGGCAAAAGAAGATGGCGAAATGTCGAAGGATCCTGTTGGAGGGCGTCAAGGATCATATTGTATCCAGCCTGCATGGAAAGGCTTCTCCATTTCTTATGTGGAAAGCTTTGACGGATCTATTCCAGAGTAAGAGCGACCAAAGGAAGCTGGCGCTCAAAGATAAGCTCAGGAACATCAAGATGGAGAAGGGCGACAATATCGCCAAATACCTCACGAAGTTCACTCAATGCAGAGATGAGCTGGGAAGTGTGGGGGTGACTGTCGAAGACGAGGACATGGTCGACCTGGCTCTCCTTGGTCTTCCGAAGGTTTGGCACTCATATCAAGATAGTGTCAATGGTCGGGAGAAGCTGTCGGGATGGGAGCGCCTTTGGGCGGATCTCATGCAGGAGGAGATAAGGAGGACTACTCGAGATGGATCTTCATCAAAGGGAGCTGATGAAGAAAATTGCGCTTTGGTGGCCAAAGCAAAGAAAGGGAAGGGTAAGAAAACCTCTCATTCTGGTGCAAAGGGCAAGAAGTAGGATATGGCGAAAGTGAAGTGTTTTCACTGCCATGATCACGGACATTATGCTACAAATTGTCCAAAGAAGAAGAAGAACAAGCAAGCGGGAAGATCTGCAGATGGAGAAGCTTTGGCTTCATAGTTCGAGCTTGACTTTTCACCGATCGCATGCTTGGTTTCAAGTGTGTTGGGATCGGTATGGTTCTTAGACAGCGGTGCATCATTTCATATGATGGGAGATCGGGATTTGTTCTCAGATCTGGAGGACAAAGATTTGGGTGTGCACATCGAGATGGGCGATGATGGTAGATACAGTGCGACTGGTATCGGTACCATATCCTTTCAGAGGGAGTCTGGTAAACCCTTTGTATTGAAGGATGTCATGCATGTACCCGGATTGAAGAAGAACTTGATCTCTGTGGCGATGTTGGAGGATAAGGGGTATGATGTGGTCTTCAGCGAAGGAAAATCCTTCCTGCGCAGTAAGACTACTGGAGAGACTCGGAAGATAGGGGTTCGAACCAAGAACCTTTATCAGTTGCAGGTAGATGGCTGCGCAGTTATGGCATGCAAGGCGGGAGAAGTGGTGAGCCGGGATGATGAGGGCGAACTGTGGCATAGGAGATTGGGCCACCTTCACCATGGAGCTTTGAAGATTCTGCAGCAGATTTCTACTGGGCTTCCTAAGGGCACTCTTGCGCAGTCAGATCAGTGCAAGGGGTGTACTTTAGGGAAGTATGTGAAAGCTACCTTTCACGAGAAGGATAGTCGCGCCACGACGATCCTTGAGAGAGTTCACACAGACGTGTGTGGTCCTTTCTCAGTTGCTTCGACAGCAAAGCACAAGTATTATGTGATCTTTGTTGATGATTTCTCTCGAAAGTGCCGGATCTTCTTCATGCAGAAGAAGAGCGATACATTCGCGAAGTTCTGTGAGTTTAAAGCACTGGTCGAGAAGGAGTCGGGGAAGAAGGTGATTGCTCTAAGGAGTGATAACGGTGGTGAATTCATCTCGGCTGAATTCAAGGAGTTCTGCAGCGCAGAAGGGATTCGGAGAGAGCTCACCGCACCCCATAACCCACAGCAGAACGGGGTGGCTGAGCGGAAGAACAGAACGATCGTGGGTGCTGCATGGGCGATGTTGCATGATCAGGGCCTACCCCTTCACTTGTGGGCCGAGGCATGCAATACAACAGTGTATGTGCAGAACCGTTGTCCTCACAAGGTTCTTGGCATGAGTACACTGGAGGAGGCTTATTCTGGCAAGAGGCCTGATATTTCCCATTTGCGGATTTTTGGTTCTCCTATCTACATGCATGTGACGAAGGATGCGAGAAGGAAGTTGGATCCAACTGCTGAGGTTGGAATATTTGTGGGGTACACTGATACACCTCACAACTATCGGGTGTATGTGCCAGACAGTCGCAAGACTGTTGTGCGACGGGATATAAAATTTCAAGAGGAGAAAGCCATGCAGTGTTCGCTTGAGAGGGAGCCACACTTGCATGCAGATGAGGAGCTGTTAGTTCCTAAGGAGGAGCTTCCGGATGTGGATCAGCCACAAGAGGAGGTTTAGGAGGTGGAAGAAACCACCCAGGCAGCGCCAACCATCAGAGGGCGCATGCGCACTACAGAAGCTGAGCGACTGGCTTGGGATGCAGAGAAGGTTGTAGGACCACCTACAGCACAGCGCAGACAGAGACAGTCACCGGATCGGTACACTGGATACATGGCTCTTATGAGTCAATGTGTTTTGACAGAGCTATCCTCTTTTGAGGAAGCTGTGGAGGAACCCGCATGGGTTGATGCCATGATCGAAGAATATGATTCGATCATCAGGAACAGTGCATGGGAGATTGTCCCAAGACCGGTTGGGAAATCAGTTGTAGGTTCGCGATGGATCTAGAAGGTGAAGCAGGCGGCTGACGGGAGTGTGGAGAAGTACAAGGCGAGATTTGTCGCCCGTGGCTTCTCACAGATCGAGGGGATTGACTATGAGGAGACTTTTGCACCTGTCGCAAGGTACTCTTCCATACGGACGATCCTTGCTCTCTCAGCGCAGATGTGGTGGCACATTCATCAGATGGATGTGAAGACTGCGTTCCTCAATGGAGTTATTGAGGAAGAGGTGTACATAGAGCAGCCTGAAGGTTTTGAGATCTTCAGCAGTGAGTCGCATGTCTGCCGACTCAAGAGAGCACTGTACGGGCTGAAGCAAGCACCTCGTGCTTGGTACACTCGGATAGACAGCTACTTCACCGGGCTTGGATTCTCCAAGAGTGAGGCGGATCCAAACCTGTACCAGATTGTGGTGGAGGGGAAGCTGTTGATCATCATACTGTATGTAGATGATCTGATTTTGATTGGTGATGAGCAGTTGATACTTTCATGCAAGGAGGATCTTGCACGAGAGTTTGAGATGAAGGACTTGGGCATCCTTCATTATTTCCTGGGATTGGAGATTTGGCAGCGCAGCGGAGGACTGTTTGTTTCTCAGGGCAAGTATGCCCGGGAGATTCTTGAGAGGTTCAACATGCAAGGCTGCAAGCCTGTTGACACTCCTCTTCCTGGTGGTTGGAGGAAGGAGGATGCTACTTCAGCGGAGGTAGTGGATGCCACTATCTATCGACAGTTGGTGGGGTCGCTTATGTATCTGGTCAATACACGACCTGATATATGCTATGCAGTTAACCAGCTTTCGCAAGCTATGGTTAAGCCTACCAAGCTCTTTTGGAAGGCAGGCAAGCATGTATTGCGCTATATCAGAGGCACATTGGGATTCATGGTACAGATAGGAGGATCAGTTGAGGCAGCATGGCTTCACAGATTGGTATCATCATATCAGAGATTGTGTTCAACGGAGAATCATGATGCTTTCATATGTTCCCACGGAGGATCAGGATGCCGACATCCCGACGAAGGCGCTCACCAGGAGCAAGTTCGAATTCCACAGAGGCAGGATAGGGGTTGCAGATAATCCATATCTTGCTGAGAGGGAGTGTTGAAAATGCAGCAAGATGATGGAGCTTAGTGAAATGAAGTCGCCTTCACTAAGTGGGCCCGCAGGTAAATTCTGGCGCAAAATCTATTTTTTAGACTATGTCTATTTTTAGACATATGGAGCATGGTTCGGGGATTCCAGTTTGAGATTCTTGAAGTATGTGTCATGTTGGTAAAAATAGATGAGACTCTATTTTTGAGTTCAAAGAGGTCGAAGTCTATTTTTAGACTGCCTCTCCTTAAAACAGGGAAGTCAAATATTATTTACCCTTAATAATATTTAGACTATAAACAACAGTTTACTCTCTTGGAGCACTTCAGTTCGAGCTACAGAAGTGGCTCATGCATCCGACAGAGGAATCACGTGGTTCCCAAGGGTTTGATGGCATCATGCATGGTTGACTTCAGTTAGACTTCAGTGACAGAAGTTTGGAGGAGTTAATGAGACAGATAGTGGAGTTGTGTTCTGTTTATTTTAGTTGAACTGATTGAGATTAGTTTAACTAGCTAATCAATTAGTTATGAGTGGAGTGAATTAAATATTATTTGATTCATTAATTAGTAACTCATTATTCAACTCAAGAACACATCAGTTCACTACAGTGTATGATCAGTTCAGTGGAGACCAGTGAAAGAGGTAGATGAAAGGGTGGAGTTAGCTATCAGTTGTGACTATACTGCTGCTATTTGCAACACACAGATAGGAGGAGTAAGCCCATGAGGATTGCGCAGTTCAGGCTGGTGGTTTATCTATATAAAGAGGCCATCCCATAGCATTGAAACATGCAATAGAGGCAAGGCAATTGGCGGTGAGTTTTGAACCAGTAACCTGTTCAAAACTGAGCTAGATTGTGAGTAACTGTATGAGAAAGTACCGAGTACTTGTGAGGAGTATTGTACTGAGTTTGTTACTTGATTTCTCCATTATAATATACACAATAGCTGCGGGGTTTTCAGCTATAAGCTTTCCCCATACATACTGTGTTAATGTGTATGATGATTTGATGTGTTATCGCTTGATTTTATTTCCGCATGTTTGATGATCCGAGTGGAAGAGATTATGTGTTGTGTATGAAGATCAAATAGTATGTGACCAGGATAGTCTCGGTGAATAATTATTTATTATTCAAAAATTTCTACAAAAGGTTGTATAAGACCCGGGGCCTTAATTGTCTCAACTTTATTCTGCTGGAAAACCAAACATTCTACCACAAAATTTTGAATATCAGATTTAAGGCCATCCCAAAAAAATTCTTTCTTCACCCTGTGGTAAGTTTTTAAAAATTCTGAGTGTCCTCCTAAAGGAGAAGTGTGCAATTCCAAAAGAATATTTTGTTTTAGTTGGGAATTCTTGCAAAGATATAAGTGATCTTTGTACCATAAGGAATCATTTTTCCAACTAAATGTATCAGATGTACTAGGATCTTGCTGCAACTTTTGAATGAGTGTCCATACATCTTTGTCCTTCTTCCATTCATCTCTTGCTTCAGTTATCCAATCTGGTTGGATAATAGAAATGGCACAAAGCAATGCTTCCACCTCTTCATTCTTTCTTGAGAGTGCATCCGCAACAACATTAAGCTTTCCTTTTTTGTAGATTATTTCAAAGTCATAACCCAACATCTTTGTAACCCATTTTTGCTGCTCTTCTGAAGATAGTCTTTGTTCCAAAAAGTGTTTAAGACTATCATGATCAGTTTTTACCTTGAAGTGTCTTCCCATTAGGTAAGTTCATCATTTCTTTAGTGCATGCAGTATTGCTAACATTTCCTTCTCATAAATAGGTTTCTGTAAATACTTTCCTTTGATTGGACGACTTTCAAAAGCAATGGGTCTTCCTTCCGGCATTAAAACTGCACCAATTCCATTTCCTGAGGCATCACATTCCACAATAAAGGTTTTTGTGAAGTCTGGTGTAGCTAAGACCGGTGCTAGGCACATTGCCTCTTTAAGACGTTCAAAGGTCTTAGTTGCTTCAGGAGTCCATGAAAATGCATCTTTCTTCAATAATGTTGTTAGAGGTGCTGCTATTCTCCCATAATTCTTAACAAACTTGCGATAATACCCTGTTAACCCAAGAAATCCTCGCAACTTCTTTATGGTTGTGGGGACTTTCCATTCCTTAATGGCTTTAATTTTGTTATGGTCTACTTTAACACCCTCGTGAGATACAATATGACCCAGATATTCCACCTCTTGTACTCCAAAGAAAAATTTGGATTTTTTTGCATATAATTGTTTCTCCTTCAATATTTTGAGCACCTCGTCAACATGTTCAACATGATCCTTCCAAGACCTGCTGTAGATTAGTATATCATCAAAAAATACTAGCACAAATTTTCTAAGGAAGGGTTTGAAAATGGAATTCATCAACCCTTGAAATGTAGAAGGTTCATTGGTAAGGCCAAAAGGCATGACCAAAAATTCATAATGACCCTCATGAGTTCGAAATGTTGTTTTTGGAATATCTTCAGTCTTCATTCTAATTTGATGATATCCTGAATGAAGATCCGACTTGGTAAAATAAATTGCTCCATGTAATTCATCCAATAATTCATCAATCACAGAATGGGAAATTTATCTTTAATGGTGAGCTTATTGAGCTCCCTATAATCCGGACACATGCGCCATGATCCATCCTTCTTGTGTACCAATACTACAGAAGCAGAGAAAGAACTTTGACTAGGTTGAATTATACCCGCCTCTAACATTTCTGCAATCATACGTTCAATTTCGCTCTTTTGGACATAAGGATATCTATAAGGCCCGATGTTTGGAGGAACACTTCCTGGAATCAAATGAATAGCATGATCATGATCACGAATATGTGGGAGTCCTTTGGGAGTTTCAAACACCTTGGAATGATTGTCCAAGAATTGTTGGAGATCTGCAGAAATAGATGATTTTGATGTTGAAACTTCTAGTGAGCATAATTGTGCAATTACGCCTCGTTGTTCTTTATTTAGAAGCTTTTTCATGACATTAGAGCTTATTATCCTTCCCGGCTTCCCTTCAATACCCCGTAATTCGACTTCCTTTCCTTCTGAAAAAAATTTCAAGAAACGTTCTTGAAAATTAAAAGCTACCGTCCCCAAAGATTGTAACCATTGTACTCCTAGTACAACATCAACACCTCCCATAGGAATGGAAAGCATTGGACTAGTAAATACATATTACCCCATGGTTAGCTTGATATTATGGCATTTTCCAGAGCAATTTATAGTTCCTCCATTTGCAACCATCACTTGACATTCTGGTGCTGGGTATAGGAAACAATTTAATTCCTTGGCTACCTTACAATGAATAAAATTATGGGTGCTACCTGAATCAATCAACACTATTACCTTTTTCTTCTTGATATGTCCTTCTATCTTGATAGTTTGAGGAGTGGTAATTCCTGCCAATGCATTACACGATATGGTCGGACTCATTTCTTCCTCTTCTTGGGTTGGTTCCTGGTGTATATCCTCTTCTTGTTAATTTTCTTCTTCCTCTTCACAATCTATGTAAAATAATTTCTTCTCAGCACACTTATGACCTTTAATGTATTTGCTATCACAACTGTAGCAAAGCCCTTTTGCTCTTTTTTCTTCCAATTGTTGTGGTGTCAACCTTGTAGGTTGTGGAAATCTAGACGTAGCAACACTTCCTTCTTTATAGAATTTAGTGGTAGGCTTCCTTGTCGCCATAATTTTACATTCAACTTTTCTTGCCAACCTGAATGCCTTCTCCAATGAATCAGGTTCCAAAACGTGAACTTCATGTTGGATGTTATCCTTTAAAGTGCCTATGAAGAGATAAATCCCGTGTTCCTCTGGAATATCAGTTACCCTTATATTCAATTTTTGGAAGTCCTCAATGTTTTCCCCCACTAAACCCTTTTGTTTGAGATTTATCAATTGGCTAAAGAAGGTGTTGCTCTTTGTATCCTCATAATGTGCTATCATTTCCTCCGTAAAAATTGACCAAGTGACAATTTTTTTACGGGAGAAAAGCCATCGATGCCATACAAATGTATTTTGTTCTAAATGTAAAGTTGCAATGTGTACCTTTTGTGTGTTTTGCACATTATGGAGATCAAAATATTGCTCCATCTGTAGTATCCATGTTACAGGATCCTTTCCATCAAACTTCCTCATATCCATTTTTGGAATATGGTGGTTCTTCCCGCAAACATTAGAGTTTATGAAATCATGATTAACATTTATTTTGTTCTCATCATGAGGTTCTTCTACTATCTTTTCACCATTAGGAAACATTTCTTGTATCAACTTGGTCAAACCTTCGATGTCTGCTTTTAGATCATTCTTCATGTTTTTCATGTTGTTTTCCATGTTGTCTTTCATGTCATCCATCTTGGCTTCCATGCCAGCTTCCATGCCATCCATCTTAGCTTCCACGCCTTTCTTCAAACCATCCATCTTCTCTTCCATGCCTTTCTTCAAAACTTCCATTTCATTTTTTGTTGCTCTTTGCAAGAGTGAAATTTGTTGCACTTGCTCTTGTAATTTTGATAGATCATGTTGTAATTCTTCATCTTCATGAGTCATAGTAGAGCCTTCTGAAGGTTTAATGGGTGTTGAATTATTTTTACGGGGCATGTTTTAGAACCCAATACTGATATCTATTCTACAATATGCCCTTGGAATAAATTCAAATTGATTCTTCAAACAAGACTTATGCAATTCAGAAAAAGAAAATACACACCTTTTTCTTGCTTTTGAGGAGCTTGATATTGAAATTGGATTATCTCTGTGATTGTAGCACTTCAATATCTGAATTTCAGTATCAACGTTGCCCTCTGAATTATCTTTCGAATTCCACAGGTTTGACTTGATTTGGATTATCCAAGAAAACGTTGTGTCCAATCTCCCACAATGACCTAATTATGGACTGGTTCAGTAGAGTGAACTTGTACGACTTGCCACGTGTCACTGTTTCATCCTTTGTCTCTGAAATTTATAGCCAAGAAACTAAAGTCCATGTACTTACGACCACTATTTACGGCACTCCAATCCAATGTCTAGAGAGAGATTTATTGAAATTTTCCCACGATCACCTCTTTGATATGAAATTCAGGAGCCTGAAAAAGCACTACCTTCCACAGCTCATATCTCCAAAAATATTGCGAACCAAGCTCTGAAATTTTTTGACGAATTTCCTCAGGATTTTAGCTTTTCACCATATGAATTTCAGATTTTGAATCTTCGTAGAAAAAACGTTATAGCACAAATTCCACGATGACCTGTTTAGGAGCTTGAAAAAAGACCAAACTTCCACAGATCATATCTCCGAAAATATTACGCACCAAGCTCTGAAATTTTTAGAAAATCTTCCTCAGGATTTTGGCTTCGTACCCTAAAAACTTTCGTGTATGAAACTTTGTAGAAAAAAATTTATAGCGAAAATTCCATGATGACCTGTTTGGAGCAGCGAAACCCTAGAATCCAAAGCCTCTGATACCAAATGTTGTGTAGCCAGCTCCAAAAATATAAGAAAAGAGATATAAACGCCTTAGAAATAAGCCAATTTGAGGGAAAAACCTCCAATACATTACATAAATGAACAATTCGTAGATGATCCAATTTACAAAACCTCCTTTCTATATATAGGAATCCATGGGGCCATAATGTAATCCTAGTGGGACACAATGTAATCCTAGCTGACCTAACAATAATAATTTAAGGGCACAATAATAATAAAATGGGGGTTACAAGGGTACAATAATAATAATAAGGGGGTTACACTAACAACAATAAGGGACTATACTAGTAATATAGGGACCTAACAACCTTCCCCTTCTGGTTCCTCCGATTACCAGATTCTCATGATGGCCTCTGACCAACCTCTCATCGTTGACCTTAACCTTCAAACTCGGTCTCGTCAGTACCCCACGCCTCCCGCTCCATTTGTCCCCAATTCCCCATCTTCAGGTCCTACAGAGCCTCTGTCGACACCCAATAGTCCCTTGCAAATCCCTCCACCCAAAGCTGAGGTTCATACCAAGATTCCTAAGGGCCCATTACGCCGAAATTCTGCCTCTGGTTGGGCTACCCATTCATATAGCATAGTAGATGATCTGGCACAATCTCCTGCTGCCATTTCAACACTAGAACTCCTCTAGTCGTGTCCTTCTCGAAAGAAGGCTCTACTATCTGTTGTGGCTGCTATAGATCCTGCTAATGACCAATTGATTGTTTTCGACGGCCGTCAGTCATACCATCCCCCCCTTCCTGCTTTTGTTGCTTTCCAAATCCCAGTCAAAATCCGAAATGCCAACGTCGCTCGGTGTATTATTGATGAGGGGGCATCTACCTCTGTAATTTCTACTTCGGTTTGGAAACAACTTGGATCTCCTGAGCTGGCCCCTTCCACAATTACCCTTCATGCGTGGGATGGCCATGCCTCCTAGCCCATCGGCCTTTTCCGTAACTGTCCTATCACCCTTGTGAGCAAGACTGTTTATGTCAACGTTGAAGTTATCGAAACCCCTCTTGACTATAAAATTCTTTTGGGGCATAGTTACACCTATGCCATGTCTGTCATCCCATCCGTAGTCCACCGCAAGATGTTTTTCCCTCATAATGGAAAGATAGTCACAATTGACTAGTTGACGTATCATGAGCCAAAATCTCAGACTTCCCCTGAGTTGATCATCTCTTCCGTAGCCAATAAGCCATCTATTGATTCTTTGACCAGTGTTTCCCCCGACGTCTACAAGGACTCCTCCTTGCTTGGAACCTTCCCTGGTCTTCCTCCTCCTCTTGTCTCTAATCCCAGCTCAGCGAATGTTTTCATGATGCAATTGTGTCGGGCCGACCTCACACGGCTCGCTTCGGCTAGTCAGCAACCTCCACCTCACCCGCCGCCATCTGCTCCTAGCCCTTCGCCACCACCAACTGGACCTTTTCCTGCTAGCCCTTCCCCTACAGCTAGTACCCATGAGCCTCTCTACCCTCCTGGGTCGATTCCCCCAAGTCTTAACCATCTTGGCGCCATCCCTTCTGGCCATTACCCCACTGGTATGATACCCTTCTTCGCTCCCCCTCCTAGAGTCTATTCGGTCCCCATCATGGCCACCCTTTCCCTCCCTAATTTAACCCTGGGAATTCCCATTTGGTACCTTGGCCCTCCAGCCGCTACCCCACCAGGTCACCCCAAACCATACCTTGCTTTGACACCAGTTCAACCAGTTCCCATCACCACAGTGCCACCCGCACCTCAACAAGACTGTTCTCCTGCTATGACAGCTACAGGGAAGAAACAAAAAACTCACAAGGGGGCATCCAAAGACAAGGCCACCACACCTGACCCTACCCCTCCTCCACCCGCCAAGCCTTGTGCCTTGTGTGATGGTGTCGGTTATGCCACCCATACTTGTCCTGAGTTTCCCCGTATCCAACCCATGATTAAGGTCACGTTCCCTGAATCTACGATCCCTGAAACCTCTGTTTCTTCCTCTTCCACAACCAAGAACCCAAAGACTCTTCGCACCAACAAACCCTATGCTCTGTGTGGTGTCCATGGCCATTATTATCACCATTTTCCTCACCTCACGCATTACCGAGCCTATTTAGAGGTCATTCACGAGTACGAGGTCGAACAAAATCAATCCACCTCTCCCATCCATGCTCAGTATGCGTCAAGCCTACTCGAGGATCCCCCCGCTACCATAGACATTCCTCCCCCTGATGTTGAGATGTCAGAACCTGCTGCCCCCCTCCTATACCTATCATCCTCCGCATGACCCTCGGAGTACATTCCCTCTGAATCCACTCCATTTTTTTTGCTTTATTCCCCTTCAGCAACATTCTTGGGCTCTACATGCTTTGACCGTCTTTTTACTTGTTCTTCCGTCATCCCCCGTGACGTTATGTATGTGTGCCTTTCTTCCCATATTGATGATTTAGGTAGCATTGCAGCATCATGTGGTTTCCTCAACCTCTCCCTTTCCTCTCATCATCAGGAGGATACCATCCACATCTATGATGTCCATCACTGCATGAGCTCTCGCTTTTCCTCCCATCGTTCTCATTCATCACCCTTTAGTCGATCTATGAGTCCTAGCCATCCTACCCAGACTACTCCCTCCCATAGTAGCTATTTGATGTCTACCCTATACTCACGCTGCTGTCATTATTCTCCTTCCTCCAATTTTTTGTCCTATGACACTTTCTACCGAACCTCTCGCCCACACATTATATTGGCTATGCCGACGGGGCTAGTCGCTACTCCCGGAATCTCGCTTCGGCTGCCTGGGCCATTTTTACCCCCTTGCATTCCCTCATTCTTTTGAATGGGGTCTGCATTGGTAATGCCACCAATAATCAGGCCGAATATGATGTAGTACGTGGTCTCCTAGTCGATGCCCTATCTCATCGCATCCTCCATCTGCACGTTCATTTAATTCCCTGCTTCTTGTTTTACAACTCAATGGTGTTTATCATGTGCATAATCCTATCCTGTTTAGACAATATTTATGAGTGAAACTTTTGATATGTGACTTTAGATTCATTACTTTCAACCATGTACCTAGAAGTCAAAATCACTATGTAGATAGAATTGAAAATCATGTTCTAGATTGGCATTTATCACACACAAGACAATAACATTTCACACCATCAACACAATGAATATAAATAATATATATAATATAGCATGTCTTTTTTAGAGTCCATCTACTCTGAAACATATGACATGCCCATAGCATGTTACAAAAACAAAACTACAAAACTGGGGGGCACCACTTGCCCCTACATACACACTGGGGGGCACCACCTGCCCTACATCTACTCACTCTCTAGAGAATCCCGAGCCAATGGCTCTACTCCTGCAGCTCGTAGATCGTGCACAGTCTGACCGGCCATCGCCATGCGTCGCATGATACCTCGCCTTTCCGAGGGTAGCCCAATACATAGCTCTATGTACTGGTCATCTAAATCCTGCCAACCACGCTCCGACACACCAGTCAGCAGCCCCTCACATCTATGACGAATGTCTTCCAATAGAGTGGCCATATCCTTGTTCTGTGTCGTTCTTGATCCACTAGCACCTGTAGCTCTAGCTGCTGTAGGTCGTCCCATATATTCGGCCGGTTTTACCGGAGCTATATCTGCATTCCAAAAAGTATAAGGATCAGTACCATGAATACTATTCACAAACTTTACAATGCACATAACATATTACTTACTTGTCACTTACCATCGGGCCCCCATACTCGACCAGGCGGAAGTGGCAAGTCTGGATCTCCCCAATAACTCATCCCACTATAGGGATAGTCATCTATGTATAATGGCATCTGATCCCAATGAGAAAAGAAATTTGGTCGGAACACCTGTCTGACTGCCCCTCCTCCTCCTCTACACAGTAGTCACCCCCACCGATGCATCTAGGGCTCTCTCGGACCCCCATCCGGTAGCTGTACATGAGGTCGTAAGGTCGGGATCTTCTCAAAAAAGAAGGATCACAATACAGTCCCATAAGCACAATCATGATTCACTTGCTGCTGACATAGCGACAACTGTCATTTCACTGACACCAACATCATCTGGGCCCACCCATAGTAGGTCCCACCCAACACACTCTCTACAATCATCATCTGCCCTCCAGTGATGTGATGGAATTCCTAGCTGCCCAAGATCCGCAACACTGTTGCTGCCACTACCCGAGTCTCCAACCTCTCTAGATCCCTAATTGATATTCGAGTCCCTTTGACTCGGACACCTGGTTGACAATGTTTCTCAACGAACTCCATGATGTTACGCCCCTGCGGTAACACTGGCTGTGTATTTCCCACCATCCCTAATGGTGGGAGACCAGTCAGGAAATACAGATCCTGGACTGTCAACTCAATCCTGTGCCCCTGCACTATAAACACCTCATGATCTGGATCCCAATAACTGATAATCCGGGCCAAAAAGGGCTCCCCAGCCCTCATCAAAGGGTTCTCAAAAAATTTCAGAACCCCAAACCTAGCCAATGCATGACAGACACCCTGATCTGCTTGGATTTCCATCTGTAATGTACCTAGGTCTCTCTCTCTCCACTTGATCCGTATATCTGCCATATCTGCACAAAACCATCATCTTTGTCAATTTACAGATAAGAAAAACTACATTCACTCACACCGAAACTGAATCTCAGCCCATACCAGCACTGAAACCACCTCCATATACCAAGTCGCACTTTTTGGCCAAATCCTGGGCCAAGTCGCACTTTTAAGGCCCAAACCTGCATCCCAAGTCGCATTTTTTGCCCCAAAAAGTGTGACCCGGCCGTAATGATGAAGTAGGAGTACTTACTAAGATTTAAGACCCTAATCTAAACTTTGAATCCATCAAAAACAAAGAGTGGGATTAGGCTTCTTACCTGCAACTGACGGATTGCGATTCCAATGGTCGATTTTTATGCTACGATCACCGCAAGATTTAGGGCCTTCTCTCCTCTCCACATTCACCACAGCTACACAATAAAATGAATGATTTTGGAGGGAAAATGCCTTATTAGAAGAAAAACCCCTATTTTTTCTTTTGCCCGCTGCGACCAAACCGTAGCGTCGTTTGACACACTGTCTGCACCGTTGGAAATCTCTCACCAAGCACTCAAATGGGTATCTGTTAGTTTTTCATGTTTTGATACTTCACCAAGACACATTTTTTCCACAAAGGGTCTATTTACCTCTCCTCGAAATTGAATCTCTCCACTTACAACACTTGTACTTGGGGCACCACTTTGCCTCCTTACTTGTCTTTTTTCGTGTTGATTTTCATCATGAGATACCCTATTGTACTCATGTTTTTATGGTTCCCCATTGGACCTTTACTGTGTGGCAGCACCATCAAGTCGCCCTTTTTTAGCGCATCCGAGTTGAGTCATCATCAATCATGGAGTCTATCTCACGTCCCTTCGTATCCCACTATATTCCTCCATCCTTCATTGCTTGGTCCCTCTCTCGTGTTGCACATTATGGCCTTTAGTACCATTGTCCCCTATCCCTCATGATATTATGTTAGTCGCTGCCAAGCCATTCATACCCTTTATGCTCTAACAAGGGAATTCGTCCATCCGCTACTCAGTATCCATCATTTCATCATCATCATTAGTGTCCATTTGTTCGTCGCTCCACTTTTTTCTCTCGTGCCTTAGATAGGGACCCCTTATTGCCTCACCTATGGCGGACCTCCTTCTATCGACATCAGCTCATTTACTCCAGAAGCCAGGTCTAGAGGGAGGTGTACCTTGGTTCGAGCTCCTGTCCACATGATCGCGATCATTATACTTGATGGTCCAGTGATGCAGCAGCAACTATTGGTGATTCTCGGGTGTGTGTGAGATGTCTCAACCCTCATGAGGGGGTGGCCCTGTAGGTAGGCCCCCACATGCCCGGATGACTTCTTCATTTCAGCCTTTGATGCAGCTCCTTACATTTGATGATATTAGCCTCAGCCACTTGCAGTGCCTTTTCGATTTGCAAGTATCCGTCAGATTTTGCGAGCCCTTCCCCGTGTATAGGGGGAATTTGGGGTGTATTTGTATCTCATGTACTAAAATATTATTGTATAAGTCCTGGCTGTTATTCCAGGCATAGCATGTATGTGGGATTCATCATTCTATTTTCTGGCTTGTATTTATGCCAGCATGTACTTTATAGTTCGGTTCCTTGTTTACTGGACATACTATTCTTTTGTACTTTGTCTCGACGGGCATAGGTATGCCTCCCCCACCGCCTTTCACATAGGTACCACTTCATAAACTAGAGACTTGTTGCACCTGTAAGTCTCGTCTCCTCAGGGTCTAGTCCTTTAGCACATTAGACTACCTTACATTTCTCTCTCTGACTTCCCTCTTGATGTCTAGTGATTGAGTTCTTACAACGTAATTCGGTCATATGATTTGCTCCTAACACTCGTACGTTGGGGGGAAATCTATTACACCATTTTTTGGTCATTTAACCTATTATCATTAGATGAACCCAAGTACAGCATGTAAGACCAATTTTACCATAAGTAAAATTGCTTTCATTATGTGAAATAACTTAGTAAAACACCTTTATTAAGTTGTTTATGGTATAAACAGGAAACCCCAAAAGGAAATAATAAACAAATCTATATTTGTTTATATTTCCTGGTCATATTTAACCCAAAACAAGGAAATCAATTAAATAAATCCTTATTTATTTGATTATTTCCTAGGAATAAGTTATTTAAATTCTATTTAAATAATATTCCTAGTTAAATTTGACTAAATCATTTATAAATAATTAAATAAATCATTATTTATTTAATTATATTCCCACCATTTCCTTAAAATAGTAAATAAATCATTTATTTATTTATTATTTATAAATAAAAGAATTGACCCAAGTCAAAAATCCTTTTCCCTCCAACAAATATAATAAAATATTCCTAAAGGGTGGTTCTAGAATTTGATTAATAATATTTTATTCATGCACCAAGTTCTAGATCTCCCCAATATTTTGTTATAAATAGAAGGGTTTTCCCCATTCATTAGTCACCTTTGATTGCATTATATCACTCTGGATCTATACACTTGGTCACATTTTCTCCATTTTTGCTTTGTGAGCTCCCATTGAGTTCTATGTTTGTCTGGGTTTTTTATACCAACAAGAGAGAGAAATTTTAGATCTGAAATGCTGAGGACTGTCAAGAACCCATCCCATTGAGGAGAACTGAAAAACACCTTTCTTGTTTTCCTCTCAGGTGCCCCATTTTAATATAATGTAAAAAATTCTTTCAAATACATCGTTCTTGTCTTGTCTATTGGTTGCATGGAGCCATATTTCATTTTTACTGCTTAATGTCTTTTATGCTTAGATCTAGATTTGTGCAGCATTATTTGGATCAACTAACTGCAGACTTAAAGATATTGGCAGTCATGCTTGATGTTAGGGTTATTTTTTATGCATAGCTAAAGTGGTCTTTTACGACGAAAGCTTCATACTAACAGTTTTGTCTCTACTTGGGCTCTTAGTAGGGGGATGACTGTTTGTTTTATAGTGAACATCTCCCCATAATAATGCCTCATGGTGACCTCCAGTACCTCCAACTCTCTTTGGACAGTGAGCAGTTCTTCGTTAACAGGAGAAATTTTGTCTTGAAGTTGTTTCATTTCCTCCTTTAATGTTGTCTTTTCTTGCTCTGTCTTCGCCTCCCTTTTTTCAGAGTCTCGTAACTTATTTTGTAGGGAAAGGATCTCTCTGCTCATTAGGATCACATTCTCTTCTGTGGCTGCAGCAAAAGCAGTGCCAGCCGATGCTATCATCACTGGGTTGGTCCTAGTATCTAGGACTAAATATTTCTCTGTCATGGCTGTGATTGGGGCGGAAGGGTTCCCTGCTAGACATCTCCTTTTCTCCCATCAGATCTTGAAGAAGAACTGATCATAAGTAAGCCTTGTCAGGTTAAACACCTCCTCTTCCTATCCTTCATAAGAGCTAGGCTCGGATAGTGAAAAACGCGTATTGATTACAGGCACTTCGATGGGCTACAACTCAGTTTGTAATTCTGTGACTGGAGGATATGTCTCGATGTTTTTTTATCTTTGATATTCCTCTTCTTCTTTTTTGTTCTTCCTCTTCTTTTCTTTTTCATTCTTCCTCTTCTTTCTAAAGCTACTCTGCTTCTGCCTTGTCTTGTTCTGCTTTCTGCCTACACTCTGCTTCTAGTTTGTCCTATTCTGCTTTTTGCCTGCGCTCTGCTTCTACTGCTGCTTCCTATTCTTCCTTTCTCTTGCGTTCGGCCTCCACCTGATCTAATTCTTTTTTGATCTGCCATTTTGCCTCAGCCTTTGCTTCCTGTTCTTCCTTTCTTTTCCGGGCCTCTTCTACCTACTTCTTTCTTTGTTCTGCCTTCAGGTTCTTTCTACATTTTTCTTCATCTTATTTTCCCTTCTTTTCAACTTCCCGCTGAGTTTTTTCCTCTTTCTCTTTCTATTGGGTAGTATTGTATTGACCCGTGCTAGTTCGAGGCTTCTTGGCCTATGAAGAAGAGGTGCCTCACAATTCGCGGATTATTTCCTCCAATGTGTGATCATCTGGATCTTCCTGATTGGACCATGCCCCCGGTGAAAGTTCCATATCCGTGTTATACCAGTTCCTTTTCTCATCCTCATATGGGCATTCAATATGTTGGTAGCTCCATTTGAACTTAGCCCGTTTACAGTGATCAGGGACTATCCTCTCAGGGTCATATGTCCGGTGATCCAAAGGCCCCAAGTGGAAACCTCTCATTTCTTCTACTTCTGCCTCTACCTCTGTAAAATCCTTGACCGTGTAGGCACCAATGGTGAGCGGCAGTGTAGGCCATGGATTTTTCTTACCTTTAGTCAAGACCTTAGAAAAACTAGAAGTCATCTGATAAAAAAATTCCTGAAGAAGCATCTTATCCATAACAAATAAAGGCATGGAATGGGGGGTATTGAATGAACCAAAGACTTGAATAAAGGTGTATTTTGTGAGTGAAAACCAATGTACCACCTTGACTAACATCTCCATGGCTAGCTAGGACATGCATGTGGTATCTTGACCAAACAATTTCCTGTAGAGCGTCGGGATGAAGAGTTGTGAGATTGACTCTATATCTTGCTTATACCTAGAGTCCCAAAATACCTTCATTTTTATGTGAACTAGGTGATCCTGCTCTGGGTCCCAGTTGTGTTCCCATCCCTCAAAGTGGCACTGGGAACAAACAAGTGGCCATGTAAAATTCAGACGAATATCCATCCTCTAGTGCTAGTGCTGAGGATATGTTTTTCTGGAGAGACAACATTTGCATGCTGGCCTAATTTAAATGAGTGTCATGGCCGTTGACATAGTTTGCAATACTATACCCAAGTGCTCTTTGTGCCATAAAGATGACCGTATATCCCGTTAGCCATCGCATTTTTTACTTGTTAGTGATGACTATATCTATAGCTGAGTTTTCTAGAAGCTGATTTCCATATGTCAATTTGTTATCTAGAAAACCCTCATAAAATTTTTTTCGCCCTCTTACTTTTCAGTCCGCCCATGTCAAAGTTAAAACCCATTATCACTATCTTTTCTAGCTTCCCTACTGGTCTGCCCATCAGCTCTAAAAAGCAAATCCAAGTCTGTTGCAAAAGCCTCCCCTTAGTTAGGAAGTGGCGCTTTAAGGAATTTTACCCTTGGCAACCATCAAAAGGCCAAAAAACCTTCATCTGCTACAAACCAATCATGACCGACCTCCCACTCTACAAATCAAGTTGATCACAGCTCTAAGTCGCGCCACTTATACCCCTAGGTCTCAACACTGCATAAACCACAATCTCAAGCTGATTATTAGGTGTTTCACAGTGTTTTATGGTTTCTACAAAGGCAGGAAATATAATTTCATCTCAGGAGAAAATTCTTGAATCTACATTCAGAAGAGCAGCTACTTCTCAATGTAAACATGAGCCTGAGATATATCTGCAAAACAGAGAGTCACTCATCAAGATCTTGCAGTTTTCCTTCCAGCATGAAAATCACAGTAAGAGAAAGACACCACTGTCACAGCAAACTGGTAATTTGTCATGGCCAAGAACCTCCTTCATTTACAAGCAGAGGGTTAGGCGCTCTTCATCTACAAGGAGGACGTCGCTAATATTGACTAAGGATTGCAAAGCCTGTGTTCACATCGAACAATAAAACAATGACTCTAGGTTTTTCCGAGTATAAGTGATGATCATAATGTAGCCAGAGTCCTAAGTATGCAAGTCTGAAGGGGGAAACAGAAATTTAGTCTTGTATAGTCATTTGAAGCTCAAATCATGTGAATTGTTAAAACCTTGGAGAGACATATCATTAGTGAAAACAATTCTAATCATAAGCAGCCTGCTATTTCAACAAGACCAATTTGAAGAAATGTTGACAAATCATGTCATTACACAGGCAGAAGAAAGGGTGGTTGTTTTTCAAAGGGTGCTAACCTCCCTACTCACAGAGATTATCTTTCAAATAATTTGTCATAAGTTGACCAAGGCAAATGGTGACATTTCAATTCCCCTCAGCAAAGAGTAGTGCAGTGAGACAGTGACACCTTGACTAGGGTTTTTCTAAAGCACAGTAGTGATTGCAGGCAGAGGTAAAAGTATTAATGTTTTCAAGTTTGTTTGCTTACCATCATATCCAAGAAAAATCCTTGTCAGGCAGGCTTATCAAACAATCTTCAGATACTTTGCCAAGTAAAGGGCCTCCTTCATTCATGAGCAGATGGCCAAGGCATTGATTGTTTTTAAAGACTGATTGGTCAAAAGATGCAGTGGAAAGAGACAAAGAAGGAAAGAAAAAGTCATTACACAGGTGATAGATGGTGTTTATGTTTCAAAAGGTATTGGTTTTCCTACTCATAAGGAAATGTCTTTCAAACTATACATCATAGTGGACAGGAGACAACTTGAATATGCATGCCATTGTTACAAAAAGGGGCAGTTTCCTTTGGAGAAGGGGCCAAAAAACACTTCACTGTCATATTCCAAGAAGTCTAAAAGAGTTCCTTTCAAGTAAATAGAGAAAGATAGTATGAATGGATGCAACTAAAATATGGCACTTATCATCAAAGAAGGAGCTTATGAATCACCTGGAAACAGAAACTATCAACCAAGTTGGAAGAAGAAAGACCACCTCCTTTTAAAATGACAAAACAGCTTTCAATGCTCTTTGACAGATCTTGAGTGGTTTTTCCTTGTTAAAATATCACCAAAAGAGTCAGGCAGTGGACAGATTTGAGCCTTGGTATGGTTCTATTACAACAAGAAGGATCACTGCACTAGTCAAAGGAAATGATAACTATGTTTCAAAGGGCCCTGTTTTTCCTGCTTCATAAGTTTCTCCTTTCAGATATACATCACAAATGATGGGAGGCAATTCAAGATTAGTTCCCAAAAGACATTGCAACTAGGTATACAAGTTTATGAATAACCAAGAAAGTCATTTGACATACTGTCAAGGTTTGGGAGTTTTGAAACAAATATAGCTTTCTCATTATTCAAAAAGACAGAGATTTCATAAATGATATAAGCAATAAAGTATTTTGAAAAGAGGCGCTTTTCTTGAATCAAAGAGCCATGACTAAATCCAAATAATGTCAGCAAAAGGTAGGCGCCTGCATTAAGAAAGAGGTTGAAAGAACAAGTTGGAGACAGAGACTGTCAAAGCAGGGTGACAATACAAACCCTACTTTTTCAGACAACAAAGCAGTCTTCATATTTTTTCAAAACAGTTTTGAAGTGGGTTTACATAATGAATATCATGAGCAAGGTATTATCCAAAGTTCGAATTTCGGTGCTGAATTGTCACCAAAAAGGAAAAAATCAACAGGAACCACCCCTCAGACCTATATGCCTAAATGGACAGAGTTCTGGCCTTTTAAAAAAACTGTGTTTGCCTTCTTTGAAAAAGAGTTGAAAACTTTATTGACATTTTTTAAGGGCATAAATATTCTGTGGCCGAAATCATTTCAAAAAGGGAGCACCTCTCAAATAAAGTCAACGTGATTTCAAGTTTCAAGAGATACACCAAAGCAGCATTACAAAGATTAAAGCAAAAACGGAGCCGAATGTCAAGTTTACATTTCAAAAGGTTTAAGACCGTTGGGGGTTTGACATATTAAAGAAGTAGAGTCGAAGGTCAAAGCTTTCATGTTCAATACACCAAGCGAGAAGTTTAGTTTGCCTCCGCAATCTCCAGGCATCAAAACCGTTTTTGAGCAATCTGAAAGATTTTCCGTTTGTTTGTGACCGCGCGACGTGCCTGGAAAACCGCGCGACGCGCTTGGCAGAAGATTTGCACAGGCGGTCAGTGTATGCGCGACGCGCCTGTACAATTGCGCGACGTGCCTGTACACGGCGCCCGCCCGACCCGACAAGGCCACCCGACAACTGTTTCGGCGCGACACTCCGGGAGCTCAGCACGTCGCTCACCTCTTTGACCCTCTTAAGCTATTCAAACGCCTCCGGAGCTGGACTAAACTCATCAATAAGCTCCTCCATCATATTCTCAAGGTATTCCACATGCATCTTTGACTTCTTAAAAATTTGTTGGGTAGAAGAGTCACTATGTTTGTCAAAACCAAACGAGGGTTAAGTTTTTGATCAAAAGGGAGCTGTTCAACATTGAACCTTGTTACCACAGCATACAGAGCTTTTTAAAAACCCTGCCATCATAGCTATAAACTGTGTCTTTCTGTGAAATATCCATTGATAAAAACTATGCTGGAGTAGTGAATGTACTATTAAAGTGCCTATGGGAAAGAAGTTGTGATTAAGTTGAAAACTTTGTATGTTCACCTTGTGATTAATCAAGAGCAAGGGTGTGTCATTTCTTTAAAACACCATAGGGAAAAGTTACCCTACTCAACCACCGAAAAGACAGTTGTTCACTGGATACTCTGTGACTGTTTTTCTGTTCTTCAAAAGATCATTGTCAAGTGGATTTTCAGAGGGCATAAATACATTCTTCCAAGGCTGACTGGTATTCTATATTGAAAGAGGCCTTGATTATTTTGAAAAGAGGAAACTCTTACAGCCTCTGCTCAAGCTTTTGGAGCTTGTTTAACCCTGTTACCTCTGTTCTAACTGTTAATTTGACTGTATGCTCACACCGGGGTTAAAATTTATGAGCATGTTTTTTGTTTAATGAAGTGACATACATATAGAGAACAATGAAGTTTAGTAGGAGAAAGGGTTCTTGATCAAGCAGAAGTTTATAGGTTGAAGCTACAGGGGAGGGTTGCTCACACTTCTCACAAAAGGACAGTATTCATTGTGTTTGTTGGTTGACTGCCTTGTGTTTTTCAAGCTTATTGATAAGTTGGTATCCATCCAAAGTAAAGGTTTTTCTAACATAACCAGAGGTGTTACATTGGTAGGAGGTCTTGCTTATTCTGCAAAGTAAAGACTCTTGCAGGCCTTGTTGAAACTTTTTGAGGCATTTTTCAAAGCTCTGTCACCTTGTTCAGAATTGTGAATTTGACTGTATACCTACACTGAGATTTGATTGAATAGCCATAAGTTTGTTGAATGTTGGCACATCAAGAAAGGCAGGTTTTAAATGATTGCAAGGTCTACCATGGGCAAAGCACTTCTCACAGAAAACTCCTCCTAGCAGTCTGCCCTTCATTTCACTGTATTATTTCTTACTGAGAAGTTGTTGACTGAGATATTTTCAAGGTGGAAAGCCACTTTCTGAAGAGCAGGTTTTTAATGATTGGGAATTTTACCTTGGAGACACAGATATAGATGTGTTGATTGACCTTTTAAATTCACAAGAAAAAGTGATTTCTTAACACTGTGCACAGGGAATTTACCCATCAGTCTGCCTCATTTTTACTATATGGTATCCTATTGAGAAATCTGCCTGGCTGAGGCACATTCAAGGTAGAAGGCTACTTTTTAAGAGAGCAGAGGTTGTGTATTATAAGAAACTTGTTGCAAACCATCCAAATCACATTGTTTCTCTGTCAAAGCAGTACATTGACACAGTTTGACTCCAACAGGGCAGTTTACACATAGTGAGGCAGTTTGTTTCTTCCAAAGCATATTTAGGTCAAAATGTCTCCAAGGCAAGACAGCAGGAGCGGTCTGCACAAAAGATATGAGCCAATCTCTATAGAAGAGGTTAATGCTCATCCATCTGTCCTTTTCAACTTCCATGAAGTAGGTTGCCTAGATTTCAGCCAGAAGATAGAAGAAGTCAAAAGTTTTTCGCCATTAACACACTTGTGCGCCCTGAGATTCAAAGAAAAACATTTCCAAGTGGCAGGTCTTGATTTCAAGATTTCTCCAAGGTATGTGTCCAAGGCCACCAAGATTCCGTATCATGGCGAAAAATGGTTCAAACAGGCTCATCTTGACTTAGAAGATTACAAGCCTTTCATCGAGCGTGAGCATAGAGATGCTTTCACTGCTATTTTCCCTTTTTCATATCTCCTTGACAGCTATGCTCCTCTTATGAAAGTCATAATGAAATATTTCACTTGTGAAGGGAGGTTTGATCGAGTTTATGCCTACCATGTCCGATTATTGATGCATTTTACTAGAAGCATGCAACTAAACCTCTCTTACTTTTTATTCAAGAGCATCGAGAAGATGGCCTCTACTGTCCAGAAGAAGGCCCCACCTCTGCAAATACCTTCCCTTTTCCATCATTCTCTAATCAAGATTATCTTCCTACACCAGCTAGAGAAAAAAGAAGTTCCATGGGATGTATTCATCAGTCATCCAGATTTCTCTACTGTTCCTCTTGTACATGTGTGTCCCACTCAGCCTATCCATCGCCCGGTACCTTTGTCCAGTAGGCATACTCCTAGAAGGCTCAGAGTGACTACAGGACAGCCAAGTCAACAGGAAGGAGGAGAGGGGAGTGAACAGCAGCAAGAGGAAAGGGATGAATAGCAGCAAATAGAAGGTGAAGGACAGCAGGTCCAAGATGAAGAACAACAGCTTGGGCAGGAAATTGAGCCATATCTTGAACCACAAAAAGAGCAGGAAATCCAAGCACAGCAGCAGCTTGATTTTGGCGAAGAAGGGAAGCAGTTTGAAGCACCAAATGAACAAGGCATTGATGAAGAACAACAAGCTAATGTTGACCAACAGGGGCAGCAAAGTAAACAGCAAGAGGAATACATCCAGCAGCCTCAAGAAGAGCAGCAAGTTCAAGAAGATGTCAAGGGTAAATCAGTTATGTCTCCTCCTCCCAAAAGAACCAAGCTCAGCACAGCAAGGAAGAGAGGGTCTAAGGCTGCCACTCTAACAGTAACAAAGGTTGTTCCTAGCCAAAGGAGATCGCCCAAAAGGACACCTACTAGCATGCCAAGGAGGAAAAGCGCAAGATTGGCCTTCAAAGGGAAAAGCAAAGTTGGAGAAAGTACAAAGCATGGAGGTGCATTGGCTGTCATCCCTATCCAAAGCGATGATAGTGATAATGAGGCCCGCCTTCTTGAAAACCTCCTAATTCATAAAGAGGGACAAATTGAGGCATTAGAGGAGGATCTTCAAAGGGCAAGGAACTTCAACCACTTCTTAGAGATTCAAAACAAACAGATGAATGTTCACACAGCTGTTCATGAAGCACGGGCGATCAAATATAAGAATGAGGCAGCTAAGGTGCAAGCAAGGATAGAAGAACTCATTGGTGAGTTTGATGAGGAAGAAGAGGAAGACCAGCCTAGGCGGAAGAGGCCTAGGACCATAGGGCTTAAAAGAGCCTTGGAAAAGTAGAAAGCAGAAGAACAAGCCCAGCTCCAAGCTTTTCCTCTCACTGCACTCCTTGAGCAGGAAATTGAAGAAAACAAAGAGGCATGGCTTGAAAGAGCTAACAAGCACTTGGAAATGAAGCTTGAGAGGGCGAACAGAGATCTAGAGCTGCAAAGGAAGAGAACTCATCACTTTCAAAAGTTGAATCAGTTTGCCAGGCGCAAACTAAAGGCAGCCCAAGAGAAATTGAAGAAGGCAAAGGGGAAGCGCCCGGCACGGAAAGGGGAGAAAAGCATATCAGCCCTTGATATTTTGGCCTCAGCTTCAGAGCATATTTCTAGCGACCCCTGAGGGTCATGCATGCAAATTTTGGGCCCATTTCGGCAACTTTTTGTTTTTTGGCATTTTTTGAGTTTTTGGTCGAAAACTCATAATTTCGCCATTTCAGTTTGAGGATTTGTCAAGGGAGAAGGATGATACTAGTTGATGCCATAATTCTATGAGCAGGTCCCCAGCGATTTTCAGAACATTCGGAGATCATTCGCCCCCTCAAATTGGCGAAAAATGCTCACTTTTTGCACATTCTGCCTGTCATATCAGCAGTCTGCTATTTCCTGGCTTTTTACACACAGGTACAGGTTTGGAGGACTTTCAGGCATCAGATTGAGATGATTTCAGTTGCGCCGAAAATTAGATACAGAAAGATTTCAAACGAGCTATCATGAGCCTCGTTTCAACACCGGAAAGGCTGCCATTTGTCTCCAACAAGTCAGGGGACCTTTTTCTGATGTAAATTTGAAGTATTTTTGCAATTTTTGAACCTCAAAAATCTGCTTTTTCCAAATGTGCGTTTAGCTATTTTTACACTTGGAAAATGATGCAAAGTCAATATAATTCCCATTTTTAGCATTTTTTTAGATATTTTATGGGATATTTTGTGCCTTGGGCTTTGCAAATCCTCAAGGACAAGTTTAGATATTTTGATTAGGCCAATGGAATAGCTAGTTGCACCATGAGGTTTTCCTCACTTGAGCCTATTTATTCCACAAGGCTTCATTGTAAAACAAGGCTAAACTTGAGAGAAGAAGTAATATATTGGTCATATGAGCTTTGAAGAACATACTTGTGTTATGATTTTGGACTGCCTCTTGGATGCTTTTGATGAATGATGAAGGATTGTTGATGGATTCCATGACATGGTAGAATGGTATAGTGTTTCTTGCTTTGTTGTTGTCTTATAGTTTTCATTCATGATACATGCTTCTTGCTGCTATAGATCAGTAGAGATTAAGTTTGAGATATGCCCATGGAGGCACCTCAAAATTCCTGAATCTTCATAGCTTTATGTTTTCTTCTTCCTTAGTCATACTAAAGAATTCTTAACTGCTCTTTAGTAACTTAAGGTATTGTTGCTAGTTTTATTTACAAGTTCTATGTATGTTGAGTAGGATGTATGGTATGCCCTGCTTACCTATAAACTGTCCATAGTTCTGTCCATGAAACTATCTCTTTGACTGATTAGTTTATCATCTTGTTGAACCAAGGAGGCCTAGTCCCGATCTAGCCCTTTGCCTAAAACTATGAAAGCTTGTTTGTCAAAGTACCCAATAACTTAAAGACTGTGTTTAGGCATTCCGGCATAGTATTTTGAGTTATTAGTCCGTCTTATGTGTTTTCCCCAAAGAATGATAGCCATTTCCCAAAGTTAGAAGGTCTTATACTTCTATGCATGGCTGGAATGTTTGATTTCTATGTATTAATTAGCTCATAGTTACATTTAGCATGATTAATGGCTTGCTATAACATGTTTATGTCTGCTATCAACTAGTTACACTTGAAATCCCTCGTCTTTCACAAACTTGATGTCGATTTACTCCATTTTTCCCAAAGATCCTTTCTACCTTGAATCAAATCGGCCCTACAACAGCCTTACATCATCATCTGATAGCTTCCTTGACCTGTTTGACCCCATAGCCCAGTTGATCTAACTTCTTGTTATCCATTTTTATATCTTTGATCAGTTTTATCCCTCACAAACTTAAAAAACCAAAAATCAAAAAACTCACTTCATAACTAGCCTAATATCAGAACACCATAAGCAAACACACCGATATCTTTTACACATATAGAGAGAGCCCTCTCTGAGTCCAGGAAGGCTAGGTCCTTGGGCTCCAAAGCTTGGTTTGATGTTACATCGTCATTTGGCTCACCAATCGGCCAAATCACGGGACCCTAACATAATGGCGATCACGGTGGGACCTACTGAGTACATGACAGTCTAGCGAACTCTTATAGACTCTTTAGTCCTTCAATCCTAAACTCAGACCATCATCCTTTAGAATCATTTAGTGTAAACTCTCTGTTTCACCATCTTAGCAAAGTGATGAATTAGGTTTATAACACTCTTACATCCTAGGCTGCACATAAAACTCAGAAAAAACCACAAAAACTCCCTTAGATTGGTTTTTGACATTATTGGTGGTGGACCATACAAGTATATCTCAAAACAAATAGACATTCCACCTGGCGACTCCACTAACCTCTAGTAGACCTTACTATTTTACCAAACTCTAGGTTACTATCCGATAGACCTATCCCATCGCTCACTAACATAGCGGGAGATGGTGGGACACTGAGTACACAATAGTCTAGCAAACTCTTATAGACTCTTTGGTCCTTTAGATACCTTAAACAAGCAAGCGCATTCATAGATCCTTGTTTACTCCAATATTGTTATCAAATATATTCAAACAGAGGTTAGAAAGCATAACAACTAAAGAGTATCAATGGTTAAAGTGTATCAGGTAAAAGTCAGTGACAGTTAAAATGAAGTTACAGAGCAGTCAAAGGTAAACAGTAAAAGTAAATACAGAAGGTAGTAAAATGGTAAAAAGAGATGAGAATACTTTCACCAATAGTGAGGTTTGTCTAAAGTGAAAGTAAAACAGTCAAAAGAGCAAGAAAGTAAAAAGATGAAAAAACATAACAAGAAGGAACATTTTTGCAAAAATTGCATATTTTAGTCATAGTTTTGCAGAAACTATTGTGATCAATCCAGGATGAATTTTACAAAAATAAAGGAGGTTTATGTTCTTAATAGGGCCATCTACAAAAACCTCTCTCACGTTTCTAACAACCATTATGGTTTTGGAAATATTAAACAATGTTGGAAAGCACTTTTTGCAGAAAATTCCAGTTTAAGTCATCATTTTGCAGAGAGGATTGTGGCCAATCCAAAATACTTCATACAAAACTGAAGGAGGTTTTTGTTCCTAAGAGACCCATCTACAAAAACCTATCTCAATTTTTTCACAGTGGTTTTATAATGAGAGATACATGCGCATCTTTACAGGCCATTTTTCAGACTCTGTAAAACTCTGTTTTACACATATTTTTTACAGAGACTATTATGCATAGCTGGAGAGGAATTTTTGGAAACTGAAAGAGGTTTATCTCACCAACATATTTATCTACAATAACCTCTTTCACTTTTTACATATATATTACGGATTGAGAAATAAAAATATATCATTGGACCCCAAGTTTGCAGAATTGTTGGAGCAGAATGCACAAAGAAAGGAAGCAGTTAGTGACTTGGATGCCTCATCATCAACTAAGAGTTGGATCAAATTAGAATTCCCCTCTTTTTCATCACCTATCCATACAAAATAGTGCCAAATAGATGCATTAGTTTGAGTTTCCTTTAATTAAGTTCTATTTATGTAAAATAGTTGGAGAGATTTGTGAACCAATTTTGATATTTGTTTCAAGATATTTTAGTTTAGAATTTGTATAAATACTCCACTCTTGGAAGAATTTAGGGTGGATTCTATTACTCTGTTGTAACATTGAAATTTTCAGAATAAAAGAATTTTGGAGAAATTTATTCGTGGCTTACTGGATGACGATTTAAAGCACTGGACTTGTTGCAGGATTCATGTGTTGGACTACAGTTCAATAAGTCTTTCTACTCTTTGTCTTAAGTTTTATATCAGTTTATAATATCATTATGTCCATTTCTGAATAATTTACATAAAGGATTGAATCAGAATTTACTTAATTGTACTCTGATTTCAGATGTGATTGTTCTTAATGTTTTCCTCTAAATTGGTTATAAACATGAATTCTTAAATGCTCTTGCTTTGCTAATTTAAACATTGTTGATTACTATAATAAAGAATTCTTCATTGCTCTTTGTTTGTAGTCATCTCATTTCTTTCTTTTGAACATGGTGAAAGATTCTTAGCTGCCTTTCATTCCTTCAAAATCATCCCATCCACTTTAAATTTTAAGGATTGTTCTCTGTCTAGCTATCTTGCCCTGTAAAGCCATCTTGTGTGTAGAATAGAAATCCAGTAAAGCCATCCTTTGACTCCATAGCCCAATGGACTGAAAACTTTCAACCTTGCCCTTAGTTTGTGGATTCCACCATTTTTTCAAACAAACTCTTGGATCTATAACTAGCCTAAAACCTTCTAAGAACAAAGATAAATCATAAAGAGAGAGCCCTCTCTGGATGCAGATTGGCTAGATTCTGCATCTGAAGGTTGGTTTGTGGTTACCTCGGGTATACTTTCCTTTTCTTACAACTTCAAAAGGAAAACCTGGGTAATGAGATCCATTTGAAGTAAACTCTTTGTTCTCATCACCCTAGCAAAGTGTTGAAACAAGTCTAGGATACTTTAACAAACCATAGAAAATTTGCACCTAAAACCGGAAAATCCAAAAACATTCCCAGTTAGTTAACGCGGTGGACCATAGCTATCTTCCACAAAAACAACCCAGTTCCACTTTGTGACTCCACTAATCCCTCCTTTTTATTTTGACCATCCTTCACCTTAGTAAAGCTTTAGAGAAACCACTCATCGAGCATTCACCAATACCATTCTCTCTAAACCTACGGATCCAAAATACGGCTTCCGCGAAGAATTAACACGGATCCCATCCAGACCCAAAATCCCCCTATCATAGTAGATGACCAGAGAAGATGCAGCAGCAAGCTTCAGCCCAGGCATCATCTGCAGTAGATCATCAACAAGATCTGTACCTAAACATTTCACTATCCTAACGATTCACCTTTTGAATTAAGTCATCCTGAACTCTTCCAGAAGCAAATCATATAGTAAGATAAACTTTGGCGATCTTGAACCTAAGCCCACCCACGAGTCTAGTAGAAGCTTCACCTACCACTCCTCCCGATTTCCGAAAGCTTCTCTATCGGTTTGGCTCCTACCATCCCAGGTTATTTATCAAAAACCGGATCACTAGTCAAGTTCATCCGCCACACCAATTCGAGCCACCCTTGTTCAAACCACTTCATCTCGGCCTACTAGTCCTCATCTTGTACATCATCCATTAGCTCCGGTCTTGCTGGCTGTGATGCGCACCTTTGGTGTTGCCACTACCCACTTAGCTTCTCTCCCAAATAAATATCAAGACAAAATCCCACCTTTCTTGGAGAAGATACCACTACACCTCAACGACATATAAGTAGGATGAATGATGCTTATGAATACACAGGAGGGTACAAGACGAGACCGTCGGAGATGAAAATATTCACCCAAAGTCTTGGTGGTGAACCCAAAACATGGTTCAAAAGCTTAACTCCAAACAATATCCATGATATCCAGGAACTACACATCAAGTCTTGAGAAATAGGTGGGAAATTCGAAGAAACATTTCAAATCTGTCGAATATAACAACCTAAAGCAGGAGAAAATGGGAAAGTGTCAAGCTTACGCCACTAGGTTCCAACGATTAACCCTTCTTTCCCTCCACCTCATTTCAAACCCCCACTTGGTTTTAGCCTTGGAAAAATTCCTCGGGGTTTCGATGGGACATGACATATCATCTAAGAACGGATCCCCCTACCTTAGAGGAAATGCAACAAATAGCCATAAGCCAGATGCCAACTTAGCGAGCTTGAGCTAGGACTAGATCGGAGAGAAAGTCACATATAAAGGCAGGTCTCCCACTTCATCCTGCCCTATGAATCCTAGAATAGGTACTTGGTCGAAAACCATGGCCAAAATGTGGGAAAAGATCAATGAAAAAGCTCTGTTAGGGACAACCGTAAAACCTCAAAACGAGAAACCGGAACCAAAAATTTAGGAGGAGCAGCCCCAAAACAAACCAAGGGAAAATGACCAGCAGTTAGGCCACCATTCAGCCAAAACTATGTGAAGAAGATGATAGAGATACGGAACCCATTGATGAAAGTCACTTAAATCTTGTAGGAGTCGATGATGAAAGTGAGGTGTACCTCACGGCGAAGAACAAGAGTTATGTTCTCTAATCCAGAGATGAGACCAATATATGAAGATCTCGATGATCTGCCATAGAATTTCCAAAATTCCATAATAGAAGCTCATCGGCGGTATAATCTTAGAAGCCCGAGAAAAAACCAAAACCATTCCAAAGAAATATACGACAATACCCAGGACCTCAGTTACATCTAAAGAAAACCATGGATAGTAACAAAGTTGAGGCCAAAAAGATTGACCCAAACAAAGGCAAATCCATTCGGACAAGTATTAGCTACGATACTCCTATTACCTCTACAAAGCCCCGGAGTTGGCTATATCAGACAAATCCCAAACCCAAAAGTCGACAGAATTAAGAACATAGGAAAAAGTTATATGCAGAAAAAGTGGAAACAAATGCCCAAACTACATACTCCTTTTAGTTTCGAGGGAAATTTCAAAAATAAAAATTACCATACCCCTCATGAGCTAATAGCCTTGAGTGAGTATAGATCTCAAATCTTCAAAGTCCCTCGTCTGGGAGAGCAAGGCGAGATACCTTGAATTTAACATTGACAAACCCGAGCACATTTGGCCCTAAAGTAGAAGGTGAATACCAGAAGGATCTATTTCTCCTTTCTATGTAAGCTTAAACATATGGGACAAAATATTACATAATGCCATGTTAGATTCTGGTGCTTCCCATAACCTCATGTGCCTAAAGCAGTCATGGAAAACCTAGGATTGGAAGTGACTCAACCTTACAAAAACCTATATTCTTCGATTCGAGCCGAGTCAAATGTTTAGATGCGATAAATAATCTAGATTTTGCCCTAACACAACTACCGGCCAAAAACTTAGTCATGGATGGTAGTGACGATATCCCACCCAAGTATGGAATGCTACTACTCCCGAGAACATGGGCTGCCAAAATACAAGGTAGCCTTCAAATGGATATGTCATTCGCTACTATCCCAGTTTCAACCAAACAAGGAGGATATCTTAGAGACTACTATAAATAAGTTGAGAGATACGCCAAACAATACTCCCATCTATTCCATTCATTCCAATTGATTCTTTTATATTATACAATGATGGTGATATAAACAAGCGAGATAAAGAAAATGAAGACATGTCCAAACCATTCTTGAATGAAGAAATTGATGACCAAAGTCCCAAGAAACAGAAAAACAGACCTAGTATCATGTATGAAAAAACTCTCTTTCGATATAAGCTTTGATAGTTCTTGTGGCAGGCAGTTCGAAACAGACATCACGGATGCAATACTAAAGAAGGTCATTCTTTTAGATTAGAATTCCAATGTACTAATAACATTGCGGAATATGAAGCCCTTCTCATTGGTTTGCATGCTTAGAGACTTGGCGCGAATAGAATATCAGCCCAAGAGACTCGAGCTTGTAATGAGCAAATCAAAGGTGAATATTCGACAAAGAACCCAAATTTGAGAGAATATAGGAATGCAGCTTTAGATATCCTTAAAACTTTTGAAAAAATATGAGAACTCACCTATGTCCACAAGTTCAAAAAGCTTGACCCTTAAATGAGCTGCTTAGCACACTTTTTTATGACTTAATATTAATTACCATGTATAAGTGAGCAATATGACATTCAAGTTAAACATAAGCCTCTTGTGCAGGATAATCTTGACCATTGGCAAATATTCCAAGATGATCAAATTGATGATTTCTTACAATCTAGAATGAGTTTGAAATAATCAAGCAGGACTAGAGCCGAAGAGAAAACCCAGGCCAAAGTCAAGACCAAACTAAATCCGCAGCTTGTGGACCAATCTAAACACGATAGACCATCCATATGACGGGGAGAAGAAGAGGACATTGACCAAGGGAACCTCGAAGTCTTACAACTGAAAATGACACCATACCCGAAGGCTTCACTTTGCAAAGAAAGAATTTTTTGACTTTAATGACGTGGCCAAAAAGCCTAAATGGAATCTACGAGAGGTGACATAGAGGAATACAACATAGGAAATGCAGAAGAGCCCAAAAACATTAAACTATCCAAAACCCTCCCCACCTCTCATAAAAGCATAAATACATCGAGCTGTTTAAGGAATTTAAAGATGTGTTTGCATGGGAATACCAAGATGCGAAGTCATATGACATGACATCATCAACATAAAATTCCCTCAAAAGAAAACCAAAAGCCTTTCAAGCAAAAAGTTAAGGAGGATAAACCAGTATTACTACCATTAGTTGAAAAAGGAAATTAAAAAAGATGTATGATCTTTGGGATAATCGTGTCTCTACGATACTGCAGGTAGGTCTCCAAATCTAGTATCGATTAGGAAAAAGGCTTAATTAATCCGGACTACGTATAGATTTCAGAGAGCACAGATCGGGCATGCTCTGAAAGATAACTTACCCTCTTTACCCAAAATGGACCACATACTTGAGAAGGTAGTAGGTGCTAAAAGAATCTCATTTCTTGATGGTTTTACGCTATAACCAAGTGTTGTAGTTTTTATCACAAATCTGACTTATAAGACAACTTTCACCACCTTGGGGCACTTTTATGTGCGTTAAAATGCCTTTTGGGTGATGAATCTTTGGGCGCCACATTTCAAAGAACCATGGACATGGCCTTTTCGGAAGGACATAGGTATTTTCATAGTCATATATCTTGACGATATGAGTATATTCTAAATCGGATGAAGAACACCTAGCACACTTAGAAGAAGAGTGTTTAACAAATGCGGAAAGTACGGTTTATCCACTAAACAAGAAAACACTTTTAGGTCTAAGAGGAAGGAAAACTCCTAGGTCACATTATTTCGAGAAGAAGGAATTAAAATAGATCCCAGGATAATCGAAGGTATCTTACGGATAAGTCACCCCGAAACATAAAGGAGTTACGGTCCTTTATCGGAAAAAATAAATTTCTTAAGAAGATTCTGTCCAGGCCTTCTTTGAATTCTGAAAGATATCACAAATATGTTAAGAAAGGAGGTGGAGGTTAAATGGACTATAGAAACCAAAAATCTTTTGAACTAATTAAAAGGGCCTTAGCGAAACACTAGTATTGATAAGCCACGACTTCACCAGATTTTTACATTTTTCATTGCCTCAGAACATACAATAGTTGTGGTGTTGTTGCAAAAAAATGCGGCTAGACGGAAGCAACCCATTTCCTTTTGCTAATCAGAGATACTCCCTTGAAATATAACATCATGGAAAAAGCAGAGCATTCGCATTGGTAAAAAGCATTTGAAAGATTTCCGAGTTTACATCTTGCATTCTCATCATAGCTTTTGTCCCTAATACGCCAAGTCGAGGACATTACGAACCAAGATCCGTAGTAAAAGGGGAAAATGGATCAGCTATCATCCTAGAATATGACTTAGAAATCCGACCTACAAACTAGTTAAAGGGCAAGGACTTACTTGAGGCAGCTAATGGCTGAAACCAACCTTGACTTTAGATATAAATTTTTAGTACGATGCCTTAGAAAAGGAAACGGGGAAGAATGCACACTCCCCCTATTGATCGGACATTTTTAGATTCACCTTGGTATGCGAGATATTCTTTATGTATTAACTTATCTGAATGCTCCTCATTTAACTCCAAAAACAAAAACAATTCCTTAAACAAAAATCTTTAAAGTTTTGCATTTTAGATGGTTTTTTGTATTGGAAAAATCCCTTTGGTATCTTGCTTAAATGTTTATGAGTCGATGCGAGAAAATTATGCACAGAAATGCGAGAGAATGTGGAGGCCATCTCTCTTGGAAAACCACTGCAAACAAAATCATGAGGCAGTTACTATTGGCCTACCTTGTTCCCCGATACTCACAAACTAGTTATGACATGCCATAAATGTCAAATTTTTTATGGCAAGAAAAAGCTTTACCTCTGCCTTACATCCCATCATAGTTGAGACCCTTCCAACAATGGGGTTTAGATTTCATTGGGGAAATTCACCCCTCCTCATCCGCTCAACATAAATGGATCCTCACATCCTTAGGATTACTTTACCAAATGGATAGAAGCCATACCTTCCAGGAACGACCATGATTAGATCATCATCCGTTCCTAGAAACCAATATCCTATCCAGTTTGGTACATCCCAGGGGAAAATCATTACGAATGCTGCAGCTACCTTCTCTTCCAAGAAAATGATGAACCTTGTCACAAGTATCATATTTCATTAGGAAATTCCACGGCCTATTACCCTCAAGTGTGGTTTAGGCGGAGTCTTCTAACAACCTAGTCAACATTATCAAAAAACTTCTTGAACAAAATCAAAAAGCATGGCATGGGAAACTAGTACACGCCTTGTGGGGCGATAGATTACCACTGCAAGAAATCATAGGTATGTCCCCTTACCGGCTATTTTATGAGTATGAATTCCATTTCCCAACATCTTTAGGGGTTAATTGTGAAACTATTACAAAGTCCAAATAGAAGAGAATGACATGCGAAAAGGAGGGTAAATCGGACTATCCATTTACAACAAACCGGAGAAGAGGATTTACCAAAGGAGCTCCGGTTAATACAGATAAAATAAAACATATTTTTGATAGAAGAACTAAGGAAAATGATTTTCAAATTGGAGATAAAGTTTTAAAAATGGGATTCCTAGAGAAGAGAGATAAAGGTAAACATGGCAAGTTTGGAAATTTATGGAAAGGGCCTTACATCATCGGCTCGGTCGGTGGAAACAATGCTTTCTTCTTACGGGGCGATGGGGCGAAATTTTTGGGGTCTTGTGAATGGCCCCGGGACTGACTAAAGCATTATTTTTGTCGGGAGCTCCATTTTTTGAGTTTGGAACATTTTCATTCATTATGTACATGCATAGTCAAGCAGGTAAAAGATAGAAAAGTAAAAAATAGTAAAAGATAGGAAAGTCAAAACGAGTACGAGAAGAGGGGCGAGTGAAGATGGAACAAAGACTTATGTTCCAAAAAATAGTCTTTCGAGAAAGCGAGCAAGTCTAAATGCCGCTATGGTGCTGAAATCTTGTTAATTATCTAATATCATATGGTGAGCATGTTTAGAATTGTTGCGATAAGTTAGTGAGTGCAAAGATAGTCAACATTGTGTAAGATTGACTATCACGAACTTAGATTAAAGGGGAGAGATTACGGTTCCACATGCCTAAAGCAGACCAAAGAGAGAAAGCGAGGGATGAAAAATACATTGTACATGCATAATCCACTTGTCTAGTTTCCCTTTATTGCAAAATAAAATTTGGTAATACGGCTTGTCTTTTATTCATAAATGCATGACAAATCAGATGATAATCTGATTTGTTCATTTTTGAATTTCATGTTTTAGATTAGAGAACAAAATCTGTCAAAAGTTGCTTAATCTTGACGGTCGATCTAGCTTTAGGTAGAGTAATGAAGGAGTTCATCGGTTTGTCGAACTCCGTGGAGATATAAGGAGTAGAAATAGATAGGTTCATTTTGCAAAAGAAAAATATGCATTGTCAAAAGGCTGCTAGTTCAAATCATCAAAGAGAAGAAAAAATCTATTAGGAAAGATAGTGCGGTAGGTAGAAGTACCATTGATGTTAACCATGCTGTCATTTTTTAGAAATAGCATCGAAAGAAAGGTAAATTTTTGCACCAATGGATAAAGCAGGTCTTCATCGCCAAGATCTGGTCTGGACCTCACGATGAGAATGCGCCACTCCCCAAATGGAGCCACTATTAGCCATCGGTATTTTTTTTACATGTTAGTGATGAATATATCCATGATTGAGTTTTCTAGAAGATGATTTCCATATGTCAATTTGTCATCAGAAAACCCTCATGTGAAACTTTTTAAACCACTCTTACTTTTAGGTCTACCCATGTCAAAGTTAAAACCCATTATCACTATTTTTTTTCTAGCTTGACCCTACTAGTACGCCCATCAGCTCTAAAAAGCAAATCAAGTCTGTTGCAAAAAGCCTCCCCTAAGTTAGGAAGTGGCGCACAAGCATTTTACCCTTGGCAACCATCAAAAGGCCAAAAAACCTTCATACGCACTGAGACCAATCATAATGAGCCTCCCACTCTACAAATCAAGTTGATCCATGACTATAAGTCGCGCCACTTATACCCCTAGAGTCTCAGCATGCACAAGCACAATCTCAAGCTGATTATTAGGTGTTTCCACGGTGTTTTATGGTTTCTACAAGGCGGGAAATATAATTTCATCTCGGGGAGAAAATTCTTGAATCATTCGGAAAAACATTTGCTTCTCAATGTAACATGAACCTGAGATATGTCGCAAAAGCAGAGTGACTCATCAAGACACGACTTCCTTTCGATGGGAAAATCTGATGAGAAAGACACTAACATCACAATATTGGTAATTTTTCATGGCCCAAAACCTCCTTCATTTACAAGCGGAGAGGGTTAGGGCACCTCCTTCATCTACAAACGGTATTTGGACAATATTGACTTTAAGGATTGCAAAAGCCCAGTTTGCTTTTTCTTGAACAATAAAACAATGACTCTGAGTTTCGAGTATAAGTGATGATCATAAAAAGAGCTGAGTAGTATGCAAGTTCAAGGGAGAAAACGAGTTTGGTCTTGTATAAGAAGTCATTTGAAGTTTCAAAATCATATGAATTGTTAAATCTTAGAGAGACACATCATTAGTGAAAACAATTCTGATCATAAGCGATCTATTGATGACAAAACCAAATTAAGCGAAATATTGACAAATCATGTCATTACACGAGCGAGGAAGAAAGGGTGGTTGTTTTTCAAAGGGTGCTAACCTCCATACTTACAGAATCACCTTCAAATAATTTGTCACAAGTTGACGAGAGAAAATGGTGACTTTCGGTTCTTGACAAAGAGCAATACAATGAGGCAGGTGACACCTTGACTAGGGTTTTTCTAAAGCGGTAGTGATCACGGCTAGAGGTAAAAGTATTAATGTTTTCAAGTTTGTCTGCTTACCATCATATCCAAGAAAAACTCTTGTCGAGCGGGCTTATCAAACAATCTTCGATACATTGCCAAGTGAAGGGCTTCCTTCGTTCATGAAGCGAATGGCCAAGGCATTGAATGTTTTGAAAGGCGATTGGTCAAAGATGCGATGGGGAAAGAGACAAGAAAAGAAAACAAAAGTCTTTACACGGAGTGACGGATGGTGTTTATGTTTCAAAAAATATTGGTTTTCCTACCCATGGAAAATGTCTTTCAGTATACCTCATAGTGGACATGAGATAATTTGAATATGTATGCCATTGATACAAAAAGGGCGGTTTCCGTAGGAGAAGGGGTCAAGCAACACCTCACTATCACATACCAATGAGTCTAAGGAGCGCCTTTCAAGTAAGCAGGAGAAATATAGTATGAATGGATGCAACTAAAATATAGGCGCTTACAATCCAGGGAGGAACATAAATCACAGAGCGAGAAGTATCAAACAAGTTGGAAGACGGACCATCTCTGTTAAATAAAAAAACGACTTTCAATGCTCTTTGGCCAGGATCTTAGTGGTTTTTCCTTGTTAAAAACATCATAAGGGGTCAAGCAATGGAAAAATTTGAACCTTGGAATGAGTGCATTTGCAAGAAGATCAATACCTTTGAGTGAAGGAAATGTCTTCATATTTCCAAGAAACTGTTCTTCCTAGTTCATAAAGTTCCCTTCGAGATATACATCACAAATGATGGGAGGCATTTCGAGGTTTTGTTCCCAAGAAGACATACAAGTTTATGAATAGGCAAAGTTATTTTCATGGTATCAGTCTTGTGGATAGTTCGAAACAAACAACAATTTCCATTTTTCAAAGACGAGAGAGATATCATAGATGATACACCTACGGGCGGGAAAGTATTTTGAAAAAAGGGCACCTTTCTCAAATGAGAGGGCCATGATCAAATCCAAGCAGAATTCGACAAATTTGGGCACTTGTATTGAGAAAGAGGTTGAAGGAGCAAGTAAGGGCCGAGAGGCTGTCCAAGCATGTTGACAATCCAAACCCTATCTTTTCAACAACAGCGGTCTCATATTTTTTCAAAACAATTTTGAAGTGGGTTACATAATGAATATCATCGACAGGTATCAGAATTTCGACTTTCGAATTGTTGAATTGTCACAAAAAAAGACAAAATCAACAAGAACCACCCCTCGAACCTATATGCTGAAGATAGACGATTACGGCCTTTTAAAAAAAATTGTGTTTGTTTTCTTTGAAAAAGAGTTGAAAACTTTATTAACATTTTTTAAAATGGGATAAATGTTCTATGGCTGAAATCATTTTTAAAAGAGAGCACCTCTCAAGTGGTCGACGTGATTTCAAGAATCTCAAGAGATACACCAAGGCGACATTACCAAGATTAAAAGCAGCAATTTGAATGTCAAGTTTACATTTCAAAGGTTTAAGACCGTTGGGGGTTTGACATATCAAAAGTGAGGGTCAAAGGTCAAAACTTTCATGTTCAATAGACCAAGCGAGAAGTTGAGTTTGCCTCCACAATCTCCGAGGCATCAAAGAAAAGGTTTTAGAGCAATTTGAAAAATTTTCGTTTGTTTGTGACGCGCGACGTGCACGGCAAACCGCCTGACAGCGCTGTGAAGATTTGCACGGGCGGTCGGTGTATGTACGATGCGCTGGCCACAATTGCGCGACAGCGCCTGGCCTACGACGCCCTCCCGACTTGACAAGGCCACCCGACAATTGTTTGTTGTAACCTCGGGGAGCTCGACCGTCGCTCACCTCTTTGACCTCTTAAGCTATTCAAACGCGCCTGCGGAAATTTGGACTAAACTCATCAATAAGCTCCTCCATCCTTATTCTCAAGGTATTCACGTGCATCTTTGACTTCTTAAAAATCTGTTGGGTATAAGAGTCAGCGTGATTTATCCAAAACCAAGCGAGGGTTAAGTTTTGATCAAGAGGTTGTTCAACGTTGAACCTTGTTACCACGGCACTCCTGAGCTTTTTTAAAAAACCACGCCATCATAGCTATAAAGCGTGTCTTCATGAAATATCCATTGATAAAAACTATCTTTGGAGTAGTGAATGTACTATCAAAGTGCCTATGGGAAAGAAGTTGTGATTAAGTTAAAAACTTTTGTGTGTTCACCTTGTGATTAATCAAGAGCAAAAGGGTGTGTCATTTCTTTAAAGCACCATAGGGCAAAGTTACCCTACTCAACCACCGAAAAAACAGGTTGTTCCCTTGGATACTTTGTGGCCCCATTTTTGTTTCAAAAAGATCATTGTCAAGAAGTGGAATTTCATAGGGAATAAGAGCATTCTTCAAAATTTGTGGTATTCTATATTGAAAGAGGCCTTGATTATTTTGAAAAGAGGAAACTCTTCTGACCTCTACTCGACTTTGGAGAAAGCTTGTTAAACCTGTTACCTCTATTCTAGCAGCAGATTTGTTGTATGCTCCTTTGAGATTAAACTTTATGAGCATGTTTTTGTTTAATGATGACACATATAGAGGAAACGAGTGGGATTTAGTGATTACACTTCTCACAAAGGACGGTATTCATTGTGTTTGTTGGTTGAGAGGCTTGCCTTGTGTTTTTCAAGCTTATTGATAGGGTGGTATCCATCCAAAGTAAGGTTTTTCTAACATAACCGAGGTGTTGATTTTGTGGAAGTGCCCAACGATACATAAAAGTAAAGACTCTTCTGAGCCTTGTTGAAACTTTTACGAGGCATTTTCCAAAGCTCACATCACCTTGTTCAAGGTGTGGGTTTGTTGTATACCTGTGAGATTTGGGTGAATAGCCATAAGTTTATTGGAATGTTGGCACATTAGAAAGCGGGGTTTTAAATGATTGCAAGGTCTACCATGGGCAAAGCACTTCTCTGACAAACTCTAGCGATCACACCCTTCATTTTCCTTGTATTATTCCCTTCTTTGAGAAGTTGTTGAGCGAGATATTTTCAAGGTGGAAAGCCACTTTACGGAAAACGGAGTTTTTAATGATTGGAAATTTTACCTTGGAAACACGAGATATAGATGTGTTGATTGACCTTTTAAATTCACAAGAAAAAGTGATTTCTCTTAACAACATTGCATAGGGAATTTACCCATCGGTCTGCCTCCCTTTTTACTATATGGTATCCTATTGAGAAATCTTCTGGCTGAGGTACATTTTCAAGGTAGAGAGCTACTTTTTAAGAAGCTGAGAGGTTGTATTATAGAAAATTTTTGCAAACCATCCAAATCACATTGTTTCTCTGTCAGCAGGTACATTGACACAGATTCCGGCTCCAACGAGACGAGTTTACACACGGTGGGGGCGGTTTGTTTCTTCCAAAGCATATTTGGGTCAAAATGCCTCCAAGGGAAGGCAATGAGCGGTCGCACAAAAGATATGAGCCAATCTCTGAGGAAGAGGTTAATGCTCATCCATGTCCTTTTCAACTACATGAAGTAGGTTGCCTAGATTTACGCGGGAATATAGAAGAAAGTCAGGTACTTTTTATCATTAACACACTTATGTAAGCCCTGAGATTCAAGAAAAACATTTCCAAGTGGCGGGGTCTTGATTTCAGGAATTTCTCAAGGTATGTGTCCAAGGCCACCAAGATTCATTATCATGGCGAAAAATGGTTCAAACAGACTCATCTTGACTTAGAGCTCTTACAAGCCTTTCATCAAGCCTGGCAGAGCAGAGGCTTTCACTGCTATTTTCCCTTTTTCATATCTCATGTGACTATGCTCCTCTTATGAAACTCATAATGAAATATTTCACTTGTAAAGGGAGGTTTGATCGGTTATGCCTACCATGTCCGATTATTGATGCATTTTACTAGAAGCGGGCAACTAAACCTCCCTTACTTTTTATTCAAACATCAGAAGATGGCCTCTGTCGAAGAGGCCCCACCTCTGCAAATACCTTCCTTTTCCATCATTCTCTAATCAGATTATCTTCCTACACGACTAGAAAAAAAGTTCCATAGGATATTCATCAGTCATCGATTTATCTGTTCCTCCTATACCCCATATGTCTCCCACTTGCTTATATCCATCGTCCGGTACCTTTTGTTCAGTAGAGCCTACTCTAGAAGGCTGAGGAGTGACTACGGGACTGACCAAGTCAACGAGGAGAAGGAGAGGGTAGTAAGCAGACGAAGGAAAGGGATGAGAGCAATGACAAATATAAGGTGAAGAATGATGGGTCAAGATGAAGAATAGCGACTTGATATGAAAGGGCAGACAGCAGCTTGGGCAGAGGGGGTGAGCCATATCTTGAACCACAAAAGAAGCGAAGGAAATCCAAAGCACAACAACGGCTTGATTTTGGCGAAGAAAGGCGACGGTTTGAAGCACCAGGTAGACAAGGCATTGATGAAGAACAACAAGGTAATGTTGACCAACGGGGGCAGCAAAGTAAGCGGCAGAGGAAGACATCCGACAGCCTCAGAATAGCGGCTTAAGTTCAAGAAGATGTCAAGGGTAAATCAATTATGTCTCCTCCTCCAAAGAAACCAGCTCGACACAACAAGGAAGAGAGGTCAGGCTGCCACTCTAACAATGACAGGTTGTTCCTAGCCAAAGAGAGGAGATCGCCAAAGGGACACCTACTAGCATGCCAAGGAGGAAAAAGCGCGAATTAGCCTTCAAGGGAAAGGCAAAGGATGGAGAAAGTACAAAGCATGGAGGTGCATTCGTGTCATCCCTATCAAGCGATGATAGTGATATTGAAGGCCCGCCTTCTCGAAAGCCTCCTAATTCATAAAGAGGGACAAGTGGGGGCACTAGAGGAGGATCTTCAAAGGGCAAGGGGCAACCACTTCTTAGAGATTCAAAACAAGCAGATGAATGTTCACAGTGTTCATGAAGCACGGGCGATCAAATATAAGAATGAGCGGCTAAGGCATAAGCAAGGATGAGAGAACTCATTGGTGAGTTTGATGAGGAGAAAGGAATATGACCTAGGCGGGAAGAGGCCTAGGACCATCGAACTTAAAAGAGCCTTGGAAAAGCGAGAAAATAGAGAAACAGCCCCGGCTCCAAGCTTTTCCTCTCCTTTGCCTCCTTGACGAGAAGTGGAAAGAAAACAAAGAGGCATGGCAGAAAGAGCTAACAAGCACTTGGAAATGAAGCTTGAGGGAGAACGGATATCTAGAGGCGCAAAGGAGAGAGAGAACTCATCACTTTCAAAAGTTGAATCAGTTTGCCCGACATGAACTAAAAGTGACAAGAGAAATTGAAGAAAGCGAGGGAAAGCGCCCGACGCAGTAAAAGGAGAAAAGCATATCAGCCCTTGATATTTTGGCCTCGACTTCGAAGCATATTGCTAGGGACCGAGGGTCATGCATGCCAATTTTGAGCCCATTTTGGCAACTTTGTTTTTTGGCATTTGAGTTTTGGTGAAAAACTCATAATTACACTTCATTTAGGTTTGAGGATTTTTCAAGGGAAGGATCATGCAGTTGATGCCATAATTCTATGAGCATGTCTAGCGATTTTCAAAACATTAGGAGATCATTACGCCCCCTCCAAATTGAAAAATGCTCACTTTTGCACATTACTTAGTCATATCGTGATCTTGCTATTTCACGGCTTTTTACACATGTACAGTTTTGGAGGACTTCCGGGGAATTAGATTGAGATGATTTCAGTTATTAGGAAATTAGACATAAAGCTTTCCAACGAGCTATCATGAGCCTCGTTTTGACAGGAAGGCTGCCATTTGTCTCCGGCAATTCGAGGACCTTTTACGTGTAAATTTATGATATTTTTGCAATTTTTGAACCTCAAAATACGCTTTTTCCAAATGTGCGTTTGGTATTTTGCCAGGAAAATGATGCAAAGTCAATATAATTTCCGTTTTAGCATTTTTTAGATATTTTATGGGATATTTTGTGCCTTCCAGCTTGCAAAGCCTCAAGGGACAAGTTTAGATATTTGATTAGGCCAATGGGATAGCTAGTTGCTCCTTGAGGTTTCCTCACTCAAACCTATTCCTTCCCACAAGGCTTCATTGTAAAACAGGCTTAGCGAGAGAAGAATCAATATATTGGTCATATGAGCTTTTGAAGAACATACTTGTGTTATGATTTTTGAATTACGCCTCTTGGATGCTTTTTGATGAATGATGAAGGATTGTTGATGGATTCCATGACATGGTAGAATGGTATAGTGTTTCTTGCTTTGTTGTTGTTGTCTTCTAGTTTTGATTCATAATACATGCTTCTTGCTATAGATCTAGGTAGAGATTAAGTTTGGAGATATGCCCATGGAGGCACCTCAAAATTCTTTGAATCTTCATAGCTTTATGTTTTCTTCTTCCTTAGTCATACTAAAGAATTCTTAATGCTCTTTAGTAACTTAAGGTATTGTTGCTAGTTTATTTACAAGTTCTATGTATGTTGAGTAGGATGTATGGTGTACTTACCTTACCTATGATTGTCCATAGTTCTGTCCATAAAACTATCTCTTTCTTACGATTAGTTTATCATCTTGTTGAACCAAGGAGGCCTAGTCCCGATCAGCCCTTTGCACAAACTATGAAAGCTTGTTTGATAAGTACCCAATAACTTAGAGGCGTCTTTAGGCGTTCGACATAGTATTTTGAGTTGTTAGTCCGTCTTATGTGTTTTCCCCAAAGTCGATAGCCATTTCCCGAAGTTAGAAGGTCTTATACTTCTATGCATGGGCTGGAATGTTTGATTTCTATGTATTAATTAGCTCATAGTTATATTTAAACATGATTAATGGCTTGCTATAACATGTTTATGTCTGCTATCAACTAGTTACACTTGAAATCCCTCGTCTTTCACAAACTTGATGTCCATTTACTCCATTTTTCCCAAGGTCACTTTCTACCTTGAATCAAATCGGCCTACGGCAGCCTTACATCATCATCTCTCATAGCTTCCTTGACTGTTTGACCCCATAGCCAGTTTATCTAACTTCTTTTTATCCATTTTTATATCTTTGATCGATTTTTTATCCCTCACAAACTTAAAAACCAAAAAATCAAAAAACTCACTTCTTAACTAGCCTAATATGAACACCATAAGAAAACACACCGATATCTTTTACACATATAGAGAGCCCTCTACGAGTCCAGGGAAAGGCTAGGTCTTGGGCTCCAAAGCTTGGTTTGATGTTACATCGTCATTTGGCTCACCAATCGGCAAATCACGGACCCTAACATATCCTACCAAACATGGCTGCCACTAGCTTATATACCTTCACCGAGGCTCAAACCACTCGATATTCTTGATCCTTCTTGAATTTGAAATTTTGAGTTCCCTCCCACCACCCCCTCGGGGTATCTCCTATGGCGTGCATGGGTGGTGGCCCATTCTTACATTGAAATTATGTTCTTGTTTGTGCATAGTAAAACTCAGCATCAGGAGCCCTTTAGAATTGTGAGCTCTTTACCTTCATAATTTAAATTACCCACTTTGTGGGAGTGGGTTATTCTTTATGATCCATTGATGACTTCAGCGCATGGGAATATATCGGGAGTGGGCTTTTGCATAGTGGAGCTTCAACCTTTTAACTTGTATATATACTAAGCTAGTCGGGAGGTCCTCTGGGAATTACGGTCGTGAAAATTCTGGTATGGTTGATACCAACTCATGTTGTCTCCTTTGGAAAATGTACATGAGGTATCCACAGCAAATCGGGGGCGGAGACATTGGTATGTCCATTATGTGTCTTACATCTCTGAGCTCACTTGGTGGCATTTTTCATGCAGGCTGGGTCCATGTTGCTTGAGTGTTTGAAGAGACAGAGCGCACTCTAAGTCTACCTCGAATTCACCTATCATGTTCATAAAACAATCCCGGGATAGAAAGATGCCATAATGATAAGTTTGTGTACACTATTTAACTTTAATGCAACCCGAAACCACAATAGGAAAGGGCAATTGTACAACTTTTGGACTTAGTCGCCGGGGTTTGAAGGCACGCGAGTTTTAAGTTTTCGTAATAGTGTGACCCCCACAATTATGTGACAGGTCACGGGGTCGAAATGTTTGATGTGGGCCGAAAGGTGTGAGATCCCGCATCAGAGACCCAAATGGCCGGTTAAAAGGGTCACACAAACATCATTGGAGGCAATGTTAATCCGAGCGACTAATGATCTGAGGCTTCGTGGCTCACATGATTCCATGGGTCGCAAGTGGCCCGAAGTTGCACAGGCTGCCTTCGGGCGTTTAACAAGCGACGCGGGGTACTTTTCATTATTGTAATAAATTCCCCCTTCAACTTAAACAATGTAGAATGCTAGAAATCAAACACAGAGGGAAGTAGTTCTAGGAGAAAAATAAACACAAGGGAGGCTGGGGTAAATTGTGATTACAAGATCAAAAGGAGGAGGAGTGCTTGGATACAGGGGCATCTCAAGTCCTAAAGCATCAAAAGAACAAGGATGGCTTAAAATGGCTATGTAGAGTGGTCAGGCAAATGTAAAAGGAAACAATGGAAACAAGAGGGAGAAAGCAAATGGAAACTTACCCGAGAAAACCTGTCTCTGTGGCTCCCAGCAGAGCGTTTTTTCACCTCTGTGTGAAAAAATAATACCTAGCCACCCTCCTAGCTTATAAAAGGGTCACGTGTGCGAGCCAGGCTGAATGAAAGTTGCTTAAAACGTAAATGTCCCGTGTTTTAAGAGAGTGGGCGCGACCGCCCACTCAGACCTCATGACCGGAGGGTCGCAGGTCGCAAGGTCACATGGTCACGATTTTGGAAAATCTGAAGAGTTCCGTGACTTACCCATTTTCAGCGACCCGAGAGGTCGCGGGTCGCTACGCTCGGCTATTTTGGGAAAAAAACCATTCTGGCGACTTTTACGAATCTTAAATTTTATTGAAAAATATTTAATCATGCTGATCAGCCTTTTCGATGCTAAGGGGCTCCAAAAATTTTAGAGGGTGAATTTTCTTTTAGAGGTGTTTAGAGGCTACAACACCACCCTAATAGTTAATAATCACGATAATAGCTAAACCATGGATATATATGTGTGTGTGTGTGTGTGTGTGTGTGTGTGTGTGTGTGTAATTTAATTAAACCATATCCCACATATTTAAAATACTACATTTAGCCTTCTTGGAAAAATTAATGTATCAATAATTACTTAATTTTTTAATACCTGCACTTTGCTAGCGTAAATCCGATCAGATTTGTAGGTTCTAAAGCAAATTTGGTGAAAATGTAGACTGCCATCGGAGAAACATGGGGAAGTCATAATTAAGTCATTTTTAGATCAAATCTACGTACAGAGAGGGCTGTGACAAGGCTGCTGGGAGACCATAGAGTCACTTAAATAGGTTTTAGATCCGTTTGACATTAAACATATGAATCACACTTTTGAGCATAATAGAGGAGGTCCAAGCTATCAGAAGCTGCATTTGGGTGCAGAGACGTAACCTTACCAAGGTGAACTCATCCATCATGTGTTGTCGTGTTACCGTTATGGTGATGTTAATGTCTATAGGATGTTGTTGTTCTCACTTTTTTTTTATGTTAATTTTCTCAATAAATTCACATAAAAACTCATGGTTAACTTGAAATTCACCTCATAACCTTCAAGCACTTTTTTTATATTATGAATTGTAATTTAGCACAACAAACACTAATTCTTCCCATTCAGATCAAGTTACACGGTGAGCACTAAGTTTATTTGCAGATGGGATTTAATCGTTTTCAAGTGTTTAAATTGCTACAAGGTCAAGCTCAAGAGAGGAGAAGTCGTTCGTGTGTAGGTTCTCTGAAGCTTGTACAAGGATAAGGAGGGCACATTGCCACAATCTCCACCACAAGATCTACCTGTTGTAGTAGAAGATTCAAAGAAACATGTATCATGAAGGACAAAATGATAATATGAAAAATAATGAGAAGGGTTTTAGGAAGGCTTTATTTCCGACACTACATAGATGGTGAATATCCTCTATGAAGAGAGGAATACAAGGTTGTACAGAAAGCTCCAAGCCTCCAAGAGGAGAGGGTTCTCCAGGAGGAGGAGGTAATGGAAATGGTGATAAGCCATCATTTACTCCACCATCATCCTCACTACCATCTTCATCTTCATCCCTTTCCACTACTACAACCTCTACTCATACTCATCAACATACCTCAAAAGGAAATGGTACAACCCTTGTTAAAACTTGATATTAAATTTGAGCCGCCTATATATAATGGTGAAGTGAATGCAGAGAAGCTCAAAATCGGGTTCATCTTTTGGAGGTCTAATGCGGGATCCAAACCTTCAAGACGATGATACAAAGATTCAACTAGCTTCCTCGAGGACCTGGGAGGGGGCATCACTAATATGGTGAGCAAACAATATACAACATGAGATAAAAAAACATGGCAGATCTCACTCTCTGGTCTAATTTAATTGTTGCAATAAAACACAATTTTACCCTCTAGCATATATCTAGAAATCAATCACAAATTGGAATAACTTTAGACAACTTAAAGGTCATGTGCAAGGACATAATTCCAAGAATTTAGAAGAAAGAGTATCTTATGTTAGGTGTTGATTTTCATTCACAAGACACGTTGCCGAAGTATATAGGGGGTTTACATACTACCTAGGGAATAGTATCCTTATGTCCAATCCCACTAGTCTAGATGAGGTTTTGTGTGCAAGCCACTCACCTTGAGGCAAGAGGGAAAATATTCTTAAGAGGGTAAAAAGAAGCCATTTAAGGGTGGGAGAGAAAGGAAAGGGTTCAAAGGAAAAGGAAAGAAAAATGCATCCATTAAAAAGGAAGGAGATAAAATGACATGCAAACATTTTTCCAAAGGGGTCATGATGAAGACCATTGTTGGAAGCTTCATCCAGATGAGGCCCAAGAAATTAAATAACAAGGGGAAATAAGAAATGTTTGCAACCACTCAACAAGATTTGGGATCCGATCTGTGATGACTAAAATTACAACCATGGTATGAAAGGAAAAGAATCCATTTCTACACTTATTTCATCAAATTGTCACAATAAAAGAGTCCAAATGAAGAAACAAGTCAATTATTTCATGAGGGTTATTTCAAAACATATAAAAATCAACACACTATTCGATAGTGGGTCTAAAGCTAATTTGACCTAAAGAATTAGTCAAGAAACTTAGCCTTGAAACCATTACACATCACAAAACATATCAATTGGGTTAGATATGCAAGAACACAAATTTACAAAGTTACTACAAGAAAGTGTATTCTTTCGTTTAAAAATACCACAAAATTCATCGATTTTAAGTTGAATTAGATGTTGTACCATGATATTTCAAGAATTGTTTTGGGTAGTCTCACTTCTATGATAGAAAATACACTTATCAACATGAAAACAAGTACCACTTGTTCAAATATGGTGTGGAGTATTTTGTAGAGCTTCATCGCAAAACTAAATCTTTCATTAGTTAATGCAGTGGAAAAAATGAAAATACTAGTGAATTCAAGGAATACCTTTGTGCTTCTTATGATTAAACCAAAGAATGATGTTGATTATGAAGCTTTCCAAGGTTGTGATCCAAAGTTGAAATATGATTTAATTGAAGTCTTTAATCAAAATAATGAGATGTTCCAGAACCAAAAGGATTACCTCCCAAGAGGGGAATCCAACATGAAATACAAATAAAATAAGATTGTCCTCTTCCTAACATTGACATGTATAGGATGTCGTCGATGGAGAGTGTCAAAATAAAAATAAAATTCAAGAGTTGTTGGAAAAAGGGATCATCTCGACCAAGTATCATTACAAGTGTCACCTATCAAGTTGGTGCCAAAGAAGGATGGAGCATGGCGTATGTGTTTGGATTTCCGTGTATCAACAAAATTATGGTAAATATCCACACAAATTCCTAGAATAGATTAATACTTTATCAATCAGTATTTTTTACTCTTACTAACTAGACTCGAGTGGCTACCATAAAATTAGAATTACCGAAGGTGACATTTGGAAGACAACATTCAAAACAAAGCAAGGTTTGTTCGAATGGCTTGTTATGCCTTTTGGTTTATGTAATGCTCTTGATACCTTCATGTGCGTGGTGAATGATGTTTTTGAGGCCATTTATTGATGAGTTTGTCATAGTCTACTTAGATGATATATTGATTTTCAATAAATCACTTTAATGAACATGTCATGCATGTAAGAAAAGTACTGGATGTCTTAAGGAAAGAACAATTGTTTCAGAAGATGTCAAAATGTGAGTTTGGTAAAACTTCTCATCATGTGTACTGGGGCATATTTTAGGAGGAGGTGAATTGAAGATAGACCCCTCTAAGGTTGAGGTCATCAGGAATTGGAAAACACACAAGACAATCACCGATATTAAGAAGTTTTTCGTGTGTAGCCCAATATTGAGGAAGATTATTTCTAAATTATCTTATATCGCAGCCCTGATTGCATTTACTGACTACAGAAAAATGTCTTCCAAATAGGGAGGCAAGAAGCAAAAATAATTCGATGCTTTGAAAGAGAAGATTATTTCAGCCCTAGTACTTGCACTACCGAACTCGATAAACCCTTTAAGATTCAAACCGGTGCAAGAGAATATGCCATGGGTGTAGTCCCTATGCAACATGGTAATCTCATTTCATTTCATTCCGTAAAATTTAAATGGTGCGTTGATTAACTATCTTATTTATGACAAGGATATTTATGTGTTGGTTCAAAGCTTGAAAAAGTTGAAACACTACTTCGATGGGAAAGTGGAAACCATCATACACACTTCATAAGCCCCTATATTAATAGGTGTAGTCCCTTATTTTTGTTAGTTTAACTCTTTATTGTTATTATTGTACCCTTGTAACTCCCATTTTATTATTATTGTGTCTTTAAATTATTATTGTTAGGTTTAAATAGGATTACATCAGGCCCACTAGGATTACATTATGGCCCCATGGATTCCTATATATAGAAAGGAGGTTTTGTAAATTGGATCATCCACGAATTGTTCATTTATGTAATGTATTGGAGGTTTTTCCCTTGAAGTGTCTTATTTCTAAGGCATTTATATCTCTTTCCTCTTCTTATTTTTTGGAGTTGGTTACACAACATTCGTATCGTAGGGGCTTTGGATTCTAGGTTTCGTTGCTCCAAACAGTCATCATGGAATTTTCGTTTATAAATCTACGAAGTTTCAGAGAAGAATTTTTTAGGTGCTAAGCCAAATCCCGAGGAAGATTTTCAAAACTTTCAGAGCTTGGTGCGCAATAGCTGGAGATATGATCCTCGTGGGAAAGTTAGGTCTTTTTTCAGTTCCTAAATGTGTCATCGTAAATTTATGCTAACATTTTTTCTACGAAGATTCAGAATCTGAAATTCATATGGTGAAAATCTGAAATCCCGAGGAAATTCTTCAAAATTTCAGTAGAGCTTGTTTCACAATATTTTTGGACATATGAGCTATGGAAGGTAGTGCTGTGCTCCGACCTCGTATCAAAGAGGTGATCGTGGAAAATTTCAATAACTCTCTCCGGACATCGGATTGGAGTGGCCAGAAAGTGGTTGTAAGTACATGGACTTTAGTTTCTTGCTATCAATTTCAGAGACAAAGGATGAAACAAAGTGATTACGTGGCAAGTCGTACAAGTTCGTCTACCGTAACCGCTACCATAATTAGGTCATTGTGGGAGATTGGACACAACTTCCTTTGTCTTGGAGAATCCAAATTAGGTCGACTCCGTGGAATTAAAGATAATTTAGAGGCTGCTGTGGACAAATTCAGATATTGAAGTGTCGTGAATCAGAGAGATAATCCAATTTTAACATCAAGCTCCTCAAAAGCAAGAAAAGGTGTGTACTCCGAATTGCATAAGTCTGCTTTGAAGAATCGCTTTGAATTGATTCCATACATATTGTATAATAGATAAATGTGTGCATTGGGTTCTAAAATATGCCCTGTGAAATAATTCAACACCCATTAAACCTTCGTAAGGGTATACTATGACTATGAAGATGAATAATTACAACATGATCTATCAAAATTACAAGAGCAAGTGCAACAAATTTTGATCTTACGAAGAGAACCGAAGATGACATAGATGGTTTAAAAGAAAAAGTGGGGAGGCTAATTTGGATGGTTTGAAGGATAAAATAATAGCTAATATGGATGATAAATTAGTGGAAGACTCACATCGAGCATCAACAAGTTCTCCAACTCTCAAAGAATACCTAACTTTGGTGCAGAACATAATGAAACAAATGGTGGAAGATCAAAAATTACATTGAAAGAAGTTCTGCTGCCTACAAAAACAAGAACTCGCTATGCACATTCAATTTTAGGAGTATATCAGCAAGTGGAAGAACTTTCCCGTAGAATATTCCACATGGGAGGATGAGAATTTTATATGGAAGCATCAAGAAATAATCAAGTGTCAGAGGGAAAACACTCGTTTGAAGGAGAGGGAATGTTAAGTCCCTATATTAATAGTGTAGTCCTCAATATATTAGTGCAGCTCCTCCTTATTGTTATCATGGTACCCCCGTAACCCCCATATTGTTATTATTGTGCCCTTACATTATTATTGTTAAATGGCTAGGGTTACATCATAGCCCCACTAGGATTACATCATCATGCTCCATGGACTCCTATATATAGAAATGAGGTTTTGTCATTTGTATCATCCAAGAATTGTCTATTCATGTAATGTATTGGAGGTTTCCTCGAAGTGGCTTATTTATAAGGCATTTATATCTCTCTCTTCTTCTTATTTTTGGTCATTTCATAAACACACACCAACCACCAACCATTACAATATTTGTAATAAAAAAATCTAAGCCTTATAACCAAGGCACTTCGATGGATGGGTTTCCTACAACAATTCCACTTGGTCACTGCTATAAGAAAGGTATATACAAAAAGGTTGCTGATATGATTTTTATGTCTATTGCTAGTGCAACTACTTTTCTCAAGCATAATTGTGTTTTGCATGAAAGCTATGTTGATAAATATGCATTTGAAAATGAATTTTAAGATTTTTATGAAAACTTGAGTCAAGGAAACCAAGTAGGAATTGTATTACCATGTACATAATAACTTGTTGTACCATTTGGGAAATATTTGTATTCCACAGGGGAGAGAGAGTGAATGTCATAAGGGAAGCACACACTTATCTTATCGTCGACATTTCTGTAAGAAAACAATATTGCCACATATTTAAGAGGTATCGTTATTGTCCTCGTATGCTTGAAAGTGTGTCACATTTCATTAAAGTTTTTTCATTGTGTGTAGTCAATAAGCCTAGAAATAGGAAGTTAGATTGTACACATCACTTCCCGTACCTTCACGTCCATAGGAGAGTGTTTCATGGATTTTGTAGGAGGTCTTCCATTGTCAAAAAGAAATATATATAGTTGTGGATAGGCTTAGAAAGATGTGTATATTAATTCCATGTGTATCAAAATCATAGCTGAACAAACAACTCACTTATTCTTCCAACATGTTTGGGTTCATTTTGGATTTCCCACATCCATTGTTAGTGATCGAGATTCTCGATTTTTTGGGAATGTTTGGTCAAGTTTGTGGAACTTGATGGATACCAAGTTGAAAAAGAGTACAACCTTTCATCCACAAACATATGGTGAAATCAAGTGGTAAATCAAACAATCATATATCTTCTTTCGAGGGAAATTGCAACAAGCATATTAGTCAGGATGAAAACTTTCACTACATTCAACATGCTTACAACCGTGAAAAACACTCCTCTACACAAACATCATCATTTGAGGCATGTCTTCGATACTTGGTTACATCGCCATCGATTTCATTTTGGGAAGGATGTTTCTATTGATGGCCATAGAAAAATAGATAAAGCCAAGAAGTTAATAGAACAAATCCAATTGATACATAAAACAGCTCAAGATCAACTCGAAAAGAGCCAAGGCAAGTACAAATAAAGGCACGAAAAGTATCAGGTAGATCACAAGTTCCAAGTTGGTGACGCTAATTTTATTTCACATTACAAAGAGATTCTTCAAGGGGAAGATAAAAATATGAAACCAATCATATGGTACTTTTTAGAAATTTTGGAAAGGATTTGTGATAATTCCTTCAAGTTAAATTTTCTCATATGGAAATTTACTTTGTTGCTAATGTTGAGAAATTGAGGTTGTATGTGCCTTTGTTGATTGAGGATCAAGGAGAATAGGTTAAAATTTCTTCTATTGAAGAATTTTCTCCAAAATACCCTTGATGAGCTTTAGCAACACACCATTCTCGATGTATCACGTACATGAAAAAAGGGAGTGTAGACTACCTTCATAAAATTTCAAAGGCACAAATCCTTCTAAGCATTCAAACAGATTGATATTGGAAAGGTGAGGAATGGTACCCTCATCCGTTGAACAATTTAAAGTGATTTTCAAGGCCTAAAGGCTTCCAAAGTACAGAGGAGTGACAAGGTGCTCAAAATTATGCTAAAATATTAAATTTTTTTGAATGGTGGAACTCAACAACCACATATCTCTTCATTTTCAATCTAGCACAAATCATTTCGTGGAAAACTCGACACCGTATGCTCCTTAAATGTGTTATTTCCACTTTGTCAAACATGAAAATTTTGGAAAAAAATTGCAAGGAAAACCAGTTAGCAATCCATACTACCGACTAGGAACGCATACGTATGTGTTGAGTGATCAACGAAATTTCGTCGTCGAATAGGTTGTACCAAGTGGCACATTTTTATTGGGTCGAAATGACGTGTTGTAATTGGTTGTTTGTACAATCATAGGTTTCCACGTGGCCCAACCAGGGGCCGCAAAGTGGCGCCTTGCGGCCACCAAAATTGGTGGTTATAGTCCAAGAAGAGGGCGGGGTCGAACTCACGACCTCCAAACATGAGCACCAAGCCTTCACCAATGAGTCATAGCAATGTTTATTATTAAACTACGGTTTCCATATCGTTTTGTTTCAATGTGATTTCCACTGCGGAGGAAGGAGTTAAGTCTAACCCCAACCTCGTCACCACCATACTGGGACCATGGGTGGGAGGCTTACCTCGTGCACCCCCCCCAATGGTCCATCATCATTAATATATTATGTCGACTATCCATGTGTCCACCCTACCGCTAATGCCAAGTCAGCTAGCGAAAAACTGCAGTTATTATATATATTAAACCATACGATATGGTTTGAAATCTAGTCTTTAAGCCTTATTGAAAAATTAACACGCCTGTACCCTCGCCCAACATTGGGAAATTTGGTGCCCTAAGCAAGGCACTCGGGCGGATTTGTAGGTTCGATGCCGACCTAGAAAACCGGAGCTATTAGTGGATAAACTTGGGGAATTCATAATCAAACGTTTCAACGAAATTCAATGAAGAAAGAGGCTACACATGCATTTTTGGGAATTTTGGAGTCGATGGAAATAGGTTTCTGCACTGCTTGAGCATTGTAAGCATATGTAATCACACTTTGTATCATAATAGAAGAGGGCCAAACCATCGTGAAGTCGGGACTAAGGAGGCGAGCCCCATTTATGTGAACTCCTTCATCATGTGCTATCGTGTTAATGTTTATGGCATGTCCATGTCTATTAGATGTTGTTGTTCGTTGTTTTGTTTATGTTAATTACCAAGAAATTCACATAAAAACTAATGGTTAACTCGCATTTACCTCATAATCCTCAAGCACTTTGTTTACATTATGAATTGGAATTATCACAAGAAAACTCATTTTCCCATTTAGATCAATGAAAAACCCCGCATTCCATCAAAACATTAGACAATATTTCAACATCAAGAACATATTTAGAGACCCCTTTAAAGGGGTCTCTAAATTTTAACACCGCATATGGACTCGTAGACCCATTTATCTCTAAATTTAACATTGCGTATGGATTCAAAGAAGGGGGTTCCTCGAATCCATTTGTAGTGTTAAATTCGAGACAAAAAGGGTATTTATAATTTTCTACATTGTAGATGGATTTAGAGACCCTTTGTCTCTACATTTTCTAACAATGATGGATTCAAAGACCCTTGTAGTGAAATGTAACATCTTGTGATCAAAATTGTAGTTTTCTATTTCCTAGAGGACAGTAAATTTTAAAAATTACTAATATAAATGAGTAATCTCGTATGCTTGTTGTACTTGTTATTTGGTCATATTTTTATTCTTGGACTATATAAGTCATTTAAGTTAATCATTATTAATTTTATCACATATTATCTAGTATTTTATTATAGTACTGACTAAATTAGTCATTCAAGTTAGTTGCTTTTAGTTTGGTCACTTATTGTACAGTCGTATATTTTATCCCTAGACTAAATTTAGTCGCTAAGTTAGTCATTTTTAGTTTGGTCACTTAAAAATTGCTCAAATTTAATAGTAATTCACTTGAAATAATCAGGTGACTAACTATTTTAGTCACCTAGTCACTAATTTCATCATTTTATACTAGTGCCTACATTTTTTTTTGAGTGAATTTAATTCCTCCCAATCAAACTATGATGTGCATCCAACTAGTCATTACTATGCTTTTTGTTAATTACTATCTCTTCCCCGCCAAATTTATAACCTATTTTATTTATGTGCTCATTCTCTCTCAGATGTCACTCCGCCACATCTTTGTCATAAGAAAGTGTTTCTCACTCACTTGGGCCGAGGATCAAACACAACTCTTCACACCCTTTACTACCAAGTAAGTACTTTCTCATTGTCCTGCCTTCTCCCCTTTAATTTTTACAGGTTTAGCTTTTGAAGTATTAAGAATGTCCATGAATTGCAGTAAGGGGTTTATATCAATGTGTTAGAACCCGTGAGAGACACCCAAGTCTATCCCATCGACATCTTTTCTTTAAAACGAAATCTCACCCTCTTCTCCGGTAAATTCTACATGGTTTTCTTTATCTAATCAGTTTTAGTTGCCACCCTACCTCCCATCATCTCATCGTAACCCTCCTCAAAAATCAAGTTAACTTTATGGACCCTCCGTTATGTATAATTTATTAATTATTGTTTAATGTAGTTGTCTTAGGTTTATTAAGAAAAGGGGAATAATTAAAGATCATGCCCTTCGCCAAGGAACACTTCTTAAGGCTATACTTTAAAGCTCGTCATTCCCTACGTTGTAATCATCTCATCTTTTTATCAATAATAATATATACATTTTCTTGTTAATATGGGTTTTTACACTCCATTTGCATCGCAGCAATCACTCTTCGTGATCTCGTGTGGTCAATTTTGATGTCTCCATCTGTACCCTCCACAACCATCAAATTCTTTTTCACTCTCCGCTCCGGCCCCCACACCCCCATCGAATTTTCGCCTCCGTTGTTTTTTTCACCCACCGTCTTCCTTCCACCCCCCGCTACTACCTTATCTCTACGACACCACCCCCGTCACCTCCTTCCACTTACCTCTTTTCAACCAACCCCGCCCCCGCCACCAACAATTTCGTCCTATCTATCAGAATCGATCCCCCTACTCGTCCACCGCCCGCGTCCAACAACCACCATCCATATTTGATGACATCACCCACCTACCTACATCCGTTGTCCGCCGCGTACTTTCTACCGTCCGCGACTCCGTTCGTTCACCGTGGCTCAAATAAAACATATCGTTACCAAATGTTGTGGTCACCAACCGATTGGAAATTCATAGTTCCGTGAAATTAAAGTCAAGCATCGTGGTTTTAATACAGATAGTGTTATGTTACAACATTTAAAAATTTGAATTATTAAATATTTTTAAGCTATATAAATTATAACAATATATTATATATAAATTATAATTATATATTATATATAAATTATAACTATATATTTTATATAACTTGAAACTATATAATTATAATTTATAATTTAAAAATAAAAAAGAAAAAATAAATATTATTATTATTATTTAAAAAAAAGAAAAGAAAAGAAAAAAACTCGCAGATAAATATACACCACCTCAAACCCACTCAATGTCTTCATCAATGTCGATGGCCAGCCTCCAAAAAAAAAATTTATTTGGATTCGAGAGTAAGATCAATAATAATTCCGATGACTTCACCAAATATTAGTCGATCTCGAGGGCAAAGTTATGGGACATTCTAACAACATCAAAAGCTTCAAGACACAACAAATCAGATAGAAAGACAAATTTGGCTAAACCATAGTGAGTCCACATAAAATCATAACCAAGCAATGAAAAAGCTAACCGAAATTTGTGACAAGATAAATTAAATGCGTGGGCCAATACTCCCGAATATTGGACATAATCAACAAGACAATCTGCATTGATTCAGTGGGAACTTAAGATCATATCATGAAAAATCACTCGTAAAACATCATCCCCACACCATCAAGAAGATAGTAATGAGAATTTCAAAACAAGCAAATTTCCGGAATGCATTCAAGAAATAAAAATCCTTTTTTTGTTCCACCATTACTTCAAAGATATCAATTTGTAAGAGCAAAAAATCAAGCTACCTAATTTCGATGGTAACAAAAAAGGTAGTGTTGCATGGCTTAATAAAGCCGAATAATATTTTGATATTTATACGACATTGACAGTGATGAAGAAAAAAATTAAGCATGCTTTCATGAAAATGGAAGGAGAAGCATATAATTGGTATATGTGGTGGAAAAAGACGACGCTTGCTATTAGTTGGAGGAAATTTAAGGATGTGTTCTTTAAAAATATTCCAAGGTATCAAGGAAGAAGAGTTCTTCCCCAACATTCATCAAATCGTGCCAAAAAGGAGATGTGGAGTGAGTGCACTCGGGTAGGGGAGACCTTAGCAACACGAGTACCCGAATCATTAAAATTCGTTTAGTCCAAAAGATTTACCTTGGGGACTTACAACCCATATACAAGTAGAGATCAAGCTTCACGACATTACATCGATAGAACTAGCAAGACAAAAAGAAAAAGCTACCGAAAATAAATTTGAAAGTTATTTTGGTCAAAACCAAAGAGTATATTCGAGACGGTGTTCTTCAATCTACAAATGTAGATAACACAAAATATGTCCCACCACATCTTCGTGAAGGAGACAAATATATTACGAAAAATACAAAGGATGAGAGAGGGCAAGTGCAAATGTTGTGGTCAAAAGTGGGACCCTAAGCATAGGCGCGTTAAGGGAAAAGAGAGAAAGAATTCCATATAATCGTGAAGCAACTAATGAATCGAACAATGATGATTCGTATGTAGAAGGAATGGAAGACTTCAAAGTTCTCTCCAAAATAGATGACTAAAGCATTCGCAAGTGTCATTATCGCCTATGACAAGTATATCAATGCATCAAACACCGAAATTAAAAGGACATATTAAGAAGAATAATGTAATGGTGCTCATCGACACCGGCGTACCCACAATTTTTTGGATTCAACCATGGCCAAAAGACTCAACATATTTACTTTTCCCATGCCTAACATGAAATTAATGGTGGCCGATGGTAAAAACATTGGAAAGGTAGGGAAATGCTATAAGGTCAAATTTCAGATTCGAGACTTTAATCTATAATCTCCATTCTATACCGTACCACTAGGAGGAGTAGATGTGGTCTTAAAGAATTCAATACCTACAAACCTTAGGTACTTATTATACCAACCATCGAAGAAGTTTATAAGATTTAAGTGGGAAGGGAAGAAGCACAAGTTGTATGGATTCCAAGCACTGCAAAATCAAATCGTATCGTCATCCAAGATGATGGAAGATGATTCAACGAGTGCCAACCTATCTAGTACAATGTCATAAGTTAGAAATGTTATCTACAAAATTGATCAACGAAGATTCACTAGAAGTACAAGGACTAATTTAGAAACACAAAATTATTCCAAGACCTACCCATGATAATGCCTCCTAATAGGGAAATCGAACATACAATAGAAGTCAAGGTAGGGATCGCACCGTCAACATCGAACCTTATCACTATTCGTATCACCAAAAGATCGAAATTGAGAAGATGATCCAAGACCTTTTAAAAATGCGTGGTCATCTCAAAAAGTAAGAGTCCGTATGGTTATTCCCATTATACGGGGTAATAAAGAAGGATGGATCGTTTCGACTATGCATTGAATACGTAGGATTAAATAAGATAACAATTAAAAATAAGTTTCCAATTCCCTTTATCGATGAAATGTTGGATGAGCTACACGCGCAAAATAATTCTCTAAGTTAGACTTAAGGTCGCTATTACCGTATCGAATCAAGTTGGAAGATATACCAAAAATTGCATTCCAAACACACGAAGGTCACTATGAGTTTAAATTAATGCCCTTTGGTTAACAAATGCACTGGTATTGCCGAAGCTACTATGAACGAATTAATTTCGTCCATATCTTAGAAATTTTAAAATAGTATTTTTTTGATGATATTTTAATTTATATGAAAGATTGAAAGAGCACTTACAACACTTGGATAAAGTTATTATAATTATTGGAATATCATCGATCACGGTGGTAATAAATCTAAATGCACCTTTGGAAAGGAAGAAGTAGAATATCTCACACATAATATCCCATGAAGGGGCAAAAGTGGACCCTTATAAAATCAAGGCTATAAGGGAATGGAATAAAATAGTGAATATATCCAAGCTAAGAGGATTCTTAGGATTAACAGGATACTATCGAAGATTTATTAAATACTATGCACATCGTAATTGCACCTCTTACAAATATTTTAAAGAAAAATTTGTTTCAATGGAATGAATAAGAATGAAAGTGTTTTGAAGAATTGAAGGAAGTAATGTCTACGGCACCCATATTGGTAACTCCCAATTTCTCTAAACCATTTATCATCGAATTTGATGCCTTTCGATTCGTATGTGGTGCAGATACGGCAAGAAGGGCACCCTATCGCTTTTGGAAAGGTGTGAAGCTCAATAAGTGAGAGCGTCTCAAATCCACATACAACAAGGAAATGCTCGCAATTATGCACACATTGGCCAAATGGAGACAATATATGTTAGGGAGTAAATTTTCCATCCGAATGATCATAATAGTGTCTCGTATCTCCTCCAATGAAAAAACACTCTCCGAAGAACAACAAAAGTAGATTGAAAAAATCGTCGCCTTTCGACATGGAGATATTACATAAGAAGGGGAAAGACAATGTAATAGCAAATGCCCGTCTAGGAAGGAAGAAGAACCAACACCGCTTGTAGTGTTACACCATTTTTTTGGTCATCTAACTCATTATCATTAGATGAACCTAAGTACACCATGTAAGACCAATTTCACCCTAAATAAAATTGCTTTCACCATGTCAACATTGGTCCATATTTCGGTCATATTTAACCCAAAACAAGGAAATTAATTAAATAAATCATTATTTATTCAATTATTTCCTAGAACAAGTTATTTAAATCATTATTTAATAACATTCCTAGTTAAATTAATTAAATCATTTTTAAACAATTAAATAAATCATTATTTGTTTAATTATATCCCCATCATCTCCCTAAAATAATAAATAAATCATTTATTTATTTATCAGTTTATAAATAAAGGAATTGACCCATGTCAAAAGACCTTTTCCTCCAAAAAATATAATAAAATATTCCTAAAGGGTGGTTCTAGAATTTGATTAATAATATTTTATTCATGCAACAAGTTCTAGATAACCCTAATAGTTTGTTATAAATAGGAGGGTTTTCCCCATTCATCAGTCACCTTCATTGCATTAGATCACACCGGATCTATTCTTGGTCACCATTTTCCATTTTTTGCTTTATGAGCTCCCATTGAGTTCTATGTTTTCCAGGGTTTTCTACCACAATAAGAGAGAGGAATTTTAGATCCAAAATGCTGAGGACTTTCAAGAACCCATCCCATTGAGGAGAACCGGAAAACACCTTTCTTTTTTCCTCTCGTGTGCCCCATTCTTTAATATAATATAAAACATTTTTTTAAACACATTGTTCTTGTCTTTTCTATTGGATGCATGAGCCATATTATATTTTATATGCTTAATGTCTTTTGTGCTTAGATTTGGATTTGTGCAGCAGACTTAAAGATATTTTTCAGCCATAATCGATGGTGATATTTGTTATGCGTAGCTAAAGTGATCTTTTACTTACCTAAATAATCATACTAACAATTGGGTGACTCATCAGATTTCTTTGCGACCGCCGTCGTTTTACATATTCCCGCATATCCACTGTTTCGCACCCTAGGGTTTCTCTTCCATTTTATGTTTTTCCTATTTTTATGGTGCTTTCCACTTAAAACCCCGCGCTCAAATTTTTAACTTCCGTGTGTTTCTCGGCCTTATCGCGTAGGTGATGTACACGCCCGCAATTTCTCGAGCCGCCGACAATTTTTTCTCGAAATCCGCCGCCGAGAGAGCGGATCTGCAGTCACACTGACGGCCCCGGTGCGGGGATCGGCCTTGAGGTCGCACTTTTCTCGCCTAAATCTTACGACTCCGGACTCGCCAAAATGTGTCGAATCCTTGCGACCTACACCGTTTTCTACAATTTTCCCGCCCGTTTTTTCCGGGTTTGTCTCAAGCTTTTTTCTGTGGTTTTCCTGTACCTCTCGCTCTCGCTCTCGTTTAGACCTCGTTTTCTAATCTATTTCACTCAAATAAGTGAATCTTCCTCCTTCAGCTCTAGTACCCTCCAATTCTTTTGTGGGAGATTTTTTCGTCGTTTCGAAGTCTCGAATTTTCTAGAGTTTCAGCCTTATTTATTTTTAGATCCGATACCCTAGTTTAAGATCTTCGGTAGATTGCCTTCTTCTCCCTTTCAAATCACCCCACATATTTTTGTTTGGGTTCATTTCTAGGGCCGCCCTCCTTGTCCCTTCTATTTTTAGTCGATCTCCTCCTTTTTACAAAGAACCTCGCTCTCCGCTCATGGTTCTATGTGCCTCTTTTCGGCGAGATTTCTCGTATCCTCGTCCCTCCCGACCTTAGATCTATTGGCCTATTTTTTCGTGCTTTGCCTTGTTTTTCCCTCTTATAGAATAGTTTTGAGAGACCCACCTTCGGGTGAGATCGATGCATTAGTAGTCATAATTTTCTCGTTATTTTAGTTTTATTTACCGCAAATTTATTTTCAAGCATAAGAGCACACTTTTTCTTTTACTCTCAAAACGTCCGGGTTTAAACAAATTAAAATTAACGCATGCCACACACCGACCCTAAGCAGTAGTATTCGGGTTACCACCGCCTAGCAAAGCCTTTAAAATCACCCTCACCGCACCTTTCCGCCCTTGACCTCACTTGATTTTTCCCTCCCCTCGCCCTCGGCTTGGCTTTTTCTTCTTCCCCATCATCATCGTGCCCCCAAGGCGCTTCTCCCCGAGACTTCGGGCCTTCACCCTCGCCTTCCAACAATGGCCGACCCTCCTACCCATCGTCATCAAGTAAGTCCCCCCGAGTTCGCACTTCAACTCTTCTTCCGATTGTTCGTGTTCTTCCCCTACTTTCCGGTTCTCCTCTTTACCTTCACCATGTCTAGTTCGTGACCTAGCCCTAACCCCAGCTCTACCGCCGGGTCCATTTCCCGTGGAACCACTACGGACCTACCTCGACCGCCCCGTTGTCGCCTTATATGGTCGACCCCGCCCCCGACTTCAATCAACTCGATTAATGATCCTATTCGCTATGATGTCGTCATTCGCTATGCCAACCAAGCTCCTCCGACATTCCCAAGTTCGAAGGTCTGCTAGTGGAAGATCCCCTCAACCATATCTCGATCTTTCAACATGTGGTGTCTCCTCCAATTCCATCACCGATGACTCCATCCGTCTTTGTTTGTTCCAACGCACGCCATCGCGTGCGAAGCTTCTAAATGGTATGTTGACCAAACCACCTCTCCCATACCACCTTTCAGGACTAATACCCAAGCCTTTCATCCTATTTCCAACTCCCCTCTCGATATGACACTGCATCGAACTCTTAACTTATTTCCATCAATCCTTCGACTCGCCTTCGCTCATGTCTAGGAATGGCGGTGAAGACGAGCTCGCGTCACACCCCCTTTGAAGATCGGTTTACATGGACCGGTTCCTTCGCTTCTCTACCTCCCGCCTATATACATGTCACATCCCATTTTCCCCAAACCGAAGAATCTACCCTCCAAATAGCCTTGAACATGACCTCGTCTACGCCTCAATCCAGCTTACGATACCATCCTTCCCGACCTCCCCAAGCCCGTGGCTCTAATGCCCTAGGGCATCTCACCTCGACGCATCGTTGGAGCCCTATCACATACCCCTACTCAACCTCCTATGTGCTATGGTTTCCTCCAGGAGGGGCTTAAACCTTATCCCCGCACATTCCCCCCAGTAACATGTACCCAAGATACTATACTCTCATTTTTCCCCGCTTACCTTAATGTTGCCCATCCTAACCCTTATCCTTACCTACGACTCGGTGTCCCAAACTCTCCCCTCCAAGATTTGGACCTATCACCCCCTCGCCTTCTCCACCCCCACCGTACCACTTACTACCCCCTCTAGTAAGCACGTATTTGCACAAATACAGACGCGACCAATTCTCTTCCTTCTCAAAGAAAGAGGAAAGGTAAGAAATCAATCGGCTCGGTAATCATGGACCCAATCCTTTCGAGTATCGACACTACACCGCTAACCAACCACAGTGGTTCTCATCCCAAGCTGAACAGCTACTTCACACCAATAAGCCTTGTTCTGCTATGTGTTTGTGGTCATTACACTCACGATTGTCCCTTATTACCACAAATGCCAGATGTGGATTCTCAGTGTCACCCAAGGGGACAACACTCCTCCCCACCATTCCTCCCACCCTGCCTACTTATCAACCCGCCTTTCGTGTTTACCGATCCTTTCCCTCAACAAGGATTTGTAACCACTCAACCTTCCCCTTCTCCGGTTCCTCTCGATTACCAGATTTTCATGATGGCCTTCCACCCTACCTCTCACCGTCAACCTCAACCTTCAAACTCGGTCCCATCGCATTCCCCACCCATTCCATCCTGCCTCCGAGTTCCACGTCGTGTCCTGCGCAGCCTCTATCGACACCCACGGTCCTCGCAACTCCTCTCGCCCAAAGCTAAGGTTCATCCCAAGCCTCCCAGTGGGACTATTATGTCGAAATGCCGCCTTGGCCTGGGCCGCCCATTCATACAACATAGTAGATGTGATCCGGCCCAATCTCCGGCCGCCATTTCAACATCGGGAACTCCCCCACCATGTCCTTCTCAAAAGAGGGCTCTACCGCCGTGGGCGCTATAGATCCTGCTGATGACCAATTGATTGTTTTCGACGCCCGTCAGTCAGGCCCTCCCCCTCTTCCTCCTTCTGTTTCTTTCCAAATCCCAGTCAAAATCCGAAATGCCACTGTTGCTCGGTGTATTATTGATGAGGGGGCATCCACCTGTGTGATGTCCGCTTCGGTTTGGAAACAACTTGGATCCCCTGAGCTGGACCCTTCCACAATTACCCTTCGTGCGTGGGATGGCCATACCTCCCAACCCACTGGAATCTTTCGTAATTGTCCTATCACCCTTGCAGGAAAAACTGTTTGTGTCGACGTTGAAGTTATCGACGCCCCTATTGACTACAACATTCTTTTGGGGCGTAGTTACACCTATGCCATGTCTGCCGTCCCATCCGCAGTCTACCGCAAAATGTTCTTCCCTCATAATGGCAAGATTGTCACCATTGACCAGTTGACATACCATGAACTGAAATCTCAGACCTCCCCTGAGTCCACCATCTCTATTGTCACCACTAAACCAACTGTTGATTCTTTGACCAGTGTTTCTCTTGGCGTCTATAAAGACTCCTCCTTGCTTGGAAATTTTTTTGACCTTCCTCCCATACCTGATCCTAGCGTGGCGAATGTTTGCATGATGCAATCTTCATGGGCTGACCTTACACAACCCATCCTGTCTAGTAAGCAAACACACCCTCACCCAAATCCACCAGCTCCTAGCCCTTCGCCCTCGCTAGCCCACCTTCTTCCTTTAGAATCTCCTTCCCCGAACACTCCTCCTGGCCATTTCCCTACTGGTCAGATTCCTTTCCTTGCTCCCCCTCCTGGCGCACATTCCGTCCCTATCTTGGCTACCCTATCCCTCCCCAACTTGACCTTGGGCATACCCATCTGGTACCTAGACCCCCCAGCCCCTACTCTACTTGGCCAACCCAAACCTTATCTTTCTTTGACCCCGGTTCAACCAATACCCATGGCTTCTCCCGCTCCACCTGTACCTTAGTCCCCTCATCAGAAACCACTCCCTATGGCAACCATACCAGGTGCCACTAGCCAAGTTCACAGCGGGGCATCCAAGGACAAAGGCACCCCGACCACTTCTGCCCATCCTCTACCTCCAAAGCATCCCATCCAGTGTGCTTTGTGCGATATTGTCGGACATGCTACCCATACTTGTCCCGAATTACCACATCTCAAAACCATGGTCAATGAGACGTTTCCTGAATCTACTCTCCCTGAAGTCTCTGTCACCATACCTGATTCTCTTCCTAAATTTAAACACTTGCGCACCAATCACCCTTGTTCTTTGTGCGATTTCCATGGAAATTACACCCATCTTTGCTCCCGCCTTGACGAGTATCGCGCTTCTTTAGCCGCATACCACCAATTTGAAGCCGCACTTGCCCACCATCCTTCTTCCCTACCACCAGACCCCATGTCTCCCCTGATTACCATTCCTCCTCCTGATACTGAAATGACTGAAACTTTAGCCACTATTCTCTACCTTTCCTCATCCCCGCGTCTCCCGGCACCCGACCCCTTAGTGCCTTCCGCCGCCGGTTCGCTCACTCACTCATCTGTTCACTCCGCTGTCACCCCTCATGCCGACATGCACGTGAACCTTCCCCCTCCAAATCAGGTGTCTCATATCTCTACCTCCTCCGATACTCCTCTTCCTCCCAACCTTCCCATCTTTCAGACCGATGAAGACATCATGGAAGCTATGACCGCACCTGATTTTCCGTGGGACGACATGCACCATCGTGCATACTTCCTACTGCACTAGTCCCATGACCAATATGCCCTTGAATCAAAAGAATTCATTCCCGACAAAGTTGATTGGTTAAAAAACCCCATCCTTGCACCTGACGCTTTCGAAGAAGGAAATATGGCTAATATCTCTCCTACCATTAAAATAGACATTCTGTCAAACCAGGTATTGAAGAACATATCACCATGGGCGCCCAATGCACTCCAGAAGAAATTGAAGCCTACACCAAAATCTTCAAAGAATTCCGTGATATTTTCGCTTGGTCCTACTCAGAAATGCCCGGGCTCGATCCTGCCATTGTCGAACATCACATCGACACATGGCCTGATGCCATTCCGGTCCGTCAAAAGTTGAGATCCATTCATCCTTCTAGACGCGAAGCCATCAAAGCTGAAATCGATAAGCTCCGACAAGCTGGTTTCATTTAGCCCATCGAATATACCACTTGGGTATCTAACCCAGTTCCCATCCTCAAAAAACAAGGCACCATTCGTGTTTGCACTGACTTTCGCGATCTGAACAAAGCTTGTCCGAAAGACAACTTCCCCACACCATTTATTGACCAAATCATAGATGAGTGTGCGGGGCATGAGATTCTCTCCTTTATGGATGGCTTCTCTGGATACAACCAAATTGTTATCCGTCGTGCTGATCAACTTAAAACCGCATTCATTAGTCCGTGGGGCATTTTCACATACCGAGTCATGCCATTTGGCCTTAAAAATGCCGGCGCTACCTTTCAACGAGCCATGTCTTATTGTTTCTATGACTTAGCCCATATTATCCTTGCCTATTTAGATGACCTTACTGCTCGTTCTAAACATCAGGCACAACACCTTCATGACCTACGTACCATTTTTCTCCGATGCCGCAAGTATAACATTTTCCTTAACCCATTGAAATGTGTCTTCTGTGTTCCCGCCGGTCGTCTCCTCGGCTTCATCGTGTCAAAAGACGGGATAACTCTCGACCCTTTGAAAGTTCAAGCCATTCTTGAACTCCCTATGCCTCATACCTTACGCCAACTACAAAGTCTGCAAGGCAAAGCCAATTTTATTCGCCGATTCGTTCCTGACTACGCCACTACCGCACATGGTTTTCTTTGACTTCTTCGATCTCACACCCCTTTTGTCTGGGATACGTCCGCTCAAGAGTCTTTTGACGCCCTCAAGCATGCTCTTACATCCACTCCCTTGATCCTTCCCCTGACTTTGACTGAGATTTCATCCTATACATCTCCGCTTCCACCTATTCTGTTGCTGGTGTCCTTATTCAAGAGGATGATAACGGTGTCGAACATGTGATCTATTATGTCAGTAAGAACCTTTCCGGTCCACTTGTGTCCTACTCGCATGAAGAAAAATTAACACTAGCTGTCGTGTTCTCGGTCCAAAAACTACGTCATTATATCCTCATGCGTTCCACCAAGGTTGTGACTAATTCCAACCCCATGGATTTCCTATTGAGTCGCCGCATCCTCAATGGGAAGTACGCCCATTGGGTCGTTATCCTCCAAGAATTCGACCTTGAATTTGTCACCCCAAAAATTAAGAAAGGTTTAGTCCTCACTGAACTCATTTCTGATCTGCCTACCAGAATACAAGATACTCCAATTAATGATGCTCTTCCTGATGAACATTTGTTTGCCATCACCACCGACGATCCTTGGTACGGTGACATCCTTACTTACTTGCGAACCCAAAAGTTCTCCCTCCATCTCGATCGAGATGCTCGACGAAGTATCCGACACCAAGCCTCTCGCTACCTTCTAATCGGCGATGACCTTTATCGTCGCAGAGTAGATAATGTCCTTCGTCGTTGCCTCACACACGCTGAAGCCGAACAAGTCCTCAATGCCTGTCATAGCGGCACTTGTGGTGGCCACCTCTCCGGCCTCGCCACCGCCCAAAAAATCATGCGTGCTGGGTATTTTTGGCCTTCTCTCTTCAGTGATTGCATTGAAGCAGTCAAACACTGTTCCAATTGCCAACATTTCGCCCCCAAGGCGCGAGCTCCTCCCGCTCCTCTCCATCCTGTCGTCACCGCCGGTCCTTTTTGTAAATGGGCCATCGACTTTATGGAATGTCGACCCCCATCTACTAGTAACCACAAATATATCATTGTGGTGGTTGACTATTTCACTAAATGGGCCGAAGCTATGCCAAAGTTTAACAATATAGCAGCCACTGCAGCCCTCTTTTTCTTTAACCATGTCATTGCTCGATTCGGAGTTCCAAAACAGTTAGTCTCGGACCATGGCCGACATTTCAAAGATCAGATTTGGCAAGAGCTATCCTCCCTATTGGGTTTCGAGCACCAATATTCATCTTCTTATTACCCCCAAGGTAATGGCCAAGTTGAAGCGGTCAACAAAATTCTTAAGACCATGCTTCAACGAACGGTGAATAAGCACAAAACCAATTGGCATCTCATTCTCTTCCCTGCTTTGTGGGCTTATCATACTTCTGTTAAAACCGCCACCGGTTTCACTCCTTTCCATCTTGTCTTTGGCGAGGAGGCAGTCTTACTTATCGAGTGTGAAATCCCTTCCCTTCACTTGGCCGTTGAACTTCTCCTTGATACCCAACCTCTAGAACAACAACTTATCATGCTCGAGCATGCCTCTGAAGACCGTCGTGTTGCATTAAAAACTCTTGAAGCGACCAAAAAGTGCACCAAAGCTCAGTATGACCAAAAATTCCACCCTCATACCTTTCACGAAGGTGACCTCGTTCTAGTATATGACCAGGCCCATGATACCCTCGGTCATGGGAAGTTCGACTCATTATGGCTAGGTCCTTACATCATCAGTAAAGACCTTGGTAAGGGGGCATATATTTTAGAGGACTTTGAAGGCCATATCCTTCCTAATCCGCGCAATGCACTCTATCTTAAGAGATATTACCCCTAGCATTTTCCCTGCGAAATGCGGGTTTTCTTCTCTTCTAGATAGCCAACATCTGTTTGTTTTGCATTTTGTTACTTCACCAGGACACCTGTTGTCCACGAAGCATTACTTCACCTCCCCCTCAAAAATCAGATTTTCTCACTTACCACACATATCATTGGGGGAACCACATTGCCTCCACACTTATTCCTGTTTGTGTCAATTTCCGTCATGAGATACTCTTTTGTACTCATGTTATTTATGATCCCCTTTGGATCATCCCTCATTCCATCATTATCATTAGTCTCTCTCTGTTCGTCGCTCTACTCTTTTCCCTCGTGCCTCAGTTGGGGTTTCCTTATTGCCTCACCTATGGCAGACCTACTTCTGTCGACATCAGCTCATTTACTCCAGAAGCCAGGTCTAGGGGGCAGTGTACTTTGGTTCGATCTCTTCTCAGCCTAATCGTGGTCTATATACTTAATGGTCCATTGATGCAGCATTAGCTATTGGTGATTCCCGGGTGTGTGTGAGATGTCTCAACCCTCATGAGGGGGTGGCCCTGCAGGTAGCCCCCCACATGCCCGGATGACTTCTTCATTTCAGCCCTTGATGCAGCTCCTGTCATTTGATGATATCGGTCTCAACCGCTTGCAACGCCTCTTCGATTTGCATATATCCATCAGATTTTGTGAGCCCTTCCCCGTGTGCAGGGGGCATTTGGGTATATTTGTATCTCCTGTACTAAAATCTTCTTGTATAAGTCCTGAAGGTTATTCCAGACATCACATGTATGTGGGATTCATCTTTTTTGTCTGGCTCACGTTGAGGCCAACACATGCTTTATTCTTGCGTTCCGTGGTTTTCCGGGTGCAAGTCCTGAAGATTATTCCAGGCATCGCATGTATGTGGGATTCATCATTTTGTTTATCTAGCTCATGTTTAGGCCAGCATATGCTTCATTATTGTGTTCCGTGGTTTTCCGGGTGCCTTATTCTTTGTACTATTGTCTCGACGGGCATAGGTATGCCTCCCCCGCCGCCTTTAACACTAGTACCACTTCATCACCTAGAGACTTGTTGTACCTGTAAGTCTCGTCTCCTCTGGGTCTAGTCCTCTAGCACATTAGACTACCTTACATTCCTCCCTCTCACTTCCCTTTTGATACCTAGTGATTTAGTTCTTACAATGTACTTCGGTCATATGATTTGCTCCTAACACTCGTACGTTGGGGGCAATTTGTTACACCATTTTTTTGGTCATCTAACTCATTATCATTAGATGAACCCAAGTACACCATGTAAGACCAATTTTACCCTAAGTAAAATTGCTTTCACCATGTCAAATAACATTGGTCCATATTTCCTAGTCATATTTAACCCAAAACAAGGAAATTAATTAAATAAATCATTATTTATTTAATTATTTCCTAGGAACAAGTTATTTAAATCATTATTTAATAACATTCCTAGTTAAATTTTACTAAATCATTTTTAAACAATTAAATAAATCATTATTTATTTAATTATATCCCCATCATCTCCCTAAAATAATAAATAAACCATTTATTTATTTATTGTTTATAAATAAAGGAATTGACCCACGTCAAAAGACCTTTTCCCTCCAACAAATATAATAAAATATTCCTAAAGGGTGGTTCTAGAATTTGATTAATAATATTTTATTCATGCAACAAGTTCTAGATAACCCTAATATTTTGTTATAAATAGGAGGGTTTTCCCCATTCATTAGTCACCTTCATTGCATTAGATCACACTGGATCTATTCTTGGTCACCATTTTCCATTTTTGCCTTATGAGCTCCCATTGAGTTCTATGTTTGTCAGGGTTTTCTACCACAATAAGAGAGAGGAATTTTAGATCTGAAACGTTGAGAACTTTCAAGAACCCATCCCATTGAGGAGAACCGGAAAACACCTTTCTTGTTTTCCTCTAAGGTGCCCCATTCTTTAATATAATATAAAACATTCTTTTAAACATATTGTTCTTGTCTTGTCTATTGGATGCATGGAGCGATATTATATTTTATCTGCTTAATGTCTTTTGTGCTTAGATCTGGATTTGTGCAGCAGACTTAAAGATATTTTGCAGCTATAATTGATGTTAGGGCTATTTGTTATGTGTAGCTAAAGTGATCTTTTACGACGAAAGAATTACACTAACATGAAATCTTGGTTGTTGTTCCTGAATGGATTAATGAGATTCGAAGCGAGTATGCCAAAGATCTAGAAATGTTGGCTATAATCAATAATCTCCCAGGAAACTCAAAATTTGAATGGAAGAACGATATCTTATGGTACAAAGGAAGAATTTATCTAAACTCCAATTCCAAGTTTATATCAAAAATACTCAAGGTATCACATGATTCCATTTCATCTGGGCATGTAGGGTATTTTAAAACCTACTACAATGCACGTCAGTCATTCTTTTGGAAGGGTATGAGTCACGATATTCAAAAATATGTAGCAGAATGTGACAAATGTAAAAGAAATAAAAGTGAAAATATTATGACACCTGGGTTGCTTCATCCCTTATGTTATCACAAAATCATACCTGATAGGCTACTGATCAAACCAATCTTGTGCAACTATTTCAAACCAATATTTTGGTTGAGGCTTAGCCTCCCCAACATGAGAGGGCTCTCTCAAGGGTTTATTATTTTTTGATAAATATGTAGATGGATAACTCTATATGAGATAAAAACAGATAAATGATGTAAACTGGTTGTAAATCACATTAGCAGGTGTACATTAGGCTTATGGAGTCATGATAGCTTCATCAAAACCAAGATAATCTACCTAGCATGGAAGTCAAGGCATATCAGAGTTCAAGTCAAGGAATAAACATGTAGAATAGTGAAACACACAGTCAGTTTGTCTATGAAGGAAGTCAGAGCATCATTGATGAATTATGAGTAACATAAGTACACACCACTGCAATAGAATATTGAAAATATGCCATCATAACAAGAAAATACAAGAAATCCTTATGAATCTTGAGTTGTCTAAGTATAAATTCTATATTAGGATGAAAATAGTCACATACATAAAACAAATTATTTTTGCTAACAAATTTCCAACCCTTTGCTAATTCGACCTCTTGGCCTTTAATAGATCATTTACATCATAAGATAAGCTTCTCCACAACTAGACACACAAAATTCCTATCTTTGACACCTATCCTAACCATAAAACATGGTATTTATTACAAATTGACAGCTGCAAACCTAGAGAATATTCCTAATACAAGTAGGACTCAAACTCATTAACTCTACTTATAACTGTTAGCCATCAGTAAATTTTGTTATAGAAAATGATGGCTAAAACAGATCTTGAGCCTTCAAGAGATTAATTTACCATAAAATTTCTCATTCTTGAAGCCTTCTAGTGCTCTCTAACTTAAGAGTAATCTTCACTACTGTTCCATTCAAAAAAATCCACAAAGTAACCTTGCTGATATCAAAAGAGACTGTTATTTAGGCCATTTTTCCATCATTTTCTAAGCCCATTTCATTCATTTTCCCTTTTATTTATCCTCCATTCCCCTTTCAAAAAACCCATTTTTACCTTCTCGATGATCTATAATTTTCCTAAAAAACCTTCTAAAAATCCTTTAAAAACCTATAAAAAACAGCTTTTGTATGGTTTGAATTACCCTATTTTACCTATCGAAACCTTTTTTAGGCTTAAAAAACCCCTCTTTTGGCCTAAAAATGTGCCCTTTTATATACAGGCTTTAAGCCTCTGAGGGCTTAAATCTTCCGCTTCTTTTTCTTCATATGACCTATGCCGCAACCTGGCACTAGCCCCTATCGCATCGGCATTTCCTCTGTAAGCCCGCATTTCCTTTTCAAACTTTCCACCCTGATAGTGATGCTCCGATGCGATCTCCACCATTGATCCGGGAGATCCGACGACCCTCCTTTAACCCGGTGATCACCCCATCCCCACTACTTCCTTAGCCCATTTTCCCTGGCTCTCGGTCCCCTTACTCTCCCATAAGACCGTACCCCAACACCTACCCTTAGTCCCCATCGGCATCGGCGAATCACGATTTTTTTTCCTTTGTCCCCTTTCCCTTCGCCCCGCCGATGGCCGACCTCCGATTTCATCACAAATGTTGGATTGACTATAATATGACAACTCAGATTCTCTACGGTGGCACCCAACCAAGGTGGTCTGTACCTCCCTGGTGCCCCCACATTTGACCCTTTTGACCCCAGCCCAACTCATGTCTACAGTTGAGATTCGTTGTGGGGGCATACCCCCGAGATCTTTTCTCCATACACCCACTCCCCCCGTGGTGACGTCACCTCCCGATCCCACCTTTCAGCACCTCCTCTTCCTCCCATTTTCACCTTTTTCTTTGTATTTCCCACCTACATGTATTTTAACCCTTTTACACCATAAACCATTGTTTACTCGACCAAGCCCCCCCCCCCCCCCGCTACGCCACAACTTTCCTCCACATCACCCCGGCCCCACCGTATTTCCTCCGCCCATCTTGTCTCCCTTCACGCTCATCCATGACCATTGATCTAGACTGCCCAGATCCAATGGCCCCAAATATTTTTCGCACCCGATCCCTCCAAACCTTCCCACCATGCATCTTGCATGAAAAATGGGTGGTTTTCAGGAGCCACGTGTCATTCAATGGACTGTATCGGGTCCATATGAGGCAATACCACTTACCACCTATCCCTCATGTGAATACCATTAGTGGTATTCCCAAAACCAATTTTTCACCACTTCATGCCCTAATTCAATTTAAAACCCTGGTTCTGTTTCAACCTATGGAACCTCCTCGGTCTACATTTTTCTCCTCTGCATTGCTCTTCCGCCTTTGCCCATCCTTTGTAAAGCAGTTTGACCTCCTTCGCAGGTTTTATATAACAATTGTGTGTTTGGTTGCAGGTTTTAATGGCGATTTATAAATAAAAGCATGCCACAGCAAAGATAGTTGTAGGGTTGAGGATGACAATCCTCTATGGCCCAAATAATGCAGAAAAGGGACTACCAGGGTTAATTTCATGGTTTTACCGGTGCCTCATGAGCACTGCTTATATAATCAAACCCTCCAGTGCACTAAAGCCACCTGTACATGGACAAAGAAAACATAAGAAAGAACAGTGAAGACAGAGATTAAAGATAAAAGGATTAAGCATAAAGTTGAAGATTAAAGGTTTATTCCATAATTTATGAATAAAACACAGTCAAAGACAAATTAGTTAAGGTTAGAACAGTTAGCAGAAAAGACAAAAAGCCCAAATATGATTAGGAGGCCTAAAGCCAAATCAGAGGCCTAATCAGTGTTTAAAGTAAGACAGATCAGCAGAAGACCGCCTCAAAATGCCAAATCATTGAGGAAATTACTTCCTCTGAAGACTAAAAATGCCACCTAGATGCCTATTTACTCAAAAAGCCTACAAATTCAATGCACAGTCAGAGATATTTGCCAAAGATAGCTCAAAAGTAATTGCTAGCCTACCAAAAGCCTCAAAAGTAAAAAAAAGTGACTGAATTTGATGAAACTTAATGCAAAAATCAATTAACAGAGTTAAAAACCTCAGATATCTTCTCCATTTGGCCCTTCAAAGGCCGAGAAGCATTTACTCTGTATTAATTGAACAGATAACCCTTTCTTTCACTCCACCTTCTCATTCTTCTATAAATACTTCTCAAGAAGACATTATTGTGGTTGGTTGAATACTCATTGAATGTAAATATATATTGAGGCTGCTGAAGCTCTGTTTTGTAATGGAAGAAAGATAGGCTGAGAAGAGAAGTTTGAAGTTGTAAAATACCTACTGGAATTGAAGATTGTAACTGGTTTGAACATCAAATATACAAGCTGATTTATGGGATCATGGTCTATGTCAATGGTGATGTTTTTCTTACTGTAATTGTTATTTTTCTTATGTTTCCATACTGTCCACTTTCTATAATAAAGAACAACAAATATAAATTAGGATTTACTATAAAGCACCCTAAATCTCACTAATAAGGTTTATTTTTATGCTTTCTTCTAAATGTGTGTTTTGGAATGATTTCAATAGAGTGTAACCAGTCAAGGAATGTTTGTGAGCCCATGTCTTGCTGTGTAAAACTTGAGATATTGTTTTTGAATGATATTTTCATTGCATCCTAAGTAAAGTTAAACTAGGGAATTCTATGGTTATCCTTGTCCTCTATTGTTTTCTCCAACAACTGTTTTGGAAGTTTCCCTTAAGAGTATGTCAAAAGCAAGCCAGGTTAAAAGTCCTTACCTGATCTTGGGCTACTTTTTATGTTCATCTTGAATGTTTTTCCTTAAGAATATGTTGAAAGCAGGTTGGGTTAAAATTCCCTTACTTGACCTCAAGCTATTCTTTGTTTATCTTAAATGTTTTCTTTTGAGAATATGCTGAAAGTAGGCTAGATTTGAAGTTCCTACTTGATCATAAGCTATTCTTTGTTTTCCTTTGAGTACGCTGAAAGCAGGCTAGGTTAAAATTCCTTACTTGATCTTAAGGTGCCCTTTGTTTTCTTATATGTTTGCTTCTTTCACCACTTCTTAATGTTCCACACCATAAATCAACTTAAAGAGATCCTTTGATATGGATGACTTGCCCCATGGATCACTCTTGAAACTTGTTGTGAAATTAAATCCTTTTGTGACTCCATAGCCCAATGGATTGAAACTGTTTCTTACCTATCCTATCAGCTGAAACCTTCTTTCAACCTTCTCACACCGTTACCTCTCAAAAATACTTCCTTCATTTTGATGATATCCATCCCAACCAAAAACAAACAAAACCCTTGTACTTCATAACTAGCCTAATATCATATCGTGAGCCTTAAAGAAATATCTTTGAAAAAACTAATATAGAGAGATCCCTCTCTGAATCTAGGAGGGCTAGAACCTAGGATTCCAAAGTGGTTTTGATGTAGGTTCTGCAACATTTTTTCTTTCCAATATTGCAAACTATAGAGACCTAACATACTGGTGACTCTGCTGGGGAGATATTGAGTAATAGATAACTTCACAACTCAACAAACCCCTATTTTTCAATGAATGAAGTGTCACCAAGACTTTTTATTATTGATTTTTGATGGTGAACAACAACCAAACCTTGAAAACAAGTAAAAATCCTTCACCTGGCGACTCCACAACTCCAAAAAGACCAAATGACTCCATCGGTAGAAGACTCTGAACTAGTTGACAAGATACAATGACCTCTTTTCTAATTTACAAACATGGATCCAAGGATACAAAGAAGATATGCCCCAATGAGTAGAGATCATATCCTTGGATTCCCACACAAAATGCCTGAAATAAATTGGTTAAAAAACCTACCTATCTTTCAAGATGAAAATGTTGATGACCCTTTGTTACATCTCATCAAATTTCATATACATGTATGGAGGTTAAAGGTGGAATGGCATGAAGACTGCCTTATGAAAATGTTCATGTTAACATTAGAAGGAAAGGCAAGGGATTGGTATGAATGGTTGAGGACTGGTAGTTTGGTTTCTCTAAGAGACCTCCGCATAATATTTTATGATCATTATAAGGAAAAATCCCCGTATCTATCATTGGATAGAAGTTGTTGTAATCAATCTGAAGGCATCATAGAATACCTTTCAGGCATTCATAAAGATTTGGGAAATTGGCAGCCTGAAGATCTCATAGCATCCATCCATGAATTTCATACCCAAGACAACTATCATAAAAACCTAGATGAATTAAGTGAGGAAGAAATTAATCAAGAAACAGAAGAAAATCCTCAAGATCCAACTAAAAACATAACTAATTATTATTCATCATCCCTTCTAGGTGAGGCTAATTTGAATATTGATGATCTAGAGCAGCCCACGCCTTTCCCAGATCAAGAACAAGCTCAAACACTAGAAGACCTAGACAATGAACAAGACATATATGATGATCAAGACTTTATAAGAAGATGATAAGGAAAGTTGTCAAGAAATTCGTGATTTCCTACCTATGACTTGGGTTTTGTTGTTAAGAGATCTTTACGAACAAAATGAAAATACTAATAGTGAGTAGTGCTTTGAGGAAACAAGTAGCCTCTTAGAAAACACAGAACTTGAAATAGAAGAAAAATCAACACATATAGGGACTCTACCTCTATGTTATAACTCATTTCAGATTTTAAGAGGAGAGTGGCATCCTAACAATGTAACAGAAACAATTCATGAACCTCAAACTGACCATCAGAAAGATCAAGAAAAATTGTTTGAGAGTGGAAAAGACCAAGAAACAGAAGAAAATCCACAAAGTTTTCCTGCAAGCACAAGTAAAGATCCCCCTAGAAGAGGTTCGAGAAGACATCCAGGTTCAAAACCAGTTAACACAAGAGAAAGAGGACTATTGTACTTCTGTCTATACAGAAAGAGAAATCCCTCCTCTTTTGACAGAAGAATAAATTGATCGAATACTAAACAAATAGCTAGCCTTCAAACCTTCTGTTAGCCACCTATAAAATTTGTTATATCAAAAGGTGGCTAAATAATTTTTTGAGCCTTCAAGAAACAATTTTATTGCTAAAAATGTTATCTCTTTAAGACTCATGAAGACATCATGCCCTTTGTTTAAATATTCACTGCTATTTCCATTGTAAACTCTGAAAATTTGTTGTTTTCCACGAAGAAAAGACTGCTGCAAAACTCCATTTTTCCCCTCCCTCCACTCAAAACTAACCTTCATTTTATTCCCTCTTTCCCCCATAAAATTCTTCTATTTTTCATTTATTCCCCTTTCCCCTTCATGATAATCCTTTTACAAAGTTTAAAACTCACTTTTGAACTTTTCCGAAACCCCCAAATCCATCAAAAAACCTTGAAAAAATCATAAAAATACACATTTTTGTATTAAGGCTGAAGCCCCTTTGGGCTAATACCTAAACCACTTCCCCTCATGTTCCCTGGTGCTACAACCAAGCACTAAACCCTTTCGGCACTTATCGCATCGGAAACAAACGAAGAACACAAGTCTTTTGGCCTTTATAAGACTTCCAATGCGATTAGCTCTCTTAATATGTAAACTCACGATCCCTTGTTTTCTTTGAAAAAACCAAGAGTTCCAGACCGAAAGCGCTTATCGCATCGGTAATAATCAGAGTGCAGAAGTATTTTTTGTCATATTAAAGCTTCTGATCCGATTGGCCTCTATTTATAAGCCCCGAGCCTTTTTTCTGCTTCATATAACCCTTGGGCCCACAATCGGGTCCTAAAGTTTGTAAATAAACCCATCTCCGATGCAATTTTCCTTTGAAAATCATAAAAACCCCTTTTTCCTAAGTTTTGAACTAAACGCGTCGGTGCAATGTTTTCTAATGGAAAGACCATTGATTTGTTTCCCCGATCAACGGTCCATACACTCTTGCATTGGAGATTTGCTAATGGCTAGATTGAAAAGCCCACTCCTTCCTCCCGATTCCGATTGGCCCTTATACATATAAGCCTTGGGCCTTTATTTTCCATATATCCAGAGGTCCTGTAATTGGGCACCAAGCCTCATTGTATAACCCACCCTGACACCATAAAACCTTTGTATTTCATAAAAATTTTGGTTTTCATATGTTTTAAAGGGTTTCCGCTGGTTCAATATTTGAGATAATATCCACCGTTGATCTGAAGTGATCAGACGGATCGCACAATAATCGCATCGGGAATGTTCATTGAGCGTGTTATATATTTTATTTTGTCACCCCCGATTGGCGATATCCTGATAGGATATCAGCCGTTGATCTCTCCCCCTTTTCCCAGATCCAATGGTTGACATTGTTCCCGCTTAAAGCCCTCTCTCTGCTGAAGAACTCCTCCCATTCATCCTCCACCGTCGATCTGATCTACAATTCGACGACCCAAAACCAATCACATTGGTGCCATTCAAGTTTTTCCCCCACCGATCGCATGCCTTCGATTGCATCTGGACTGTCCATCGCATCTCATCCTATGGTCCAGATCTTCTCTCGCTTCCCTTTGTTGTTTTCATTAACCCCGCTGTATTAATTTTTAGGTAGATCACAGCCGTTGATCTCTGCAAATCAATGGCCCATATTTAACCTTTCTCCACCTCGTTTATATTTTCTATTTAACTCCAGATTTGATCTCAGCCGTCCAAATCTTTGATGCAATGGCTCATATTGAAACTACCCCACCTGCTACCGCCCATGAATCTTGTCAATATCGCGCTCACTCCCCATCGTCCGATCTAAGAGCTCAGATCCAATGGCCAGCGTACATTTTCAAGCAGATTCAAGCACAAACGTTAATTCTTAGAGGGCTGCGCGATATGGGCGGTTTTCAAGTTCCACGTGTCACCTCCTAATGCATATCGTGTTCGAAAAGGTGAAACCAACTTTCTCCGATTTTCCCACGTGATACTTCCTGTTTCTCCACCCGAAATGAATTTCCTTCTTTTCCATTATGTTTCATCGTGCACCACCTCAGCCATTGATCCCTATGAGCCAATCTCATTCGACGACCCAAATTCTTCCTAAAACCTAATTTGATTTTTAATTCATTTTTCCCCCGCCAAAGGTTTTAAACCTTTTTCCTGTGCATTTTCTCCCATTTCATTATAAAGCAGCCTTTCCACATTGTGTTTCCTCGGTTACTCCCAACCGTCGATCTTTTCAAGAACAACGGCCCTAACTTAATCTATTCACCATTTCTTCCAAACCGCCTCCATTTTACTTATGCGTGCAATCTCCATCATTGGATACTATCATCCAACGACCACGCTCCAAAACTAAGCCTCCTAGGTAGTCTTACCCAATAACGCAGGATTTTATAACATTTTTTGTATTTTGTAGGTTTTAATGGTTTTTCCATTATATTAAAAGAAATGAAAGCTAAGGATGATGATCCTCCAGGCTTTCACTTATCAAAGAGAAATGATTGAGCATGGTTCCATGCCACATTTCATCAATGTATCATGGACACTGGTGCCATATGAGCCCTTGTCATACCTGCACATCAACAAGACACAGTGAAGCATGATTAAAACAAACAGTATCAGTGTTGAGGACCATCACCACAACAGAACTGAAGATTGAAGATTGTTTTCACATTTTCGGTGGATTATGGCTAAGATCAAAAATCAAAAGCCTAATCCACTAAATTAAACACATTTTAAAGGCAAATCAAAAATATTTATCAGACAGAGGATGCCTCCACTACCACATCAGAGGCTAATTGATTCCTCTCACCTACCAGATTGCCACCTGTAGCCTCAAAGCATTCAACAGAGGCCGAGTTATGATCAGAAAAGAAGATAATTTCCTCAACACAGCTGAATAGTTAATTCAGGAAAAGGAACTTAATGCAAAAAATATCAGCAGAGTAATTACAAGATGACTCAGAGCCTTAAAGTCAACAAAAGCTCCCACCGAGCTTAATTCTTAATGTAAAACAACTAATACAAAGCACATATCTGTAAAGTTCTCCATCGAGCCCCTCAAAGGCCGAGAAGTATTAAATCTGTATTAATTGAACCTTGAAGATCTTTTATCAGATCCCACCTCCTCATTTCTTCTATAAATAATTCTTTAGGATATGAGACAATGTTGGTTGTAGAACCTTGAAATATACTTATGCTCGAAATTTCTACCTGTAAATAGTGTTCAAAGGCTCTTGAAGCTCTGTTTGTGACAAAATAGTTAGGTTGAGAAGTGAAGATGATTGCTGAAGTGAAACATTGGACCTAAAGACTGTAACTGGTTTGACATCAATAACAAGTTGTTTCTTGGGATCCTGTTCTATATCACTGGTGAAGTGCTCCTTTATGTGTACTCGTTTTCGTTTTGCGTATGCCATATTGTCCATTTATTCTCTGATAAAGAACAACAAGAATAGAGTTAGGATTTACTATTTACAATACCCTTCTCTGACTAATAAGCTTTATCTCAATGTTTTCCTCCAATTTGTTTATTTAAGAATGATTCAATATAGTTTTAGCAGTTAGGAATGCTGGCATTCCCTCGTCCCACTTTTGGATTTAAATATTGTTCTTGGATGTTTTTTTCATTATTTGCTTATTAAAGATAGACTAGAAAAGTGATGGTGTGCCCTGTTTTCTAGCTTCCTTCTCCAAAGGTAAATTCTGAAAGGTTCCCTTAGTGTTTGCTGAAAGCATACTAGATTTAAAAGTATCTTATCTAATCTTAATTTTCACTCTGTTTCTCTTATGTGTTTTCATACTTTATGAAGGTAATTATGCGGATTACTAGATTATTGTCTATTGAGTTGCTTTAATACGAACTTTCGCAAGAAATTTATGGTGAGCCCTGTTCTTCATTGGTTTTAAATAGTTACATAAGAGGATTTTCTTGTTTGGACTGACTATAAATCCTTGTTGAAATTATTATCAGTTTCCACCCCTCCAACACTTTTATTGTTTCCATTCCATCATTTAATCTCAATGATCTTGTGATATATATGACTTGCCCCTTGGATCACTCTTGATGTTGTTGCTCAATTAAAGCCCTATTATGACTCCACAGCACAATGGACTAAAAATCAGCGTTATATCTATCTTTTTAGCCAAAGCTTGTTCTGATTTCTTGCAACTTCACACCTTTGAAACTCTTTCCTTTAGGACTTTCCACTTAAATAATAATCATGCTCAACTATCCAAAACAAACAAAAACCCTTGCTCCTCATAACTAGCCTAACATAATACCCAAAACATTAAAGATAAATCAATCTTTTCACTTTATTAGAGATATCCTTCTCCGGATTCAGGAGGGCTAGATCCTAGAACCCCAAAGTGGTCGAAATATTGTTCTCTCTGCAATTTGACTTTGCCAATCTTGAAAATTACAGGGAGCTAACATTTCTGGCAACTCCGCTGGGGAAGTTCTGAGTTATTTTTATTTTAGATAATCATTGGATAATCAGAAACCCCTGTCTCAAGAATATTTGGTATATTTTCCAGTTGAGCCACCAGCAACTAACATTTCTGGTGACTCCGCTGGGGAATTCTGAGTAAAACTTCATCCTATATGCTTTTACAACCTCAGGAAACCTCTTGATTTAATGACAATTGTTCTGTTAGCCAGTTGAGCCACCAGGAACTAACATTTCTAGTGACTCCACTGGGGCATCTTGAGACAATTTCATCTTAAATACTCTTAAGACTCAGAACACCCATAATTTTTCTAGATTGGTACACGGTGGTGGAACCATAAAACGTTTTACCTCCTTAGGAGCTGAAAATTTTCCACCTAGCGACTTCACACTCTGAAACTCCCAAAAGACCAAATGACTCCACTGGTAGAAGACCTTGGACTGATTGAACATAAACATTGACCTCTTTTTCTGATTCATAAACATGGATTTAGATATAGACCCAGGAGACAAACATATTGTCATGATGGAAAAGTTGATGTACATGCTTGGAAAGAGAGTGGATAGGTTTATGGCTAATATAAACATTGGTGACCCAGAGCAACATATGCCTTTCCCTGTCAAAACATAAACTCTACCACTACAAGACATGTATGATGAACAAGTTCATGAAGAAAACCATCAAGAAAAATTTCTAATCATGATGGAAAAGATGATGTGTATGCTTGGGAAAAGAATGGATAGGTTGATGGCTAATATGAATATTGATGATCTAGAGCAAGCTATGCTTTCTCCTGATCAAACAGAAGCCCAATCGCCTTAAGACCAGGACAGCGACCAAGATATGTATTATGATCAACACCTTATAGAAGATAATGAGAAAACTTACAAAGAAGGAAATAAAGAAGGTTGTCAAGAAAATTTTGATTGCCTTCCTATATCTTGTACTATGCTAATAAGAGATCTTCATGACCGAAATGCAAATAATAATAGTGAGAAATGCTTCAAGAAAATAAGTAGCCATTTGGAAAACACGAAACCTGAAATTGAGGAGACACCAACACATATAGAAACCCTTCCTTTGTGTTATAACTCTTTTCAAACTATACAACAAGAATGGCATCCTGATAATGAAGAGAAAATAAATCATGAACCTGATGTACAAACTCAGCATCATACTAATCATGAGGAATTTTTTGAAATGCAAGAAGATCAGGAAACCACATAAAATCCTCAAAGTTTCCCTGTAAGCACAAGTGAAGTTCCCCTAGAAGAGGCTCAAGAAGACATCCAGCCTCAGAATCAGCTTTTACAAGAGACAGAGAACTGTTGTAATTCTGTTCAAAGGAACATATAAATATCTTCCCCTTTGACAGAAGAAGAGATAGATCAGAATATTAATAAACAACTAGTCTCTGAAACTTATTGCAAAACAAATACTCTTTCTCATTCACATAGAGAAATTTGTTGTAAAGATGCAGAAATTTCTTTTGTTGATCATAAGAAAGAGGGTAGCTCTTTTTTTGTTTATACTGAAAGAAAAATCTCTCCTTTAACAGAAGAACAAATTGATCAAATACTAAGCAAGAAGCTACCCTACAAACCATCATCTCAACCAAACATTCATGAAAATGGTTCCTTTTCCATAAAACAATCCAATGGCACTCGGGACAAAGAGGATAGTAAGGAAATTAATGATAATACTGAAACTAGTCCTCTTTGGAATATGAATTTTGATGGGTCATGTAATAAAACTAAGCAGGTGAAGGAATATGGCTTTATGATACAAAAAACAATTATCTTGAAGCCCATTCATACAAATTGAGTTTTCAATGCACAACTGACATAGTAGAGTATGAGACACTCCTCTTAGGGCTACATTTATTGAAAAAATTAGGAGCCCAGAAGATAACAGTTCGAGGAAATGCAGATTTGGTAATTAGGCAAGTGAAAGAAGAATGCATGGTTAAACATCCTAGACTTAATTCTTATAAGGATGATGCCATAGATTTATTAAAATCTTTCTAATATTTCCAACTTATTCTTCTTCCTAAAGACCAAAACAGTTTTGCTAGTGGATTAGCCCTTGTGGCTAGTACATGTCTGAGACCTTGGGAGAGCAAACAATATACCATTCAAGAAAAATTCAGACATGTTGTCCCAAACAATAAAAGATACTGGAAAAAATTTAAAAGAGAAAAACAAATAGAAGACTATCCTACTGTGGATATACCATCTTTTCAAGAAGGAACTTCTCCTTTCATTGATATCAATCTACCATTCAAAGAACCTGAATTTGTATCAAAAGCAAGCATAAATTTAGAGAAAGAAGATATTTCACCGCTTGTTATTTCGTAGGTTAAGGATGATGATGCTTCCAAGTTACATTCTGAAGATATAGTCCTCAAAGCTGAAGTCTTGGAAGCAGATAATCTACCAGACATGGAGGACCCAAAAGAAGAGAATCTTCATCCTTTCTTTGTTGACCCTTTGGAAGAGTGTGTGGAAGTCCCAACTGGCTCAAATTATCAAGCAACAATCCTTTGCAAGAGCCAGAGACATGAAAAGCTGTCACCTTCTATGATAGCCTTGGTTTTGAAGATTAATCTTCAAAATGTACTATGGATACCTCAAACAAGCAGCCAGAGTTTCCTCCTCTTTATGACGCTACTTAACTTGCTGCATTGGCACTTTTGTATCATATGAGAATGTAAATTTGTCAAGTTAGAATAAGTTAGATAGGAATGTCAATAAAAGCTTAGTTTTGAGCAGTTAGATAGTTGTTGATTCTGTCTCCGAAGAAAAGTAAAAAATACAAAAATACAAAAACAATAGAAGAAAGAAAAGAGGGCAGATTGTAAAAACAATAAAGGTACAACCCCATACCAAAAAAGAGAAACAAAGTCTGAAAGTGTGCAAGCTTAAATGCCACTCCTGAAAAACACATTGCTAGTTAGTCATACAGCCTAATCATGACTAATTAGTTTTAAATTAACTGCTGATAGGTTAGTGAATTCGATTTGCCAAACAACTTAATCTTGGCTTATCATTAGGTGGATTATGCTAGAAATTAAAGGTTCAAACAAGCTCAAAATATGAACCTAAGTTTTCAAAAGGAAGAATGAATCCAATATGTTTTAATTTTTGAGTCAAAAAAGAGGTAAAAATGGTTCTAATTAGCTCAAAATATGAACCAGATGATAAGGAAAAAACAGCTCAAACAGAAGAAAAAAAACAGAGCTGAAAAAAGATGAAGGAAGTGATTTGAACTTTCAGATCTTAAGCCTTCCAATTTGATTTAATTTTCTGTAAAATAATGTCTATGTGTAGCTTTTTTTTTTTATGCCATAGATCAGTAGCAAGTTACACTGTTCAATCCTGACTTGTATGCTTTTAAATTTCTGTTTTAGAAATTAGAGAATGAAAATTTGTTAGACTGTTTAAACCTAACATATTAGTAGTTTAGGTAGAGAAGCATATGGACTCAACTGTTTAATCTGAGTTCATGGAGAAATAAGGAGTAGAATTAGATTAGTTTTATGCTTTCAAAAGAATAAATGTTGTAAAAAGAGTTTGCCAATCCAAGTGCACTCTAAAGAAGAAAAAATGTTAGATCAGTAGGATTGGGTAGGTAGAAAGCTTGTGTTGATGAAAGTACATTATTTTTCATGGATGCTAATATTTTCAGAACAAAAGAAGATCATCCAAATGAAGAAAAGGTAGCCCAATGGATAAGGCACTGATCATCCTTCAAAGAATGCAAGTCTGAAGTTCTTGATGCCTTCAAGAAGGCATCATTCCCAAGTGGAGCCACTATTAGCCACCTATAAAAAATTTTATATCAAAAGGTGGCTAAATAATTTTTTGAGCCTTCAAGAAACAGTTTTATTGCTAAAAATGTTATCTCTTGAAGAATCATGAAGACATCATGCCCTTTGTTTAAATATTCACTGTTGTTTCCATTGTAAACTCTGAAAATCTATTGTTTTCCATGAAGAAAAGACTGCTGCAAAACTCCATTTTTCCCGTCCCTCCACCCAAAACCAACCTTCATTTTATTCCCTCTTTCCCTCATAAAATTCTTCTATTTTTCATTTATTCCCCTTTCCCCTTCATGAAAATCCTTTTACAAAGTTTAAAGCTCACTTTTGAACTTTCTCGAAACCCCCAAATCCATCAAAAAACCTTGAAAAATTCATAAAATACACATTTTTGTATTAAGGCTTAAGCCCCTTTGGGCTAAGACCTAAACCACTTCCCCTCATGTGCCCTCGAGCTAGAACCAAGCACTAAACCCTTTCGGCGCTTATCACATCGGAAACAAACGAAGAACGTAAGTCTTTTGGCCTTTATAAGACTTCTGATGCGATTAGCTCTCTTAATATGTAAACTCCTGATCGCTTGTTTTCTTTTAAAAAACCAAGAGTTCCAGACTGAAAGTTCTTATTGCATCAGAAATAATCAGATAGCACAAGTATTTTTTGTCATATTAAAGCTTCCAATCCGATTGGCCTCTGTTTATAAGCCCTGAGCCTTTCTTCATATAACCCCTGGGCCCGCAATCGGGTCCTAAAGTTTGTAAATAAACCCAACTTCGATGCAATTTTCCTTTGAAAATCATAAAAACCCCTTTTTCCTAAGTTTTGAACTAAACACGCCGGTGCAATTTTTTCTAATGGAAAGACCGTTGATTTGTTTCCCCGATAAACGGTCCATACACTCTCGCATCGGAGATTTGCTAATGGGTAGATTGAAAAGCCCGCTCCTTCCTCCCAATTCCGATTGGCCCTTATACATATAAGCCCCGAGCCTTTGTTTTCCATATATCCACAGGCCCCGCAATTGGGCACTAGGCCTCATTGTATAACTTGCCCGGACACCATAAAACCTTTGTATTTCATACAATTTTTGGTTTTCATATGTTTTAAAGGGTTTCTGTCGGTTCAATATTTGAGATAATCTCCACCGTTGATCTGAAGTGATCAGACGAATCGCGAAATAATCACATCGGGAATGTTCATTGAGCGTGTTATATATTTTATTTTGTCACCCCCGATTGGTGATCTCCTGATAGGATATCAACTATTGATCTCTCCCCCTTTTCCCAGATCCAACGGTTGACATTGTTCCCGCTTAAAGCCCTCTCCCTGCTGAAGAACTCCTCCAATTCTTCCTCCACCATTGATATGATCTGCAGATCAATGGCCCAAAACCAATCGCATCGATGCCATTCAAGTTTTGCCCCCACCGATCGCATGCCTCCAATTGCATCTGGACCGTCTGTCGCATCTCATCTGATGGTCCATATCTTCTCTCGCCTCCCTTTGTTGTTTTCATTAACCCCGCTGTATAAAGTTTTAGGTAGATCACAGCCATTGATCTCTACAGATCAACGACCCATATTTAACCTTTCTCCGCCTCATTTATATTTTGAAATTTAACTCTAGATTTGATCTCAGCCATCCAAATCTTTGATCCAACAGCTTAGATTGAAACCACCCCACCTGCTACCACTCGTGCATCTTGTCAATATCGCACTCACACCCCACTGTCTGATCTACGACCTCATATCCAATGGCCAATGCAAATTCTCACACAGATTCAAGCACGAATGTTAATTCTCAGAGGGCTGCGTGATATGGGTTGTTTTCAAGTTCCACGTGTCACCTCCTAACGCATATCATGTTCGAAAAGGTGAAACCACCTTTCTCCCATTTTCCCACGCAATACTGCCAGTTTCTCCACCTGAAACCACTTTCCTTCTTTTCCATTGTGTTTCATCGCCCACCACCTCAGCCATTGATCCCTATGAGCCAATCCCATTTGATGGCCCAAATTCTTCTTGAAACCCAATTTTATTTTTAATTCATTTTTCCTCTGGCAACGGTTTTAAACCTTTTTCCTCTACATTTTCTCCCATTTCATTATAAAGCGGCCTTTCCACATTTTGTTTCCTTGGTTACTCCCAACCGTCGATCTCTGCAAGATCAATGGCCCTAACTTAATCTCTTCACGATTTCTTCCAAACCACCTCCATTTGACTTCTGCGTGGAATCTCCACCATTGGATACTGTCATCCAATGGCCACGCTCCAAAACTAAGCCTCCTAAGCAGTCTTACCCAATAACGCAGGATTTTATAACATTTTTTGTATTTTGGTTTTCAAGTTCCTGTGGTTATTGTTTACTGAAGAGCTTGCCAGATTATCCAGAGTCTTACGAAACACTTGTCGACATTTCGAATCCCAATGGGGATCCATCTTCAGGACTTTGGAATGAAGAATTATAAGAAGGGTCATAATCCATTAATAGTGAAGAAGGTAGGAAAGGTAAGGGCCAACCAAAAAAGTTTTCAATAATTTCAATTTTTATAATTTTTAAATTATTAGTTTTAGATTTTATTCAAAGATTTATTATTTTTAAATTTTTGATTTTTAATTTTAATAATAATATTAAGATTTTAATGCTAAAAAATAATAAACTTACTAAATTTATTTTATTAATAAGTTTATTATTTTCAAAGTTTTAATATTAAAAATAACAAACTTATTAAATATATTTTATTAATAAGTTTATTATTTTCAAAGATATGAAAAAATCCTATCAATATTAATTCATATGATGTTTATACTTTATAAAATGCTTAAGGTTTAATATAATTTATTTAAGGTTAATTTAATTCACAATTATTAAGGGTAATTTATTTTATTTTGAAATTTTAGCTTATTATTTTTAAATTTATTTAAAATTAAAAATAACAAGTTAAGATAATGAGAATGAGCCATAGGACTTTCCCCGAAGAATAACGATGGCCGGCGCTAGGGTTTCGTTCTGCTCTGCTGCCACCTTCGCTGACGCAGCTGCTCGGACTTCAGAACCTGCTCTCCGCCTTGACGCTATTGCCGTTGAGAAGTCTTCTGGATATGCTCTCATTGTAGCCCCTTGCCAAGCGCTGCCTTTGCCTGATTTGAACGCCTCATCTATGTATGTTGTTGTTCATTCAGAGGGCACTCGATCTGCTGAGTCCAGGGAAGAAGCAGATTTGAATGCAGCGAAGAATCATTGCGTCTACCCTTTGGTGTTGGCGGTGGCTTCCCTTGAATATAACAACTTCTCTCTGCCCCGAAGTCATTGTGCAGCTCTTCAAAGGGCAGATTCTGTAAGCTTTACCAAATGCTCTGTTTCTGCCTTCGTTAGCACCCTAAGGCAGCGGCGACCCTTGGTTCGGCTCGTTGGACCTGCAGTGGGGATTCTGAGTGGAAAAAAATTTCCTGCTTCCTCCTTCAAACCGCGGCAGGGCCAGGTCAAGTTGGATTTCATGCGATCTAACTCTTTCTCTTCTCAGAGTTGCACTAATAAGAAGGGATCCAAAGATTACTCTGCCCCATTTCAGATCCTGATTTCATCTATTTCAGGCAACACCATTTTGCAATGGGTTAGCTCGTTGGACTTGGTGTAGAACCTTAAGTTAAACCTGGAACAAAGGATTGGGATACCCACTGTCCATCAGCGACTCCTATTCCAAGGTAAAAAACTAGAGGACCTCCTTCCTCTCTCTGTCTACAACATTAAGAGAAATGATTCTATTGTATTAACCCTTCGTTTGAGAGGAGGCGTAGCTGGACAGTCATCTTCAACCCCCTCCTTCTCCTACAAAGATGCTGTCCATTATAAGATCCCCCACCCTCAGTCCTCTTCGAAAGCAGCTCAACCAACTATGGCTCCCAAGCCATTTTTGGTGGACAAATTGGAGGAAATTCCTTTTATAGCATTCTCTGATCCTGGGATTGAAGAACTCCACCAGAATTTTGCAGAATCTGCAATCATATGCAGATTTAATGGTCTATGGCCACGCACAGCAGATTTATACCAATGGATCCATAACAACTGGACTAAAAAATGCCAGATCTACTTATGCTCGAAAGGATTCTTCATTGTAGCTTTTGATTTAAATGAAGATTACCAGAAAGCCATTACGGGAGGCCCTTGGTTCTGGGGCACGGCTGGGCTTTTCCTTTCCCCATGGATTCCAGACTTCGACCCTTCTACAGCTGTCATCACCAAACTTCCCATTTGGGTCAGACTCCCGAACCTTCCGGTGCATCTATGGCATATTTCTGTCTTCATAGCCATTGGAGACACATTAGGACGCTTCCTTGCTACAGATACCTCGAGAAGGGATAATGGACTCTACACCTACGACAGAATCTATGCGGAAATAGACATCAGCAAAGGACTGCCAGATCATATCTACCTCAAGATTGGGGATTTCCACTAGACTCAAACTTTGGATTACGAAAATACAGCCTTCCGTTGCCGCCATTGTCATCAAACGGGGCACCTCCAAAAGGCTTGCACCCAGATCCTCGACAAAAAGAAGAATTTGATTCGCAAACCCAAAGTCAAGAGCTGGAATCCCTATGTTCCTCCCCCCATGGATGATTCAGACTCCTCCAGCTCGGATGAGGAGGAAATAGTAGCAGATGAGCTGAATGATGGAGCTCCACCGGACGCCCCCTCTGCTGTTCTTGCGGACCCCTCTGCCCCGATGATCTCTCAGAAACGCTCTCACGGGTCTTCGTCCTCTGACTCGGATAAGGAGTCTCCTCCTTCTGCGCAGAATAGTTTGCAGATGATTCCTGTCCAGCCAGCTCACAATGGCTGGGTCACAGTCAGTAAAAAGAAAAAGAAAAAATGTCGATTGGGAGATTCTACCCATTCTAGATCGACTCCCTAGTCTAGTTCTTTAATTTATGTTCTTCTGGTTATATTTTTGCTTATGCCGTGGATGTTCTTTGGGACCGAGGTTGATAGTCTATCATTTACGGCTCCCTTGCTCTCTTGCTTTGCTTCTATGCAGGCTTTGATTGTACTATATTTCCTTAATAGATTTAGTCTTATTCAGAAAAAAAAAATAAAAAAATAAAAAATTAACAAGTTAAATAAAAATCAACCTATCTATTTAAAAAAATTTGATTTTAAAAATTAAATTAATTAAATAAACTAAGGATTTTCTAAAGAGTATTAATATTTATTTATTTTTATTTTTTAAAAAATAAATAACTATTTAATACCCTAGAAAATTTATTGGTTTTAATCAGAAATGATATAGTTAAATATACTAACATGTTTATTAATGTTTATTGATTAGTTATCTTTAATAATTATTAGTTAATTTCTAATCTAATAAATATTAATCTAGTAAAATAAATAAGGAAGGGAAGCAAATAAGTATTTTCTACTTAATAATTATTTATAAATTAATTAATTTTTATTTATATAAAATAAAAATAATTAACATTAATAATTATTAAAGGAAAGTTCCTTATTTTTTAAACCATTACTTAAAGAAAGGAGACAAACCTTGAAATTATTTTTTGTATTTTGCAGGTTTTAATGGTTTTTCCATTATATTAAAAGAAATGAAAGTCGAGGACGACAATCCTCCAAGCTTTCACTTATCAAAGAGAAATCATTGACCGGGGTTCCATGCCACGTTTCATCAGTGTATCATGGACATTGATGCCATATGAGCCCTTGTCATACCTGCACATCAACAAGACACAGTGAAGCATGATTAAAATGAAGAGTATCAGTGTTGAAGACCATCACCACAGCAGAACTGAAGATTGAAGATTGTTTTCACATTTTCGGTGGATTACGGCTAAGATCGAAAATCAAAAGCCTAATCCACTAAATTAAACACAGTTTAAAGGAAAATCAAAAATATTTATCAAACAGAGGATGCCTCCACTGCCACATCAGAGGCTAATTGATTTCCCTCACCTACCATATTGCCACCTGTAGCCTCAAAGCATTCAACAAAGGCCGAGTTATGATCATAAAAGAAGATATTTGTCTCAACGCAGTCGAATAGTTAATTCAGCCAAAGGACCTTAGTGCAAAAAATATCAGCAGAGTAATTCCAAGATGACTCAGAGCCTTAAAGTCAACAAAAGCTCCCACCGAGCTTAATTCTTAATGTAAAACAATTAATACAGAGGAAATATCTGTGAACTTCTCCATCGAGCCCCTCAGAGGTCGAGAAGTATTAAATATGTATTAATTGAACCTTGAAGATCTTTTATCAGATCCCACCTCCTCATTTCTTCTATAAATACTTCTTTAGGAGATGAGACAATGTTGGTTGCAGAACCTTGAAATATACTTGTGCTCAAAATTTCTACCTGTAAATAGTGTTTGAAGGCTCTTGAAGCTCTGTTTGTGATAGAATAGTTAGGCTGAGAAGTGAAGATGATTGCTGAACTAAAACATTGGACTTGAAGTCTGTAACTAGTTTGACATCAATAACAAGTTGTTTCTTGGGATCCTGGTCTATATCACTGGTGAAGTGCTCCTTTCTCTGTATTCATTTCCCTTTTCTGTATGCCATATTGTCCATTTATTCTCTGATAAAGAACAACAAGCATAGAGTTAGGATTTACTATTTACAGTACCCTTCTCTGACTGATAAGCTTTATCTCAATGTTTTCCTCCAATTTGTTTATTTAATAATGATTCAATACAGTTTTAGCAGTTAGGAATGTTGGCATTCCCTCGTCCTACTATTGGCTTTAAACATTTTTCTTGGATGTTATTTTCATTATTTACTTATTAAAGATAGACTAGAAAAGTGATGGTGTGCCCTATTTTCTAGCTTCCTTCTCCAAAGGTAAATTCTGAAAGGTTCCCTTAGTGTTTGCTGAAAGCAGACTAGATTTAAAAATATCTTATCTGATCTTAAGTTGCACTCTATTTCTCTTATGTGTTTTCATACTTTCTGAAGGTAATTATGCAAATTACTAGATTGTTGTCTATTGAGTTGCTTTAATACGAACTTGCCCAAGAAATTTATGGTGAGCCCTATTCTTCATTGGTTTTAAACAGTTGCTTAAGAGGCTTTTCTTGTTTGGACTGACTATAAATCCTTGTTGAAATTATTACCAGTTTCCACCCCTCCAACACTTTTATTGTTTCCATTCCATCATTTAATATCAATGATCTTGTGATATAGATGACTTTCCCCTTGGATCACTCTTGATGTTGTTGCTCAATTAAAGCTCTATTATGACTCCATAGCCCAATGGAATAAAAATCAACGTTATATATATATTTTTAACCAAAGCTTGTTCTGATTTCTTGCAACTTCACACCTTTGAAACTCTTTCCTTTAGAACTTTCCACTCAAATAATAATCATGCTCAACCATCCAAAACAAACAAAAACCCTTTCTCCTCATAACTAGCCTAACATCATACCCAAAACCTTAAATATAAATCAATCTTTGCACTTTATTGGAGAGATCCCTCTCCAGATTCAGGAGGGCTAGATCCTAGAATCCCAAAGTGGTTGAAATAGTATTCTCTCTGCAGTTTGAATTTGCCAATATTGGAAATTATAGGGAGCTAACACCTTCATTTGAACAAAATAATCATCAAAATAGTGCCTATCCCACAGAACAGCACAATGGCACTCAAGGCAAGGAGGATAGTAGGAGAATTAATGTTAAATCTAAAACCAGCCCTCTGTGGAATATGAGTTTTGATGGGTCATGTAGTAAAACTAGTGCAGGTGCAGGAATATGGATTTATAGTCCAGAAAACAATCATGTTGAAGGCCATTCATATAAATTGAATTTTCAATGCACAAGTAACATAGTAGAGTACAAGGCACTCCTTTTAGGGCTACACTTATTGAAAAAATTAAGAGCCCAGAGGATAACAGTTCATGGGAATGCAGGATTGGTAATTAGGCAAGTGAATGAGGAATACATTGTTAAACATCCTTGAATTAGAGCCTATAAGGATGATGCCATGGACTTGTTAAAATATTTTGAAGAATACCACCTTACCCTTGTCCCTAAAAACGAGAACATGTTTACCAATAGATTAGCCCTTAGTGCTAGTACATGTCTAAGACCTTGTGAAAACAAACAATACATATTTCAAGAAAAATTCAGACCAGCTATCCCAAAAAACGAAAATTACTGGCAATTATTTAGGGGAGAAAAACAAATGGAAGACTATCCTACTGAGGATATATCATCTTTTCAAGAGAAACCTTCTCCCATTGCTGATATCAATCTCTCATCCAAAGAACATGAATTTACAACATAAGCAAGCATAGTTTTAAAGAAAGAAGAAATTTCACTACTTGTTGATTTGCAGGTGAAGGATGATGATGCTTCCAAGGAACATACTAAAGATGCAGTCCCCAAAGCTGATGTCTTAGAAGAAGACAATCTACCAATCATGGAGGGTCAAAAAGAAGAGAGTTCTCATCTTTTATTTGTTGATCCTTTAGAAGAATTTGTGGAGGTCCCAATTGGCTCAAATTCTCAAGCATGGATCCTTTTCAAGAGAAAAATACATCAAACACTGTCACATTCCATGATAACCTTGATTTTAAAGATTAATATTCAATATGTATTGTGGTTACCCCTGAAAAGAAACCATATTTTCTATTCCTTTTTGTCACTACTCAACTGGCTACACTGGCACTATTGTATCATATAAAATATGTAAATATTTCAGAGTTAGATTAGGTTATATATAAAAGAAAATAAGCTCTTCCTATGAGCATTTAGTTAAATTTTTTGTCTTTGCTATGAAAGAAAAATACAAAAACAATAGAAAAATAGAAAAGAGGGAAAAAATAAAACAAGAAAGGTACAACCCCATACCAAAAAAGAAAAGAACAATCTGAAAGTGTGCAAGCTTAAATGCCACTACCAAAAGAGAACACTTCTATTTAGTCATACAACCTAATCATGACTAGATAGATTTCAATTTATTGCTGATAGGTTAGTGAAGAAGATTTGCCAAATTGTTTAATCTTGGCTTATCAGTAGACTAGATTATGATAGAAAAATAGAGGTTCAAACAAGCTTAAATTCTGAACTTGTAAGTTTGATGAAGAATGGCTCTAATAAGATCAAAACTTGAGCCAAAGAGAAGAAAAAGAACTGGTTCTAACATGATGAAAACTTGAACCATGTGAAGAAGAAGACAGTTCTAAAAAGATCAAAACCAGAGCTGAAAGAGAGAAAGAAGGATGTTTTTAATTTTCAGATCTTAGGCATTCACAATTTTGTTTTAAATTTCTGTAAATTTAGTCTATGTGCAACTTTTTTTTATGCCATATTCTTACATCAAATCAAACAACTTAATCCTGGTTTGTTTGTATTTAACTTTCTGTTTTAGAATGTAGAGAATAAGATCTGTTAGAAAGTTTAATCCTAGGAGATAGTAGCTTAGGTAGAGAATTAATGAGTTCAACTGTTTAATATGAACTCATGGAAGCGATAAGGGGTAGATTTATATTAGTTTCCTTCTTTCAATAAAAGAAAAAAATGTTGATGTCAAAGGTTTGCAAGTCCAGGTGCACCTTATGAAGAAAAAATGTTAGGAAAAGTAGGCTGTGTAGGTAGAATGTTTGGGAGAAATTTGTTTGCTGATAAAAAGTATTGATCATCTTTTTAAGCAGAATTATCAAGGAAGAAAAGGTTGTCAATGGATAAAGGCACAGGTCTACATTCCAAATATCAATTTCTGAAGTTCTTGACACCTCCAAGGAGCTTCCATCCCTAAGTGGAGCCACTGTTAGCCATCAGTTTATTTTGTTATAGCAAATGATTGCTAAAACAGATCTTGAGCCTTCAAGAGATTATTTTCACAGAAAATTTCTCATTCTTGAAGCCTTCTGGTGCTCTCTAACTTAAGAGTAATCTTCACTGCTATTCCATTCAAAAAAATCCACCAAGTAACCCTGCTGATATCAAAAGAGACTATTATTTAGGCCATTTTTCCATTATTTTCTAAGCCCATTTCATTCATTTTTCCCTTTTATTTATCCTCCATTCCCCTTTCAAAAAACCCATTTTTACCTTCTCATTGATCCATCATTTTCCTAAAAAACCTTCTAAAAATCCTTTAAAAACCTATAAAAAACACCTTTTGTATGGTTTTAATTACCCTATTTTACCTATCGGAACCTTTTTTAGGCTTAAAAAACCCCTCTTTTGGCGTAAATTTGTGCCCTTTTATATACAAGCTTTAAGCCCCTGAGGGCTTAAATCTTCTGCTTCTTTCTCTTCATATGACCTATTCTTGCGACCTGGCGCTAGCCCTCATCACATCGGCATTTCCTCTGTAAGCCCGCATTTCCTTTGCAAAATTTCCACCTCGATAGCGACGCTCCGATGAAATCTCCATTGTTGATACGGGAGATCTGACTGTTTGGTCAATTTAGTGTGTCCTAAATTGCTACATTAATTTATCAATCCGGGATTCGTAAGCTGATGAAGTGTGGCGCACTATATGTGCAAGATAACCTATTTCTTGTCTTTTTGTCATTTTTGGTTTTCTAATGTGAGATGGAAATTCTAAAATAAAAAAAAGTATGGTGATGATTGTTCAAGGCAATGATATCCTTTATAATGATTTACCAACTTCAAACTTCAAAAGGAATTTGAAACATACAATGACAAAACTTGAAAGGAAATGAAAGTGTGCTGCTAGCCTAATAAATCAAACAGTGAACTATTGAGCATGAAAACCAAACTATCCTTGCTGATGTCTAAACACAAAAGAAACTATGCTTAAAGAAATCCAAGAATTGCAACAAAGTAAATCAAATTACATCAACTTATATTCTGATCCCTCGCCATTAGTCCAGCTATGGCTTTCGGAGGTAACCATAAACAACTTGAGAAATCTGATATCTAATTTGCAGAAAGTAAACTAATATCAAACTACACACTCATACTTCAATCCCTCACCATCAGTCCAGCTGTGGCTTTCGGAGGTAACTGAAAATGACATGAGCAATTTAATATATCTAACTTGCGGAAAGTAAACTAATATCAAACTACACACTCATACTTCAATCCCTCACCATCAGTCCAGCTGTGGCTTTCGGAGGTAACTGAAAATGACATGAGTAATTTAATATATCTAACTTGCAGAAAGTAAACTAATATCAAACTACACACTCATACTTCAATCCCTCACCATCAGTCCAGCTGTGGCTTTCGGAGGTAACTGAAAATGACATGAGCAATTTAATATATCTAACTTGCAGAAAGTAAACTAATATCAAACTACACATTCATACTTCAATCCCTCACCATAAGTCCAGCTGTGGCTTTTGGAGGTAACTGAAAATGACATGAGCAATTTAATATATCTAAATCTAACTACTGAAACAAATGTGCAAGACTGAAATAAACAAAGCAGTGCTGGAATTAAACAAAAAGTAAATTAGCAACAGAACAATATTGATTCCATGTCATTAGTCAAAAGATATGCAAATGCCCGGGCTTCCTATTTGAAATCTGAAACAAGAACACTGATCAATTAACATAAAACATGAAAGATTATGGACAGAAGTAAGATGTAAAGCATGAAATATTATAAACAGAGATGAAGCATAAATACCATGAAAGATGTAATGTATAAACACATAAATGACTTATGGCACAGTGAGCTTAAAAAAATAAAACAAGAACTATACAATAATGCACAAAACCTCAGCGTGTGCAGGGGCCCTCTGCACCAGCCTTGGCAACAGCCTTCAAATACGAATTACGCTTGGAAACAGTCTTCTTATATATTAAAATGCAGTCATAATAGAGAGGTGATATTACGGCACAGTGGCAACATAATTACATTACAGAGCTATCTGGAGGCTAATGGACACTAATCTAATATGTGTATGCAAACGCGTTATTTATAACAAAGGTAATATAACTAATTCCCTAAATTTTATGCTGATGGAGACACGTAAATCATCACGTCCAGGGATCCAGCATCATGGCCGCAGTGAGGAGTAAATCTATGAGGAGTGGATGTTGGATTCGGCTTATGGAGCCGTGTACAGGTGTTGATGTGTCTCCCGTAAGTTAGAGACGGTCATGCAAATCCTCACGTGATGAGAAACAGAGTCCTGTCACCGTGGGACTCTACGGTTGACTTCCACTTGGCCACCTTTGACCACAGCCTCCTTAAGTGAATTTGCTCGAGCCAATAGGACATGATCCATGTCCACTTCATTTCTGACTTTCCCATGTGGCTCGTTTTACCTGAAGACACATGCAACATAGACTTTCACAAAATGGCTGGGGAAAGTTGCAGCAGCTGCGGAAAGTGGCAAGATTCCGCAGCTAAATGAGCAAAAATCTAAATCAAACAGCAGACACAAAATATAGTTAAAAACCATTTTAGATGCTCTTTTGCAATTAATATACAATGATATTGACAACTTGGAAGGTTCAGGTGAATGAAAAAGGTCTAGGAAGATGTATAAGAAAGATGCACATTTGAGACTCAACATACCCCCACTGTGAAGGTGTTGCATGTCCTCATGCAACCAAAATTTTGATAATCCTTCTTCAGTTCATATGCCTTGACACTTCAGCCAGTACATCCAATCCTCTCCTCTTCTTCCTTGGTGCTGCTAACATCCCGGGCTTCTTCATTAAGCATCTAAATTTGATATTAACCAGTGCTCTGCTTAACTTCTGGCATTTCTTTTTCAATTTCTTGTTCTTCTTCTGCCATATTCCCAGATGTAGCATGGTATTATCATGAATGATTTTGTCTAATTTTCTTTGTTCCTTCAATGCCTCATTTTCATTTTTAATGTGTTTATTTAAAAGCTCTAGCTCAAAGACTTCCTATTTTAGTGATTGGACTAGATCATTTTGTACTGTGTGAGGCTGAATGGACGAAGTACTGGGACCTGTAGCCGCTTTTTCTAAAGATTCTATATAATCATATACTTCTTGCTGCTTGGGGTCTATATCAGGTGTCATTTTTATTGGGCTATCCCCAAAATGCCGTGAAGGAGAGTTGTCTTCAAAATCTGGCTGAGAAGGGCTCACATTAACATCTGGCTGAGAATGGGATGGACTATGTTCAATGTCTGACTGAGAATGAAATGAACCCGGTTCACTAACTGACTGAGAGTGAGATGGACTATGGTCAGTTGGGGACTGTTGAGATGTTTCTTCTCCCAAATCGATAAAATGAGGTCCCTTCATTTGCGTTTTCCTTAACTTCCCCTTAAGCCTGGAACTTCTTCTCACACGCTGTGGAACACTGTCTTTTTGTTTTTTTTTTCCTTTCTCTTTCTTCTTGGCTATAGATAAGTGTTCTTGAAGATGAACCAATCTCTCAGATAACACTTGATGATCTTCTTCTTCGGAAGAAGGGGTTTGATGTATAGCCTCAATACTTTTTCTCTCTTTTGATATTATTGGCTTTTTACCCTTGGTTTCTTTCTTCTTCCTTTTTGACAGTCTCTCTTCCATACTAGTTCTTTCAATTGTAGTAGTAGGAGTACTTTGAGTTTCATCATTTGTTCTTTTTCTCCTACTCCTTCTTGATGTGCTACCTTCAGGAATTTCTTGAGGTTCCTCAAAGAAATTTCTGATCAAAAATTGTTCCCATGTGTCCTTCTTCTCCTTTAACTCTTTTTCAATCAAAATTTTTACAAGACCATGGTGGTATAGATGTGGTTCTACATCCCCTAAATGTTTCTGAACAGTCACAGACATCTTATTCAAAATATTTAATAGAAAATATGGGAGATTGAGAGTTTGATTATCTAGAAAATTCATCAGCAATCTGGTATGGTACATATACATGGACCCAAAACGGCCTTCACAAGTGATGAATTTTTGAACAACTAGCAGCAAAGTAGCCCATTCCTCCTTCAAAGCATGAACAGGAATTCCTCTTTTAAAAACAGTTATGTCCATACCTGGGTTATGTAGAATTACTCTCCAAGCTTCATCACTAATGCTTTTGTTCTTAAACCATCGTTCACCCTCTTGAAGAAGTTCTGTGGCAGATGCTATAGATGCTTCATTCACCGTGAACTTAAGGTCTCCAATCTCTACCTCCAGGCCATTGAACGACCTTGCAAAAGCTTTTGTCACTTCTTTATGGTAGCCTCTAAACTTTTGGATAAACCGCAGCCACTTTGCCTTCTTCAATATATCCCTAACTTGCGGATATCCTTCCATGAATTTAGGTCCTTCTGGTTCTGCTCTCAACAATTTACCCATCCTTCTTTCTGCTCTTTAAAAACTTGCCTGCGTGAGGAGGGTTCAATGGAAGTAGGACGGCTGAATGAACAGAAATGAGCACGATGACTGTAGGTAGATATCAGAGAGTGGGTATACAGACTGTAGCGTAACAGAGAATGAAATGGAGAGAAGCGGAATAGAGAAGGGTTATGTGAGCACAGTAGAAATGCGGCTGTGAGATTCATAGAACAATAGGAGGAGTATAACAAATCCGGCAGTGTTTTAAAATTTGGTGGCTGCAAAATAAATGTAAGCACGTTTAAACAACGGCTATGGATTTTATGCGACTGAAAGAAGCCATAGTCAAATCAACTACGTCTCATTGTCATAGGTGGAATATCGGAGTATGAGTGAAGATCGGAGGTTTAATTATGGGACCGTTTGAGAATGAATGCGAGAAGATCATATGGAGATCGTGAAAGGGTTACGGAGTTTGTCAATATAATCATTGCACATAATGGAGCTTATGGTTCATAACTATATAAAAATGTGTTTTCAATGCCATTTGAAATAAATTTTACTCATACCTTGGAATTCTTGCCTTTTTCCTTGGTCTTCAATTAGTTGCTCCTCATTGATATCTTGAATGCTCCATGTCTTCATAATTGGTCCTCATACCTGCATTTTATTTCATGAGTATGGAAATAACATTTGGCTGTACATTATTTTGAAAAACAGAGTGGTAGCTGCGGAATCTGCTTCTGGCTGCGGAAACTGGTGTCAGCTGCGGAAACTGACACAACTATTATTTGGGTGAATAGAAATGAACGGATGACAAATGACTAGATGGAAATGGTCATGAAAAAGAATTTTATTGGTGAAATGGAATGAAACAGATAAAATGAAGTGGAATGGAGTGAAATGAAGTGAAATGAAGTGGAATGAAGTGGAATGAAGTGGAATGGAATGGAGTGGGTGGTCACAAAACTTGTGAAATGAAAGAGAGATTTTTTTTGGAAAATATAGGGTGTCAGGTGTTCCTGATTTTCACCCAATATTTTCTGTATAAGACTGCCAATCAGTGATTATTTTTCAGGCTTATACAATTTTTATTTTTATTTTTATTTTTATTTTTTTATTTTTATTTTTTTTATTTTTTTTAACTGAAAAGAACAAAAGCTAGGCTGGTGGAGAAGAAGAATTCTTCTGTACCAGCCTGATTGCAGAATTTTCTTGAAACATTTTGACAAATTCCTCTTTTGAGAGTGGCATATGATAAACTTTCAATCTGTGGCCATTCACAATAAGAGGAGTTTGAAACTCATCAATGGTCTTGATTCTTACCGCTCCATTGCTAAAGATCTTGTCAATCTCATATGGCCCAAGCCAATGAGTTTGAAATTTTCCTTGAAAATCTTTAAACTTGGAATCAAATAAAAATGCCCAATCTCCTTCTTGAAACTTCTTCTCTTTGATGTACTTGTCATGCCATTTAGCTCTTTGATATTGAACTAGATCAGTTCTTAAAATTGCTTCTTGTCTGATCTCATCTAGCTCATTCAACTGCTCCATTCTATGCTTTTGGGCTTCCGATAAGTCCATCCCCAACTGAACTGCTATCTTGAAGGTCTTGACTTGGAACTCAATGGGGAGCAGGACTTCTTTCCCATAAACAAGTTCATAGGGAGAATGTCCTGTTGCATTTCTCCATGTAGTTCTGTAGGCCCACAAGGCTTCAGGAAGCCTTTCTGCCCAATCTTTTCTATGTAGATGAACAGTTTTGGTGATGATAATTTCAAGAACTTTGTTTGTAGACTCCACTTGACCATTTGCTTGCGGATGGTAAGGAGTAGATCTTCTGTGCTTGATTTTGTATTCTTCCATCAACTTCTCCACCAAGTTGGATGTGAATTGGCTTCCCTGATCTGTCACAATTTCTCTTGGAACAACAAAGCGAGTAAAAATATCCTCATAAAGAAAATGAACAACTGAATTTTCAGTAGCAGATACTAATGCTTTGGCTTCTACCCATTTAGTAACATAATCAATACAAACCAATATATACTTCTTTTGCTTAGATGGTGGATTAATAGGTCCAATGAAATCTAAAGCCCATTTTTCAAAGGGTTCAATGAGTACCTGTGGTTGAAATGGCATTTCATTTGAAAGGGTAGGTTTCCCTACTCTTTGGCAGCTGTCACACCTTTTGACATATTGTTTTGCATCTTTGAAGAGGGAAGGCCAATAATATCCTAAAGAGAGGATTTTATAGGCCGTCCTTTTGTCTGCAAAGTGTCCGCCGCATGGCTCATCATGACATGCCTTAAGAATATCAGGCATTTCATCTTCCCTGACACATCTTCTGATCACAAGATCTGGCCCTGTTTTAAACAATTCGATAGAAATCCATGAATATCTTGAACTCTCCTGAATAATTTTTCGTTTTTCTCTTGGAAATAAATGTGAAGGTAGTTTCCCTGTAACCAAATAGTTAGCAATATCTCCATACCAAGGGGTCTTAATAGTTACTGCAAACAAATATTCATCAGGAAACTTATCTTCTACAGGAGAATCTTCTTTAGTATTCTGAATCCTAGACAAGAAATCAGCTACTGTATTCTGTTTTCTCGGTCTATCCAACACAGTAATATTGAATTCTTGCAAAAGTAAAAGCCATCTTGTCACTCTGCCATTAGTAACAGGTTTGTTCATTAAATATCTAATTGCAGAATGGTCAGTATGAATAAAAGTTTCATAGCCTGTTATGTAACGTCTAAACTTATTAATTGCATGAACAACAGCTAAAAACTCTTTTTCAGTCACAGTATAGTTCAACTCTGTGGGAGTCAAATTTTTACCGGTATAATAAATGGCATAAGGAACTAAATCTTTTTGACCCAACACAGCTCCTAGAGCTGTATCTAAAGCATCTGTAGAAATATGGAAAGGGAGTTTCCAATTTGGTCCTCTCAAGATAGGTGCTTTAGATATTCTTGTTTTCAAAGTTTCAAAGGCTGATTGACAATCAGGATCCCATTTAAATTCACAGTCTTTTGTAAGCAATTTGAAGAGTGGAGATGCTATTTTAGTGAAGTTTTCTATAAATCTTCCATAGTAACCAGTAAATCCTAGAAAACTTCTAACATCTCTTTGAAAATTTGGAATAGGTAACTTAGAGATGACTTCAACTTTTGATCTATCAACCTTAATCCCATCTCCTGAAATATGATGTCCTAAAACAATCCCTTCAGTAAAAATCATAAAGCATTTTTCATGGCTTAATGAAAGGTTTGTTTCTTTACATCTTATGAGAACTTTTTCCAAATTTTCTAATGCTTCTTCAAATGAATTACCATAAACTGTAAAATCATCCATATAACCCTCTACACAATCATGGATTAGATCAGAAAAAATTCCTAGTACTGCTCTTTGGAATGTTGCTGGTGCATTACATAACCCAAAAGGAAGCACTCGGTAGGCAAAAGTTCCCCATGGACAAGTAAGTGTGGTCTTATCTTGATCTTCAGGTGCTACCTGAATTTGATTATAGCCACTAAAACCATCCAAAAATGAAAAGTACTTTTTACCTGCTAATGTATCTAATACCTGATCGATAAAAGGCAAAGTAAAGTGATCCTTCAAAGTTGCTTTGTTCAATTCCCTGTAATCAATGCATACCCTCCATTTACCATTCTTTTTAGGTACTATAACCAAAAGAGAAACCCATCGGCTATCTGAAATTGGATAAATGAAGTTTACATTGAGAAGTTTTTGGAGCTCTTCTTTCACTATCTCCCTAAGATTTGGATTCATCCTTCTTTGAGGTTGTCTGATTGGTCTACCGTTTTCCTCAATATAAATATGATGGATGCAAGTCTTAGGATCAATACCCTTCATGTCAGTATACTCCCATGCAAATGCAGTAGAATGTTTTTGCAAGATTTTGATTAGTTCTTTTTGTTGTGACTTTTCCAAATGTTTGTTGATATTCAATGTTTTTCCTGGAAAAATATCAATGGTAGAACTACCAAATTCTTCCATAGAGTAAAGAGACATTTGTCTTGATGATAAATATTCTATGTCAGATTCCAACTGAAATTGTGTGGGGTCATATTCTGAAGATGTCTCAAAATTTTCTAATGTGTTCAGAATTTGACTATCCTCACCGATTTCAGAAATGGTAAAGACAGGTTGTATAATGTCCTCATCATCGACCCATTCATTGTCTCCTACTTCTGTGATTGCTCTTGCTGGAGGATACAAATTGAATTTCTTTGTCGAATTACCATTAGAAATATACATGTCCCCAGATCTACAACTAATAAAAGCATCAGCTGTGGCTAGCCAAGGTCTTCCTAAAATAAGTGGGTGCCCTCCTAGATTACTCTTGGGAGTCAAAATCATAAAATCTAATGGATATTCCCAAGAATCTAAGGAGACTGAAATATCTTCTAATACACCATCTGGTTTAATAATTGATCGATCTGCAAGTTGCAGTAAAGTAGGTGTAAAAAGAAGGTTAGGAAGTTTTAGCCGGTCCATAGTCTGTCTACTCATAATGTTGATAGCAGCCCCTAAGTCAATCAATGTGTTTGGAATTTCTATCCCATTTATATGTGTCTTGACAATTGGACTTCCTGGATCTACATACTTCTGCATGGTAATTTTTCCCATCATATTATCTGCAATCTTTCCTACCAGGTGGATTCTTCTTGTGTCTTTTAGTTTCCTTCCTGGTCTTTTGAAACTCAACTCCTTTATGGTTTTTGCTAGAATATGAATCTCTCGAATGGCTTGTAACAAGGGAATCTTGATACAAACATTCTTCAATTCATCTAGAAAGTCATAGTTAGGCAACAAGATTTGTTTTTCCACCCCCTTGTCAATTTGTAGTCTTTCAGGAAAAGGAGGTGTAGATGAAGATGCAGGTTGCTCAACTATAGGAGTTGTGGGTGTTAACTTTTCTTTTTCTTTTTGAATATTTGAGTTTTGAAGAGATGCTTCCTCAGAACCCTCATTGAATTTAAGAGAGTCCTCCTCAGAGGTATCTTGCTCTTGAATATCTATAGAAGGTTTTTCTAAAACTCTACCAGATCTGAGTTGTACATCATTGAGAGGAACAATCATATAGGTAGGAAATTGTTGTCCTTCTACCATGTAAGTATTATGAGGATTTTTATTGTTAGGATTTGGCAATGGCTGAGCTGGAAGTTGATTTGTCTTTTCTTGGTATGGGAGCATGAGTTGAGGATTTGGATTTTGTTGAGAAGGTTGTTGTTGTGGAAATGGCAATGAAAGTTGTGGATTTGGGTTTGGAAGTTGTGGAGCTTGTTGATTTTGAAAAGATGGAGGATATTGATAAAATTGAGCAAATCTCCCATAAGGATTTTGCATCCCTTTTACCCATGGCTGATATGGATTTTGATGTTGGGGCCAAGGTTGTTGCCAAGGATTCCAATTTGGTGGGGTTTGAAGATTCATAGGGTTGTTAAACCCTTGAGTTTGTTGTCCCTGCCAAGGTCTTCTTGCAACAAAAAAGAGAGATTCTATTGAATTTGGGTCTTCTTGAAAAACAACTTTGAGTCCAGGAATTGAAGGACAATCCTTGATCTCATGATTCTCTGAGCAAATCATACATGTTTCTACAACTTTTGCATCCAAGGGACATTCCCTTAAAGCATGTTTCTTCCTACATTTCGGACAAAAGATGGCTAAAGCATCTGTTTCTGCTTTCTTCTTGTTTTGGATTTTAAGGGTGTCTAGTTGTTCACTAAGGCTCCCTAAGATATCAGCTTTGAACTCATCAAGCATATTACCAATCTCTGCCCTACTTACTGATCCAGTTGCAGATTTGTTAGCCCTAATAAGAGAAGGATCCCTAGGCCCTTTTCCCGTTTTAGATTTTCCTCTTGAGAGATGGACACATAGTTCTGTTATGTCACGAAGTGGAAGTTGAGAAATGTCTCCTTTCCCCATCATGTTTAAAATATCTATCCATTCATCTCTAATGGCTTTTAATATGAGGGCTTTCAAGGTTTCATCATCTAAGTTGCTCATCTTTGCTCTTTTTAAGTTGTATTGAAATATTTCATGTAAATCTTCCAAGTTTTCATCTTCTTTTTGCATCATTTTAAATACCTCATCCTTGTGATTGGTGGGCATACAATAGTCCAAGTATCTATCCAAAAATGTTTGTTTCATATCATTCCAAGTCCTAATAGATTGAGTGGCTAATCCCATGAACCATTTCAAAGCAGCTCCCTTCAATGTTGAAGGAAACAGCTTGAGTTTTTGAGAGTCTTCCATATAATCATAGGTTCGGCACACAACTTCAAACTCAAACAGAAATGTTTCAGGATCCTCACTTCGCAATCCATAAAAGTTAGGGAGAACAGATGGTGAGATATTTTTCATTGTTGTATGAGTTTCCTCATCAACTATAGGGAATCCAAACAAGTTGTCTCCTTCCCTATTTCCTCCATTATTTCCTTCACCATTGTTGTCTCCATTGTTTCCTCCTCTTCTACCTCTACCTCCAAATCCATCTATTATTTCCTCTGCCATGATAGTTTCTTTAGAGTCCTTAAAGTCCTCTAGTTCTTCTATCAAGGGAGGATGAGAGGGAATCTCTTCCTTTTCTAAATGAGATTTAGTAGGTGGTATAGGAGAATCCTCTAATTCAGCTGCTCCTTGAATTCCAAAAATATTAAGGCTAGGGGTAGATGGTGGTGAATCTTGTCTATATGCCTTGAAGAAGATGGAGTTGTGAAAATTGAACTCTTGGCTTTAGCTATAAACCTTCCCCTAGAATCTCTTGCTCTATGCATGTCATTTTTTTTTTTATTTTTTTATTTTTTTTTTTAAGTTGGGCTAATAATTCTCTTTTTGATCTTCCAGGTCACACTAGGTGCAAGAGGAGAGCATACTTCAAGAAGTTATCAAGTTTTCCCTTCTTTTATTATTTTGTTTTTGTGTTTTTTTTTTCTTTTTAAGAAATTGGCTACCAAGTTACACTTCCCCGGCAATGGCACCAAAATGTTTGGTCAATTTAGTGTGTCCTAAATTGGTACATTAATTTATCAATCCGAGATTCGTAAGCTGATGAAGTGTGGCGCACTATATGTGCAAGATAACCTATTTCTTTTCTTTTTGTCATTTTTGGTTTTCTAATGTGAGATGGAAATTCTAAAATAAAAACAAGTATGGTTATGATTCTTCAAGGCAATGATATCCTTTATAATGATTTACCAACTTCAAACTTCAAAAGGAATTTGAAACATACAATGACCAAACTTGAAAGGAAATGAAAGTGTGCTGCTAGCCTAATAAATCAAACAATGAACTATTGAGCATGAAAACCAAACTATCCTTGCTGCTGTCTAAACACAAAAGAAACTATGCTTAAAGAAATCCAAGAATTGCAACAAAGTAAATCAAATTACATCAACTTATATTTTGATCCCTCGCCATTAGTCTGGCTATGGCTTTCGGAGGTAACCATAAACAACTTGAGCAATCTGATATCTAATTTGCAGAAAAAGAAACTAATATCAAACTACACACTCATACTTCAATCCCTCACCATCAGTCCAGTGTAGCTTTCGGAGGTAACTGAAAATGACATGAGAAATTTAATATATCTAACTTGCAGAAAGTAAACTAATATCAAACTACACATTCATACTTCAATCCCTCACCATCAATCCAGCTGTGGCTTTCGGAGGTAATTGAAAATGACATGAGCAATTTATTATATCTTACTTGTAGAAAGTAAACTAATATCAAACTACACATTCATACTTCAATCCCTCACCATCAGTCCAGCTGTGGCTTTCGGAGATAACTGAAAATGACATGAGCAATTTAATATATCTAACTTGCAGAAAGTAAACTAATATCAAGCTACACATTCATACTTCAATCCCTCACCATCAGTCTAGCTGTGGCTTTCGGAGGTAACTGAAAATGACATGAGCAATTTAATATATCTAAATCTAACTACTGAAAAAAATGTGCAAGACTGAAATAAACAAAGCAGTGCTGGAATTAAACAAAAAGTAAATTAGCAGCAGAACAATATTGATTCCATGTCATTAGTCAAAGATATGCAAATGTCTGTGTTTCCTATTTGAAATCTAACATAAAACATGAAAAAAGATTACATGAAAGATTATAAACAGAGATGAAGAATAAATACCATGAAAGATGTAATGTATAAACACATGAATGACTTATGGCACAATGAGCTTAAAGAAATAAAACAAGAATTATAAAATAATGCACAAAACCTCAGCGTGTGCAGGGGCCCTCTGCACCAGCCTTGGCAACAGCCTTCAAATACGAATTACGCTTGGAAACAGAGTCTTCTTATATATTAAAATGCAGTCATAACAGAGAGGTGAGATTACGGCACAGTGGCAACGTAATTACATTATAGAGCTATCTGGAGGCTAATGGAGACTAACTAATATGCGTATGCAAACGCGTTATTTATAACAAAGTTAATATAACTAATTCCCTAAAGTTTATGCTGATGGAGACACGTATCACGTCCGATCCAAGCACTTTGGCCTAAAGGTGAGCAAATCTATGAGGAGTGGAATGTTGATTCGATGCAGTGTTGATGTGTCTCCCGTAAGTTAGAAACGGTCATGCAAATCCTCACATGATGAGAAACAGAGTCCTGTCACCGTCGGACTCTACGGTTGACTTCCACTTGGCCACCTTTGACCACAGCTTCCTTAAGTGAATTTGCTCGAGCCAATAGGACACGATCCATGTCCACATCATTTCTGACTTGCCCATGTGGATCGTTTTACCTGAAGACACCTACAACATAGACTTTCACAAAATGGCTGCGGAAAGTTGCAGCAGCTGCAGAAAGTGGCAAGATTCTGCAGCTAAATGAGCAAAAATCTAAATCAAACAGCAGACACAAAATATAGTTAATTTTCCCTTTCTGTTGCATACTCTGTGTTTTTTTTTTTTTTTTTTTCGAAATCCTGCGATTATCACCCTCTCTGTGTTTCAAACAGCACAAGCAGTTGTTGTTCCATTGAGAATCCACATGAGATTCCTTCTCCAGCCTATTCTCTCACTGCCTTGCATGTCAACTACAATGTTTTCATGAGGACATGAAACAAGGTAAGCAGGGGGGTGTGTGGAGTACTAAAAAGGTATGCTTTTGATGATCATTTCAGTGTCTTTTTAGTAGAATTTGTAAACCTTTTTGCATCATGAATTTGGAAAATAATAAAGAATTATAACAAAACATGTGAGAGTTGATATGCAAGACTTAACCGCTGATAATTGTTATTTTTCTGTGCAGGAAAAAGTGAAAACGAGGAGTTGCCGCTCCAAAGGAAAGGACAAAGACGAGATAATTGTTGTCCCTTTGAAGGGGAACCGAATGCAAACAAGGCTAAGCAGATCAAAGCAAATCGGCCCGGAAAAGGAGGAGAAGACACCAGCTCGGCGGAGAAGAAAAGAAAAGAGAAAGGATTAACATTTTGGCGAATCCCTCAGGATCTTTGATCCTGAGGGATCGCTGCTTTATTTATCTTGTTACATGGACATCTCCGCCATCACCTTTATATAAAGAGACAGCACTGTTAGCTTGATATATACTTCTTATGTAATTTTATGTTAAAAATCAACTTTGATCATCAAGTCTCGTTGAGAACTGGTTCATTGTACTTTTGTCTTATGCATTAATATAAACTTGGTGATTATCTCATTTCTGCGTCTGGATTAACTTAAGGCGGTGTACCCTTGAAGGCTAAGGGCCCGGCCCCGGAGGACACTTGCTTCTGTATCACTACGATTTGATTTCTGCGTGGTTTGCTTATCGTTGTTATTCGGTAATCTGATATGCTTTATAAGTTGCTATTACATGATCTGTTAAGATTAAATCATTAAGGTTTTTACAGATAGAATTGGGTATTGACTCTGCATTATGTTACTGATTTTCAAAGTTGATTGCATGTTATTAGTCTTAACTGAATATTCTTACTGTTCTGTTACAGAGCTTTTGTACTGAACATTCATGTCATAGATTCATATGAAGTTGTGTTCTTCATGATTGTTGGATTTAGAAATAATGATGTTCTATTTGGAAGCACAGTCGTATCCCTGTTAATTAAGATTGATCAGATTACTATTCCAGCGTGTTGTGTGCGTATATGATTTACTAGTGCTGTTCCATAATTTATCAATGGTTAGTGTTGTTCCATTAGTGTGTTCTGCTTGATTTGCCTTAAGAGTGAAAGATTGTTATTTGATTGCGAAGAGTGCATTTGGGTTAATAGATTAAGTTTGGTTACGACTCGCGAGACTTAGTTGTTCGATTGCTGTTCCATTCCATTCCAGATTTGTTGTTCAATTCTTTATTTGCTGTTCCATTTTTCTATCTGTCGTTCCATTTACTCGCATTTTTTGTTTTGGTGTGAGAGATGATCTAAGGCTGTAGTGAGCTTCGGCATTCACTGTCTAGCTCCCAGACCCATGGTCTATGCTCTAATTTCCTTTCCATCAGTTTCAAAAGGGATGGGTTATCGCTGCCGAACCCTTGACTGATAAGCTGCCTAGTTTTCTGAATGTGTGATTTATTCTTTTGAAGTAATTTAGTTATAGACAAGCATCCGTTTACTCTTGTATTTTTAAACACTGTACTACTAGCATTACTCTGAAAAGTGATAGCCTCAGACTGAGACACTCTTTGGAATAACAAAACGCTCCCGGATTGACATATTAATGTGAGGTAATTAGAGGTGAAAGAGACCCTTTTTATAGCTCTACAGCACCTACTCTTAGCCCCCATCGGCGTCGACGAATTGCAATTTTTTTCCTTTGTCCCCTTTCCCTTAGCCCCATCGATGGCCAACCTCTGATTTCATTGGAACTGCCCAATTGACTATAATCCAATGGCTCAGATTATCTATGGTGGCATCCAACCAAGGTGGTCCGTACCTCCTTGGTGCCCCCACAGTTGACCCTTTTGACCCTAGCCCATATCATGTCTACGGTTGAGATTTGTTGCGAGGGCACATCCCCGAGATATTTTCTTCGTACACCCAGTCCCCCCACGGTGACATCACCTCTCGATCCCACCTTTCAGCGCCTCCGCTTCCTCCCATTTTCACCTTTTTTTGTCTATTTCCCCCCTACACAGATTTTAACCCTTTTACACCATAAACCATTGTTTACCCGACCAAGCCCCCCCGCTACGTGACAAATTTCCTCCACGTCACCCCAACCCCACCATATTTCCTCTGCCCATCTTGTCTCCCTTCACGCTCATCCACGACCATTGATCTGGACTACCCAGATCCAACAGCCTCAAATCCTTTTCGCGCCCGATCCCTTCAAACCTTCCCACCGTGCATCTTGCACGCGAAATGGGCGGTTTTCAGGAGCCACGTGTCATTCAATGGACCATATCGCGTCCATATGAGGCAATACCACTTACCACTTATCCCTCATGTGAATACCATTAGTGGTATTCCCAAAACCACTTTTCACCACTTCGCGCCCTAATTCAATTTAAAACCCTGGTTCTGTTTCTACCTATGGAACCTCCTCCGTTTGCATTCTGCTCCTTTGCACTGCTCTTCCGCCTTTGCCCAGCCTTTGTAAAGAAGTTTTACCTCCTTCGTAGGTTTTATATAACAATTGTGTGTTTGGTTGTAGGTTTTAATGGAAAATTATAAATAAAACCATCCCAAAACAAAGATAGTTGCAGGGCCAAGGATGACGATCGTCTGCGGCCCAAATAATGCAAAAAAGGGACTACTAGGGTTAATTTCATGGTTTGACCAGTGCCTCATGAGCACTGGTTATATAATCAAACCCTCCAACGCACTAAAGCCACCTGTACATGGACAAAGAAAACAGAAGAAAGAACAGTGAAGATAGAGATTAAAGATAAAAGGATTAAGAATAAAGTTGAAGGTTAAAGGCTTATTCCACAGTTTATGAATAAAACACAATCAAAGACAAATTAATTAAGGTTAGAACAGTCAGCAGAAAAGAAAAAAAGCCCAAAGATGATTAGGAGGCCTAAAGCCAATTCAGAGGCCTAATCAGTGTTTAAAAGCCATAAATTAAGACAGATCAGCAGAAGATCGCCTCAAAATGCTAGATCATTGAGGAAATTACTTCCTCCGAAGACTAAAAACGCCACCTACAGGCATATTTACTAAAAAAGCCTACAAATTAAATGCACATTCAGAGATGTTTGCTAAAGACAGCTCAAAAGTATTTTCCAGCCTAAAAAAAGCCTCAAAAGTCAACAAAAGTGACTGAAGTTGATGAAACTTAATGCAAAAATCAATTAACAGAGTTAAAAACCTTAGATATATTCTTGATTTGGCCCTTCAAAGGCCGAGAAGCATTTACTCTGTATTAATTGAACAGATAACCCTTTCTTTCACTCCACCTCCTCATTCTTCTATAAATACTTCTCAAGAAGACATTATTGTGGTTGGTTGAATACTCATTGAATGTAAATAGCTATTGAGGCTGCTAAAGCTCTGTTTTGTAATTGAATAAAGATAGGCTGAGAAGAGAAGTTTGAAGCTGTGAAATACCTACTGGACTTGAAGATTGTAACTGGTTTGAACATCAAATATATAAGTTGATTTATGGGATCCTGGTCTATGTCAATGGTGATGTTTTTCTTACTGTAATTGTTATTTTTCTTATGTTTCCATACTGTCCACTTTCTCTGATAAAGAACAGAAAATATAGATTAGGATTTACTATAAAGTACCATAAATCTCACTGATAAGCTTTATTTTTATGTTTTATTCTAAATGTGTGTTTGGGAATGATTTCAATACAGTGTAACCAGTCAAGGAATGTTGGTGAGCCCATGTCTTGCTGTGTAAAACTTGAGATATTTTTTTGAATGATATTTTGATTACATGCTAAATAAAGTTAAACTAGGGAAGTCTATGGTTAGCCCTGTCAAAAGTAGGCCAGGTTAAAAGTCCTTACCTGATCTTAGGCTACTCTTTATGTTCATCTTGAATGTTTTTCCTTAAGAATATGTTGAAAGCAGGCTAGATTAAAAGTTCCTTACTTGATCTTAACCTATTCTTTGTTTATCTTAAATGGTTTCTTTTGAGAATATGCTGAAAGCAGGCTAGATTTGAAGTTCTTACTTGATATTAATCTATTATTTGTTTTCCTTTGAGTATGTTGAAAGAAGGCTACGTTAAAATTCCTTACTTGATCTTAAGCTTCCCTTTGTTTTCTTATATGCTTGATTCTTTCACCACTTCGTTCCACACCATAAATCAACTTAAAGAGATCCTTTGATATAGATGACTTGCCCCATGGACCACTCTTGAAACTTTTTGTGCAATTAAAACCTTTTGTGACTCCATATCCCAATTGATTGACACTGTTTCTTACCTATCTTATCAGCTAAAACCTTCTTTCAACTTCCTCACACGTTTACCTTTCAAAAAGACTTCCTTCATTTTGATCATATCCATCCCAACCAAACACAAACAAAACCCTTGTACTTCATAACTAGCTTAATATCATATCATAAGACTTAAATAAATATCTTTGAAAACACTTATATAGAGAGATCCCTCTCTGAATCTAGGAGGGCTAGATCATAGGATTCCAAAGTGGTTTTGATGTAGGCTCTGCAGCGTTTGTTCTTGCCAATATTGCAAACTACGGAGACCTAACAATAACAACCTTATCTAAGCTAGATTACATCATTTTCCACCTATATGTCCATAAGTTCGAATCCAAATTATAATCTCCAGGACTTAATGTCCTCAATGCTGATCTCCTGCAAACTAGGAAACTGTCCCCTCTTTTCTAGGTTTAGGATTTTTTGTGTTCTTGAGACACTTTAACCACCATGAACCCATGAATTCGAAGCTATTTTCTGTCAGGAACTAAAATAACATATTACAAAAATCATCCATGAGTGCCAGCTATGAAAAATCAACTTCGAACACCCAAAATACCAAAAACAAACCTGCGCTACAAAAACAACACAGTTTCATAGCGCTTTTCGTAGGGCTGACTTTTTAACCATTTATCTTCAAAATTTTGGCTTCTTATTTTGAGATTTATCTTCATTATCACTTCACATAGCTTCCCTAGAAATTTCAGGTCTTCATACACATATTTTCCCTTCCAAAATTTAAGAGAGAGAGTGAAAAATCATGCTACAACAGTTTCCTAGCGCTTTTCACTAATTTTGCACTGTGTGCGCTACGAAACTGCTAAGTGAGCAGTTTTGTCCAATTTTTTCCAAAATGTAAAGTGTGAATGTTAAAAAAACTGAAAATAAACCTTATTTCATCATATCACTTGAAAAACAGAGTTATTCCAGCCTTCTTGAGGTCCCTTCTTCATTTGCAATAGGTTGGCCTATTGGTTTTTCCTGTTTTTTCCTGAAAAATAGGTTCTAGGACAGAGCCTATATCTCCTACTCCATGATGTATTTTTAGAAACGTAAGGAGGTTTTTGTAGGTCATGATGTCTTGAATAAAAAAATCTCTTTTTTTTTTTGAAACACATCTCCTACTGGCCATAAAATGCCTTTGAAGAAAATGTGAAAAACAGGAAAAATCTGTTTCTGAAAATAGGGCTTCAAAGAAAGCCTTCTATCCCCCAATTGATAACACATATGAGGGGAATGAGAGAATTTATTGTATTTGGGGCTCTTATGAATACCAAATTCTTTCTGGTTTTCAAAATACTTTTCAATCTGGCCAGAAAATGAACTTGAAGTTGATTGCTAAACAGTCATGTATAGGATATTTTGTAACAACAGTTTCATAACACATTTTAATTTATCAATTTCTCCCACCTCCTAATTAATTTGAGGAAAATGAGAGTGGTTTTGGTAGATAGTATTGTTAGGAAGAAAAACCTCTTTTATTTTTCCTAAATTCGTTTTGAGTTGCTCAGAAACTACCTTGGAAGGTGACTACTCAAAACCAAAAAACAAAGTTTTTGCTTCCTATTGCGCTACGAAAGTAGCAGCGCTTTCATAGCACATTTCCTCTTTTTTGAACTAGTGGTGCTATGAAACGGTGGATTCTTGGCTAATTGCAGAAATTTAGCCTGAAACTTAATTGAATGACCCTTAAATGAAAAATATGAATCTTTGATCATGGAATGGACCTAGAAGGACTTTAGTTGAACTTAAATGATGACCTTTAAACTTATAAAAAATGTGACCTACCTTTAACCAAACTAAAAATTATTTTCAGACCCTATTTTGACCCATGATAAAAACAAACTTGACATAATGATGTTTTGAAAATATTTGGGTGATAACAGTGGCTCCACTTGGGATAGTGTGCCCCTGTGGTACACTAAGAACCAGTAGTTCTAGTGCTACTATCCATTTTTCTTGACCAAAACAGAAAAAATTTGAAATTGCAAAGCTTTCTCCTCAAGCTCTAATGGCCTTCAGCTCATGCTCAAGCTTGATTATCACTGCAGAAGAACCAAATCTGTACCTACTAAAAATATTCTCAATCAACTTTGAGCTTATTCACACACTCCTACCTACCCTATCAACTGCAATCTCCATTTGTAACTTCAAGGAACATGAAACTTCCAATGAAGCTAGTTATTGATCTAATATGAACCTTTAATCTCTTGAATATGCTTGAACCAAAAGTAAACATGATACTGAAATGACCAAGGCAACATGAGATATAACTGATCTTCAAAATGAAAGTATAATTGGAAATCTGGACTGTAGAACTCTTCCATGTATTCAACTGTAGGATCAAAGAAGACATGATATGTTTGATACTCCTCATGACACTATGCAACTTTGGACAACTCATCCATGCTTTGATCAGCCACATAAGGCTTCAGTTGTGTGCTTTCCAACTGCTTTTCAAACTGATTTTAAAAAATAATGTATTCTTCCTCAAACTCAAAGGAGAAAGGTGGTAGTACCCTCTCTTTGTTTTCTAGCATAAAAATTATTTGAAAAGACTAATCTTGATTATGAATACTATGAGATTGAATTTTATCTTTTTAAACTTGAATGTCCTTTTCAATGTTCTCTACAACTTCATCTGCAAACTGAATCTTATCTACTGATTTTCACTCAAATGATTTCAGATTAGAAGAGAAGGATAAAGAGAAAATTTCACCCATTTTTTCATTAGTGTGATCATTATTTGATGTTGGCTAATGCAAGAAATGATATGAAGAATCAACTTTTTCCTGTACCTAAGGTTTGTAGAAATCATCTTCCCATATTTCCTCTTGTTGTTTGCGATGATTCTCATACTCCCGATGATCAAAATACTGACAAGTCTGCTGCAACCTTTCATCAAACTCAAAGGACATATCATAATTTTCATAAATAAACTCTTGGTGGGTTTCACTTTCATCTAAGAAAGAGGTTATCCTTTCTTCTTGGTGATGAAAGGTATTGTCATGAAGGGCTTCTAAAATTTCCTCATCCATGAACTCAAAATCTTCATAACAATTCTCCAAATATTCAATAAAACTCACACAATGTTTACAACAGTCTTTGACCAATAATAAGGAGGGATGACACTCTTCATACATCTCATAAAATGCAACATGGAAATAAGAAAGAAAATATAATGAACCATTTGGAATGCTTTCATACCAAGACCGTGCTTTCCTTCCAAAGTGGCCATAAACATCTTCATGAGACAATCCTCAGGGAACTGAACCTTAATACTGTCTACATGCATATGGAATCTAACCAAATGAAGAGCAGCATTGTATTTCTTTTCATCTTTGAACACATGAATATCAGTTAACCATTCAACCTTTGGCATAGGATTTGGAAAACCAGGGATATGATACCAATTCATAGGGCCATACCTGGCATTTATTCTTGTAATGGAACTCATTTTGAAACTTCATTAAGCTATTGATATTAGAGCAGTGGAGTCACCTTCCAATTGATTATTTGATGTGTGGAGTCTCCAAGGTAGATGCAGCCTTGAAAATACTCTTAAGCTCCTGCTACCTTCAAAAGTTCAGCTTCAAAAATTCAGGAAAGTATAATCTTCAGGCTCTCGACATACACATTGAAATGTTATCACAAAATCAGACCTGATAGGCTGCTCATCAAACCAATCTTGTGCAACTATTTTAAATGAATCTTTTGGTTGAGGCTTAGCCTCCTCAACCTGAGAGGGCTCTCTCAAGAGTTTATTATTTTTTGATAAATATGTAGATGGCTAACTCTATATCAGATAAAAACAAATAAATGATGTAAACTAGTTTTAAATCACATTAGCAAGTGTACATTGGGCTTATGGAGTCATGATAGCTTCAAAAAAACCAAGATAATGTACCTAGCATGGAAATCAAGGCATATCAGAGTTCAAGTCAAAGAATAAACATGTAGAACAGTGAAACACACAGTCAATTTGTCTATGAAGGAAGTTAAAGCATCATCGATGAATTCTGAGTAACATAAGCAAACACCACTGCAATAGAATATTGAAAATATGCCATCAGAACAAGAACATACAATAACTCCTTATGAATCTTGAGTTGTCTAAGTAGAAATTCTGTATTAGGTTGAAAACAGTCACATATGTAAAACAGAGTCTTTTTGCTAAAAAATGTCCAACCCTTTGCTAATTCGACCTCTTGGCCTTTAGTAGATCATTTAAATCATAAGATAAGCTTATCCACAGCTATACATGTTGAATTCCTATCTTTGACACCTATCCTAACCATAAAACATGGTATTCATTACAAATTGACAGCTACAAACCTAGAGAATAGCCCTAATACAAATAGGACTCAAACTCATTAACTCTACTTATAAAAACCTTATCTAATCTAGAGCACATAATTTTCCACCTATATCTCCATAAGGTCAAATCCAAATGATAAGCTCCAACACCTAATGTTCTCAATGCTGATCTCCTGTAAACTAGGAAACTATCCCCTGTTTTCTAGGTTTAGGATTTTTTGTGTTCTTGAGACACTTTAACCACCATGAACCAATGAATTCGAAGCTATTTGCTGTCAGGAACTGAAATAACATATGCCCAAAATCATCCATGAGTGCTAGCTATGCAAAATCAACTTCTAAGTCCCAAAATAGCAAAAACAAACCTGTGCTACGAAAACATCAAAGTTTCGTAGCGCTTTTTTGTAGCGCAGAATTTTTAACTATTTATCTTCAAAATTTTGGCTTCTTCTTTTCAGTTTTATCTTCATGATCACTTAACACAGCTTCCCTAGCAATTTTAGGTCTTCATACATATATTTTCCCTTCCAAAATTTAAGAGAGAGAGTGAAAAAGCATGTTACAGTAGTTTCATAACACTTTTCACTGATTTTGCACTTTATGCACTACGAAACTGCTGAGTGAGTAGTTTTGTCCAATTTTTTCCAAAATGTAAAGTGTGAATGTGCCAAAAAATAAAAGTAAACCTTATTTCATCATATCACTTGAAAAACAAAGTTATTCTACCCTTCTTGAGGTCCCTTCTTCATTTGCAATAGGTTGGCCTATTGGTTTTTCTTGTTTTTTCCTGAAACATAGGTGTTGGGACAGAGCCTATATCTCCTACTCCATGATGTATTTTGAGAAACTAAAAGAGATTTGTGGAGGTCATGATATCTTGAATAAAAACCTCTCTTGGTTGTTTGGAACACATCTCCTGCTATCCAAAAACGACCTTTCTAAAAAATGTGTAAAACAGGAAAACTATGTTTCTGAAAATAGGGCTTCAAATAAAGCCTTGTATCTCCCAACTGATAACACATATGAGAAACGTGATAGAGGTTATAGTAGCTAGGGCTGTGATGAAGAAAAACCTCTTTCAATTTTCTAAAATACTTTTGAATTTGGCCAAAAAAGGAACTTGAAGTTGATTGCTAAACAGTCATGTACAGGACATTTTGTAATAGCAGTTTCATAGCGCATTGTAATTTATCAATGTCTGCCACCTCCCAATGAATTTGAGGAAACTGAGAGAGGTTTTTGTAGTTAGTTCCGGTAGGAAGAAAACCCTCTTTTAGGTTTCCTAAATTCGGTTTGAGTTGCTCAAAAACCGCGTTGGAAGTTGACTACAAAAAGCGAGAAAACAGAGTTTTTGCTTCCTATTGCGCTACGAAAGTAGCGGTGCTTTCGTAGCGCATTTCCTCTTTTTTGAACTAGCGGCGCTAAGAAACTGTGGATTCCTGGCTAATTGCAGAAATTTTAGCCTGAAACTTAATTGAATGACCCTTAAATGAAAAATATGAATCTTTGATCATGGAATGGACGTAGAAGGACTTTATTTGAACTTAAATGATGACCTTTAAACTTATAAAAACTATGACCTACCCTTAACCAAACTAAAAATTTCTTTCAAACCCTATTTTGACCCATAATCAAAAACAAACTTGACACAATGATGTTTTGAAATTTTTTGGGTGATAACATCTTAAATATCCTGAATCAGAAATGGGAAGAAATATCAATGGATTTTATTGAAGGGTTACATGTATCTGATGGAAAAGATAAGATCTTCGTAGTATTCGATAGACTCACTAAATATGCCCAATTTATTTCTATAAAGAAAATAGACTCTGCAAAGCAAATTGCTGAGATATGCAAACATATTTATAAACTACACGGATTCCCGAAAGTCATTGTGAGCGACAAAGATGCCAAATTTAAGGGAAATTTTTGGAAAGAATTGTTCAATATGGAAAAAGAGGTTGTCAATAAATGTTTGGAAGCTTACCTATGTTGTTATGCTACATGAAAACAAAATAAGTGGGCTCAATGGTTGCATCTTGCTGAATGGTGGTATAATTCTAATTACCATACATCGGAAAAAATGACTCCGTTCCAAGCATTGTATGGATACGAGCCCCCGAAATGGAAATATCTCGCTTCATTCCGGTCAAACCTACCAGTGGTTAAAAACCAAAAGATCGTCCAAGTCCTAAAATAAAATTTGAATATTGCACGAAACCATATGAAGCAACATGCTGACCGCAATAGAACTGAGAGATCATTTGAAGTTGGAGACTGGGTGTTTGTCAAGCTCCAACCATACAAGCAATTGTCCCTGAAACAAAAAGGGAAACATAAATTAACCCCAAATTTCTATGGACTGTATCAAATCAACAAAAATATCAGTCAAGTAACTTATGGTTTGAGCCTTCCCGATACAAGTCGTGTTCACAACGTCTTCCATGTGTCCTGCTTAAAAAAAGCACTTGGTGACCATCAGTCAGCCCAAACGACACTTCCATTTTTAGATGATAAAGGAAGGATCATTTTGGAGCCCGAAGGTATCCTATCTACCCGAGAAAAGAAGCTACGATCTTGTGTTATCACGGAATACTTAATCAAGTGGAAGGATTTGCCCAAAGAAGAAGCCTCTTGGGAGACTGAAGCATTTCGTCAACAACATCAGTCATTGTGTTTTCTTTGAGGACAAAGCATCTTTAAGAGAGGGGCAATGTTATGTATAATTTATTAATTATTGTTTAATTTAGTTTTCTTAGGTTTATTAAGCAAAAGGGCATGATCAAAGATCATGCCCCTTCGCCAAGGGAAACCTTAAGGCTGTACTAAAAACCTTGGTCATTCCCTATTGCAATCATCCCATCTTTTTTATCAATAATAATATATACATTTTCCTGTTAATCTAGGTTTTTACACTCCACCCTCACCCACACAAGCCTTTTTGAGTTTTATCTCAACTTATTCAACTTCCTAGAATACAAAAGGAAAATCAATAAAATAGACTAGAACAAATCTAAATGGGGATAATGAATAAGCGACATTTAAGGAGTGTCACAACCAATAAATGTGCATATGAATTATTTTATAATGGGTTTAATTTTATTAATCACATATATTAATAAAAACAAAATAATTAAGTTTTATCATCACACTAATGCATATAATTGAATAGTTTTAGCATTTTTATTCAAAACTAAGAACTCCTAAAAATGGGGAAACACTATCCACAATAATGGGAGGAAATATATATCAATAATATTTAAAATTTTGGTGTCTAAATGATTAAGGGGGTTGAATTTTTAAATATATATGCATATATATTTCTAATACATATTAGAAAATATAATTTTACAAAAATTACCATGGATAAATTATGAGGTAAAAAATGGAAATGAATATTTAAAATTCCACTCAAAGAATCAAAGGATTTCCCAACATGTATTGAAATCATATACTTCACAATTTGATAAAATTATTGTGTAAGGAGCTTAACAAATATATTTTTAAAGTTTAGAAGAATAAATGGAAAATGGAATCTATAGTCATTTTTATAGATTCCAATTAATGAAATAGAACCTCTCTCTTCTTACTATTCAAATGCACTTTAAACATCACTGGTCAAAGTAAATTTGAAACTCAAGTGAAATTTGAAAAGATTATTATTAAAATTATTTTTCTTCGCAACAAATTTCTTGAATCATATTCAAAATGTAAATAAAAAGTTTGGATTTACCTATCTAACCAATCAAATTAAATTTAAAACTCAAATGAAATTTCAAAAGATTATTATTAAAATTATTTTTCTTCTCAACAAATTTCTTGAATCATATTCAAATGGTAAATAAAAAGTTTGGATTTACCTACTTAAATGTATTCCACAAGTTATGATTTTATTTAGAACTTCAAGTATTTATCAATTTACTATAAATTTGAAAATATTCATATAAAAACTGTAGAGTGCTTAACAAAACATACTATTTTAAACAAAACTTAATAATAATAATAATAATAATTTTACCCACTATATAACATGAACCAAATTCACCTTAAGTTTGTTTTTGTTTGTCGAATATACAATGTAATCTCAGATTAAAGTACTTAATGAAACTTAAATACAATTAATGGAGGCGTATGTAAAAAGTTTTACTCACCAACATGCCCCACCAACATTATATTAAAACTGATGTTCAAGGCCCCACCAACCTGACATCGCTGAAGGGAATGAGGAGGAGGTTTATACAACGCCTTGTTAATAACAAATCAAATCGGTTAAAATTGTTAATTTAAAATAGTACTGATTCTTGTTGGAGTTAATGCTTACATTTTATATTTGAAAAGTTGGTTTGTAATGGTTGAGAAATTCTCTTAACCTTTCTTTCTAAATTAAGAATAAGGTGAATCTCATAAACTCTATTTAATAGAGTAATCTGAATATAATCAGTGTGTGTGAGTGTGTTTACACATACACCATTTGTATATAATATATGAATGTGTTTAGTAATTGAGTGAATTTTAGTTATTTTTTTGTTGTTCCTGCACTTACCCTAAGTTCGTTATTCCTGCTCATTGCATTTTAGGAATTTTTACATCAAAATTCATTTATTCATCCTCACGAAAATTTGTATTCAAATGTTTTCTAATTGAGGGATTTATTCCAAACCATACTAAGTGCAATGTATTCTAGTATTTAAGGCTTTCATTATAGTTAGAACGTTTTACTGAGATTTATTGTAAAGGCTCGCACAAAGAAAAGAAACTGATAAGATTTAGGTTTCATTATATTTTAAGGTTTTACTAAGTATTATTACATAAGAGAAATTAAAGGAAATGAATTAAATCAAGAACATGAAGTATGTGAATGATATTTATCTTTGGTTTTTTCTGAGTGAATTTAAGAAATGAGGTAAAAGTTATGAATTTTATTTATTTATTTGTGTTTTAGTTAAATCCTAATTCCTATTATATATTATTGAAATGGAAATTATACATTATACTAGAAAATCATTATAATAATTAGATTGAAAATATGTGGAGTCTAGGAAGGAATTGCAAACATATTTAATGTTTCAGTGAATAATTTAAAGAATTATACTTAAAATTGAGGATATTATTACATTGTGATTAAAATATTTCGGTGAAAATCACATCAATGTAAATTTGGTCGACGCGTTTCGAACCAAGTTATTTTGATGTGATTTTCACCGAAAGATTTTAATCACAATTTATAGATCACATAAGCAAAATTCCTAAATATTATTACATTTTTCAAAGTCAAAGAGTGTGTGAAAGACTTCCAAAACCCTCCGACACAAAAATGATCTTTCAAAATATTTTTAATTTTTATTTTTATTCGGACAGTTATTAAAAAATGTTATTTGAACATTTTTATTTCCCATTTGACGGGGTTAGCTCCAGGAGGAATGAGAGTTATGTTTTAGAGTTCAATTACACTTGCTCCAGGAGGAACGAGAGTTATGTTTTAGGGATGGATTACACTTTTTGTACGGATCGATCTACATGATTTTTTAAGAGTAGTTTTAGTGCGACCTTTTGGAGTTTCTGGTGCCGAAATCGGGTAAAAACAATTGAGGTAAAATTTTGATTTCTATTATTTAAACTAGTTTTTTAACTGTAAATATAGATTTAACACCCTAAAAATCCCCTAGGACACTTCAATTCTACAAGTTACCCATCAAATTTTTGTTTTCAATAAATTCTTGCTAGATCTTAAAGAAATTAGACCGAAAAAATCCAAAAACAAACCTTCAAAACCTCACACTAAAAACATCTCTGATTTTTTAAAGTTATATGGGTGAGTAAATTTTTATTTGTGTCTTTGTTTTCCTTTTTTTTAAATGCGCTTTTTTTATTTAAACAAGTTCGGTGCACTTTGACTTAATCAATTGCAGCCTTCTTAAAGTTTATTGATTCAGATATTGTTATTGATATGTGTATTATAAGGAATATATGGATTAAAGTATTTAATTTAATTGTTGTTTCATTGGATGTGCTAGCTCATCACACTTCTTGTCTAATTACAATAATTCTCTTAAATATTATATCATTGCACACTTTATATTTTATTTATGTTTTCTTTAGTTACCTGTACCAGTTTATTTCAGAAAGATTAACGAACTAGTCGTTGACTTTATCATTTTCGGTTTGTTGTTATAATTAATGAATTCATTCCCTATCTATATATATTATTGCATATTGTGTGATTTCTGCTTCTTCTTTTTTTATGCATGGTTGTGAAGCAATACAATACATGATATTGATTTATGTCTTACATGTATTATAATAAATAGTACAATGCTCAAAATGCTTAAATACTTTATGTTGGTTTTTTTATTCTACTTTATTTCATTTTAATTTTTATTTATGTGTTATTGTCAATTATTTAAATTTCATGTTTTAATTCTTTTTTCAACTTGCAAGTTCATTTTTATTATAAATGTCTTTTTCAACTATAGCCTAGCAACTCTTTCTTTAAACTAAACACTTTCATTTCAATAACATGGCCATATTTATTTGTGCAATCATAAAATATATTTAAATTACATTATCATGGAATACCCCCTATGTTGAAAGAGAGCCTAACCCTTGTCACTTAAAGCGAGAGGGTTTGTAAACCTCAGTGAATGTCTTCTCAGGTTGTTTTCAGTTACCAGGACAGAGAAGCAACACATTTTTTAGAAATTGGTGGTTACACTAACTTGGTAGTCTCACCAACAGACTCATGTCAATTAGTTTTTCCATTTTACTTTCATTTCCTTCTTCCTCGACACACCAAATAAGTAAAAGTAACTGGGCCCCAAGTTAAAAAACTTATAATTTAGGGATGTTTCCGCATCCTCAGTTCAATGGCTCTGTAGCACAGTTGGTAACTATATTTTCCTCTATTTATTCCATTTCATCACATACTTACCCTCCTTCTCTAAGCCAAAGATATTTCTAGTTGCTCCTAAATCCAAGTCTCTTCACTTCAAAGCTTCTTGCCTCCCTCTTGGTAGCATATTTCAGGTGCATCCCTGCTCATTTCCTCCTGGTATATTTTATTTTTCTAGGTCGATACCCCTTCTTCCATCCTCCAATATAATTTTTCCCCTCTTGTGCTTCCCTCTCTGTTCTCTTCGGCTCATCTTTGTACTCATCATACTCCTTCTCTATTAGACCTTTGTCATTGGATATCACCCTAGGTAAGTCTCTATTCTTTTTCATTATTCCTCCCCTATTGTCCTCCCTCCCGTTTGTCATGGACGCTACTAATGAAATTCTTTAGCTGTAATTCTTGTCGCTTAGACCCTCCTCTACGTGGTTTTGTGACATTTCTCTCCCCTCAGCCTTCTGGTGTTCCTTCCTTTTTCCCCTTGGTGTATAGCCCTTTTCCTCTCTTTATCTCCTCCCCCATTTCACGTTAGCATGCCTTTGTCTGTATGAGAATAACCTACTATTAGTAGAGGTCCCATAGGGGAAACATGTGCATGCATCGTCATCTTGAGGAAGCCACCACGTACTTCCATGACCTCACACTAAACCCCGCCTAAGAAGAGCTAACTTGAGACGAGGAGAAGGAACCTCTCACACTCTTCAACTCTTGGACATAGAGGCTCTTATTGAGATGGTAGATTGGGTATTAGACATTGGGTACACTCGTGGCCAATTTAATTAGTATATGCAGAGAATTGATCTTTACTAGCACATGAAGTTCATCCCGGGAAGAACCTTATTGGAATGGCACGAGAATAAAACATATATCCCTCATTTTCTTGAGCATTTGCATCGTCACATGAGGACCTAGATTGACGAATTGAGCACATTGAGAAACATCTCACATCCCTCCCTTAGTGAGAGGCACCACTAGACACGACAAAGATGTTATCCAGATTACTGTCACGAATTGTGATCCTTCTACTTAGTTTATATCATGATCCTACTATATTAGTATTTTTCTTATATTGTATATTTCCATAGTCGATTAGAGAAACTGCCCAATTTTTATATCTTATATTTTTATCTAATAACTAGTTACCTCTTATCTCTATCTACATAGAGTCAATTTTTTACTTTGGCCAAGTATCCCAAATGAAAGACCAACTTAAAACTTCTCAATATTATCTCGAAATCAATACAATTTCGAAAGCAATACAATTTACCAAATAAAAATGAAGTTATCTAAATAGACGTGCATTAGTATAAATTGTTTTATACGAAAGTTTCTATCATTAAAATACAAAACTATTCCACAGAACTATTCCACCATGGGGTTCTAAACTATTATCTTAACATGAGTATATACATCATAAATTAATATTAAAACATTTAGATTTTTACAAATTTATATATAATTTTTAAAATAAAAATTGTACCATTTAAAAGAAAATTTGATTTGTTATATTTCATTTTCAAATATCATATGATTTGTTATATTTCATTTTCAAATATCATATTCAAATTAATCATGTAAATGTTTTAAATTATTTCTCCAAATCAACATAATTTTTTATATTTTATAATATGAATTTTTTTATATATTTTTAATATGAAAAATCATCATGATTACCGATTGGATTTGATAAAAATATTTTATTTATATTAAAAAATGGTTATATATAAAATGAAATTGGGAAATTTGTATTTTAAAAGTTTACACATAATGCTCAACAATAAAATATAAAATAGTTTTGCTAAATTTTCAAATGTAAAGAAAATTTTTAAAAATATCAAAATAAAATATATACAAATTTATATTTATTATCTCCTAGTAAAAGTACTCATTTCATAATATATTTCATATTAGATGTTATTAATTATTATTAAAATTAAAAATAAAAAATAAAAATAAAACTAATTAGATTTATTATTATCTTATTTCTTTTTTCATTTTGTTAAAAAATGTTGATTTTCAATTAGTTTAAAAAAAATTAAACAAATTTTACGAAATTTATTAAATTTTTGAAAAAAATAAACGTTAAATTGAATATTTTAAAAATTTTAAAATAACTCTTAATTTTTGAAAATGTAAATTGTTTTTTTCTAATTGGTTGATGATATTTTAATGTGGTTTTAAATTATACAAAAATTATAACAAAAATCTAAAAAAAATCTATTGGTCAAGCGTTATAATAATTTAGGTTTTGTTACAACTCCATGGGCCAATACCATAGTTTATCAATACCACATACCCAAAAACCATAATTCACTTCCAAATAAAAATAAAAATTAAATTAAAACTTAATACTTACAATATAACAAGGTTCTTAACCATGGATATTTACTCTCATTTCACCATGAATATTATTAACTTATACATAAGCTTTCTTACAATACCATAGGCCAGTACCATGGTTTATCAGTACTATTTGCTCAAAAACCATAACTCATTTCAAAAACAAAATATTATATAAATATTTTATTTTAATTTTATTTTATAACATTTTTATATTTAATAACTTCTTGATCAAGTAAAACATAATCTCTAGCCCTGTGTTTATTATCAATTATATGAGCGATTAGTTTTTTTTAATTTAAAATAAAATTTGATATGTATAAACTTAAATACAAAATAAAGTTTGATATATATAAACTCTTAATTTGGTTGTAGATAAAAGTCTTGATCTGGAGAAAGATGATGAAGAAACACTTAATAAGTTAAATTTTTATAAGATATATATATATATATATATATATATATATATATATATATATATATATATATATATATTATTTAACATTTTAAATTATTTTCTCCATAAGAGGCAAGTAGTAAGCATCAACGTGCATATTACATTTATTATTATTATTATTATAAGTCAAAGACATATACATTTGAAAAAACATGATACAATATTTGTATTGATGGATATTATCTCATGTTGCAGTGATGAATTTTAATGTGTAAATATACTTTGTTACAATATTATGGCTTATTATTATCATATGCCCAAAACTATAACTAGTTTCATATGGCACTAGCTCATATGACAATTTTTTTTTAATTAATCAATTTAATTAAAAAGGTAAAAAGAGCATAACTACTTGGGAGATAAATCTCAATATTTGATTTGTGTATACCATTAAGGATAATTCTAGAATATTCCATGGAAGTTAAATCTATATCAACGATCTAATAATTGTTGATAATTAATATTTGTTTGTTTGCTAGTTTATGTGAGCACTGAAATGATATGGTTTGAGTAGCCATTAGTCAGGGGCATCTAAGTCATCAAAATCACTTGGGATTGCATCCAATCTAGATCACACCAACCTAGATCACACCAACTCTTAGCATGGAGTCATCAAAATCACTCAGGATTGCATGCAATCTAGATCACAACAACTCTTAGGATGGATATTTTTTTTTTCCATGGAGTTTTTAACTAATGACCTTTACACCATAAAATTCCTTAACAAAAACATTCTATCACCATTTATTATACATCCCATAAGAAATTATTAATTATTAAATTAGTATTCTAAAATCCTTATTCCAAAATTAGCATATCTATTGGATACAAAATTGTAAATATTTTATTTTTTTCAGTATTATCAATAAAATAATAACTTAAAAAGGGGGTTAGGCGATGGCGGCGACGGTCCGTCTGGTTTTCTAGGGTTTGAGATTACCAGAGTCTGATCTCGCCCCATGCCAGAGCAGCTTGCTCTCTTCTTCTAAGATTCCGACTTCCTGCGTCATCCCTTCTGAGCACAAAAAATGTCCGCCTCTTTAGGAGGGGTGGGTAATACCCCCCCTCCTCCAAACTCTGCCTCCACTGCCATGTCTGACTCACAGGTTAACGTAACGCTTGGATCGCAAACTATTTCTAACAAGGTTATCACTACAGACAATATTTCTGATGCCAAGACAAGTTCAGAGCCTCTTGGAAGTGCCAGTACTGAACAAACTGATACGGAGGCACAACAGAAAGCCTCCTCTGCCACCTGTATACCCAAAGCTGCAGATCGGATCAAAATCGATCTCCCCAGTCACCGTATCAATGGACACATTCAGTTCATGAAGGATCATGCCCTCATTCGGAAGTTCATCGGTCTCTGGCCGACTGAAAAAGCTCTGCAGGGGTGGATAAAATCCAAATGGAAACCCAAGGGTCAAGTTACCTTGCAGCTTGAACCCAAAGGTTTTTTTATTGCCATATTTCACTGCCTTGAAGACAAGACACGCATCTTTGAAGAGGGCCCCTATTTCTTTAACTCTGCTGGCCTCTATCTACGTGATTGGATTGAAAGATTCCATCCAGACAAGGAGGATTTCAGTTGGGCTCCGGTATGGATAAGAATGTACTCCCTGCCTTTGGAATATTGGGACGAAGAAACACTGAGAGATATTAGAAATGGACTTGGAGAGTTCATAAAGGTGGCTGAGGAAACAAAACTTCAGTGCTACACTTCTTATGCCAGAATCTGCGTCTACATGCACCTTGCTAAGCCTCTCACAGACTCGGTAAGTTTATTCCACGATGACTTTGAATGGATTCAGACTATTGATTATGAGCACGTCCCCTTTCGTTGCAGAAAATGTCATGAGCATGGTCACCTTTTCAGGGACTGCCCATTGAACTAGAAACCTGCTTCCTCCTCCGCTAATGTTGGAAAATATGCTGAAGGCTTTACGAAAGTGTCCTCCAAGAAGAAGCACTCCAAGAAAACTCCTATCATCTCTACCGCCCCCACTATTCCTAGCACAAGCAACAGTTTTGAGGTTCTTGCTTCTCAGGACCACTTAGATGCTCAATAGGGGCAGCCCCTCTCTTCTAGCCCCACTCCGAACACCCCTGATTCGAATCTCAAATCTTCTTTAGCTTCTGATATTACCAAAGCCTCTTTAGTCTCCTCCTCAGTTGAGATCCAAACTATTCCTCCCACTTCTGCCTCTGCACTCATGGATCTAGACTGCTCCCAGATCTCTGTCCCACCTACTAGGTCGGAAGACATGGATCTGAATCTCCCATCTATTATGGAAGACGAGCCTGACAATGTCGACATCGGGGAGATCGACATTCTGGCTCTGGAGGAAGCCTGCCATCAGAAAGAATTCAGTAAAATTAAACCTCATCAAATTGAAAAGCTAGCAGTGGTCCTCACTCGAGCTCAGCAAAGAAACTCCCTAGGCATCCAAGCTGGAGGACCTTGGGATGACAGGAAAATTATGAAGGAATCGAAAAAACATGGAAGAAAGACAACTTTGCAGAGAACCATCTCAGCAGGAGAAATATTGGTGGAATCAGGAAGATTCCCTCAGTTGACAAAGTTTTACAAGTCCCTCCCGACCAGTTCCTCATGAAGCTAGTTTCGTGGAATGTGAGAGGGTTAAACAACCCCTCAAAGCACAGGATGATAAAAAATATGATTCAGAAATACAATCCTACTATGGTCTTCCTACAGGAGACGAAATGTAATAGCAACACTATTGAGCGCATTATGACTAACGCCTGGCCGAACTGTAGATCAGTTTCTGTGGATGCGTCTGGCGCTTCAGGTGGGTTAGAAATTCTATGGGATCCCCAACGCCTTTCTTTGTATGACTTCCACGCCTCCCATTTCTGTATCCAGTCGACATTCCATTTGTTAGGCACCAGCATTCATGGACACCTAACCAATGTGTATTTTCCGCAAGAAATTCAAAAGAAATTAGATCTGCTCAACACCTTGACAAATCTAAACTCTACAAGGTGATTCCCGCTCTGGTTTTGCGGAGGGGATTTCAACATGACCACAATGTTAGAGGAACGTTCTGGAGGTAGGCAGAGACTTGAAGGAGACTCCTTAGGCTTTAAAGACTTCATTTCAGTTAATCAGCTTGTGGATATGCAGACTTCTAATGGCACATTCACCTGGAACAACAAACATAGTGGGACGCTGCACATTGCATCCAGGTTGGATGGATTCCTCATGACAAACAACACTATTCATCTTGGGGGGGATTTTCATTCTTCCATACTTCCCCTCACAGGCTCGGATCATTGGCCCATCCTCTTGCAGTGGTCTCGTCCGGGAGCGCATTGCAACATACCATTTAGATTCGAATCATTTTGGTTTTCCCATGCTGGTTTTAAAGACTTTGTCACCAAGGAATGACACTCCTTTGTTCCAGCAGAAGGCTCAAAAATGTTCCAATTCCAACAAAAAATCAGGAATCTTAAATGCTCTCTCAAACACTGGAATAAAACCCACTTTGGCAATATATTCGACAACAAAAGGGAGTACGAGCTTCAAATGAACCTATTGCAGCAGAAAATCATAACTGAAGGCATAACAGAGGACTATGGTAAACAAGAAAAGGAGCTCCTAACAAAAATTTACAAAATCAGGCTACAGGAAGAGACTTTCTGGCGACAAAAATCTTGTATCAGATGGCTACAAGATGGCGAGAAAAACACCAAGTTTTTCCACAGGTCCATTACTCAGAGAAGGATGCATAATCATATCGCCTTTCTGAATAGTGCTAATGGGACACGCCTCGAAACGCATGAGGTTATTGACAAAGAACTTCGAGGGTACTTCAAAAACATCTTACAGGAACCGGATGGCAATTGCGAGCAAGCTATTTTCTCTATAACCCAACATATCCCTAAAATCTATACCGACGATCACAATGCATTGCTTCTTCAGCCGGTAACTATTTAGGAGGTTGAGAAAGCCATAACACAGCTTAAGAAGGGGAAAGCGCCTGGCCCAGATGGCTTCATAGCCAACTTTTTTCATGGTTTTTGGGAGCTTATTAAGTTGGAAGTTTGGGCTTTAGTGGAGGAATCTCAATCCATGCACTGGATCCTTCCCTCACTGAACACAACCTTCATTGCTCTCATTCCCAAAGAGGAGAACTCAAGCACCCCGGATAAATACAAACCCATAGCGCTTTGCAATGTTATTTACAAGTTGATTTCCAAAGTTATTGCAAACATACTTAAGCCTCTCCTTCCTCTTCTTATCTCGCTAGAGCAAACTAGTTATGTGGAGGGTCGTCAAATTTTGGATGGTATAATCCTTTCTCATGAAGTTATCCACTCCCTCAAAACCCTTAAGAAATCAGGTATGCTTCTTAAAATTGATCTCTCAAAAGCCTTTGATAAATTAAGCTGGCATTATATCAAACATGTCTTATTAGCCTTTGGTTTCAATGCTTCTTGGACTAGATGGGTAATGAGCCTTCTCTCCTCTCCCAATTATTCTATCCTTGTCAATGGCTCTCCATCTTTACCGTTCCGGTCTTCTAGGGGTATTCGGAAAGGGGACCCCTTATCACCTTCCCTTTTTGTACTCGTGGCGGAGGGTCTTGGTCGTCTTTTTAGTCATGCTGTTTCCTCCAGCTCTATTAAAGGTATTTCTCTCCATGACAGTCCCCCCATTACTCATCAACAATTTTTTGATGATAATTTGCTCTTTGGCCATCCTTCTGTTCAGGAAGTAAGAACCCTCAAATCTTTGCTTAACACTTTCTCGGAGGCCTCTGGTACTTCCATCAACGCTGCTAAATCCCACATTTTCTTCTTTAACACCCCTTCCATCACTTAGCATAATATAGCTCGAATTTTGGGCTTCAAGATTGATGTTCTTCCCTCCAAATATCTGGGCGCTCCTCTGATCGACTCTGCTATAAAGCATACCTCCTAGAGAGCCCTGCTAGATAACATGGAAGCTCGCCTATCCTCCTGGACCTATCTCTCTCTCAACTTGCCCAGCAGAGTCATCCTAATTAAATCTGTTCTGAAAGCCATGCCTCTGTACCTCTTTTCCATCCTGGCGGCTCCTAAATGGGTGTTGAAGAAAATTTGCAATATACAAAGGAACTTCCTATGGGGCTCCTCGAGTCTTAACAGAAAATGGGCTCTTATCAAGTGGACTGAAGTCTGCACTCCTAAAAATACTGGAGGTTTGGGCTTAAGGGACCCGCTACACAGCAATCTTACCATGGGGGCTCGTATTTGGTGGAACTGGGTCTCCAAACCTCACATCCCTTGGGCCCATCTTTGGCAGGTTAAATATGCTCCGGGCAGGTATCAGGTTGATCTCATCCATCTCAATTCTGATGTGCCTGGCTCTTTGATATGGAATGCTGCCAAAATTCATGGTGCCTTCATTCAAACTCACATTTTTTGGGAAGTACATTCAGGAGATAAAGCTAGATTCTGGGAAGATTCTTAGCAGCAGTTTCCAAAGCTCTCATTGCTCTTCCATAGACCCCTTTGGCAAAATAATCTTTGAACTAACATCCCCTCTCTTGTCAACAATTTCTGGCAACCCGTTCCCTCTCATGGCTATCAGGTCTGGAAACTAGCAATTTGTTGGCAAGAAGATTGGCTTGGAGAAAACTCTGACGATATTGAACAAGAACTCAGTCTTAGAAGAATTAAAGTTTCCAATCAAGATGAAAAATTAAGATGGGGTTACACTACACGGGGAAACTTCTCAACTCAAGAAGCTTACAGATTGCTCTTTTGCCCGCAGCAGGAACAACAGGATCGTATTTGGGCTCAAGTCTGGCAGCCTCACTCCTGGCCTAAAATTTCTACTTTCCTCTGGCTTCTCAGCAAAGGAAAAATTCTTACCTGGGACAATCTCTTAAAAAGAGGCTTCATCAGTCCTTCAAGATTCCCCAATTGTCAGTCTCAAATTGAAACTATGCAGCATCTACTTGATTCTTGCTCATTAGTTTCTTATCTTTGGGATCAATTCTCTCTATGTTTTGGAAGAACAGGGCGAATGGAAGGGGATATCAATAATACAATCAGAAGATGGCCTTCCCTGCCATTTTAATGTAATATACTCAACAACATTTGGAATGTGTTCGCTGGTTTCATCTACTGGGCCTTCTGGAAGGAGCGAAATCACAGAATCTTCAAGGATAGAGCCACATCGAATGTAATCATTTGGTCCAATATTAAGCGCAATATGCAAGAGACTCTGGCTCTAACTCCTTGGCAAGACACAGATATGCCGACCTCCCCATCTGAATGTCTCATTTGGAAGCGATGGGACCTTGATCTCAGTCACGCCAATTTGCATTCCCAGAACACTTTGAAGCATGTTGACTCGCCCATCTCTTGGTCGCCTCCTCTGCCACGTTCTTTCAAAATGAATTTTGATGGAGCGGCTAAGGGAAATCCGGGTCCTGCTGGATTTGGAGGCATTTTTAGGAATCATGAAGGAACTATGGCTCACATATATTTCGGCTCTATGGGACGTGATTCCAATAACGCTGCTGAACTCGAAGGCTTATGGTAGGGGTTGAATATTGCAGAGAAAGAGAATTTCTTCCCGCTGGAAGTTGAGGGGGACTCTCAGATCCTGATTGAAGCGACAAACCGTCTCCACTCAGGCGCCTCGGCTTCCAACGTTGCTTCTAGTTGGCGACTTCAAAGTAGACTGGAACTCATTGAAAATTGGCTCAAGACGCCTAAAGAAATAACCTTCAAGCACATTCGACGCATAGCCAACATTGTTGCTGATCGGTTGGCCAGTCAAGGAGCTCTTCAGTCCTCTCCTTTCTAAGAAGGTTTTCTATAGAATTCCAATGATGAACAACTCATACAGGATTGCACATCCTTGGTGAAAAAGGATATCCAAAACCCGAATGCGGGTGATCTACAAGTTTAATGGGGGACTTGGATGGTTGGCGGGTGCGTGGAGTTCATCTGCTGTCAATCTCCTTGGCACCCACAACGACATCAATTGCATTAACTTCGACTGGTCCGGAGCAATTAAGTGGCACATTCCTCCAGTTTCACGCTCTAGCTATTTCAACATGGCTTCTTCGGGATGCTTCCATTCTAGTTTGTATTCTCCTAGCTTTCGATGTGATACGAATACCCCTGTGCTTAATTCATTTGGATTTCATCTCTTTGGCTTTCGCTTTGTCTTTCTCCCCGCGGAGATCGACACTCGCCATCTTTCCAGTCTCGGCCTGAGTCTCTCCTTTTCGCTCAGTTTCAAGCCCTTGATTCTGATTTCGATGCCTCGTCTGAGACATAGGATGAGAAGCAGGAGGGGCCTCTGTCGCGGGGGTACTTCTCGCCGACCATCTCCTTCCTCGCCCAACTCATCCTCACCGCCTTCTGATGCCTTGAGAGGCCGTTATCCCAATACTCATAGCGGTAGGAGCTCTCTGATGGGGCGTAGGTTTGATTTGCTGGCCAGAAATCTCTCCAGTTTGCTTCCGGGTCAGAAACACACAACCCATTTTCATTTCCCCTACCTTCTCAACATGCCCACTGTCAGGGCTTCTATCACAATCGAATTCCATGAAGAACCGCTTGATTCGACTGCCAAGTTGGTTGATTCTCCTCCGGAGCACCTTACCTCGGATAAGGCCGATTCTCCTCCTCACTCTGGTCCGAAGCAGAAGTCGGTTGATGGTGATTCCTTACAGGACCTGTTTGTGGATTCAAATACCGAAGCTCTCAAGGGAGGCGGCTCCACTGCTCTGGGCGATGTTGGTAGTATTTACACTTCCAATCAGGCTGCTTCGAATGTCAATGCTACTATGAAGGACGAGGATGCTCTGGCATGCCCAGTGGTTGAATCGCCTTACTCCTCTTTTGGTAATTAATGGCCTCTCCTTTCTCTATTCGGTTTTGGTCTGCTCTCTGTGCTAGACTCGGCTCTGGCTCGCGCATGGTGGCTCGGTTCTGTTGGTTCCACCCTTGTTGCTGTTTTGAATGCCGGTTTTCCCCTAGTGGGCAGCAGATCATTTTGTATAACTATGTTTAGATCTCAGTAGCTGATTGCTGTAGGTTAATACTCTGTTTTGACTCTCAGGCCGGTTTCCCCATCCAGGGCGGCTTCTCTGTGCTTAGAAGTCTTTATGTCCATCATAGTTGTTTCAGTCTACAGGCACTGTGTGTTGCTATTCTGTCAAACTTTCATGGCTATCCTAGAATGCCCATCTCTCGGGCCAGAATTTCTGAGGCTTCGGCCTCCATGTAATCTTTTTGTATATTAATATATTAAATCTTACTCACAAAAAAAAAAAAAAAAAAAAAAAAAAACTTAAAAAAACTAATATTGTACCTAATTATTATATAATTAAAAACAATATTCATTTATAATTGTCATAAAAATGTTAGATTTAAGACTTTTTTTATCCATAATGTAGATAAATGTATTTCGGGTTAATCATATTATCAGATTTGGTGGATGTTTTGAACCAACTTATGTGAAGAAAGAAACCAATCTCATTGAATAAATAGTAAGGATGCGTCATTGTTCTGTAATAGTGTTAAAACTGATTGTTAGAAACTATTCGTTATTTGACTAGTTAGTTAATAATATTTGACTGGTTGATCCATTAAACTGAGAATCCATGAGCATGTTTCAGACATTAGGCACAATCGGTCTTGCACTTCTGCTCTTGCAGAACATGCAGAGAAATCGTGCCACCATGTATGCATTGAAAACTCCAAAGTCATCGCTAAGGTAGATCATTTCCATCATAGGAAGTTGAGGGAGGCTATCAAAAATGAAAGGCATCCTAAAAATCTCAACATAGATGATGGATGGAAATTAAGTAAGAGTTGGACTTTGGCCCTCTCTAGGTGATTACTCCCTTGTGCGGTGGTTTCTCTAGCTTTTTTCTTTTCTTTTGTCTGCGGTTTTATTTCTGGCCCTTTGTTTATAAAATTTCCCTCTCTTTTCTTTATCCTTTTCTCTTTGTCTTGGGTTAGTGATTTTTTATAATTTCCTTTTTGCTTCTTTATATTATAATTTTGGTTCTCTATACATACTATATATATATATATATATATATATATATATATATATATATATATATATATATATATATATATATATATATATATATATATATATATATTACTTTTTAAACTTTATTATAATTATTATTTTTTAATCATTTTAAATTATTCTAAGTTATTTATTAACCTTTTTAATAATTTTTCTTAAAAACTTTAGGATTATTCCCCTTTTCATTATTTATCTCTTTCCTCACTTTAATAACTTGAATTTAATCATTTTAATTAATTATTTAATTCTAAATTATTTTTAATAATTGTTCTTAAAATCTTAAACTCTTAATACTATTTATTATTAACTAACTAGTCAAATAAAGGATTTTAAGATTCCCCACCTTTTTATTTATCCCTTATCTTATTATAATAAGACAATTTAATCAATTTGTTAAATTATTAAATTATTCTTTAATATTTTTTCTTAAAATCTTAATTTTTTTTAATATTACATCTTATTCTAATGGCTAGTTTTAACAGCTATTACCTGGCAATGACGCATCCTTACTATTTATTCAATGAGATTGGTTCCTTTCTTCACCTTGTCCTATTTATTCAATGACATTGGTTCCGTTCTTCCCCTTGTCATGAGGATAAACCACATTAGTTGGTTCTAAACTTTGACCAAATCCTAATAATGTGATTAATAAGAAAGACATTTATTTGTCTTAAAAATATAAGAATAATCATATATTAAAAATATAAGAATAATGATGTATTAAAAGTTATATATATCATTATAAATCATATTTATCAATAATATTATATGTGTATGTGAGATGTATTTTTTTCATCAACATAGTTAAGAATAATTTGAGAAGTAATCTATTGCAGTTTTTAAATAATATAAAAATATTATCATGTGTTTTTACATAAATATTGTTAATAATTAATATTATATTTGATAAATATTTCTATTTACTATTTATATATATATTAAGACGGTAAACTTTATAATTTTATAGTGATTTTGGATCATTATTATATTGTTGTAGGGATGGTATAAGGCATTCAGTTTTTCTTTGACTTTGTATTAGTTTACCTTTGACCAAAATATTATGTTGTTTATAGTTATTTCTTTTTGTTATTTATTATTATTATTTAAATATATTTATTTGTAATATGATTGGTTGAGCTCTTATTATTTATTTTTTAGTAATTTTTATTACTATTAGTTACTAATTTTTTGTTTTAACTCTCACCACAAATTTATGTTGTTTATCCAAAGTTTAACATTGACTTCTTCTTTTTTTTCCTCTTATTTATTATTATTATTTAAATATGTTTATTTGCAATATGATTTTTTGAGGTATTATTATCGGTTCTTTAGTAACTTTCATTTCTATTATTTACTAATTTTTGTTTTTATTTTTATTTAACTTTATGATTTTTTTTATTTTTTTCCTTTTTTATTTAACTTTATGATTTTTATCCTTTTTGTCTTTTTTATTTAGTTTTATTATTTTTATTTTTTAAATTTGTTATCGACTTCATTCAATATCCTTTTCTTCAACAATTCCATACCCTGCAACACACTGATTTCATTCCATTTTCACTTTTTGAACAATCTAGCATACCAACACCCATTTTCTACAACCTTCTCCCATAATTCAAGTTCCTGCTCTCTAACAAGCAATGTAGTGACAACCCCATTGCGAACGTCATCGTAAGTGTGCTTGCTCATCATATGCCTGGAAAATTGAAATGTTTGTCAAATTCCCTATGCCTACTGCCATGCCCACAGTGCCTCGAAACTAGATACCAGTAAGATGATGGCATTAAGAGAGTAAATAAGGTAGTGGATGAAATATTTAAGTATGTTTCTAAGGGAGCCATGAAAAAGGAGCGTCCTTGCATCTGCATTCCACTTTCTTCATCAAGCTATGATTACTGGACAAAGCTGCTAAACAGATCTTTCGGAGCTACAGGAGAATATAACCGTGCTTACAACATTGCATCTCTAATACTGTCAAGGTTAACAAAGATATCAGTCAACCTTGTACTCATTGTTTGATTCGGAGGGGATGGCCTTTCCAGCTCTATTGTGGCGAGGAGAGAAATTAGAGACTATGTGGTAGATGGTAAGGGAAAAGATAAGTGCTTTGAATCGCCTTCCAAATACTACAGTGAGCTCTAATCCGATAACCTCGAGCACAAAGATGACATGAGGATTTGTTTGTGGGATCTCTTACCTTCTCATCCACGTAAATCTGGGCGCAAAGAGACAGGTATCCAACACTCACTTTGCATACATATTAATATAAAAATGGACATGAACGCTCAAATTAAGAAAGGGAAATAATGCCAGTTGAATTTTAAGTGTTTAGCCCACATTTGAACATGCTAGGTTTATAATTTTTTTCAATTAATAATTATATATTTGGAAAAGCAAAGTTCAGAACTATATTTGGAAATTCAAACTTCAAAACTAGTTTTAATGTGATTGGTTCATAGGTACAAACATCATTGTATTAATGTGATTTTGATTTGTAGTATAGAATATACAACCATGTTGAAAGCTATTATGATATTTTATTTAATATAATAAGTTGCAATGTAGGAATTTAAAGGGTAAGTTACTTAGATAAAACGCCAAAGGTCATCACTCAAAAATAGATCACAGATCAGTACACCAATATTTGACGTGGTTAAAATCCTCAAAGAGGGAAATAGTCCACAGCTTGAGCCAACACGACCACTTCAGGAAATTTATTAATATAAAGAAATTAAGTTTACATAAGCTTCTCTGATAAATGGATACCAGAAAAATGACCCTCCATGCTCTTTAAATAGATATCATGGACCAATCATGTGTTAAGCCGTGAATCAAGTGTCGGTAATACCGAGGAGAGAGTGAACTGTCATATCACTACATATCGTAACCATCAGATTATAAGTTACAAATGTACATAGTAAAGAAAAACACTTTACCTAACTCTATGCTAGACCAAGTTATACTTAACTATTTCCTATGTGTTGGAATATCCTGCAATGTAGAGCTCCACGTGGTGTGAAATGTCGGTGATGGGGTGCAATCGTTAAGGCACTGCTCTATAAGGTCACTACTAAAACCCATGGGTGGCATGGGAGGAGAAAATGGAAAAAATTAGGATTAGTCTAAACGAGAAAAAAAAAATAAGTTGCAATGTAGGAATTTAAAGGGTAAGTTACTTAGATAAAACGCCAAAGGTCATCACTCAAAATAGATCACAGATCAAGACCACTATTTGATGTGGTTAAAAACCTCAAAGAGGGAAATAGTCTACAACCTGAGCCAACACAGCCACTTCAAGAAATTTATTAATATGAAAAGAAAATTTACATAAGTTTCTTTCATAAACGGTTATCGAAAAAATGACCCTCCATGCTCTTTAAATATATATCATGGACCAATAGGGTGTTAAGCTACAGATCAAGTGTCATTAATACCGAGGAGAGAGTGAACCGTCGGATCACTACATATCGTGACCATCAAATTATAAGATACAAATGTACATAGTAAAGAAAAACACTTTACCTAACTCTACACTAGACCAAGTTATACTTAACTATTTCCTATGTGTCAAAATATCCTAACTGTTTTCTCATTTTTTGGTCATCTAACCTATTATCATTAGATGGACCTAAGTACCATGTAAAACCAAGCTTTAACCCTAAGTAAACCTGCCTTCACTATGTTAAAACAGAAACCTCAAAAGGAAATATTAAACAAACCTATATTTGTTTGATTTTCCTCAAGGAACAATTAATTAAACAATAATTTAATTATTATTCCTGGTCATGTTTAACCTAAAACAAAGAAATTAATTAGATAAATCTTTATTTATCTTATTATTTTCTAGGAATAATTATTTAAATCTTATTTAAATAATATTCCTTGTTAAATATGACCAAATCACCCATAAATCATTATTTATTTGATTATCCTTCAACCACTTCCTTAAAATGATAAATAAATCATTTATTTATTTATTATTCACAAATAAAGGGATTTGACCCAAGTCAAATAATTTTTCCCTCCAACAAATATAATAAAATATTCCACAAAAGGTGGATCTAGATTTGGTTAATGTTATTTTAATCATGCACCAAGATCTAGAATGACCCAATATTTTGTTATAAATAGGAGGGTTTTTCTTGCCATTCTTCACCTTTTGTTGCCTATTAGATCACTCTGGATCTAAACTCTTGGTCCCATTTTTCACCATTTGCTCCCATTGAGCTCTATTTTCTGCATTGGGTTTTCTACACTTACAAGAGAGAGAAAGCTTAGATCTAAAGTGCTGAGGACTACAAAGAACCCATCCCATTGAGGAGAGCTGGATACACCTTCTTGTTTTCCTCCCAGGTGCCCTGTAATATAAAATTCTTTCAAAAAATCGTGTTCTTGTCTTGTCTGCTGGATGCATGGAGCAAAACCTTTACTTTACTGCTTAATGTCTTTCCATTTATAGATCTATTTGTTGCAGCATTTTTACTACTAATCGTGTAGACCGAAGATGTTTCCTTGGGAGCCTCTATCGTTGTTAGGGCTATAAGTTATGTGTAGCTAAAGTGGTCTTTTTTTGTACACTTCGACAAAAGATTCACATTAACAACTGGCGACTCCACACGGGTTTTCAATTACGACCGCCGTCGTTTTTCATATTCCTGCATATCCAGCTACTTCAGACCCTAGGGTTTCTTTTCAGCTTTTTGTTTTTCCTATTTTTATGTTGTTTTTCACCTATAAAACCCTAAAACATTAAAATTTCTAACTTCCGCGTGTTTTTGGCCCTATTGCGCAGGTGACAGACATCAGCCGCAACTGAGACGACAACTTTTTTTCGAAAATCATTGGCCGAGACAAATCGGAATGTGGGGGTCGCACTTTTTGGCCCAACCTGCGACCCGTACCTCCAGGTCGCACTTTTCACCGTTTTCCGCGACCTGGCACTCGCATCGGCCGAAACCGCGACCCTCGCCTTTTTCCGCATTTTTCTCGCAATTTTTCTCGGGGTTCCGCCCGGGCACGTGTCTTCCACTGCCTCACCCCCGCCTCGACCAAGATCCGATCCGTTTTACCATCTAAGTGGGGAACCTGTCCCCTTAGGCTTTAGTACCCTCCACTTTTTGTGGAAGAGAGTTTTAGCCGGTTTTGGCCCGCTCTGCTTCGTAGCGCTCAGCCCCCTCTTTCCGCATCTCGTTACCCTTCGTATCCATTGAAATCAGCCTCTTTCTTTTCAAATCACCTCTGTCGTTTTGTTTGGACCTCCTTTGACGGCCTCCGCCTCACCCCCTCCGGTTTTTGCTGATTTCCTTCCCTTTTCCAGCCACCTTGCCTCTGTCTCTTGGCTGTGATCTGCACCCCTTTCCTGCAGCCTTATTCTCCAGATCCCTGTCCCTTTTGACCCTAGATCTGTCGAGCTCTTTTTATGTGTGTTTTGACTTGATTTTTGCCCTCTTTTAGAGTAGTTTTGAGAGGCCCGCCTCTTTGGGTTAGATTGATGCATTGTTAGCTGTTAAATGTTCTGTCTTTTTAGCAATCTATATTGTTCTATGCAGATTTCTTTTCAGTTACGCAGCACAATTTTTCTTGCTCTCAAAACGAAAAGGGTTTAAAAATTAAAATTAACGCACGCCACACACTGACCCTAAGTGAAGAAGCGCCTGGTTAACACCGCCTGGCAAAGACTCTAAAATCAATTGTCACTGCACCTTTTCTGCCCTTGACCGTAATTGATTCTGTCCCCTTTTTCCCCTGTCGGTTTCCTTCTTCCTGTCATCATTGCGCCCCCAAGGCGCCTTTCCTGGAGACTTCTTGGCCTTCACCCTCAGTTTCCGGTTGATCGACCTGCTCCGCACCGCCGTCGTCGAGCCAGTCCACCTTCGAGTCCACACTCCGACTCCTCTCCTGATTCATCGGGTCCTCCTTCTCCTCCTGGTTCTCCCCCTGTCACCTTCACTATGTCTGGTCCAGGGCCTAACGCTAGCGGTTCTCCCGGCCCTAATGCCGCCCCTACTACTAGCGGAACCGCCACAGGAACTACCCCGGCCACCCCTGTGCTGCCGTACATTGCAGGCCTCAGCCTCCCCGATTTCCATCAGTTGATCAATGACCCCATTCACCACAATGCCAACTGGCCCGCTATGCCAACCAAGCTCCCCTCAGACATCCCTAAGTTTGAGGGCCTTAATGGAGAAGATCCAACCAATCATGTCCGATCTTTCCATATGTGGTGTTCCTCTAATTCCATTACCGATGACTCCATCCGTCTTCGTTTGTTCTAATGCACGCTTACCAGCGAAGCTTCTAAATGGTATGTTGAACAAGCCACCTCTACCCATACCACCTTTGAGACTCTTGCCCAAGCCTTTCTGTCGTACTTCCAGCTCCCTCTCCGATACGATACTGGCACGGAGCTCTTGACTTCCTTTAAGCAAGCCTCTTCAACACGCCTTTCTGCCCATGTTCAGGAATGGCGACGAAGACGGAGCTTATGTCGAGCCCCTCCCTTCGAAGATCGGGTTTACATGGACTGGTTCCTGCGCACCCTTCCCGCTCCCATCGGCAAAGATGTCGCCTCTCATTTTCCTCAAACTAAAGAAGCCGCCCTCCAAATAGCCTTGAAATATGACCTGATCTACGCTCAATCTGGTTATGTTTATACCGTTCTTCCTGACATCCCCAGGCCCGGTGGCGCTAACGCCCCGGGGGCATCTCATTCCGCCGACGGTATCGTTGGAGCCCTTTCCCATCCGTACACCCAACCTCCTATGGGCTATGGTCTCCCTCAGGGAGGGGCCAGCTCCTCCGGCACTTTTCCCCCTCCCGGTAACATGTATCCAGGATACGGCATGCCTCCTCCTTTTTCCCAACCTCCTGCTTACCCTAATGTTGCCCACCCTACCCATTACCCTTATCCGCAGCCTGGTGCGCCAGCTCCTCCAGCATATGCGCTTCCTCCTCCCTTGCCTCCTCAACCCCAGCAACAGCACCTACAGCCCCCTCCAGGGCAAGTATTTTCACAGCAGGGCGCGACTAATCCCCCTTCTTCTCAAAGAAGGCGAAGAGGCAACCAAAACCAATCTGCCCCTGGCACCCGAGGACCCAATTCCGGTGTGGACCCTAGCACCGGCAACCAGCAACCGGGCAGTCAGCCCAAGCCGGACAGGCCGCTTCGCACCAACAAGCCCTGTTCGTGTTGCGGTGTTTATGGTCATTACACCCACGATTGTCCCCTCTTACCCCAGATGCGGCAGATGTGGGAGTCTCAAGCCACATTGCGCGGACAGCACGCCTCCCCTCATGCTCCACCTAATGTGGCCACTACACAGCCAGCTGTGTTTACCGATCCTTTCCCTCAGCAAGCATTCGTGGCTACCCAACCACCTGACAACCAGGTAGCTGCCCCCCCTTCCCTTTCTGGTTCCTCTGATTACCAGATCCTTATGATGAATTCTGATCCCAACCCCTCCGTCGATCTTCACCTTCAAACTCGGTCTCGCCAGTACCCCAAGCCTCCTGCTCCGTCTGCCCCCGAGCCTCCCTCTTAAGGTTCTACAGAGCCTCTTTCGACATCCAGTGGCCCCTTACACATCCCTCAACCCAAAGTTGAGGTTCATCCAAAGATTCCAAAGGGACCATTACGCTGAAATGCTGCTTCCAGCCGAGCCGCTCAATTGTATAGCATAGTAGATGATTTGGCGCAGTCACCCGCGGCCATTTCCACACTGGAACTCCTCCAGTCGTGCCCTTCCCAAAAGAAGGCTCTACTATCTGCCGTGGGCGCTGTAGATCCTGCTGACGACCAGATGATTGTTTTCGACGCCACTCAATCGGACCACCCTCCCCTCCCTCCTTCCGTCGCCTTCCAAATCTCAGTCAAAATACAAAACGCCATCGTTTCCCGGTGTATCATTGACGAGGGGGCATCCACCTGCATGATGTCCGCTTCGGTTTGGAAGCAACTCGGATCCCCTGAGCTGGCCCCTTCCACGATCACCCTTAGAGCGTGGGACGGTCATGCCTCCCAGCCCATTGGCTTGTTTCGTAATTGCCCTATCACCCTCGCCGGTAAGACTGTTTGCGTTGACGTCGAAGTCATTGACGCCCCACTCGACTACAACATTCTTTTGGGGCGGAGCTACACCTATGCTATGTCTGCTGTCCCATCCGCGGTCTTTCGCAAGATGTCTTTCCCCCATAATGGAAAGATAGTCACCATTGAGCAGTTGACATATCATGAGCCTCCCTCTCAGACCTCCCCCGAGACCACCATCTCTTCTGTAGCCAACAAGCAAACCGTCGATTCCCTGACCAGTGTCTCCCCCGGCGTTTACAAGGACTCCTCCCTGCTTGGAACTTTTCCTTGTCTTCCCCCTCCTCCTATCCCTGATCCCAGCTTGTCAAATGTTTGCATGATGCAATCGTCTCAGGCCACCCTCAAACGGTCTGCTTCGGCTAGTCCGCAACCGCCCCTTCGCCCTCCGCAACCCGCTCCTAGCCATACTTCTCTGCCAACCGGACCTCCTCCTTCTGGCCTTCCCCCTACAGCTGGTATCCCTGAACCCCTTTACCCCCCTGGCTCGGTTCCCCCTGGCCTTAACCATCTCGGAGCCGTCCCTCCCGGCCATTACCCTGCTGGACAGATCCCTTTCCTGGCTCCCCCTCCTGGCGTATATTCTGTCCCCATCATGGCCACCCTCTCCCTTCCTAACCTGACCTTGGGCATTCCGGTCTGGTACCTTGATCCCCCAGCCGCCACCCCTCCCGGTCACCCCAAACCCTACATGGCTTTGACACCGGTCCAACCGGTCCCCCTCGCTTCTTCCGTTGCTACTGTGCCTCCAGCACCTCCGCAGGATCCTTCTCCTGTCGTGACAACTCCTGAGAAGAAACGCAAAGCCCGTAAGGGGGCACCAAAAGATAAGACCACCACGACTGACCCGACCCCTCCCCAACCTGCCAAGCCCTGTGCCTTGTGCGATGTCGCCGGTCATGCCACCCATGCTTGTCCCGAGTTTCCCCGTATCCAACCCATGGTTAAAGTCGCGTTCCTCGAATCTACGGCCCCTGAAGCCTCCTCTTCGTCCGTAACCAAGAACCCCAAGACTCTCCGCACCAACAAACCGTGCGCATTGTGCGGTGTCCATGGCCACTACTCCCACCGCTGTCCTCACCTGACGCATTATCGCGCATCTTTAGAGGTCATTCGAGAGTACGAGGTTGAACAGAATCAATATGCCTCTCCCATCCTCGCGCAGTATGCTTCAGGCCAACCCGAGGATCCTCCCGCTCCCATTGTCATCCCTCCCCCCGATGTTCAGATGACAGAGTCCACCGCGACCATTCTTTACCTATCCTCCTCCGCGAGACACCTGGAGCCCAGCCCCCCTGCATCCTCCCCGGTCGTTTCGCCTGATCCCCTCTTTTCCACCCATACCCCGGTTTCCTCCACCCATACCCCTGTAGACCTCCGCAGCCCGAGTCCGCGCCATACTTCCGATAGCTCTCAAATACAACCCTTCAGCTTGTATGTGAGTCATCGTCATCCTGCCCCTTGCACTCCCTCCCGCAGTTGCCGCTCGATGTTTTCTGTCCACTCACGCTGCCGTCCGTCTCCATCTTTTACTCATTTGTTGTCTTGTGACACCATTATGCAAGACCCTCCGTCCACACCCTTTATCGGTTACGCCGATGGTGCAAGTCGTTACTCCCGGAATCTTGCCGCGGAAGGTTGGGCCATTTTCACACCCTTGCATGCCCTTGTTCTCTCCAACGGGGTCTGCATTGGTCCTACCACCAATAATCAGGCCGAATATGATGCAGTGCGTGGTCTCTTAGCCGATGCCCTCTTGCATCGCGTACTCCATCTGCACGTTCGTTTGGATTCCCTACTTCTTGTAATGCAACTGAATGGTGTTTATCGTGTGCATAACCCCGTGCTGTTTAGACGCTATTTACAAGTGAAACTCTTGATACGTGCATTTGAAACCATAACTTTCAATAATGTACCTCGAGAACAGAATCACTATGTAGATAGTATTGCAAACCAAGTTCTAGACTGGCATTTATCACATGCATTTCATTCAAGACAATAACATTCATAAAAAAAAAAAACCATAACGATGCATATCCATAATATGTGTCGCAAAACATGTGATTAGAGTCCATCTACTCTGATACATATGGCATGCCCACAACATGTTACACAAACTCAAAAACTGGGGGCACCACCTGCCCCTACATACATCACTGGGGGCACCATACGCCCCTACATACATCCTAGGGGGCACCACATGCCCCTACATACATCACTGGGGGCACCATACGCCCCTACATACATACTAGGGGGCACCACATGCTTCACCCCTAATCACTATCTGGAGGATCCCGAGCCAATGGCTCTGCCCCTGCAGCCTGTAGATCGCGCATCGCCTGACCGGCTATCGCCATGCGCCGCATGACACCTCGCCACTCCGAGGGTACACCGACACACGGCTCTATGAACTGGTCGTCCAAGTCCTGCCACCCGCGCTCTGATACTCCGGTCAACAACCGTTCGCATCTACATCGGATATCCTCCAGCAGGGCAGCTGCATCCTCATTCTGCGCCGCTCTCGATCCTGTAGCTCCAGCTGCTGTCGGTCGTCCCATATATCCGGCCGGTTTCACCGGTGCTATATCTGCATACCAAAAGTACATGAATCAGTACCTTACTCTACTATTCAAAATACTTTAACATGCCCATACAAGAATAGCACTCTGTCACTTACCATCGGGCCCCCAGACTCGACCAGGCGGAAGTGGCAGGTCCGGATCTCCACAATAACTCATCCCACTATAGGGATAGTCGTCTATGTACAAAGGCATCTGATCCCAATGGGCAAAAAACTCTGGTCAAAATACTCGCCCGACCGCCCCTCCTCCTCCTCTGCACAGTAGCCGTCCCCAACGGCGCATCCTGGGCTCTCTCGGGCCCCCATCTGGAAGCTGTACATGAGGCCTCAAGGTCGGGATCTTCTCAAAGAAGAAGGCGCACAACAAAGTCCCATATGCGCAGTCATGGTTCACCTGCCGCCTGCATAGTGACAACTTTCGCTTTAGCGACACCAACAGCATTTGGGCCCACCCATAGTAGGTCCCACCCAATACACTTTCCACTAACATCATCTGCCCCCCAGTGATGTGATGGAACGCCTGGCTGCCCAGGATTCGCAGCACAGCTGCGGCCACTGCACGGGTTTCTAGCCTCTCTAGATCCCCGATCGGTATTCGAGTCCCCTTGACTTGGAGACCCGGTCGACCATGGCGTTCCACGAACTCCATGATATGTCGCCCCCGCGGCAACACTGGCTGTGTGTTTCCCACCATCCCCAGTGGTGGGAGACCAGTCAGGAAGTACACGTCCTGGACCGTCAGTTCGATCCTATGCCCCTGCACCACAAAGATCTCCTGATCTGGATCCCAATAACTGATAATCCGGGCCAGTAACGGTTCCCCTGCTCTCATCAATGGGTTCTCCACAAACTTAAGAACCCCAAATCTGGCCAATACACGACGGACGCCCTGATCCGCCTGGATCTCTGTCCGAAGTGTCCCCAGATCTCTCTCTCCAGTTGACCCGTAACTCTGCCATACCTGCACAAACACATCATATTTGTCAGCTTTCAGATCGGGAAAACCATAACCAAACACCAAAACCCAGCTTCCAGCCATAAAACAGCACCAAAACCCCCTCATCTCCCAGGTCGCAGTTTTCTGCCATTTTCTGGACCAGGTCGCACTTTTTGCCCTTAAACCTGCGTCCTAGGTCGCACTTTTTGCCCCAAAGAGTGCGACCCGACCGTAGAGATGAAGGAGGGGCTGTTTCTGGAAGTTTGTGCCCTAAACTGAAAAAGTAATCCATCAAAATGCAAGAGAAAGGTTAGGCCTCCTACCTCCAACTGACGGATCTCGATTCCAACGGTCGGTTTGTCCGCTACGTTCGCCGCAAGATTTAGGGCCTTCTCTCCTCTCCACATTCACCACAACAACAATAGCAAATGAATGATTTTGGAGGGAAAACTGCCTTATTAAAAGAGAACCACTGTTTCTTCTTTCGACTGCTGCGACCACACCGTAGCCCTGTTCGACGAACCGTCAGCACCGCTGGAAAGCTCTCACCGAGCTCCCAAATGGGTTTCTGTTAGTTTTTGGTGATTTGATACTTCACCCGGACACATTTTGTCCCAGAAGGGTCACTTCACCGCTCCTTAAAATCGAATTTCCTCACTTACGACACTTGTACTTGGGGCACCATATTGCTCCCTTACTTGTCCATGTTCGTGTCGATTTTCGTCATGAGTTCCCATCTTGTACTCATGCTTCCATGGTCCCCCCTCGGGGCCTTTACTGTGTGGCACCACCATCGAGTCGCCCTTGTTTCGAGCATCCACGTTGAGTCATCATTTCATCCATGGAGTCTATACCACGTCCCTTCGCACCTCACTATAGCCCTCCATCCTTCATTGCTTGGTCTCTCTCTTGTGTCACACATTATGACCTCCAGTCTCACTGTCCCCTATCCCTCATGATCTTGTGTCAGTCACTGCCATGTCGTCCATGCTCTTTATGCTCTAACAAGGGAATTCGTCCATTCGCTACTTAGTCCTTCCCATTTCCACTATCGTCATTAGTGTCAGTCTGTCCGTCGCTCTATTGTTTTCTCTCGTGCCTTAGTTGAGGATCTCTCATTGCCTCACCTATGGCGGACCTCCTTCTGTCGACATCAGCACATTCTCCATTCCGTGTCGTGTCTGTGAGGGTGGTGCACTGGTTCCAAATTTTCCACTCGTTCTAAGGCCTTGGATCAGCAGGGGGACTTACCTTTGACTCCGATTGTTTCTCAGCTCCAGCTCCTTTCAACATGATCGAGATCCGTATACTTGGTGGTTCAGTGATGCGGCAGTTGACATTGGTGATTCCCAGGTGTGTGTGAGATGTCTCAGCCCTCATGAGGGGGTGGCCCTACAGGTAACCCCCCACACACTCGGATGACCTCTTCATCACAGCCTTCGATGCAGCTCCAGATATTTGATGATGTTGGCCTTAGCCACTTGCAACGCCTCTTTGATTTGCATGTATCAGTCAGATTTTGTGAGCCCTTTCCCATTTACAGGGGGCATTTGGGTTGTATTTATCTCATGTACTCAGATATTATTGTACTAGTCCTAGCTGTTATCCCAGGCACAGCATGTATGTGAGACTCTTCATTGTATTCTTATCTGGCTCCTGTTTATGCCAGCTGTACTTTATGGTTCGGTCCCTTGTTTACCGGACACACTATTCTTTTGTACTTTGTCTCGGCGGGCATAGGTATGCCTCCCCCGCCGCCTTCAGCACAGGTACCCTCTCATAAAAGAGACTCGTTGCACCTGCGAGTCTCGTCTCCTCCGGGTCTAGTCCTTCAGCACACTATCTACCTCACCTTTCTCTCTCTGACTTCCCTTTTGTTGTCTAGTGATCGAGTTCTTACAACGTACTTCGGTCATACGATTTGCTCCTGACACTCGCACGCTGGGGGGCAATCTGTTACACCATTTTTTGGTCATCTAACCTATTATCATTAGATGGACCCAAGTACACCATGTAAGACCAGCTTTACCCTAAGTAAAACTGCTTTCACTATGTTAAAATAGGAAACCCCAAAAGGAAATATTAAACAAACCCATATTTGTTTGATTTTCCTCATGGAATAATTAATTAAACCATAATTTAATTATTATTCCCAGTCATGTTTAACCCAAAAACAAAGAAATTAATGAGATAAACCCTTAGTTATCTTATTATTTTCTAGGAATAGTTATTTAAATCTTATTTAGATAATATTCCTTGTTAAATATGACCAAATCACCCACTATTAATCAAGTAAATCATTATTTATTTGATTATCTTCCAGCCACTTCCTTAAAAAGATAAATAAATCATTTATTTATTTATTTTTCGCTAATCAAGGGATTTGACCCAAGTCAAACACCCTTTCCCTCCAACAAATAATAATAAAATATTCCATAGAGGTGGATCTAGATGTGATTAACATTATTTTAATCATGCACCAAGATCTAGAAGGACCCAATATTTTGTTATAAATAGGAGGGTTTTCCCCATCATTTTTCACCTTTTGTTGCATACTAGATCACTCTGGATCTATACACTCGGTCTCATTTTCTGCCATTGTTGCTCCCATTGAGCTCTACCTTCTACATTGGGTTTTCTACATCTACAAGAGAGAAAGCTTAGATCTGAAGTGCTGAGGACTACAAAGAACCCATCCCATTGAGGAGATCTGGATACACCTTCTTGTTTCCTCCCAGGTGCCCCGTAATATAAAAATTCATTCAAAAATCGTGTTCTTGTCTTGTCTGTTGGATGCATGGAGCAAACTCTTTACTTTACTGCTTAATGTCTTTCCATTTATAGATCTGTTTGTTGCAGCATTTTTACTACTAATCGCAGATCTGAAGATGTTTGGCAGCCTCTATTGTTGTTAGGGCTATTAGTTATGCGTAGCTAAAGTGGTTCTTTTTCGTACACTTCGACGAAGAATTCATACTAACACTAACATCCACCCTTAAGAACAACTTGGGATAGGATTGAAGGATTTACAAAGGTGACACAATAAGAGACTATTTTCATATGTGTCATAATATCCCAACATCCCCCCTTAAGAACAACTTGGGATAGGATTGAAGGATTTACAAAGGTGACATAATAGGAGAAGGAAGGAGGCATTCGAGCCTACCCCCCCTTAATTATAATTTTCCTAAACTCCAAGAATAAATCAAAGTTTGGTAAACTTCGCTTTTCTGGGAGCCTTTGTAAATATATCAACAACTTGATCATTGGTTGAACAATACTGCACTTCAAGAACACGATTATGAATGAGCTTTTTGATGAAGTGTATGTGTAGCTCAATGTGCTTCATGCACTAATGTTGAACTAGATATTTGAATAGTTGAATGACACTCTGATTATCACACTAAAGTGTATTTGGATGCTGCTGATGAAGACCAAATTCGGTCAGGACCTGACGAAGCCACATGGCTTCCTTGCTGGCTTCAACTTCACCACTATACTCTTCTTTTGCCAAAGAAAGATAGATGAAACATTGTTTCTTACAATACCATGTAATAGGTCCTAAACCAAGAGTGAATACATAACCTGCAGTAGACTTTCGATCATCAGGGTCACTAGCCCAATCAAAATTAGTGAAACCAATAAAAAATGGAGATTCTCTTGCACTGTAATGAATCCCAAACTGAACTGTACCTCGAATATATCGAAGTATTCTTTTCGCTTATTTCTAGTGACTTTCATGTGGTTTGTGCATAAACCGAGAAACAAGACCAACGACAAAGGAAAGGTAGGGACGGGTATGGGTTAGATACATAAGTTTACCAAAAATTTGATGGTATAAGGTAACATCAACTTCAAGGGTAGTATAAGTTACTGAAAGCTTGAATCCATACTGAAAGGGAAAAGGGCTAGCTTACAGTATTCCATGTGAAAGTGGCAAAGAATTTCACAAGCATACTTGGACTGAGAAAGGGTAATACCTTCTTTGGATAGAAAGACTCGAAGACCAAGTAAATAATGCAAGTGTCCTAATTCTGACATTTCAAACTTATTTTTTAGTCTAGACTTCACATGGTTTATATGGTTGGGATCACTACTAGTGAGGATAAGATCATTAACATAAAGAACAAGGATGATTAAGGACTTACCCACTTTCTTGGTGTAGACAGTGTTGTCAGAATGACATCTAGAAAAGCCATTATCTAAGAGAAAGCTATCCATTTTAGCATACCAAGCTCGAGGGGCTTGTTTTAGACTCTAAATATACTTCCTAAGGTGACAAACAAGGCTAGAGCAGTTTTGGATAAAGCCAAGGGGATAGTTCCATGTAGATTTATTCATGCAAATCCCCATGTAAGAAGGTTGATTTAACATCCATCTGATGGACTTCCCATTTAAAGGAGGCATCAAGGGAAAGAGAAAGGCATATATAATTCATTTTGGTGCTAGAGGAGAAGGTTTCAGCATAGTCAATGTCTTCAGCTTGTGAAAATCCTTTAGCAACGAGACGAGCTTTATGTTTACCCACCTTTCCATCTAGTCCAAACTTTTTTCTATAAACCCATTTGCATCTGACCAGTTTTCTTCCCGTTGGAAGAGGAACAAGATCCCAAGTATCATTTACCAATAAAGAAAAATATTCTTCATTCATAGATGCATCCCAATCTGGATAACCTGAAGCTTCTTCAAAGGTGTATAGATGAGGATTTTTTGGAACTTGAGCCAATAAGGAAGATGATCTTTCGAACTGAGCACTTATACGACATTGATATGCAGGGTCACCTGCAAGAGAACTTGTTGCATCTTGAGTAGAGTGGACCGATCTTGGAAGTTATGGAGCTGAAGGAAGATCTTGAGGAGGTGGAGGAGGATTGTCATCCTCACTTTCATCATCCGAAATAGAAGGAATGTTGTCAAAAATAGAGGAGATAAAGAGAGGTGGCACATATGCCGAACCAGGCTGACGGGATAAAGGTGGCACACCCACTGAACTAGGCTCTCAAGCTAATATATTTTCATCAAATTTTACATCTCTTCTAATGATTAAAATTTTAGATTTTTGTTGAAGAAGTCTATATCCTTCGACATCTTCAGAATATCCAACAAATATGCATTTTTCACTCTTAGGTTGTAAGTCTTTATGTTTCACATCTGGAATACGGGCCCAAGCTTCACTTCCAAAAACAAGAAAGTGACTTACATCTAGCTTGATTGAGCTCCAGGCTTCTTCTGGAGATATATTCCTTAAAACCATAGTAGGAGTGCGATTTACTATTTAATTTGCACAATTAATTGCTTACGCCCAATAATTTAGACTAATTCCTTTAGATTGAAGCATATAATTAGGCATTTCCTTTAGAGTGAGATTCTTCCTTTCAGTTACACCATTTTTTTGTGGAGTATACAAAATAATATGTTGCAATTGAATGCCATGCTCAGTACAAAAGTGGATAACTTTGTTGTTAACATATTCTCCTCCATTGTTATATCTTAACTTAAGAATTTAATGTCCACATTGTTTCTCAACACAGGCCTTAAAGGCCAAGAACATGTTAAAAAATTCAATCTTGAGTTTTAAGAAGTATACCCAAGTGCATCTGGAAAAATCATCAATGAAATTTAAGAAGTACTTGTAGCTAGAGAAAGAAACAACTGGAAGTGGACCACATAAATAACTGTGCACAAGCTGCAAAGGGGTTGAAGCATGCCAAGAGGCACATTTGTCAAAATTGTCCCGATGATGTTTTTCAAGTACACAACTAGAACAAACACCATCTCGGAAAGATACCATAGGAAGACCTGTCACCATAGTTTATTTACATAGAGTTTGAATAGGGTGATAGTTTCAGTGACCAAATCGCTCATGCCAAAGTTTTCTCACTTCATCATTACGAGCAACAAAAACAGAGGGAAGACATGATGACCCAAAGTTGTCAAACTTATACAACCTTGTGGAATCATCAACAATGCTAGTATCTAAAATGTGTCTAGGATCTCTTAGGTCCTTAATTACAAGATCATGAGGTGAGAATTCTATGGTTTTCCCTTCACCTGAATGATTTATCCGATAAACAGATAGAAGGTTGCAGGACAAGGTAGGAACACATAATACATCATTAAACTCACCTTTATCTAGATGAATAATTCCAGACCCTATAACACTAAGAGATCTATCATCACCAACATAAATATTTTTGGTTTTACAATCATTTAAAGAATAAAACATGGCTTTATTTTTGGCCATGTGGTAAGAGGCTCCAAAATCAATGAGCCACTAATGAGAATGAGAAGAAGAAGATACATTCAATGCATAACCAGATATTGATGCTTGACAACCACAAGTAGAAAGTGCCATTCTTAAAGATGAAGTTGAAGATTTCTCCAAATTGATGGTGTGCTTCTTCATTGCTACTTCTGATGTAGCCAAAAGGCTGTTTAAACCCACATACGCGGAAACTTAAAGTCTGCCCATTCCCAGGACTGATACTCGAAATAGAGTATATATTCTGAATTTAACATATTCGGATAGGTTCACTTAATTCAAAGAACCTTTAAACATTAAAAAAACTCATTGCATCCCAATCTACACACGGAAACAAGCTTTATCTTTATGTGGTGGTCATCTCCTTTGTATTACCCAATGCATCGCATATGGTATTAGCGAACCATATTGCATTCTAACATTAAACCATATCGCATAGATGGCATCGCGTTCAGAAGACTTTAGCGCAATATCTCTAAACTAATAACTTCGCACTACGCCCAACTTAACATTTCACATGTCACAAAGTTTAACCTCCTCTGTTTACTAATTGTGCCATATCGCATGCGATATGTGATACCCGCCGGCACATGGATTATCTTCACCGCATTGCAACTTATACGAACAGGTAATTATCGCAATCACCGATTGTGAAATCACACCGGGTTGCGATTAAATCTCCACTGTGGATCTATGTCAGAGCTAACGGTTCTGCATTGCCTTTACTGGTTGTCTTCACATCGCAACTCAAATAGATTTCCTCCCAAGTCTTAAACATGAAACTAAAGAATCACCGATTGCGATGTGCGCTTGGCTACTCCACCCAACACGTGTCCACTTCGCTGCTTTCCAAACTTACCTTGCGAAGAAATCTTAGTCGTTCATCTTAAGAAATTATCTTTGCAATTTACTCCTTGCCATCCTTTCGATGCCTTAGTCTTTTCTCCTATTTCTTTGACTTCCACCGCTCTGCGTCTCTATTTCCTTCATGCTATCCTTCCTGAGCTTGATCAGTATTCGATAGCGTTGGTCTCTCCTGAAATTTAACTCCTGTTTGTTTATTCATTCCAATTTGGAATTATCACACTCGCTACACACCTTGCACGTTGTCTCAATCCCAAATACATAACACCCTTTCTGTATTACTTCTCTGAATCCGAAATTCAGATTTACTTCTCTTCTAGACCTACATTCAATTTATAATTGCTCTAGACGGGAATCATACAGATTCTACCCAGCCACTAAGTCCTTTATCACTTAGAAAGACTTATTCATTCATTGAGCATTCATTAGAATTCATACAATAGTGGTTTATTACACAAAAACTAGATTAGATCATTACGGATCACTCAGCTCATAACAAGACAATACAATCACATGAATCCAATTTCTCATTAGTAAATGTAGAGATACAATGAAAAACCTGTTTACATTCATTCTTTGGCCTACTTCACTCTTTGCATGGCCTTCTCTTCCTACAGATCCCTCTCTATCTCTGGGCTCTCTCTTCTCTATCTCTTGGCATGATATTCTTTATTTAATTTGGCCTCCTTCACTTCTAAGCTTACAAATTAATTTATAACACAATTTAGATCTTATCTAGCTCATACAACTAACTCCTATAAACTTGTAATTGGTTTCTAAACTTAGAACTTGATCCTATATTTTATGAACCAAATGGATCAATCCTATCCTATCTGCTAGCTTATCCAACGAAGTCTTCCAACACACAGATTTAGTTACATGACTAAGCTCTTTAACTAATGTGTCAACACCTATCTAGAACCTTCTAGACTAATACTTGTGAACTGTGAAGTATTTACAAGATTTTACAATGATTATACAAAGGAAATGTCCCTCTTGGACCCATGTCAAGACCCTAAGGTCTGATTTATACTTGGACTTTTTACTTAGAGCAGATGCTCCTGGATCAGACTCCCGAGGTGAAAATAATCATGATCTCCAGATCATGTGTCTTTAATAGTTGTCCTCCTGGATCCCAGACTTCATTCTGTAATCTGTCTTTGGTTGTTGTTGTTGTTCTTCAGGTCTTCATACTTTATGTTGCATTTCCTCACTAGCTATGCTCTCACGTTATTATGCTGTCTTTTTATTGTTGCTGCTGGTTTTCTTCCTTATTTTTTCCTTCTTCCGAGACACCTTCATCATCAACCTTCTCATTTTTTCAATCTCCATGTTCATTTTATCTTTTGACTAGTACTCACTCTACCATTTGTCTTCAAACTGTTGTTTGTCATCTTCTCTTTGAAGTTGTTGGATTCTTACTACCACCCTTACATCCTTACCCTCTTGTTTCTTCTAAACTTTCATCTCATCTACCAAACAACCTATGTTCAATATATTTGATAAAAACATCATACTCAGATGCTTCCAGCAAATAGTTCAGCAATTCACTTTCTACCTGATTCCTTTCAAACACCTCATGAATATGTTGTTCATCAATCCCAACATATATTTCTTCCTCTTTCTTGATAACCTTTGGTGATTGTACTTCCCCTCCTTGACTAATCCTGGTAGTCAATTCAACTTCCTTCAGTTCTAAGACTGATTCCTCTTTAGCATGAGACATGGCTGCCTCACCTTTACCCAATTTTAATTATACATTTAGAATATTCGTCTTCCGATTTGTCAGATCCAGGTGGATATTTGGTGGCCACCCGCCATTCCACTTGCCTCCCACCATTGCTCTCTTTTCGCTTTCCTGGGCCAGTACAACAAAGCTGGTTTTTGCTGGGGCTTTTCAAGCCCCGAACTTCCTGAGTCAGTTGGTGGCCCTAAACGACGTCTTTTGGGTGCTAAATTTGTTGCGATATTTTGATCATCAAAATTTTCACAAAAGTTGTAGTCCCTGACAGAGCTTTCTAATGATGTATCATGTGCATCAAACCGAGATAGTATGCCAAAGTTACGTCTCCTCGGGAAGTTGAATGAATTTACCCAAATCCAAAGGCCCATAGTTTTGGCGCTTCATCTCCCAGGGTTAGGTTTTGGGATGTTGAGGCTCTCTCATTGTCTCTCAATAATAAATAGGCCCTCGAGCCTCATTGTAACTCGCCTCGTAGGTCATACCACGACATCTCTTCTCGCAGATAACACTGCCCTAAAGGTTTTATTTCCATTCTGTCTGTAAGCAAATTTCAGCTCTTTGATATTAATGAAATGAAGTGTTATTTCCGCTGCATCTCTGTATTTATGGTTATGTGTTTATTCTGTTGCGTTCCTGCATAAATCTGGATCAGTGGTATCAGAGCGGTCTGCTTTTTCTCGATCCTTCCTTGCATGTCCCCAACGAGGTCGGGGTATAAGGAGCTAGGGCTTGATCTGGTGGAACCTTTGCAAGATCAGCCTCGCAAACCTCGACGGACGCCCATGGGGGACAAAAAGAAAGATGAGGGAGCAGGAGATCCTATCAAAATATTGCTCGAGGAGGCCCTCGAAAAACAAAGGAACGCGATGATGGATAACTTTGCTCAGATCCTTCAACGGCTGCCCACCGGCGGCGCATCTGCATCTAGTAGCCACTCTGGAGTTGCGACTCCTTTTAAGGTACAAGTAAATTTTGACATTCCCATAGTTGAGGTTCAAATAGACGCAGATGTCATAGATAGATGGTTGAATCTATTAGAAGGATATTTCTCTGTTCATGACTTTTCAGACCGGGAGAAGATTATTTTTGCACTCCTCAAAGCTACCCCCCATGTTAAGGACTGGTGGGAAACCTAATGTGAGAACAAGGACCAGACAGAACCCTCTCTGTTCTCGGCTGTACCAACTTGGAATTCTTTTCGAGACGCCGTCAAGGAACAGTACTATCCCGTGGGGAGCTATGAGGACAAGTACATACAATGGACCACGCTGCGACAACAAAGGGATCAAGATGTGCACGAGCTGACGAATCTGTTCCATACCCTGCTCACAAAGTTGGGTATCAAAGATTCAGAGAAACATTTGGTGCTAAAGTATCGCAGCTGTCTGCACAGATACATTCAGGAGGAAATGGAGTTCCTCGACATCTCCTCGCTTGGTACGGCATACCGGTATGCTGCCAAGATTGAGCAGAAATTCAAACAGAAGAAGCGAGACTTTGGATCTGCGAATCAAAAGCAAGGAAAAGGTGCTTCAAACCGCAAAACAAAGGACAGAGCATGGCGGCTAAAGACAACCCATCAAAGCCACAAGACAAGAACAACACCGTAAAGCCAAAGAAGGACACGGGAAAGTGGTGTGAGTTCCATAAGAGCTCCACTCACAACACAAGTGAGTGTCGGGCCAAGCATTCGCTAGTGGCTGAGATGAGGGCTTCTGAGTCAGATGCATGCTCTGACTCCGAATCAGAACCTGAAAAGGGGAATGAAAAAGGGAAACAGATTATTGATGCGGAGCCCAACGCCACCGTTGCCACTACAAAGGTCCAGAAGGAGGAACCGGAAGATCCAGAGGAGGAGGAACGTCTCTTCCACTCCCAGATGTGGGTAAAGGGCTCCCCTGTACAGTTCATTATCGACAATGGGAGCCAAAAGAACCTCATTTCAGCAGACGCCGTGAAGCGGTTGGGCTTGCCGACCACAGCTCACCCACATCCATACACCATCGGGTGGCTTCACCAAGGACGAGATCTCCGCGTCAGCCAGCAGTGTCGCCTTCCCTATAGCATAAAGCCCTTCACGGATGAGGTATTATGTGATGTTGCTCCTATTGATGTTTCTGATGTATTATTAGGACAACCATACTTGTGGAAGCGTCATGCTGTGTATGAGTCTCGACCTCGTGCTGTTATTATTACTTTGGGAAATAAGTCGTACAGGATACCAGAGGTACCACCTCCTACGACTATCTCTTTGGTTACCGCAAAACAATGTAGTAAGCTCATTTCCCAAACCAGGAAATTCGTTTTTCTGATGATCCGCCCCCAGGGCAAGAAGAAGACTGTGGCCACGACCTCCAGACAGGGCCCCTCTGCACGACAACAACAAACGGATAAGGTCGTGGAGGAGTACGGGGACATCTTCACCTCACCCACAGGGGTTCCTCTGCACTGCCAGGTCAAGCACCCGATTGATCTGACCCCAGGTGCGCCACTACCCAATGGACCGATCTATCGACGCTCTCTTCTGGAAAATGATGAAATCAAGAGGCAGATTCAGGAGCTGTTGCAGAAAGGTCACATCAGACCAAGTTCATCGCCCTGTGGGAGCCCGATCGTGTTGGTACAGAAGAAGGATGGGACGTGGAGACTCTGTATTGACTATCGGGCGCTGAACAAGATCACTGTCCGGAATAGGTACCCAATCCCACGGATTGATGACCTTCTCGACCAACTCCAAGGTGAAAAATATTTCAGTAAGATCGACCTGAAGTCTGGGTATCACCAGGTACCAATTGAACCCTCTGATGTGTGGAAGACTACCTTCAAAGCTAAGGAAGGCCTTTTTGAATGGCTGGTCATGCCTTTCGGGTTGACGAATGCTCCCGCAACCTTCATGAGGATGATGGACGACATCTTGCGGCCATTCACCAACTCATTCGTAGTGGTGTACTCGGATGACATTCTGATCTTCAGCAAGACTTGGGAAGAGCACCTTCATCACATCCGACAAGTCCTCCAAACACTGCGGCAACACAAGTTGTGTGCCAATTTGGAGAAGTGCACGTTTGGCATGACCCAGGTTCAATATCCGGGATACATTATTGATGAAAAGGGGGTGCATGTGGATCCAGCCAATATCCAAGTCATTCGAGATTGGCCAGCCCCGACTACTATAACAGAGCTTCGCAGCTTTCTGGGTCTTGCTAATTTCTACCGTAGATTCGTGTTGGGATTCTCTCATATCACTTGGCCCTTGAGTCAAGTCACAAAAGGAGGAGCGAGAGCAAAATTATTTTGGTCAGAACCTCAACAGAAGGCGTTCAAAGAATTGAAAAATCGCCTCTGTTCTGCCCCAGTGCTCACCTTACCAGACTTGCAGCAGCCATTCGAGATCGAGACAGATGCCTCTGACTATGCTATTGGGGCAGTTCTTACTCAACAGGGACATCCAGTGGCATATCACAGTGAGACATTGTCTGAGACAGTTCGCAAGTATCCCACCTATGACAAAGAAATGTATTCCATTGTGCAAGCCTATCGACAATGGAAGCATTACATTTCGGGGAAGGAAACAATCATCCACACAGACCACCGGCCCCTGCAGTTCATACAGACACAAGGGAAGTTGCAGAATGATCGCCATCAGAAGTGGTCCACATATCTGCAACAGTTTCATTTGAACATCAAGTACAAGAAGGGTAGCACCAATAATGTTGCAGACTGCCTCAGCCGACCACCGATCGTGGCGCTCACGACCGTGCTCAACTCTTGTGGGCACGAGACTTCTGATTGGCCGCTTCTCTATGAGAGTGACCCAGAATTCGGCCACACTTACAAGGCACTCTTGGGGGGCACGCAAGTTCCAAATTTTCACCTCCAAGATGCACTTTTATGTCACCTGTGACACCTTTGTGTTCCTTCAAGCGAGCGTGCCAAGATGATATGGGAAGCACACTATAGTCGAGTCGCTGGGCATTTCGGGGTCGAGAAAACAGTAGCAATACTACAGAAGTATTTCTATTGGTCGAACCTTCGAAAGGATGTCGAGAAGCACATCAGATCCTGCACTGCTTGTGCCATTGCTAAGCCGACCATCAAGAAGCAAGGCCTATATACTCCACTACCTACCCCTAGTCGACCATGGGAATCCATCTCCATGGATTACATGTCGGGCCTGCCTTCTACTAAGAATGGAAATGACTGTGTTTTCGTGGTCGTTGACAGATTCTCGAAGATGGCCATTATGGCGGCCTGTAAGAAGAATATCACATCAGAAGCCACTGCTAAACTCTTCTTTGAACGAGTGTGGGTGCACTTTGGGATCCCACAGTCTATCATATCAGATCGAGATAGCAGGTTCCTCAGCACATTTTGGTCCAGCCTCCGGTCAATGTTGGACACAAAGCTCACCAAGTCCACAGCTTTCCATCCCCAAACAGATGGCCAGACAGAGGTCGTCAACAGAATGATTGTACACATTCTGCGCATGTACAACTCAAAGCATCCACACACATGGGACGAGAGCCTCCCCTATGTACAACACAGTTATAACCGGGCTCTCCACAGTTCAATTGGCCATAGCCCCTTTCAGGTGGGCTTGGGATTCCAGCCACTATGTCCCATTGACATAGCCATGTCGTTTGCAGCTGCTCAGGCCGATTCAGCTCATGTCCAGTCTGAAGTTCACAAAGCAAGTAGCTTCATCGAGCACATTCAACACATCCGCCAACAAGTTCATGAGATATTGGACAGAGCCAATGCGAAGTACAAACAGCGCCATGATCAACACCGGGTGCCACACCACTTCCAGGTGGGCGACAAAGTATGGCTACATTTGCAGAAGGAGCGCCTCACTGGACCTCACCGCAAGCTTCGCCAGCTCCGATACGGGCCGTACACCATCACCAAGGCTGTAGGTAACAATGCCTTCGAGCTTAGTATTCCACCATTCCTTGGTCTGCACCCAGTCTTCAATGTGGATCGCCTTCATCCTTACTTTCCACCTCTACTGGACACCTCAGACATTGCAGAACAACTCACACCAACAGAGTTAAACCCAGACTGCATGGAACAGGCCACCACAGATTGTATCATGGACATGCAAATCAAGAACACTCGTCAACAACAGATCCAACTATATCGGGTTGTCAAAGCTGGCCAACTCCTGCACCAAGGAAAGTGGTTCACCAGGGACCAAGTTCAGCAGAAATTTCCTCATCTCATGGAGGAACTTAACGCAATGGGGACCATTGCTTCCTAAGGGGAGAGGAATGATCCAGGTGGATATTTGTGGCCACCCGCCTATTCCACTTTGGCCCCCACCATTGTCTCTTTCAGTTTTTCAGTTTCGGCATAATTTACTATTTTTAGCAGCGGTCCTAAACTTCCTGGAGTCGTTTTGAGTCCTTAAACGAGACGTTTTGTGGTACTAATTTGTTACATTTTGATCATCAACCGTCACAAAATTGTAGTCCTCGGATAGAGCTTTCTAATGATGTATCATGTGCGTCAAACTGAGATAGTATGCCAAAGTTACGTCCCTGGGAAGTTGAAACACCAATTTACCCAAACGGGGCCCATAGTTTTGGCGCTTCATCTCCTAGGGTTAGGTTTTTGGGATGTTTAGGGTTCTCCATTGGTTCTCAATAATAAATAGGCCCTCGAGCCTCATTGTAACTCAGTTCAGAGGCCTGTAGCCGCCACATCTCTTCTCAGAGATAGCTACCAGTGCCCTAGCTAGTTTTATTTCCATTCTGTCTGTAAGCAAATTTCAGTTCTTTGATATTAATGAAATGAAGTGTTATTTCCAGACATCTCCGTATTTATGGTTATGTGTTTATTCTGCTGCCTCGCATAAATCCGATCATTCGCTAGCCTATTCTCCAAAATAATTAACTCATGCCACAAATAGTCAATCAGATAAGCCAATTCTTCCCTATCCTCAACAATAACAGGTTCCTTCATATGAGACATAACTGTCTCACCTTCCTTGGAGATACTTTCTTCACTAAGAAAGGAATTTATGAACTCCTTTTGCTGCAATAACTCAACTTGATCTTCATCTAAAAGACAGTCATCATCGTACTTTGCTTGAAAATTCTCAACTTCATTCAAGAAAATTCCAAGAGATCGATTGCCTTCTGCAACACCTACAAACACAGTCAAATTATCAATCTCAAAATCATAAGGCTCAATTTCCTCAACTGAAGTTTCAAACATCACTGCTTCATCTTCAAGTTCAAAATAATCTAGTTCATCTCCAACAAATTTGTCTTGTTGTAGCTCAACTCCTTCAAGTTTCTCTGTCCTCAATTCAACATCCATAATCTTTTCAAGCTTCCTCAGCTCCTCCATTAATTGCATATTCACTTGTTGTTATCTCTTCTTTTATAGCTTATGCCACTTCATTTTTTTTCTCATTCTGTAACCAAATATATGGTCTTATTTTCTCCTCTGGAACAACTTTATAAATAAATTAAATTTCATTATTATCTCAACCTTTTCTCTCTCATACTCTTCACCCATGCCATCTTCTTTGGCATATTTTTTCACTATTATTCTACTATGGTCTCTCTCAGAACCTCTGCTATGAATATTATTAGTCATCTTCTCCTCTATCTCTATGAGTTCCTCACTCACAATGAGCTCTATTTAAGCCTATGAAATAGCAAGTCCTCCCCGCTACATTTACCTCACAAAGATTTCCTCTGTACTTAGACACTAGTCCCCTCTGTGGAACTTTCTTTGAGCATTCCTCTTCTCCTTCTAGGCTTCAACTCATCTTTACTTTTGATAACAAATTTTTCCTCTTGTATTTAAATCACAAATGAAATAATTGGTTCTGGCCACTGATCCGGATCTTGGGGGGAGGCCCCCAAGATCTAAAAATTTGAAATAGATATGACCAGATCTGCAAAATTAGAATGCCAGAAAAAAAGAGAGAACACAAATAAAATAAAACCACAAAGAAACTTGTTTTATTAAAACAGAGAATAACTGTAAAAGCTACATTGTGGTGGAAAATCTGTGCTTTTACAAACTAAGGCTTATTATTTATAGCCTTTTTTGAGTAACAATACCATGTGTAGATACAATAGGCCAATACCATGGGTAGATACCACTTACAATACCATGGGTAAATCCCATGTGTGGATGAACTCTACATGGGTGGTGTACATACAGTCCTTACAATACCATGGGTAAAAGATAAATATCATGGGTGGATAGATATGGGTTGTTGTTTACAATACCATGGGTAAATTCCATGGGTGGATGGATAACATGGGTGGATGAATACCATGGGTGGATGCCATTTTTCATTCGGATCATTCCTCCCTCCTTAAGAAGCAATGGTCCCCATTGCATGAAGTTCCCTCTTGAGAAGCCTTTTTTGAATATGAAGAGACACTGAAGAGAAGGATTTTGTGTAGTTAACCCTTAACCGTGATGAATGAAGATCCGAGGATAGAGATACCCTGTAATGCTTGTGACCAACTGTGATATTGACAGTGTGCGGCCTAGCAAATGGACTTCGATGAAGTGTGGGTTTGGGGATGAACCAAAATCATGACAAACGAAGATCCGAGGATAGAGATACCCTGTAATGCTTGTGACCAACTGTGTTACTAACAGTGTGCGGCCTAGCAAATGGACTTCGATGAAATGGATTTTGTTCGGTTGACCCATAACCGTGATGCTGACTGTTGATGAAATAGAAGGTGCCTACATAGCTTGGGGTGGGAGGGCACGTCTCCAAATAACCCAAGCCGAATTCTGCTATGCTGAAACTGATGAATGTGAAGCAGGTGCCTACTAAAGCGGGGTGGGAGGGCACGTCTCCAAAGAGAACCCGCTCCGAATGCTGCTCCAGATTTAAAATGAGCATAAATCGGTCAATATAACTTAGAATATTTATTATAACATGTTTTTGGAAATGGAATGATCATTCTGCATCTTCTCATGTGTTTGAAACCACTATCTAGAGAAGCTAGCCTCTCAGATTCGTGCTGGAACTGTCTCGCCGTCACAAAATTTCTGAAAAAATCGTTGATTTTAAATCAACGATAACTCCCACATCCGGACTCCGATTCGACCGATTGTTTTTTTGAAATTGGGTGATTTTTCAAGAAGAGCTCAGATATATATCCATTCTTCTGAAATTTTTCACTGAAAATTGCAAAAAATGACAGGAAAGCCGCCGTCCATGAATTGTCGTCAGAAAAATTGCGTCAACATTGCTGATTTTGAATCAGCGATATCTCCCTCATCCGAACTCCAATTTGGCCGATGTTTTTTTTGAATTTGAGTGTTTTTTCGCAAGGAATCAAGATATGGTCTTTTTGTTTGCAAATTTTTCGCCAAAATTTTCATATCTGATCTGAAAACTCGCCGCCCAAAAAAATGTATGGATTTTGCTGAAGATTGTTGTAAAGCATTGAAATTGAAATATGTTTTAAACCCTCACTCCCATGGAGGCGTAACCTGAATCTGATACCACTGATTCGGATCTTGGGGGGAGGCCCCCAAGATCTAAAAATTTGAAATAGATATGACCAGATCTGCAAAATTAGAATGCCAGAAAAAAAGAGAGAACACAAATAAAATAAAACCACAAAGAAACTTGTTTTATTAAAACAGAGAATAACTGTAAAAGCTACATTGTGGTGGAAAATCTGTGCTTTTACAAACTAAGGCTTATTATTTATAGCCTTTTTTGAGTTACAATACCATGTGTAGATACCATAGGCCAATACCATGGGTAGATACCACTTACAATACCATGGGTAAATCCCATGTGTGGATGAATACCATGGGTGGATACATACCATGGGTCACTTACAATACCATGGGCAAATAAATATCATGGGTGGATGAATACCATGGGTTGATGCCATTTACAATACCATGGGTAAATTCCATGGGTGGATGGATAACATGGGTAGATGAATACCATGGGTTGATGCCATTTTCCATTCGGATCAGCCACACTCTTCTTTCACTCAGAAATCCTTACTAGCTTCTTTCATCACTGTTTATTAAGGTTGTGATCTTCTTTTTCTGAGATACTTCATTAGTTGCAACTATCAATCTTCAATCTTTCTTTTATCCTATAAAACTCAAATCAGAGTTAAATAAAACAATACCTGCATGATTTCAAAAGCAATCTCGATCCACTCTTCACATTCGAGTGAATCTCCATTCTCCACAATAAAACAACCATCACTGTGCTTTCTTTATCCTTATGCAATATCTTTTTAAGAGTATCACTTACTCCCATATTCTATAATACTTTACCTCTGTATGCCTACTGCTTGTCAGATTTAAAATCTAATCTCCTCTTTCTTCTGCAATCACACTTTCATTCTCCTTCCATTTCACGCATAATCTTATTCTGTTCTGCTACCAAATTTATTCTGCATAGTTAATTAGCTCTGAAATCTTCATTTATAACAACTTTTTTTTCATTATGCTGGCTCTGATACCAAATGATGCAGCCAAAAGGCCGCTTAAACCCACATACGTGGAAAATTTAATAAGTCTGACCGTTCCCAGGACCGATACTCGAAATAGAGTATATATTCCGAATTTAACATATTTGGATAGGTTCACTTAATTCAAAGAACCTTTAAACATTAACAAAACTCATTGCATCCCAATATACACGTGGAAACGAGCTATACCTTTATGTCATGGTCGTCTCCTTTGTATTACCCAATGCATCACATATGGTATTACCAGACCATATCGCATTCTAACATTAAACCATATCGCATACACGACATCACGTTCACAAGAATTTAGCACAATATCTCTAAACTAATAACTTCACACTGCGCCCAACTTAAATTTCACATGTCACAGAGTTTAACCTCTGTCGTTTACTAATTGTGCCATATCGCATGCGATATGTGATATGCACATGGATCCCGCCCCTACATGGCTTCTCTTCACCGCATTGAAACTTATACCTTTTAACTTGCGATGACTTAACACATAATTATAACGATCGTCGATTGCGAAATCACACTGGGTTGCGATTCAATCTCCACTGTGGATCTATGTCAGATCTAATGACTCCGCATTTCCTTTCCTGGTCGGCTTCACATTGCAACTCAAATAGCTTTCCTGCCAAGTATCAAACATGTAACTAAATAATTGTCGATTGCGATGTGCGCTTGGCTGCTCCGCCCAACACGTGTCCACTTTGCCACTTTCCAAACTTACCTTGCAATGTAATCTTAGCCATTCATCTTCAAAACTAATATTTGTGATTTACTCCTCGTCGTCCATTTCCTTTGGAAATATTTTAATGGTTCACTGCATTAGTCTTTTCTTCTATTTCTTTGACTGCCACAACTTTGCATCTCTATTTCCTTCACGATATCCATCCTGAGCTTGTTCGATATTCAATAGCATTAAACTCTCTTGAGCTTTAACTCATGTTTTTTATTCATTCCGACTTGGAATTATCACACTCGCTACACACCTTGCATGCTATCTCAATCCCGAATTATTACTTCGAATCCGAAATTCATATTTACTTTTCTTCTTGACCTGCATTCAATTTATAATTTCTCTAAACTGGAATCATAAATATTCTACCTAGCCACTAATTCCTTTATCACTCAGAAATACTTATTCATTAATTGAGCATTCATCATAATTCTTAAAACAATGGTTTATTACACAGAAACCATATTAGCTCATTATGGATCACTCAGCTCATAACAAGACACAATACAATCGGATGAATCCCATTTCTCATTAATAAATGTACATATACAATAAAAAATATGTTTACATTCGGTCGTTGGCCTGCTAGTGCTCTCTTTGCATGGCGTTCTCTTCCTACAGATCCCTCTTTGTCTCTTAGCTCTCGCCTCTCTATCTCTTAGCTTGATCTTCTTTATTTAATTTGGCCTCCTGTGCTTCTAAGCTTACAATTTAATTTATAACACAATTCAAAGCTTATCCAACTCATACAACTAACTCCTATAAACTTGTAACTGATTTATAAACTTAGAACTTGATCCTATCTTTTCTAAACCAAATGGATCAATCCTATCCTATTTGCTAGCTTATCCAACGAATTGTACCGACACGCAGATTAAGTTATATGACTAAGCTCTTTGACTAATGAGTCAAAATATATCTAGAACCTTCTAGACTAATACTTGTGAACTATGAAGTCTTTACCAGATTTTACAATGATTATAAAAAAGGAAATGTCCCTCTTGGACCCATGTCAAGACCCTAAGGTTTGATTTCTACTTGGAATTTTTGCTTAGAGCAGATGCTCCTGCATCAGCTTATAAGGCTTCCATATTCTTAAAACATTTTGACTCTACATGGCCATCACGATTACAAAAGTTGCAATGTCTATCTACCTTCTTTCCTTTGTTTTTATTTCCTTATCAGTTTGTTGAGTTTATTTTTTAGTTTGCGGCTGAAATTGCTTAAGACCCTTGTTTGGTTTAGGACTATTCTTTTTAGGATGCTACTTCTTAGGATATTTTTGATATGGTTGTTGTTGGGCTACTAAGGCTTTCTTAGAAGAGTTTCCAGTATTAATAAGACCAAGGTGTAATATTTTTTTTTGTTCTCTTATCAAATAATCGCAAAAGGCATCAAAAGAGGGGGACTTATAAGTTCTTCCTTGATAAATGAGGGCTTATCTAGTGGAATGGAAGGTGGAAACAAATGCAGAGTATGCAGAGCCAAGCTTAGCAAGAATGGAATAGATAAGGCTACCATATTCCTTTTTGACCTTCGAACATTCTAAAAGAAGTCTAAGGGTGTTGAATTTAGACGAAAAATCTTCAAGAAACTCATTTTCAAGCTGGTGCGTTGTGATTTCATTTTTAATGCCAAAAATAGTATTTAGTTTTTTCATAGCTTCAATAGGGAAGTCAATTTCTTGGATATGAAATCTAAGATCTTGAGCAATGTACATTCCTATCAAACCTCGTGCTTGATCTTGTTTATTTTCCCATTTAGTGGCTTATCTGCATCGGTAGGTTTATATTCTTGTCTTGTGGTATTCTATAAATCCCTTTACTTCTAAATAAGTCTACCATCTAGGATAGCCATAGGAAATAATTGGTGTTGAAACCAACTGCTCCAATGGAAAGACCTCGAAAAATTAGGCTGGTTAAAAAAATTGGCTCTGAAAATGGCTTCCGGATGAAGAAGTTATGCCTTTTTGAAAAAACATTGTAGTAGATACCGAATAGTTACATGATAGGTTGAATGTTGATGATGAAGTTGTACTTAAAAAAAAATCCCTTCCATTTTCCAAACTTAATACAATAAGATCACTTAAAAAAAACTACTTTATGTGACCCAATTTTATAAATAAGTGAGATTCACTTTTACAATGTTACTTTTACATGTGCTTTTTAAATTAAACCCCCTTTTTAAAACCGGCAACTTGCAAAAATGCTTTTTAAGAAACAATAACTTAACAAAAAAAATTTAGAAAAAGAAGCTTAACAAAGAGACTTGAGCCCAAGACCTCTACTCACATAAAGTAACTTTACACCAAGTGAGCTAGTTTTTTTTTTTTTTTTTTCCCGGTGTGCGTGTTTTTTCCTACATAAAAAAACACAATCCATGCAAACAAAAAAATACAAGCCTTACGACAGAACATTGGATTTTCGGTTAGTCCTACTGAAAACTATATATTTTTCTCGCTATTTCTAATTTCTAAATATCACACAAAGTCGCGGGGAAAGAGCATACGTAGTAGAAAAATCTTGTCTTCCTGTTTCTGATTTGCCGAGATCGCACACAATGCAGAGAAAAGAGCACACACATAAAATAGGGTATAGATCTGGCAATAAAAAAGGACTACAAACCGAAATAAATAGAGAGATTAATAAATATAAAAGTAAAAAAATACTTTATACCTCTAGATCTAAAATGACATAACTTGGGAAACCATAAATTTTTTTGCATGAAACGAAAGGGGTTCCTCATTGTAACAGAGGCTCCAAACACAAAAGAACAGTTCTCCTGGCCTGAAAGTGGTCAAAAATTGTAGATATGGAAAACGATAGTCGTATGCAGTGAAATCGACTTCGGATTTGGATCAACAACAGACGCGGCCCTAAAAATAGCTCTGATACCATGTAGGAATTTATAGGGTAAGTTCCTTCAATCAAACACCAAATGTCAGTGCTCACAAATATACCTCAAATCAGTACACCACTATTTTACATGGCTAAAACTGTCAAAGAGGGAAACAATCCATGACCTGAGCCAATGTGACCACTTCATGCAATTTATTAATAAAAAGAAAGAAAATTTACATAAGCTTATCTCATAAATGGTTACCGGAAAAATGACCCTCCATGTTATTTAAATAGAGATCATGGACCAATCAGGTGTTAAGCCATGGATAATGTGTTGGTAATACCGAGGAGAGAGTGAACCGTCAGATCACTACATATCATGACCGTCGGATTATAAGCTACAAATGTATATAGTAAAGAAACACACTCTACTTAACTCTACGCTAGACCAAGTTATACTTAACTATTTCCTATGTGTAGGAATATCCTAGCATGGAAAGATATATTAATTTTAGTTTATTTTATTAAAGCCATCTAATAACTCATTTTCCAGTTAGAAAACCTCATGTTACCCAGATAAAGTGACTGCAATTAAGATGCCAGTAGAAATTTTATTTGCACCGCATTTCTCAGCTTTCGTCTTCTTTTAATGAAGGTTTTTTTCATTTAATGTGATTATAAAAAAAACCACAGGTTTCCATGACAATGTGACTGTAATTTAAGATGCTTGTAGGAAGATCCTTTTCAGTGTCTTTCTAATTTTTCGTTTTCTTTTAATGAACATTTTGTTAATTTAACATGACTATGGAAGTATCAAGCATGGAATTTGTCTTTAATAACTTGAACACTTGAATAATTGAAGTAGATGACTTAAATTTTCAAGTTGAAGCCATCAAATAAATCATTTGACTTAAATATTTCACTGTTATCAATTAAATAACTCATTTTCCTATTTAATAACCACAGGTTTCTAGGACAGTGTCACTGTTATTAAAGATGTTAGTAGAATTTCCTTTGCACTGCATTTATGTGTTGGTCTTTAATGGAGGTTTTTTTCACTTAATGTGATTGTGGAAGTGTCATGAATGGAATTATCCTAGTATATACTTGAAGAATCAAAGTAAAAGAATTCAATATTCTACTTAAAGCCATTAAGTATCTCATTTTCCTGTTAGAAAACCACTTATTTCCTACTTGATGAGGATTATGCAGTAGCAGGCCCGACATTTGTCCTTAATTTTTTTTCAATAAAAGAAGATCCTAAAATCAACAAACTTGAATTGGACAGAAAGGTCAATTATGTGTACACAGATACATGTTGTTCTAAATGTTTTATTTATATGGCCTTGCATGGTTTTCTGATGTAACTATTTATGTGTACATGTAACTCATGTAACTCCACTAAGATAGCAATCCTATTTTAACTTGAGGTAGTGTATTCATTTTAATTTCAAACTGTCTAATATTTTTATATGGCATTTCTAATTGTAATTTGTAATTATAATTTATTTTTCTAATAATAGCTACTAAAATTTTGATTCCCGGACTGAAACCTATTACTAATTAAAAGTTGTAAAGCTTCATTACAGCTTCAACCTCTCAACAATCCAAACTCCAATTTACCTATATATAAACTAAGCGACAGGTACTAGCTACTATGTAACACTTGTTATTACTTAAGGAAATTCACATCATCTCAAATTATTTATTGATGGTTCACAAGTGAGAAAATTTTCAACACTTATCAAATGATTTTTTTTGAATGGCTATTTTCTTTTAATGTTTTTTTAATCATTAGATATAGTTTTTAATCTTATTCCAAAATCCAAAAACATTTTTTTCTTTTTGTTTGCTAAGTTGTGTGAATTTTAAGATGACTACATGTTTAACCTTTGGTTTCAGAAACTACAACTCAAGGATATGTAATGCATAGCTTATGCCACACCAGCCCTTAACATGACTAGATTTTTTTCTCACTAACCTTCACCTCAAAAAATGCCTTAACAATACACCCAACACCATAAACAAAATAATAATAAAAAATCAATATAAATAACATTTATAAAAAATATATTAATAAAATTATATATTTTCAAATATCAAATAACCTTAATATTATACATATATATATGCCATACATAAATTCGTATATCACTATAACCTTCATTTATTCCCTAAAAGAACAAGTTTACTATATTATACTATATTATTATTAATAATAGTTTCAAAATTTAAAATCATGCTCTACTCTCATATCATTATTATAATGCAAAATCTTTTCACATTTAAACCAAAAAAAATTAACTTTACTCTTTTAATTATAAAGTTGATTGTGTAACCTCTTTAATTCAAAAAGGTTTAGTGGCCCACTCCAAAAGGAACCATAAATGTCTCGCACCATATGGATCAGGGTGGACCACGATTTGTTTGATATGAATTAATCAAATGTCATCTAGGTCCCACCATCATGAGGCCGATTTTCTTATTTTTTGTCACATCATTTATATTCCAAACTAAAGTAGGTTGATTGCCAATCGATAGGATTGTACATGTCCAGAACCAAGGAAGATTGATGTGTTAGGAAAAAGAAACAATTGATAATGATAAATATTTCTGGTCAAGTATCCACTTACATTACAAACCTTCAAGGGTAAGCTGCACATGAAGCACATTCTCGCATTCATTCCAATGAATAGACAAAATCCAATCCATCATATGTCAAACACAAATTCTTTCAATTTTAAAATGGCTGGTTAAGATTCCATCATATTATTATTCAAATTTTAACAAATCCTTTAAATTTTAGAATGATTGATTGAGATTCTATCATATTATTACCTTCAAATTTTATCAACGTCCTTTGAAATTAAAAAAAACCCATCAAGCTTACTTAAGAAGTCCTCTTTGATAAGAAATCTACTCTATAAAACTATATTCGATTCCAAAGAGTGTGGAACTCAAAACTTCGAGAATTTATACATGTTTAATAAAATATAGATTTTTGGATGTTATTTGTTATTATTAGTTTTGATATTAACCTTCGAAATGTTTAATAAAATAATAAATTTTAAATGTTATATATAATTATAGTTTGATATTAATAGTAAAAAAATAACAATTTATCATATATATATATATATATGCTTTTATTTTTATATTAATTTTAAAATTTTAGTAGTAAAAGCAGTGCTGATCTTTATTCTCGATATGCTTCAGATTCATTCGATATTTCCTTTCAGAGGCTACTTCGGAGGGGTTGCTCTACTCCCCCCTCATCATCACCATATCTAACTACCCTCGCTTTCTTGAATTTCATCTCTTCACGTTGCCCGCTTTGGGAGAACCCTTTAGTTTCAAAATTCGTCAAAAGGTTGGAATCAATCCCTGAGATAGATTTGTCCCCCACCATTCCACGTAAAGCAACTCTCTGTCTCTTGCAAAGTGTGGATTGGTTAGAAAAATTATGAGGTTTTGGGAGTCACCAAAGATTGTGAAAAAATGGATTAAGCGCAATTGGACACTGAAAATTCGCGGGAAAATTTTGATCCGCTTCCGCGGAAGAGGATATTTCACGTTCTACTTTTAATCCAAAGAAGATCGAGACTTGATCTTTAGAAACTGGCCATAATTCATGGATTCGAGAGGAATTTATTTAAATCGATGGACTCCAGACTTTTATCTTGAGTTCAACATCCCCAATGTAGTCCTAGTTTCGGTGCGACTCCCCCATATTCCTCTCCACTGCTGAGGAGACGAATCAGTAAGAGTCATAGGTAATGCAATCGGGAAATATACTAATCGAAGTGAACCAAAGGAGAACCTACATGCATGCACAAATATTTGTGTATAAGTAGATCTAGCTAGAGGGCTACCATAAGCAATGAAGATAAGGGTGGTACTTGGAAGCGCATTAAACATCCTGACTATGAGAAACTACCAATCAAATGTAAGGTATCTCATGAGTATGGCCATTTTGCTAATAGATACCCAAATATCATAGCAAAGGAAACAATAAAGCGTAAAAACCCCAACAATACAATCAAATCTTCTAAACATTATGTGAATCCTCATGGAGGATATTCTCCCTCTGCTCCCCCAAATTTTAATGCCAACCCTTTTCCTCATGCATTTCAATCCTCTTCCTCCACTTCCTTTGGATCATTAGCCAATATACTAGTTGATCCAGACCTTGATAAACCCTCAACCACCCGGAGCATGATGATGAAAAATATTTTGAAGACCCTCTTGAAATGTACCATCCTCTCCCCCTTCCCTCTTCCTCCCCCATATAAACTATCCCCCATGAACCTGATCCTGCCCTTACAGACCCCATCCCCTTCTCAGTAGTTTCCTTGGCAATGATCTTAACAAGAACCAAAGAAAAAGAGGTTTGAGCACCACTAGAAGGAAATGTAACAAATAATTATTAGATGAAGTAATGCAAAAAGACATGGCAATGGGCATACAATAGTCAATGGATGCATATCTAGACAAAGGACCAGTGTTGAAGGAAAATCAGACCCGGGAAGTGAGAGTTAAGGGCTCTATCACCCCTTCACATGGTAAATAATGAACCCGGACTCCTGGAACTATAGAGGCCTTAGGAAAGCATCCAAAATCAATGCAATAAAATACTTAATAAAATTAACAAACTCAATGAGGAGGAATTGTCGTCAATAACCAAGATGATTAGGAACTACAAAGAAACAAAAATCAATGCAAGAGGGGAATCAAGAGGCATTTTCACCTTATGGAATAAAAAAATCATGGATATTCGAAGAATACCTAGAGAACATCATTGGCTCAATACTAAACTACATAACAAAGATAATGGGTTTGATATCATAGTATACAATATATATGCTACATCCCACTATAGAGACAAAGAAAAATGTTGGAGCTCATTAGAAAACAACTTGGAAGATGAAGGGAATTAATATGTAATAATAGGAGGCAACCTCAATATGGTTATGAACACTAGAGAAAAATGAGCTGGTTATTTTCTTCCATATAGAAGCAAGGAAACATTTTAGGAACTAATGATTGAGCATAGTATTATAGATGTTAATCCAAGAAATGGAAAATACACCTGGAGTTACATACATATATGCACGGGAAACATAAAAGAATGAATGGATCACTTTCTAATTCACGTTAGTCTTATCGCATGTGTTGGAACAACAACTTCCAAAATTCTCCCAATAGCGACATATTAGCACAGACCTATCTCTCTAACATTAGGAGAAAGTATTAATCTCGGGTCACTCCCATTTCGATATAATCCTTTTATGGTCCACCAATGACAATGTATTCCATGTGATTCAACATGGTCATCTCACCAGAGTCAATGGCTCCCCTATATCTGTTTGGGATAAAAAATGGAAATTGGTTTAAAAAGAACTAAAAAGATGGGACAAAGTGAACTATAGAGAGCCATATCAAGAGAAAAATGATCTTCATAAAGAATTGGTTAAAGTGCAGGAAATAATGGAGAGTGAGAATGTATCAACAGATCTTCAAAACAAAGAAAAATATCTTTACTGGAAATTATATCAATTAAACAGAAAAGAGGAGGAAAGCTAGCAACTTAAGCCCAAAAGTCTTTGGACTCAAGTCGGTAATAAGAAAATCACCTTTTTTTTACAATCAAGCAAAATTCATTAGGAAAAGAACTAGATATATTTGATTATTGGAGAAGGGAACATTATAATAGAAGGGAAAGAAGAGATCAAGGAAGAGGCACATCAACACTTCAAAATATTGTTGACATCAAATCCAAAGTCTGAAAGCTATGAAGGAATTCTTAGAAAAATTCCAGAAGTGGTTTCAAAGGAAGCCAATACAACTTTAACAAAGCTAGAGGAAGAAACAAAAATGAAGTGGGAAATTTGGAATTCGCTTCTAGAAAAAGAGTCAGGGAAAGATGGATTTACCATAGCCTTATATTACTCTCACTGGGATCTTTTAAAAAAATATATTCTTAATATGATTCAATGGGTTTAGAAGAATCACAAGGTAGGATGTAACACCAATTTGACATTCCTAGCTTTAATACCCAAAGAAACAAGGCCAAATAACTTCAATAGAGTTCAGCCTATCTGTCTATGCAATTCTCATATAAAATGCAATCCAAAAAATTTGCAAATTGGTTCAAATATCATCTCCAACAGTTAATTTCTAAAAATAAAGGTGGTTTCCTCTAGAAAAGGCATATTTTTGGCAATATTATTGTAGTACAACAAGCCATTCATTCCAACTTATCCAAAGAATAACAAGGATTCATTATCAAGCTCGACATGGAAAATGCTTTTGAAAGAGTAAGGAATTATTTTCTATATGTTTTTATAGGAAATATTGTTTTTTCTAAAAAAAAAATTGATCTCATCAAAGCTTTGCATTCATAAGCCTTGGATAGTTCCCCTTGTAAATGAAATACCGGGGTAATTCTTTCAGAGCACTCAGGGAATAAGGCAATGATTTCCCCTATCACAGTTCCTCTACATCATTATGGTAGAATTTCTCAGTAGGAAATCAAATTATGGAAAACAAAATGGGATGATTACCAAAATACACTACAACAGAGGAGTTAAAAACATAAACCACTCTGAGTTTACGGATGACACACTATTAATAGGAGGGGAATCTACCATAGTGGCAAGAAGATCCAAAAACACTCTAGACTAATTTTTAGAAGCATTAGGTGGACTGGCTAAGTAATCTCAAGAAAATTATATATGGATGGAATATTACTCCTCGAATCCTTTTCCGCACTTCCAAAATCCTCAAGATGATTTACAAAGAGGAATGGTATAATTGTAAGTATTTTGGAATGGTATAATATGAAGGTTAAGGTATGGTCTAATATCTTCAAAAAAATGAAGAAGAAACTCCAACAATGGGGAAAACAATGGCTTAATATGGTAGGAATATTTGTACTCATAAAATCCATCATATCATCACTTCCTATATTTCAGTACACAATCATACAAGCACTATCCAACATACAAAAAGAAATAGATCTCATCCTAAGAAAATTTATGCGGCAGGTAGGAAGGAAAAATATAATAAAAATAATTTCCTCAGCTAGAATAAGGTGGTTGGTCCATATGAAAGACGGGGGATAGAAATAAAGCAACCAAACCTAGTGAATTAACATTAGGGGCGAAATTTTTATGGAGGCTCATCTATGAGGAACCTACATGGTGGAAGAAAGTTAGTGAGGGTAAATATTTTAATTCTAACAATCAACAAATACTTCTAACTCATATTCAAAACATAGCCTACAATTCAATTTGGAAGTTGTGTAAAAAATCCTTTCCTCTCATACAATGACATATCCAAAATTCCAAGAGGTGGACATGTGATAAATATATGGGAAGATAATATCTTGAGCAAACCAAAACTCCCCTCTACACAAGAAGTCTAGCAACTCAAGGCTTGGTGTGAAAGGACAAATATAACTAAGCTTGTACAAAATTTATAATGGGATCAAAACGATTTAACTTATAAGGCATGGAAACCTCCACCAATCCACCTGAGCTAGAAAATTAATGGACTCTTCCAGTCTCACATTTAAAAGGTGTTGCACGTATCCATTTTGAACAACAAGACAACTTCAAATGGAAATTGACTGGGAAAGGTTACTTAATCAAAAGTGGTTATCTTGTGCTTAAATAAGAACAAGAGAAACATCCTTTGTGGCCTTACTGGAAAGTATTTTGGAAATCCAAAAGTCTGCCCAAGGTTAAGATATTCATTTAGACCCTCCTCAAAGGGAAAATATTACGAACTCATAATCTTTGAAAATGAAAAATACAATGTCCATCGAGATGTCCATTTTGTATGAGCATTGAAGAAAGAATTCAACATTTATTTCTTTCATGTCCCTTCTCTATGAACTGTTGGAAGACTCTCTTTCAAGCCGTCCCTATGCATATAAAATTTGAGGTAAACATAGTTGAATTTTTTTCACATTGGAACCTAGTTTATCCCTACCCCTTTAAAGAGAAAAGCTTGCTTAAGCGATTTTGGAAGAGCCTCCTAGTATTCCTTTACTCAAAACTCTTGATAGTCAGGGAAATTTTTTTTCCATGGTAGGAATCCAAAGAAAAGGAGAATATTGGAAAAGGTTTGGAGTCTAGCCACCAAAACCAGCCTATTAAAAGACAAGGGAAGAATCAACCAACAAAGCTTGAAATTTGATTAATTATTGTGGTTTCAATTTGTCATGGAAAAAATTCCTCATACCTTGCATAATACCCCAATGAACCCTCCCACTCTTCTCAACTAGAAAATCTGACTGAAAGGTAGGGAATTTAAGAATTGGCTAAGAGAACAAAATCAATCTTGTCTTTTCTTTGACAATGCTTCAAAAAACAACCCAAGTATAATAGGTGCAGGGGGGATTATAATTGATCTTGAAGGGAATGTGAAGGTCAATTATGAATGGGGCTTGGGTTAAGAATCAAACAACAAGGTTGAAGCTTAAAATATTCTTCTGGGAGTCATCACCATGCACAAACACTTCATTCATAACCCTGTTATGATAGGAGAATCAACCTTGATAATTCTGCAACTAGTGAGAGGTTCCTAATCTAGAAACTTTGAGATAGGAAAAATCATAGCCCATGTGCGTCATCACTTATATCACTTAGGGAATGCTTCCTACTTCCAAGTGCTAAGAGAAAAAAATGCGATTTCATATTATCATGCAAATCAATCTTGTTAGCTACCACAAGGAGAGGCTCGAATCAATGACAACATCAAGTACATCCAACTTCCCTGATCTCCATTCTACAGATTGAAGAATTGCAACTGCCATATCAAGAAGGTCACACTCCCTTTGTATGAAGTCGTTTTGTAGCAAACTCAGTCAATCATAATCAACATGATTGAACATAATGATTTTTTTAAGGAACACTAGCAACATACCAATTTAATCGAAATTTTCAATGAATTGCATATACAACCTTCTACTTTTCTAGTTTGTAAGGATATACTTCTAAGTGCATTAGGTATGGGTGGATACAAACATTTTTATGTAACTGATGGGAAGTATGACTAGGGAGCTTTCGCTATAGAGTTTCCCGTTCTCTCTGCAATTTGTATCAAGGCATCTCAACCTTATCTTTTTTTCTTTTTTGAACTAATAAAATGATAACCATTTTTTTTTATTTTTTTATTTAAAATTTCAAAATATTATAAAATTAAAATAAGAAACCATATTTATCATAAAATTATAATATAATTTTGTAAAATATTTCAATAAAATGCATTTATGATGATGATGATTACACCCTCTAAGACCAATATGGTTTATTGGACTTTAAGAAGGAAATAAATTAAATGAAAATCGTTATTATATTAATTTTATGCTTGAAGAAAAGTGAGAAACATTCTTAAATCACCATAGTTTTTTTGTCTTTATAAGTTAAGAAGGTCGGTAGAGTGGAAACTATTTTGAAAATTAGAATAAATATGACTATATAACCCTCTTAGTTTCATGTGGTTGTCAAGCTCTTTCTCAAAATATCTTTTTTACAAAAATGAGTAAAACACTTTGAAAAAACAAAAGCAACCTCCCATACTTAATAAAAACCTTCCTAAAAATGATCAATACTCTAAAGTTTCCTAATAAGTTTGTAAGTGGATGGAATAAATACAAAATATACAATTAGCCTCAACTGGATATTCTATAACTTAGGAATTTGGCTTCTGTGATCCATAAATTGTGTATAAAATATTTCGGTGAAAATCACATTCAAGCAGATTTTGTCGACGCGTTTCGAACCAGCCAATGTGGTTCATCATCAGGAGAAGATGCGAAATCTAATCTAGGACCCAGTTTAAATAGATAAGAAACTCCAACTAGCAGTTGTGGAATAACGACTAGTTTGACTAAAATAAGAAAATACAAAAACAAAATAATAGTTAAATTATTATTAATATATTTTTATTTAATAATTTTTTTTTAATATAATAAAATATTTATATATTCTTAATTAATAATAATCTAAAATTCTAAGATATATATATATATTAAAAAAAAAAACAACAAAATAAAAATAAAAAATAAAAGTAAATAAAAATAATAATAAATAAATAAAATGAAAATAAATAAATGAAAAATAATAATATTAAATAAACAATAATAATATTGATGATAGATAAATAAATAAATGAATGAAAAAATAAATATAATAATAAATAAATTAATAAAGTACAAAAAGGAAGAAAGAAATCTGGGAACAGAAGAGAGGAAAGGAAATGAGGGAGAACGTAAGGGAAGAAAACCAATAATTAAGAATGAAGGGCGGGGATCCGACATCTGCTAACTAGGTGGAGTGTTAGCAGATGCTGGATCCCAACCCTTCATTCTTAGTTATAACAGGGATGATGGGTGGAGTGTTAGAAGATGTTGGATCCCCACCCTTCATTCTTAGTTATTGGTTTTCTTCCCTTCTATTTTCCTTCATTTCCTTTCCTCTCCTCTGTTCCTCGATTTCTTTCTCCCTTTCCATACTTTATTAATTAATTTATTTTTATTTATTATTATGATTATTTAATTATTTATTATTAATATTTATTTATTCATTTATTATTTATTTATTTATTGATTTATCATCATTATTATTATTTATTTAATAATATTATTTTTCATTTATTTATTTATTTTGTTTTTATTTTTATTTTTTATTTATATTTATTTATTTATTTTTATAAATCTTAGAATTTTAGATTATTATTAATTAAGAATATATAAATATTTTATTATATTCAAAAAGAATTAATTATTAAAAATATATTAATAATAATTTAACTATTATTTTGTTTTTGTATTTTCTTATTCTAGTCAAACTAGTGGTTATTTCACAACGGCTAGTTGGAGTTTCCTATCTATTTAAACTGGGTCTTAGATTAGATTTCTCATCTTGTTTTGATAATGAACCACATTGGCTGGTTTGAAAGCGCATGACAAAATCTGCTTGAATATAATTTTCACCAAAAAAATTTATGCATAATTTCTATAACTCTTTATATTGATCATTTTGAAAAATTAAAATCCTCGAGAAAACAAATGATCATTGATCATTAATATGATTCATGCTCAGTTGATCATGATGTTGATGGTGTGCTACTCTACTATTTATTCTTTAGTAAAATGACTTATAAGATTAATTTGTTTGAATCTTCAACTTATATATAGCAAAGAGGGTTTTGAAATAAGTCAATTTAGGTTCCCCACATATTGATATAAATATTCTCTAACCGAATAAAGGGAGAGGATTTATGCACCTTGCCTTGTACATGTCTTAGGAGCACATAATCATAATTAAAGGTGACAATCTAAGGACGTACATTGATACAAAATGATATCATGTCAACCCTTGTGAGAACTATTACTTTCTTTCCACATAAGTGAGACTTTATAAAATTCCTATTCTACAAATTCCCATCATAATAATTGCACGATTCTCGTTAATATTTTTAGTGGGTGCCAACATAGGTTAATATTATTCTAATTACATTATGAAGTATGTACGATTGGGTAGTTTTGTTTTATTCATTTTAAATTTATAATTATAATGTTCCGTGTGCGTGATTTAGTTAGGATAAGAAACGGTCAGATATATAATAGGAGATTATGTAATAATGTTAATGAGATTGTTTTTTATTATTTTTATATAAAGATTATGATGATAATGATGGTGGTTAACGTCTATTGAAACCAATCTTTAGTTTATTGGACTTAAAGAAAAGTGTTATTTAATTTGATTTAAGATTTTATTCCTACGGATATGGTTATCGGAGTTATGTTATTTCATTATCGCTTATTTATTTATTTGTAATTTATATAAACATTTTAAAATTATTTTATTTAATAAAGATTATATTCACATCATAGTTATGTAAATTAATTATATTCGTATATAGTTATCATAATTATGTTATTTTATTATTGGTTATTTATTTATTTCTAATTTATATAAATATTTTAAAATTATTTTATTTAATAATTTAATTATCATATTTTATGATTTATTTTGTTTTAAATTTCAAAATTTATTAGTTAATATTTCTTTGTATTGGTAGATATAGAAAAATAAAACTATACAGAAAGTGATGATGACTTACCATGATTAGTACTTACAACAATTCTTGTGATTTATATATATTTGTTGGAAAGCATGTATACTGATGTATTAAATTCTTGTTATGATGCCCTTGAATTATGATAATATGTTGTATTGGCATTATTAAAAGGATTAATCTTTCATAGAGTGAGAAAATGATAAAAAGGTAGGGAAACATACTCAACGGAAATGTCTTATGTCTTAAAAAAGTATCGACAAAGAATTTGTTTATGAAACATACTCAACAGAAATGTCTTATGTCTCAATAAAGTATCGACAAAGAATTTTTTTATGCTTCTCTCCATCAATCCCTTGAATCTAGGCAAGTGATATAATGGGACAAGTTTGCATGTTGTTTTACACCCAAGTGTTATGACTAATTGAGATAGAATTTACAAACTTTTTGATGAAAAATATGTTTATTTCCAGAAAATATAAAGCAATAATTAAAGTTTTGATTAATGTATATAGAAATATAGCTGAAATTTCATTAAAAAAACATAAAAATAAAGGTTGTACACACGTTTATCAATAAACGAATTTAAAAATAAGACTTTAATTAGAAGCGGAATAATCAATTTTATGGAGCCTTATGACCACAAAAACTATAGAGCCTTAGCTGTGAAACAATTTTATAGAAATTAAGAGAAAAACAGTGGGTAAAAATAAAAAACTATATTAGAAGAGTGCACAATAAAAGAGGCAAAAAATGGTTGATTTATTAAGTAAATGTCCATGAGTACAAGATAACACAATGGCATATTCTTGCAAAAAATATTTGGCCAAACTAAGTTCTAACTATCTACAATGAAAAAAAAAATAATGTGCATATTCTCTAGGGGATCAATTCATTGCACCTCAGGCATATTACTCAAAGAATATCGAACATGCCTTTTATATCGAGACCAATAATTCCTAAGAATTCATTCATCATGGGTAAGGATATTATTTCCAATCTAATTACTTCTGTAAGAAACATTGACATGGTAAGGGAAAATATATATTCATGGGGAATAATAAAGAACTGAGTAGGAGAGCCAAATGAATCAAAATATTTGTGTTTAGTTTGGGAAGAGATTTTGAATTCGTAAAATTTTTGAATAGATAATCTACTTTCATTAATAATCTATTAGATAATCGTAAAAATAAAATATTGACTACTATTCAGAATTCAGTAGGAAAATTTATGATGGATTTATGCAACACAGGGAAATTATGGGATTTATGCAATTCGGATGAAAAAAATATTTTTAGTTCCCTCATTTTAGAAGATATTTTTCTTCCAAACGTCGAAGAGAATTTCAAATTTTGAAGCAGTTTGATCTCGAGATTGATCATATAGGATTTTCCAATTGAAAATACATACAAAATGATGAATAACTCATGGGAAGAGGCCAACATATTAGCGTAGATACAACACAAATAATTAAACATTTTCTTTTTCTAGTTATCGATTAGAGGATCTTATTTTCATGAATAGATATTTGTTCAATAAAAATGATGGGAGTCAATCCACGATGTTGAGAATACAAGAAATAAATTATGAGAAAACCTTTATACACCTTTAAGTGACTTGATATAATTATGGATATCTTATATTATCTGCAAGATTAATGGCCATTAGCACTGGTTAAGTTTAGACGAGACCTTCTAGCAACAAATAAATTACATGAGTTTCAAGTTACCTAAAATTATGTGCTCAAAGGTTGAGTGAGATTTCCTTTTATACTATATCTTACCTTTGAAAATAATCTACTACCACCTTTGGATCAACATTTTATAACTCACATAAAAATGGAATTGGAAGGAAGGAATGAAATTAGGAATTGTTCAATGGATACCTCTCCTCACATTGTTCTCTCTCTTTCCCTCGTAGGCCCCATCCTCTTTTATAGTTCTTCAAAGTAGTTTGGGTAGTTGAACCTCTCGAAGTTCGTTGGGGTTTAATTTCTAATCAAGTTTTGATTAGAGAGCGAGAGAGGGCTTTCTAAAGGAGAAAGTTAAATTAAATTAACTTTTAAATTATGTTTTAATTTCCTAGTAGGTGGAACCCTCCTAACCCATAAAATTTTAAACTTCTTAACCATATATATACATTTTTATCATAAATGGAAAAATCCATGATCCATGCACATTCAAATATCTAAAGTTAATGTATGATTTAAATCACATGAAATTATTAGTCCCAATTCTTCTCGTACCTCCCAAACTTAAACCTCTTTATGTCTCACATTTAAAAATAAAAATGAATTTAACTATCAACAAAAATCATGTAGATACATCTCCAAAAATATAAGCCACGTGTCATAAAAACTGAAGAAATAAAGTGTTGTCCAAAAATATGTGTTATGTTAAAAATTTGTGAATATTGTAGCACAAATGAAGGAAGGGCCAGAATATACATACTTAAAAATAACATATAAACTGTAAATGTCATGTCACTGAAAAAAAAATCAAGATACTATTCCCAACCATAAGAAATAGAAAACTATCACTGAAAATCATGTTTATTATGTGAGGTTTCTTTTCCTTTCATTTTACTTTCTTCCTATTGTTCTGACCTATTATGTTGAGCCTATGAGGTAGCAGAGTGTGAGGAGCCATGGGATGAAACTGACTTAGTTACTTGGGATTTATATTTTCCTTTACTAATAGCAAGTTGAGGAGATTGATTAGCAGGTCGGAATGACTGCGCCTCTAGTTGGGACATAGGATTAACTTGTGAGGTAGCAGAATATAGATGTTGTGATGGTTAGATAAAAGGAGAAGGTGGCGAAGGGGGTAAAGGAGCTATAGGCCACCCTTAAATAGGTTATTATGGATAGGGAAACATGATTTTCTGCTAGCCATTGTTGGAAAGGACAACCATTTGTGTTGAAATGTGTGTGGCTACAGGATAACAATACTAGGTCGATTGTGAATGGAGGTCTAAGGGACCTGCAAAATGGGTTGGCCGGTGAGATGAACAGTCTCGACATTTAACAATTGTCTTAACTCATGATAGTCGTCATCAAAGTGGATTGATAGGCTTGGCTTCAAGTTCCTTCTTATACCAAGGCCCCTTCCTTTCTTGTCTCTACTCGACTGAAAAACTCATATTGTCCAAATCATTTTATCATGTTCATCTTAATAAGTGAAGAACAAATAATTTAAATTACTCTTTATTTATGAAAAACAAGAAAATTAAAGAAAAACATAGGAAAATGTATTTGAGGTAAGGCATATGAGCTCGTGTGTAAATTAATAGAATGGTATTATTATGGGAGACCGAAGCATAGATAGGTTATGGGAGATGATTAATATACAACAAGGCGAAGATGTGATATTTTACAAACATTTGATGTTTGAGAATTACAAATTGAAACGGATATCTTTATAAAAGAATATAATGATTATATATAGCCCAACAAACAAGTGATTAACATAAAACCAAAATCATCATGCAAGATTTAATGGGTTGCATTTCATTATGAAAGAAAATGTACCTTATATACATTTTTTTATATATTTTGAACTGTTGAAGGACTCATATAGTTGCAGTTGCTTTGGTTAAAACAAAATGTGATGCATCGATTGACTCGGACCCAGACGAAGGAGAAAATGTTAGTCATGTATGTGGAATAGAGGATGCATGCGCGTGCAACATTAAAGGGTAGTACACCAGGCCACCGAGTGAGCAAACTATTTATAAAATCTCAGGTCGAGCATTGGAGCAATAGTGGCATAAGTATTATGTAAAAATAGCGAACTATGTTTCGAGCCCCTACGTAATATGTGACTACCATTTGCAAATGTTACAACTCGAATTCCCCGGGCAATACAACTGGTCCAAAAAACATGTAATATTGTATGTCATTCTTTTAATGGAATGAGTCCACTGGCCCTTTTGATCGTGCATGGCTGCCACAAGTATATCTCATAACCGTAAAATTTACCAGAGTCAAGTGGCATATTGCATAGTAAATAATTCTTTAACCCTTCAATCATGCCGCCACATCATAATGTTTTAACCATAGTATTGATACCATAATTCATGAAATGTATGAATGTTGCATGGTATAAATAATGCATGTTTGCAACACCAATATGCTAGTGAATATTTCAAAAAGGGCAGGTTAGATTGTGTGTTTGTCAATCCTCTTTAAAAAGAACTTTTACCCCAAAACATCGAGTTCACGCAAGTTCGATTCTGTGTGTTAATCCCCTTTAAACAAACTTTCACCCCTAAACATCGATTTCTATCACTTCATGTGTTTAGAGAAGGTTTAGTATATTATAAACTTAAAATTTAGATGTATGCCTAGAATTATTTTCCACTTTTGTCCTCATTTATCATTTTCATAAGAATGAATTTATTATTGATGCTAAACATAATCAACACCTAAGCATCTTATGTAAAATTTGAAGCATTGCAAGGTTTCTCTTCATAAATAATTCGTATGTTATGGTAATTCCTTATGATGCCATCTTAACGTAGGTAGGGTCCCAACTACTAGTATATTTTTTATTTTCATGATTTAATTTGTTTGTTAAGGAGAGAGACTTAATTAGGGTAAGGCACTGCAATGATTTGTGAAAAAAACTTATTGATGTATGTCGATATTAGCAACTCCACAAGGTGGTTTTCACAGAGAAAACCATAACTCTGAAATTTTTGGTTATTGAGAATTAGCTTTGACGGTGAGTGAGCAGGATACAAGTTATTATTAGGGGATAGTAATCAAGGGATGCAAGAGGTGGGACAAAGAAGACAGAACCTAGGGTGATTTGTTGCATGTTACAATAAGGTTTGGCATAGCTTCTTTGCAATCCATCCCTTCAGTGGAAAAAATTGTTTCTTGTTTCCTACATTAATGATCTTGTTGTTCACAAATTAAGGATATAAACACACAAATATTTTCAAATATATATGGCTTAAAATAAGTCATATGATAAAGGGGTCTTGTCGTCTTCTTAATTATATTTTCCAACTGTACTCAAGGTATAAATATATATCATCATTTCCATCACAACAAGAACTCAGAAAATCAAAGCTTTGGAATAACATAAAAGACAAAAACAAGTTTAAGGAAACATGAGTTAACTTGCAAGGAATATGAAAATTAAATTAAATAAAAAAAAGTAGCAAAATTACTATAAAATTTGAAAATAGTTGTAAAGGAGGGCCAATAAAAGAAAAGGCGAAAATTAAAAAAAAAAAAAAACTTAAAAGTATTTACAAACAGGGGAGGTGATTTTGATGATTTATCCTTGTTATACTTCTACGTATGGCTTGAGATGAGAGCCATTTGTACTAGAGGACAACATACGACCATATTTTCTTTTAAGAGATATGAATTAGGTCCAACTATAGAAATAATTACAAAGGAACCAATCCATAATTTCTATAATTTATGATGCTTTCCTTTATCTGCATGTGCGGAATCCTATAAGAGTAATTTTTGATTGACAATAAAATTGACATTTTTAGATTTCTTATCAAAGTATTTATTCATTATTTGCATTTTTCATTTAATATTATCAAGAAAATGATTTCATTGTTCTTAAAGTGATAACAATGTCAAGAATCCTTGCGGAATATTAGTAGAATTAAGATCTACGGCTTGCATGGTGAGACGCAAAGAAGTCAATTCTAGTTCAACATTCATAACTTCCTTTTCCCCATACATTAGCTTAAAGGGGGAAAAAATAGTGCTCGATTCTACAATTATAAGATCATCCCAAAGAGCATATTTTAATAGATTATGCCAATTGTAAGGTTTATCATTTATGATTTTCTTCAACATTCAAATCATATTTCTATTAGTAGTATCTTCTTTCTCATTACCTTGAGGGTAATAGGTAGAAGAATTAGAATGTTTGTTCCTGTATTTGTCACAAAATTTCGTAAACCATGCAAAGATAAAATTTTAACCACTGTTAGTAATTTGATCTAAATGGATATGAAAATGTGAGAGGATATTGTTTTTTAGAAATTTGATGACCTGCTCATCCGAGACATTCTTTAGTGGAACATCCTCTTCCCACTTTGCAAATTAGTCAATGAAAATGTGAATAAATATGTGTCCCATGGACGAGGGTGGATTAATTAGACCAATAAAGCTGAGGCCCCACTTGGAGAATGAAAATTCTAGAAGATAGGATACAAAGGCATAGAGCGAAACTTTTCTTTACCAGTGTGTTAGTATGAATCTTTTGTCGAAGTGTACGAAAAAATACCACTTTAGCTACGCATAACTTATAGCCCTAAAATCAAATGTGACTGCCAATATCTTCAAATTTGCAGTTAGTTGATCAAGACAATTGCTGCAAAAAACTAGATCTATGCATAAAGAGACATTAAGCAGTAAAAATAAGGTTTTGCTCCATACATCCAATAGACAAGACAAGAACAATATTTTTTGAAAGAATTTTTTCTATTAAGGGCACTTGAGAGGAAAACAAGAAGGTGTTTCCAATTCTCCTCAATGGGATGGGTTCTTGGAAGTCCTCAACACTTCAGATCTAGCATTTCTCTTTCCTGTTGGTGTAGAAAACCCAAAGAAAGATAGAACTCAAAGGGAGCTCACACAGCAAATAATGCAAATATGACAATGATAATGGCTCAAAGTCAGACCAAGAGTATAGATCCAGAGTGATCTAATAGGCAACAAAAGGTGAAGAATGGTAGGAGAAAACCCTCCTATTTATAACAAAATATTGGGGTCATTCTAGATCTTGGTGCATGATTAAAATAACATTAACCAAATCTAGATCCACCTTTTACGGAATATTTTATTATATTTGTTGGAGGGAAAAAGTATTTGACTTGGGTCAAATCCCTTTATTTGGAAATAATAAATAAATAAATGATTTATTTATCATTTTAAGGAAGTGGTTGAAAGATAATCAAATAAATAATGATTTATTTAATTATTTATGGGTGAGTTAGTCATATTTAACAAGGAATATTATTTAAATAAGATTTAAATAATTATTCCTAGGAAATAATAAGATAAATAAAGATTTATCTAATTAATTTCTTTATTTTGGGTTAAACATGACTAGGAATAATAATTAAATTATTGTTTAATTAATTATTCCTTGAGGAAAATCAAACAAATATAGGTTTGTTTAATATTTCCTTTTGGGGTTTCCTGTTTAGACCATAAACAACCTAATAAATGTGTTTTGTTAAGTTATTTTGCATAGTGAAAGCAATTTTACTTAGGGTAAAATTGGTCTTACATGGTGTACTTGGGTCCATCTAATTGTAGTAGGTTAGATGACCAAAAAATGGTGTAACAGATTGCCCCCCAGCGTGCGAGTGTTAGGAGAAAATCGTATGACTGAAGTACGTTGTAAGAACTCAATCACCAGACATCAAAAGGGAAGTCAAAGAGAGAAATGTAAGGTAGACTAATGTGCTGAAGAACTAGACCCTGAGGAGACGAGACTTGCAGGTGCAACAAGTCTCTTTTTATGAGAGAGTACCTGTGCTAAAGGCGGCGGGGGAGGCATACCTATGCCCGTCGAGACAACGTAAAAAAGAATAGTGTGTCCAGTAAACAAGGGACCGAACCATAAAGTACAGCCGGCATAAACATGAGCCAGATAAAAATACAATGAGGGATCCCACATACATGCTGTGCCTGGGATAACAGCCAGGACTTATACAATAATATCTGAGTACATGAGATAAAAATACAACCCAAATGCCCCCTATAAGTGGGGAAGGGCTCACAAAATCTAACTGATACATGCAAATCAGAGAGGCGCTGCAAACGGCTAAGGCCGACATCATCAAATATATGGAGCTGCATCGAAGGCTGCAATGAAGAGGTCATCCGGGTATGTGGGGGGCTACCTGCAGGGCCACCCCCTCATGAGGGCTAAGACATCTCACACACACCCGGGAATCACCAATAGCTGCTGCTGCATCACTGAACCATCAGGCATACGGATCTCGATCATGCTGAAAGAAGCTAGAGTGGAGAAACAATCAATTCAAAGGGTAATGAGAGATCCCTTTGCCTGATCCGAGGCACCGAACAAGAGTGGAAGCTGGAACCAAGGTACACCGCCCTCTAGACCTGTCTTCTGGAATGAAGGAGCTGATGTCGATAGAAGGAGGTCCACCATAGGTGAGGCACTCAACTAAGGCACGAGAGAAAATAGTAGGACAACGGACAGACTAATGCCAATGATGATGATGGAAAGGAGGGGACTGAGTAGCGAATGGACGACTTCCCTTGCTAGAGCATAAAGGGCATGAATGACATGGCAGCGACTAAGACAATATCATAAGGGATAGGGGTCAGTGGGACTAAGGCCATAATGTGCGACACAAGAGAGAGACCAAGCAATGAAGGAGGGAGGACTATAGCGGGGTGCAAAGGGATTTGGGATAGACTCCATGAATGCGATGATGACTCAATTTGGATGCTCTAAACAAGGGCGACTCGATGGTGCTGCCACATAGTAAAGGTCCCATGGGGGACCACGAAAACATGAGTACAAGATGGTATCTCATGACGAAAATCGACACGAACAAAGACAAGTATGGAGGCAAAGTGGTGCCCTAAGCACAAGTGTTGTAAGTGAGGAAATTCGATTTTAGGGGGAGGTGAAGTGACCCATCTTGGAAAAAATGTGGCCCGGTGAAGTATCCAATCACAAAAATCTAATAGATACCCATTTGAGGGCTCGGTGAGAGCTTTCCAACGGTGCAGACGGTTTGTCAAACGGAGCTAGGGTGTGGTCGCAGCAGGCGAAAGAAAAAACAAGGGTTCTCTTTTAATAAGGCAGTTTTCCCTCCAAATTCACTCATTTTCTAGTGTTGCTGTGGTGAATGTAGAGAGGAGAGAAGGCCCTAAATCTTGCGGCGAGTGTAGCGGACAAACTGACCATTGGAATCGAGATCCGTCAGTTGCAGGTAAGAGGCCTAACCTTACTCTTTCATTTTGATGGATTGAAAGTTCAGATTAGGGCCCAGAATCTCAGGAACATACCCTCTTTCACCTCTACGGCCAGGTCGCACTTTTTGGGCCAAAACCTGTGACCTGGGAAGCAGGTTTTGAGCCAAAAACTGCGGTCTGTCCCAGGATTGGGCAAAAAAGTGCGACCTGGAGGATGAATGAGATTTCAGTGCTGTTTTAGGGCTGAGATGTGGGTTTTTGTGATTGGTTATAGTGTTTCCTATCTGTATACTGACAAAGATAATGTGTTTTTGCAGATATGGCAGATATGTGAGTTACCTGGAGAGAGAGATACCTGGGTACATTACGGTCAGAGATCCAGGCAGATTAGGGTGTCCGTCATGTATTGGCCAGATTTGGGGTTCTGAAGTTTTTGGAGAACCCTTTGATGAGAGCAGGGGAACCCTTGTTGGCCCGGATTGTCAATTATTGGGATCCAGATCATGAGGTCTTTGTAGTGCAGGGGCATAGGATCGAATTGACAGTCCAGGATCTGTATTTCCTGACTGGTCTCCCGCCACTTGGGATGGTGGGAAATACGCAGCCAGTGTTACCGTGGGGGCGGAACATCATGGAGTTTGTGGAGCGACATTGTCGACCGGGTCTCCAAGTCAAAGGGACTCGGATACCGATCGGGGACCTAGAGAGATTAGAGACCCGTGCAGTGGCCGCAGCGGTGCTGCAGATCCTAGGCAACTAGGTGCTCCACCACATCACTGGGGGGTAGATGATGATTATGGAGAGTGTGTTGAGTGGGACCGACTATGGGTGGGCCCAAATGATGTTGGTGTCGTTAAAACGACAGTTGTCACTTTGTAAGTGGAAAGTGAACCACGATTGCTCGTATGGGACTTTATTTTTCTCCTTCTTTTTTGAGAAGATATCGACCTTACGAACCCGTATACAGCTCCCAGATGGGGGCCCAAGATAGCCCAGGATGCATCGGTGGGGGAGACTATTGTGTAGAGGAGGAGGAGGGGTGGTCGGATGGGTGTTTCGACCTAAGTTCTTTGCTCATTGGGATCAGATGCCGTTATACATAGGTGACTATCCCTATAGTGGGATGAGTTATTGTGGGGATCCGGACCTACCACTTTCGCCTGGTCAAGTATGGGGACCCAATGGTAAGTGACAAGTGACTACTCTGTTTTGGGCATGTTAAAGTTATTGAACAGTAGATAGGGTACTGATTCATGTACTTTTGGTATGAAAATATAGCTCCGGTAAAACCGGCCAGATATATGGGACAATCGGCAGCATCAGGAGCTGCAGGCCCGAGTGGATCGAGAGTGGCACATAATGAGGATGCGGCCGCCCTCCTGGAGGACATCCGCCGTAGATGCGAGAGGTTGCTGACTGGTGTTCTAGAGCGCAGGTGGCAAGACTTAGACGACCAGTACATAGAGCCATGTATTGGTCTACCCTCGGAATGGCGGGGTGTCATGCGGCGTAGGGCGATGGCCGGTCAGGGGATACATGATCTAGAAGCTGCAAGAGCAGAGCCATTGGCTCGGGATCCGCCAGATAGTGATTAGGTGTGGGACAGGTGGTGCCCCTAGTGTGTATGTAGGGACAAGTGGTGCCCCCCAGTTTTGAGTTTTTTGTAACATGCTATGGGCATGTCATATGTATCAGAGTAGATGGACTCTAAACACATGTTTTGCGACACATATTATGGATATGCATTTTTTTTAATGATTATCAATGTTATTGTCTTGTATAAAATGCGTGTGATAAATGCCAATCTAGAACATGGTTTGCAATGCTATCTACATAGTGATTTTGTTCTCGAGGTACATGGTTGAAAGTTATGGTTTTGAACTCGCAGATCAAGAGTTTCACTCGTAAATATCGTCTAAACAGCACATGATTATGCACACGATAGACACCATTTAGTTGCATGACAAGAAGTAGGGAATATAAATGAACATGCAGGTGGAGGATGCGATGAGAGAGGGCATCGACTAAAAGTCCACATACTGCATCATATTCGGCCTGATTATTGGTGGCAGGACCAATGCAGACCCCGTTTGAGAGAACAAGGGCATGCAAAGGGGTGAAAATGGCCCAACCTGCCGAGGCTAGATTCCGGGAGTAATGACTTGCACCATCGGCGTAACCGATATAGGGTGTGGACGGGAGGTCCTGCGGAATGGTGTTACAAGACAAAAAATGGGAGGAGGAGGAACAATGACGGCAACGTGAGTGTATAGTAGACATCGTGTGGAAACTGCGGGAGGGAGTGCAATGGGCAGGATGGCTATGACTCATATACGAATTAGATGGTGGTATATGAGGGTTATAGGAGGTATGGCTGGGACTCGGGCTGCGGGTTTCAACATAGATAGGGGTGGTGTTATCCCGTTTATGGGTGGAAAGGATGAGGTCATGGGTGCAGAAGGCTTCCAAGAGGGCATCTTGACAGGAAAAGAGGGGATGACGAGAGGAAGGGAAACCACATGACGCGGCAAAGCTACCTAGATCATCTGTATAGGAAGAAAGGCTAACATACGGATTGTCATGGGGGATGACATAGGAACAGATAAACAGATGGTCAAATGATGTTAAGCCCAGGGTGGTCACTGAAGGGGGATCGAGTGAAACAACAGGGGAGGAAGCAAAGGGAATGTTCTCCAAAGGTCTCACAGAGGATGATAGGTAGAGAATGTTGGTAGTAGACTCCGTCATCTGGACATCAGGGGGGGGGGTGTCAATGGGAGCAGGGGTATCCTCAAGCTGACCTGAAGCATACTGCGCAAGTATGGGTGAGGCGGACTGATTTTGTTCAACCTCATACTCTCGAACTACCTCTAAAGAGGCGTGGTAATGTGTCAGGTGAGGAAAATGGTGGGAGTAATGGCCATGGACACCGCATAAAGCACAGGGTTTGGGGTGACAAGGTGGGGTAGCGGCTGGAGGGTCAAGGTACCAGACGGGTATGCCCAGGGTCAAGTTAGGGAGAGAGAGGGTGGCCATGACAGGGACCGTATAGACTCTGGGAGGGGGAGCCAGGAAAGGTATCTGACCAGCGGGATAATGACCAGGAGGGATGGATCCGAGATGGTTAAGGCCTGGGGGAACCGACCCAGGAGGATAGAGGGGTTCAGGGATACCAGCTGTAGGAGAAGGGCCAGAAGGAGGAGGTCCGACTGGCTGAGATCAATGGCTAGAAGTGGGTTGCGGTGGGCGAGGTTGAGTTTGAGGTTTCTGACTAGCCAAAGCGGGTTGCTTAAGGGCAGCCCGAGACAATTGCATCATGCAAACATTTGATAAGATGGGATCGGAGATAGGAGGAGGAGGGAGACCAGGGAAAGTTCCAAGCAAAGAGGAGTATTTGTAGACGCTGGGGGAGACACTGGTCAAGGAATCGACGGTTTTCTTATTGGCTACAAAAGAGATGGTCGTCTCAGGGGAGGTCTGAGACTTCGGCTTGTGATAAGTCAACTGGTCGATGGTGACTATATTTCCATTGTGAGGAAAAGACATCTTGCAAAAAACCGCGGATGGGACAGCAGACATGGCATAGGTGTAGCTTCACCCCAATAGAATGTTGTAATCTAGAGGGGCGTCGATGACTTCGACGTCAACACAAACAGTCTTACCCGCAAGAGTGATAGGACAATTACGGAAGAGGCCAATGGGCTGGGAGGCGTGGCCATCCCACGCTCGAAGGGTGATCGTGGAAGGGGCCAACTCAGGAGATCCGAGTTACTTCCAAACCGAAGCATACATCACACAAGTGGACGCCCCCGCATCAATTATACACCGAGAAATGTTAGCGTTCCGGATTTTGACTGGGATTTGGAAGGCTACGGTAGCAGGAAGGGGAGGATGTTCTGATTGATGGGCGTCGAAAACAATCATTTGGTCATCGGCAGGATCCACAGCGCCCATGTCAGATATTAGAGCCTTCTTTTGGGAAGGGTGCGATTGGAGGAGTTCCAATGTGGAAATGGTAGCAGGAGACTGCGCCAAATCATCTACTATGCTATACGAATGAGCAGCTCGGTCAGGAGCAGCATTTCGGCGTAATGGTCCTTTTGGAATCTTGGTATGAACCTCAACTTTGGGTTGAGGGATATGTAAGGGACCATTGGATGTCGAAAGAGGCTCGGTAGAACCTGAAGAAGGGGACTCAGAGGCAGACTGAGCGGGAGGCTTGGGGTATTGGCGAGATCGAGTTTGAAGGTTAAGGTCGACAGTTGGGGATGGAGCAGAGTTCATCATGAGGATCTGGTAATCGGAGGAACCAGAAGGGGAACGTTGAGTGGCGACCTGTCCGTCAGGTGGTTGGGTAGCCACGAATACTTGTTGGGGGAAAGGATCGGTAAATACAGCCGGTTGAGCAGTGGCCACATTAGGGGGAGCATGAGGGGAGGCATGTTGTCCTCGCAATGTGGCTTGAGACTCCCACATCTACCGCATCTATGGTAGAAGGGGACAATCGTGAGTGTAATGACCGTAAAAACTGCAACACGAACAAGGCTTATTTGTGCGAATAGGCATGTTCGCCTTGGGCTGAGTGCCCTGTTGCTGGTTAGTAGTGTTAGGGTCAGTACCTTGAGGATTGGGTCCACGAGTACCAGGGGCAGATTTATTTTGATTGCCACTCTGCCTTCTTTGAGAGGAAGGGGGATTAGTCGCGCCCTGCTGTGCAAATACTTGCCCTGGGGGGGCTGTAGGTGCTGTTTTTGGGGTTGAGAAGCCAAGGGAGGTGGAAGTGCATATGCTGGAGGAGCTGGAGCACCAGGCTGTGGATAAGGATAATGGTTAGGTTGGGCAACATTGAGGTAATCAGGAGGTTGGGCAAAAGGAGGAGGCATGCCGTATCCTGGATACATGCTACCTGGAGGGGGAAAAGTGCTAGAGGTGCTGGCCCCTCCCGGAGGGAGACCATAACCCATAGGAGGTTGAGCATACGGATGGGAAAGGGCTCCAACGATACCGTCGGTGAAATGAGATGCCCCCGGGGCGTTAGCGCCACCGGGCCTGGGGAGGTCAGGAAGGATGGTATAAACATAACCAGACTGAGCATAGATCAGGTCATATTTCAAGGCTATTTGGAGGGCGGCTTCTTCGGTTTGAGGGAAATGAGAGGCGACATCTTTGCCAATGGGAGGTAAGAGAGTTTGAAGGAACCAATCCATATAAACCCGATCTTCGAAGGTGGGAGCTCGACATAGGCTCCGTCTTCTCCACCATTCCTGGACATGAGTGGAAAGGCGGGTCGAAGAGGTTTGACGGAAAGAATTCAAAAGCTCTGTACCAATGTCGTATCGGAGAGGGAGCTGGAAATAAGATAAAAAGGCGTGGGAAATGGTTGCAAAGGTGGTATGGGAAGAGGAGGCTTGGTCAACATACCATTTAGAAGCTTCGCCCGTAAGCGTGCGTTGGAACAACCGAAGACGGATGGAATCATCGGTAATGGAATTGGAGGAACGCCACATGTGAAAAGATCGGACATGGTTGGTTGGATCTTCTCCAGTAAGGCCTTCGAACTTAGGGATGTCGGAGGGGAGCTTGGTTAGCATAGCAGGCCAACCAACATCTTGGCGGATAGGGTCATTGATCAACTGATTGAGATCGGGGAGGCTGAGGCCTGCCATGTAAGGGAGAAAAGGTGTAGCCGAGGTAGTTCCTGTGGCATCTCCGCTAGTAGTAGTCCCGAAATTAGGGCCAGGATTACCGCTAGCGTTAGGCCCTGGACCAGACGTGGTGAAGGTGACAGGGGGAGAACCAGAAGTAAAAGGAGAACCCAATGAATCAGAAGAGGAGTCAGAGTGCTGACTTGGAGGAGGACTAACTCGACGATGATGGGAAGGAGTAGGTCGACCGATCGGAAACTGAGGGTGAAGGCCAAGAAGTCTCCGGGATGTGTGCCTTGGGGGCACAATGTTGACAACACAAACACGGCACAAGGGGAAGAAGAACGACCAACAAAGGCAGGGAGGTGCAGAATCAAGTGATTACAATGTCGAGACAAGGGTAGAAAGGTGCAGTGTCAATTGATTTTACAATGTTTTAAAGTCTTTGCCTAGCAGTGGTAACCAGGCTCTTCTTCGCTTAGGGTGAGTGTGTGGTGTGCGTTAATTTTAATTTTTAAACCCTGACGTTTTGAGAGAAAAAGAAAAAGTGTGTTGTGTAACTGAAAATAAATCTGTAGAGAACAGTATATGATGCTGAAATAATAGAAAATTAACAGCTAACAATGCATCGATCTAACCCAAAAAGGTGGGTCTCTCAAAACTAGTCTAACAGAGGGAAAAAAAAAAAAAAACTAGCCAAAACACACTAAAAAGAGGCCAATAGATCTAGGGTCGAGAGGGACAGGGATCTAAAGGAGAAATCTACTGAAAAGAGGTGTAGAACACAGCCAAGAGGTAGAGGCAAGGTGGCTGGAAAAAAGGAGGAAATCAACAAAAATCAGAAGGGACAAGGAGGAGGCCCTAAAGGTAGATCCAAACAAAAATTTAGGAGGTGATTGGAAAGGGACAAGAGCTGATTAAAAGGGATCTGAAAAGGAGGGACCAGATCTGAAAAAAGGGGTGGCTGAAACTCTGAAAAAACAGACACCTGAAACAGTTAAAACTCTTCCACCAAAAGTGGAGGGTACTGAAGCCCTAGGGGGCTATTTTCCCACTTAGATGAGAAAAACATATCAGAAACCGGTCTAAACAGGCTGAGACAGAGGCTAGAAAACCCTGACAGAAGCTTCAGAAAAACCCAGAAAAATTGCAGAAAAATAGCAGAAAAATTGGCAGGTCGCAGGTTCTGACCTGTTTTCTGTGTAGGTCACAGATAATGAGCTGAAAAGTGTGACTTGAAGGCTAGGTCACAATTTCTGGGCTGAAAAGTGCGACCTGAAGCTCCGGGTGTCCCGGCGGCAGATTTCCGAAAAAGTTGTCATCTCAGTTGCGGCTGATGTCTGTCACCTACGCAATAGGTCCAGAAACATGAGGAAGTTAGAAATTTTAATGTTTTATGGTTTTATAGGTGAAAAACAACATAAAAATATGAAAAACAAAAAGTTGAAAAGAAACCCTAGGGTCTGAAGTAGCTGCATATGCAGGAATATGAAAAACGACAGCGGTCGTAATTGAAAACCCGTGTGGAGTCGCCAATTGTTAGTATGAATATTTTGTCGAAGTGTACAAAAAAATACCACTTTAGCTACGCATAACTTATAGCCCTAACATCAAATATGACTGCCAATATCTTCAGTTCTGCAGTTAGTTGATTAAGACAATTGCTACAAAAAACTAGATCTATGCATAAAGAGACATTAAGCAGTAAAAATAAGGTTTTGCTCCATACATCCAATAGACAAGACAAGAACAATATTTTTTGAAAGAATTTTTTCTATTAAGGGCACCTGAGAGGAAAACAAGAAGGTGTTTCCAATTCTCCTCAATGGGATGGGTTCTTGGAAGTCCTCAGCACTTCAGATCTAGCATTTCTCTTTCCTGTTGGTGTAGAAAACCCAGACAAAGATAGAACTCAAAGGGAGCTCACACAACAAATAATGAAAATATGACAATGATAATGGCTCAAAGTCAGACCAAGAGTTTAGATCCAGAGTGATCTAATAGGCAACAAAAGGTGAAGAATGATAGGAAAAATCCTCCTATTTATAACAAAATATTGGGTCATTCTAGATCTTGGTGCATGATTAAAATAACATTAACCAAATCTAGATCCACCTTTTATGGAATATTTTATTATATTTGTTGGAGGGAAAAGGTATTTGACTTGGGTCAAATCCTTTTATTTGTGAATAATAAATAAATAAACGATTTATTTATCATTTTAAGGAAGTGGTTGGAGGATAATCAAATAAATAATGATTTATTTAATTATTTATGGGTGATTTAGTCATATTTAACAAGGAATATTATTTAAATAAGATTTAAATAATTATTCCTAGAAAATAATAAGATAAATAAAGATTTATCTAATTAATTTCTTTATTTTGGGTTAAACATGACCAGGAATAATAATTAAATTATTGTTTAATTAATTATTCCTTGAGGAAAATCAAACAAATATAGGTTTGTTTAATATTTCCTTTTGGGGTTTCCTCTTTAGACCATAAACAACCTAATAAATGTGTTTTATTAAGTTATTTTACATAGTGAAAGCAATTTTACTTAGGGTAAAATTGGTCTTACATGGTGTACTTGGGTCCATCTAATGGTAGTAGGTTAGATGACCAAAAAATGGTGTAACACAGTGGCTTGTTAAAATCCTTCCAAATTTTCACATCTATAGGAATCTACAAATATTGTTGGCCAGTCAAAACCAGACCTCATGATATTATGTACAGTGGACTTAAAAAAAAAAATTCCACTAATATGCATTTCGCCAAAAGTGGAACCATGAGACATTGGAAAACGTTTATTAGCATATTCATCATTAACACAACATAACAATAATCCATCAAAATATATTTGAAAAATAATATTATTAGGGATAAGATATTTTAAATATTCTAAACACAACCTTTTGTATTGGGTCTTATCAAGGAACTCATGATACCTTTGATTTTTCAAATAATAAATCAAGGCATTGTACCAAGGGTGATCTGCAACGTTAATTTGATTATCATTATTGAAAACAAAGCAGTCATCTAATTATAGCTGCATAGCCCTCTAGAATGTGGAAACTATGTTAATCAAGCCAAAAGGTATTAGTTCATAAGAAAACTTACTCCACCGAGTGGTAAATGTAGTTTCTTACTTATCCACTTTTTTCACGTGAATATAGCTATAACCATAAAATCCATTGAAAAGGGACATAATTTGAGATCTTGCCACTTATTGTATAATATTTTCCATGTTAGGAAAAGGGAAATTGTACTTCACACTTTCTTTATATAATGAGTGATAATCTAGAGACAATTGTATGCCCCTATTTTTCTTTCTTACGGGGACCATGTTGACCACCCACTCAAAATACTTGAATGGAAAAAAAAATCGATCTTGAAGTAATTTATCTAGGTATTTTATAATAGTATATTTGATACCATGGTTGACTAGTCATTGTCTTTTCCTAACCGGTTTGGAATCTTCTCTAATGGGAATATCATGTTGAATGATGCCATGGCCAAAACCATGAAGATATTCATAAGACCAGGAAAAGACCTAAAAAATTATTTAAACAATATAATTAGATTTTCTTTCTCTTCTTTGGTACATTGGGCACCAACTTATAATATATTGGGATCCTCAGGGGTACCAATATTAACTGAAACTATTTACCCAATTTTGCGTTTAGATCCATCCCCACATATCTCCTTTGAATTAGGAACATCGCTTGGAACATTATGAATGAAATCATGTATACTTTCATCATCAGAGAACACTTTCCAATGCTTGTCATTGTTAGGAAGATCAGGTCTATAGAGAGATTGTAGAATACAATGATGCATTTTAGGTAATATTTGATGAGAGTGACTAACAATGTATACTACTAACCGATTTGTAAAGCAGTTAATTTCTATTCGTTTATGAGTAATACTAAAATCTATAAGTTTAGAGATCTTCTCCGAAGTAGTTTGAAAGTATATTTTCATGAGTTTATTATAAGGAAAATATATTTTCTTATTCAAATTGAAAACAAGTTTAGAGTCTCTCAAAGAAGTTAAATACTTACATACTAAGGTTTATGTTTTCTATATCCTTAAGAGGAACACCTCAAATTTCTGAATATTTTTAGTGCATTGAAATTTGAGACTAAATTCCATATGGGTGCATTTTACCATGAGGAGAATATAAGACAACACCAACACCATTACCTTCATCAGATGAGGCCCCATTGAAATGCAAAAGCAAAATTTGATCTTCTTGATGGGTCTTCGCAAGAGGAGGCATTTTATCTTCAATGAAAAGGGAATATACACCAATATCTTCTTCTACATAGTTAACATGTGGTTCAGATAAAAAATCAATATACATCATAATAAAACCTTCCCTATAAACGATGATGTTTTTACCATTTTTGGGTAAGGTCATATGTGTGCCATTGAATGAGATATATCTAATAGTTTCGACTTGTCAATCTCTATCTAAAATGATTAAATAGTTATACATTGGCATCTCCATAACCATTATGTTGAAAGTAGTTCTAATTTCAGGGTCAAAACATACAAAAAATGTAATATATTTAATTTTACCTATCGTTTCTTGTAACAAGTTGCTAAATTCAAGTACCTTTCTTGGAGTATCCTCTGAACATTATTGACCCAACTTTCCGTTATTACTTTGAGAATTACATTGGGCCCCGAACCTCCTTCAACCAATAAACAATGTGTTATGTTATTGTGTAATTTCATGGAAACATTGAAAGGAGGGGTTATGAGAGAACCTGATGGGTTATGAAAATAAAAGACTTTCTCTTGTTAGCCTTCTTCTTCTTATTTAATTCCCGGGGCATTAACTGGTGCAGGTACTTTACCCTCAAAGAAACACTTTAATTTTGTTTTTTGTTCAAGAATTTTTACCATGTCAAGAAAAGAGGCATCATCTTTGATGTTGGACATTTTCTTATGGATCTGAAATTTAGGTAGCATGGAGGAGGAAGAGTGAATAGAAGAATGTACATTTTGAGAGAAAAAAGTAGTATTTACAGATGAACATGGAATTGAGGAGTAAGAGGCATTCGAATTTTTTGGATTCTTAGAAGATTCATTTCTTGCATTGCAAGCCCTAAAAGAACTTCTTGTTTCAACGAATACAAATTATTCATTATCAACCCAATCAAGAGTTGCCACAATGGGATTGTGTTTTTTTCCAAAAATTCGCTCTCACACTTATTTTTATTTGTAAATATTTTACATTGTGGTATCGTTCATAGAAACAGCACCACAAGTGACACAAAAGAGAATTTGGTTAATACATCTGTCGAGCAACATGTACATACGTTGAGGGATAGGACTTAGGTAGAGATTGTGTCTTAAGTTTTCTTTCGTAAGATATCAATCTATTTCGCATGTCTTTCATGAGTTGAAGAATAAATTCTGTGTCATATTTATTTTCTTGACCTTATAAGGAACACCAATTATACATTGTTGTTGCTCATATTCTAAGTAGATTTGGAGTGTAGATTCGAGACTAGTGGCATTCTTCTCTTCTAATCACTAACGCCGAGGAGGAGGAAATGCACTATAATAGTGCATCATTACTACTTATTTTAAGGGCGTATTATTTCAGGAATCTGGTTATATCATTTAGTGAAATGGATATTGATGGGTCCCATGATTAGGCATATTTTGAGCTCCATTATGTTATCCTCCAACCTTTAAAACCCTTCTTTTCTCACATTAATTCACATTTTTTCCCATAATGTGATTAGTAATAAGATTAGAGGGTGATTTTCACATTGCATGACCTAATGTGATTAGTATGTAGGTAAAAGAAGGATTTTTGGAGATATTTACTATGCACGGGATTGGTGGAGACATCCAAGAGAATATAGGGGTTTTTCCACTTCATTAACACTCCAACTCAACTTGAGATCAAATATTCCTCACCAATAGCTTGAATTCACAAGCAATTGAGGAAACTTGGTGCATGTGAAGATAAAACAGAAACAAATCTACCAAATTTGATATTTGGAGGGGAGCCTTCCCCCTTTCAAGGGAGCTTCCCCTCAACTACTTTTTGAATAAATAAACCATCCTAAAGGCTCATAAGGATTCAATTTTTTGTTGAAGACAAGAGTAGCTACTGCGAGCCTCATGATTGGTACTATTATTTTCATATTTCATATGATGCATGTGCCTCTTATTTTATGTCAATGAGAAGTTCATTGTTGACCTGCATCTAAGTTATTTTAAGTAGGGATTATAGTACAAAAATTTTAGTTGAAGGTTTTCCTATCATGTCTATTATGAGAAGAGTGGTTTGAAGATCTGAAACAACTAACCAAAAACATGTGTTTATGATTTCCTGGAAACTTTTAAGTGTTCGTTTTTCATTCTTCTCCATGCTTGGTTCCTGAAATTAGAAGTTAGTAGCATTGATTTGGAAATTAGAATTTGTGTTGTAGGGTAAATATATCTTAAAAAAAATCAACTCATCCTTTCCATGTTAATTATTTTTCTTAATATTAATCATTTGATGCATGTGCTTGATTAGTTTGAAGGGATTGTGATGACTTGAAAGGGTGGGAACAATATTCTACATCCACCTAGACCAGCCCATCTCTATCTTGCACACTTCATATTTCTTACAAACTCCGCCACCAGGATCACTCTTCCACGGAAAATGAAGGACATCCGGGCATAAACTTTGGTTCAATATAGGCCTATGAGGGGTACTAAGCTTGGCTAAGGGGCTACCACACCCTTCATTCACCTTCCCTCACCTTGATCCACATTTATTCACGTTAAAGGTACCATTATTGTCCTAAAAAATCACTCAGACGCCCTCTTGTAGTAAAAAGGGGTTTCTTGTAGCAAAACAGGGCCTCCTGTAGTACTTCATGTAGTGGACCTGTAGCTTTGCTTACTTCAACTAGATTCACTCCACACTTTGACCCTTTCATTCTAAAATTGAATAATGACCCCCAAGCTCTAATTTCATGATAAAAGAAGATTCTAAGACCACTAAAATCCCATCCTTTACTCACTCCAAACATAAGATAAGAAGTATAATTAGATTTGGAATTTTTCCATAGTTGTGTTAAAGTGTAATGTTCCAAAATTTTCATTAAGTTAATTGGAACATTAATTTTTCTTTCATTTTAATGAAAAGAATAAAATGGGTAAGGGGGCCCATGAAGAAACATAATAAAAACTCCTAATGTGAAAAGGGGTCACTTAAGTGGCTTATTTGTCATCTCCTAGTGTGAAAAGGGGAAACTACAAGAAGACTGCCTGTCAAGTTTGACCAAGTCAACATTGCTGCCTAAAGAGGTGTAGCTTGCATGCGAATACAACACAATTTTGAGAGGAGGGATATTATTGGATGAGAGAAACCCTAATTGGTGGGGTCCATGGCAAGGAAGCCTCCTCTTGGCATAAAAGGGGGAAGGAGAGCCATTGCTCATTATGTTTGAGATTTCGATGTTGGTCTGCTCTCTCCATTTGTTCAATTAGGATAGTTGTGCTGCTTAGCACAAGGGAGATTTCCATTTAGGAGTTTCCTCTCCTTTATTAGGAAGATTTGGAGGACCTGTTCTTGATTCTCCTTACATCCAGGCTTGAGGCTAAGGTAACCATCTTTAGCTATAGCATTTTCCAGCTAGGAAGAAATGTTGAGTTGCTTGGGGTTGCAGTGAGGATTCATTGCCACCCACTTCCGAAGCTAGTTTTGCAGAGGAGGAGCTCATTATTTCTCTGGGAGATCAGTGAGGAAGATCCCAGAGCTTCATTTCAGATTTTTTCATTGGGCCATATGTTTCATCTCATTCCCAGTGTAGTATCTTCCCCATATTGCATTATTTTCAGAGGGCACTTGCAGGAAGAGTTCACATTGTGGATTGGAGGGTGTAATCTTCAGTGAAGGGAGCAGAATTTCACTTTGAAGATCATTGGAGGAGGTTTCTTCATCTTTTGCAGAATTTATATCCTTCTCCATTTTGTATTGTTATTTAGTTGTAGCTGCTACACTACACTCTGGCATTTTTCCAATTTGTACATTTTGGCCAATCCCTTGGAGGATTGTTGTAGTATTGTTTTCCGGGGTTGAGATCTTTCTCTCCCACTTTATTTGAGCTTGATATTGCTATATCATTGTGACTATATCAGTTTGTAGTCACTTCTCACTATGGAATGTGCAGTCATATCTTGTTGCTGGGTTGTGTAGCTATGCATTTTCACTTTTGCATGTACATCTGTCTTGGGGCTGATCTGGCCTATCTTGAAAGATCTTTTCTCAAGTTCTTCTATATATATTTGTAGCTGCACATAATATAATGGCTATGCTCTCTTCTTGCACCATATTTATTGATTTTTCACGGCTACTACCTGTTGGAGTTCATGTATTGTTGTAGCTCTCCCTTTTGAGCATTGTTTGAGATACCTCGGAGTGGAGGATCTGAATAACCCACCTAGGGTTATTTCTTTGAGAAAATATTCTAGAAGTGTAATTTATGAAGGGTGAACAAAGGGATCCCAGTCCCCTTTCAGCTTATTTTTGTATTGGCTTCCTTATACAGTGTCCCTCTAGACCTTATTATAGCAAATCCTCAAAAAAGGAACATTACAGTGGTGTCAGAGCTTCGAACTTGGCTCAGCCTGTGAAGTTTGAATAAAAAAGACAAAAGAGGTCAAGATGATGCAGAGGATGAGATTTCTCTCATTATTTTTTAGATCCAGTAAAGACCTCTCCAAGGATTTTGATAAAACTGAAAAGGGAGAAGAGGAAGGACCATGTACTTCCTACTTTCACCAAGGAGGAAAAATGGAGCATGAAAAACACTTGGAATTCAAGATTATAAGTGAGTATCTTGTTGAGTACTGAGAAAAACCTAGAGCCTTCTAAGAGACTCTATCTTTTCCACAATATATTCAACAAAAATAAGAGAGAAGACATCATAGCTATGGGATGATGAGAGGCAATAGATTTCTATTGTTCACATTCAATGGATCACTCACATGTGTAGCAGAGGTTTGGAAGAATAATCTAGAGGCTTTCTTCCTGCTACATCCTATAGTAGATAGAGAGGCTATAGAAGTTGCAGTGCTACACCTTGAGGGTGAAGCAAAGACTTGGTGGTTCAACCAGGCAGTCATGCAAGGGTTTCTACTCTTGCTGAATTTTCTCAAAGATTGATCAGTAGATTTGGTCAAAAGAGGGAGGAGCCCTCACCACCAATTGCAGAGGAACATACCAGCATTGTGATAGTGATGGAGAAGCAACCTTCATCTCAAGTAATTGAGACAGCCAATACTATTGAGGAACAGATTCTTGTAGCAACAAAAGTTTTTTCCAAATCTCTCCAAGGTATGCCTAAGTTTTTATCTCTAATGGAGGATTCTTATTATTCTTTGCATGTTGATTGTCTAGAGCAAGAAACTTTCACTACACTGTGCCATCATCTTCATATTACACCATTGATGTGTTCTGCACCACCATTGTGGTTGGGGTTTGGAAAATTTGTCATGGAAGAGATTGCATTGCAATGTCCCATGAAATGCAAAGACCAAAATCTATTTTGGGAAGATGGTAGCCCTTGTTGGGGGAATACCAAGATGCAGGATGAAGGGATACATCCACAAGGAGTTGAGTGGATGTGGATGGAAGGAAAGAGGATGGTGAGCCTCTTGCAAATCTATGACACAAGGCAGCAAGAGGCAATGCTGCGTTGGCTACTCCTGAGAGAGTTTGGCCAGCATAGGGCCTATCTTTCTTCACGAGATGTGAAGAAGGAGGAGGACTAGAAGGATACTTACACCATGGGGCAGAAAAGAGAATGGGTGCGTTATGATGATATGGCATTCTTCTTACCACTCATTATGTCACCATCACATATTTGGTATGGTGGGAGTATGGAGGAGTAGCAAACATTCTTGTTGCTCAGATTGTATTTGGATGTTGCAGGAGTGGGAGGAGGCACTAGCATCGTGCAAAGGGGATGCTCTTTGGCCTTAGATGCCCAAGTAGTACCTTCTTCATGGGAGGGACTCTATATGTGTAGCAACATGATGGGTAAAGTCTTTGACAAGATCCATGTCAAAGAGTTGAGCTTTGAGATGACAGTGGCCCTACCCCACAGGCCAACAACGCTGTCACTTAGGAGCTAGGATTACTTGTTGAAGTTTTCCCAAGACCACTTCACAAGTGATATACCTTGGAGGCATCTAGGAGATGAGGATTGTTGGCCAGATAAATCGTTCTTGTGGACAAGACCGATCTCTCTAGTGTCAGAAGACAATCTAGCAACAAACGAACAACTAAGTTTGTCTTTCTCTAAATATATTTATTTTACAAATAAATGTTATAAAGGTGTCAATCCAACCTTAGATCCAAATGCTTATTTTCAGTCATAGTGCTTCCATTGCATCAAAATCCTTTCGTTGCAACAAGAATCCTTCCATCGCAACAAGATTTCTTCCGTCGCAACAAGAGTTCTTTCATCCCAAGAAAGTGTCGTCTTTTGTCGACCTGCAATCACAAAAAAGCAAATATTAAATAGCACCTGTATAAAAAATAATTATAAAACATATCCATCATAGTGATCAATGAATCTATGAAATAAATGATCAAATGACAGCTTATTGAATTAAACAATCGAACGACAATTTATTAAGAAAAACAAAACTTGATTGTATTAATCTTAAAATATACAGAAGAACCTTACAACCTTAGCCTTGATGTTTGAAAGGCCTTCCCAGGGTCCGAAGCAAGAGTCTCCTCTACTTTGATAAGTCTTGCGCTCTTCCTCCAGGAGCATAAAGAGGTATGTGATCTTTCCTCTCAAAAGCTTAGCAGAAAGAAGTCTAAATCTCAACAACACTTCAACTCAATCACACATAAAGCTTGAACTCTAATTCTCAATCCCCAAAATCTAACCATTTAGGCTACCCAATGCCTCATTTTATAGAGTAGATGAGGAGGTTAGGATTCCACCTTTATAGGGATAGAATCCTCCTTCAAAGGGATAGACTCCTCACATCAAGGGATTAGTTCCTTAAGGTGAGGGATACATGCACCTTATCAAAGCGTACTCATCCCCAAAAATTATCATCTAGAACCTTATATAATTGACCTCAAATCAATTTTTTGACTTTACTTTCTCACCTTTTTTACTTTGAGGAGGGTACGCAAGCATTGCAAAGGAAAAATGTGTTCTAGAACGTAGGTAAGCAGTGTATTACCTGCGTACCCAAGCTAGGAACGCAGGCAAGCCTCATGTTACCTGTGTACCCAAAGTTTCAAAGATTTTTAGGGTTTTTCCTCCTGTTTTAGGGATTGACATGAGGAGTAAAGGTTGTAAGACTTGCATAGGAGGCATGTATGATTATTAATGAGCTCATACAGTCAGCAGAATGTTAAGCTGGCAGTTTTTAGTGTAACAAGGATGAGGGAGTAATGGATGGGAACATCCCTTACTATATTTTGATCTTCTTGGCTGGGGTTCACAAGCACAAGGGGAGATACCTACATGCAACATTTATGGATTCTCCTTTCATGCATTCTTATGCCTACTATTTATTGATGGAGGAGTCCACTTGGGAGGGCATCCTAATGGATTTATATCAGCATAGGGACATATGAACAACCCGAGAGATGATGAGATGGTTGGCACAACCACTACCCTACTCTATTGCAGTAAGGGAGAATGTTCACTTGATCCATTTCATCTCAAAGACCGTAGTACATGATGAGGGAGGTAACTATTTGCTTTATGTTTTGCACTCTCTTGTCTTTATGAGTAGCATATCATATCAAGGAGGATATTTCCTTCTTGCACATTTTTTTTTTTTGTAATTATGGTCAATTGCAGCAATTCTGATGGCCATCTTATGGGTGGATTGTGGGGGAAAGCCACGGGATTTTCCGTGTGCACCATTGGCACCAAGTTATGTTTTCATGATCTGATCTTGTAGGATGAATGTGGCAGAAAAAAAGTGGCTGAAAGGACACCTTTTTCACTATATATTGAGGCAGGCCAATGATTCCCTGCATTGGTTCCATGTGTGGAGCTATGTTTCACCTCCTTGCTCTCATAGATTTATGCTTCCATATTCAACTAGTAGAATGTTGGACATGGGAGGCACCATTGGAGGAGTGGCACAAGATTTGAGGATGGCCATAGGGAGCATGATTCTTCATATTTATCACACTACATATTTCAGAAAAACAAGTGGGCCAGCCTTGATTGCCATGTTACATCTCTAGCTTTCAAATGGGAGGAGCCATTTGGAGAGCTTGAGCTCTTTGGGGAGGCACCCCATGGGTGTTGGATTTGATGGGATGGCTTGGGTTTCTCTTGAGGACCATTATGTTTCAACCATGTATAAACATCAGCCCCATATGTATCATAAGGAGGGAGAGGCACATTGGGAGGATGTGCCCTTTGGGGAAGAAGAAATCCATACTCTTTGCAGCACATTCTCTAAGGGGAGTATGGAAGAGGATATGGTCACCATGACAAGACATTTGTTTCTCCATGAGGTGAACCATATGATTGATTGGATACCATATGATGATGACTTCCAACTCATCACATATGAGATTATTTGGGCCATCTTGATTTACAACATTGGAGGAGAGATCCTTGGAGATCTAGACTTCATCTTGCCACTGGAGGGAAACACTATTGCAGCCCAAATTCAGCTTTCACTCCACACTTATAAGAAGTATAGAAGAGGACAGCATCGGGTAGGTTATGAATCCTACCATTTTCAGATTTCCAGCCCACCTATTCTACATGAGCCCAAGGTGGAGGATGATTTCCAGGAGTTGCCGAGTAGGAAGGTGGCTCATTTTGCATGGTTGATTGCTTGGGGATGGAGGATACACATGGGGAGAATGTCTCCCAACACATTTCAGACTCCATGCCTTGGGAGGACCTCTAGACATCACTTTCCTACTCTCTTGGGCACCTCACTTTTTCATGATGATAGCTTGGTAGCTAATTTACATGCTACGGAGAAGCAATGTGGGAGCTTTATTGATGAGATAGCATCCTATTCCTTGGAGGAGATAATCATACATGGATGCTACAAGAGAGGAGAAGAGGAATTATTCTACCCTTGCACTTTCTTGAGGACAAGCAATCTTTGGGAGGGGAGGACTGTAATGTTGCAAAATTTTCATTAAGTTAACTGGAAAATTCATTTTTCTTTCCTTTTAATAAAAAGAATAAAATGGGTAAGGGGGGCCATGAAGAAGCATAATAAACACTCCTAATGTGAAAATGGGTCACTTAAGTGGCTTATTTTTCATCTCCTAGTGTGAAAAGGGGAAAATACAAGAAGACTAGGTCAAGTTTGACCAAGTCAACAACGTTTCCTAAAGAGGTGTAGCTCGCATGAGAAGAAAATGCAGTTTTGATAGGAGGGATATTATTGGATGAGAGAAACCCTAATGGGTAGGGTCCATGGCAAGGAAGCCTTCTCTTGGCATAAAAGGGGGAAGGAGAGCCATTGCTCATTATGTTTGAGATTTTTATTTTAGTTTTCTCTCTCCAATTGTTCAACTGGGATAGCTGTGTTGCTTAGCACAAGGGAGATTTCTATTTAAGAGTTTCCTCTCCTTCATTGCGAAGCTTTGGAGGACATTTTATTCATTCTCCTCACATCCAGGCTTGAGGCCAAGGTAACCATATTCAACTATAGTGTTTTCTAGCTGGGCAGAAACATTGAGTTGCTGGGGGTTACAGTGAAGATTCATTACCACCCACTTCCAGAGCTACTTTTGCAGAGGAGGAGCTCATTCTTTCTCTAGGAGATCAGTGAGGAAGATCCAAGAGCTTCATTTCATATTTTGGCATTGGACCATATGTTTCATCTCATTCATAACGTAGTCTCTTCCCCATATTGTGTTATTTTCAGAGGGCACTTGCAGGAAGAGTTCACACTATGGATTGGACGGTGTAATCTCGAGTGAAGGGAGCAGCCTTTCACTTTGAATATCATTGGAGGAGGCTTCTTCATATTTTGCAGCATTTATATCCTTCTCCATTTTGTATTGTTATTGAGTTGTAGCTGCTACACTGCACCTGACATTTTGCCAATTTGTACATTTTGGCCAATCCCTTGGAGGATTTTTGTAGTATTGTTTTCCGGGGTTGAGATCTTGCTCCCCCACTTTATTTGAGCTTGCTATTGCTATATCATTTTTTCTATATCAGTTTGCAGTCATTTCTCACTATGGATTGCGCATTCATAGCTTGTTGCTGGGTTGTGTAGCTATGCATTTTCACTTTTGCATATACATCTGTCTTGGGGCCGATTTGGCCTATCTTGAGAGGTATTTCCTCAATTTATTGTATATCTATTTGTATCTGCACATAATATAATGGCTATTCTCTCTTCTTGCACCATATTTATTGATGTTTCATTGCTGCCACCTATTGGAGTTCACGTATTGCTGTAGTTTTCCCTTTTGAGCATTGTTTGAGATACCTCGGAGTGGAGGATCTGAATAACCCATCTAAGGTTATTTATTTGAGCTAATATTCTGGAAGTGTAATGTATGAAGGGTAAAAAAAGAGATCCAAGTCCCCTTTCATATTATTTTTGTATTGGCTTCCTTATACAGTGTCCCTCTGGACCCTATTATAGCAAATCCTGAAAAAGGAACATTACATAAAGATTTAATTCCTCATTTTAAAGCAAGTCGCAAGTAGATAAATTATTCATTCAAATAGGCTATTAATTTGATTAGGTGTGAAAATATATGTAGCATGGTTTACTTCTACCATTATACTAACCTCTTCCTTTCATGAAATTTCAATTAGCATTTACATTTAATGAATGGCATTTTCATTTCTGTAGTTAGAATCATGTTAATTTCCTTGCAATCATGATATGATTTCATAAGAAATTTTATTTGTAATTAGTTGAAGGAGTGGTCTCTGAATTCCTTGATCTCATCTAATGACTAAGGGTGAAATGAGTATAACCTAAACTAATGTGCATATAACATTTTCACCTCTAAATTTGTGCGAACCCCAAGTTGATAATTTAATTTGGGAAGCCTTGGGAGTTGCAACATCCCTGGTGCAATACCAGAGCTCATACTTTTTTGGCATCGTTGTTGGGGAGGTGTCTAAGTAGGTGTTTTTCTACTCAAGGGTTACTTTTTTTTTTGTTTTACATTGGTCTTATTGATTGGAAAGTTAAAAAAAAAACACAATTAAAAAAAAAAAAAAAAAAAAGATAGTTCTTTCATGTCTCATAGGAGCAGGGATATTCAAGGGAAATTCTTACCAAAAACCCCCACCCCCTCAAGTATTCAACCTTCGTTATTCTTAGGTGATTTTTCACTTCCCTCTCTCACTACAAGGGAACAACCTAAAACTTTTAAGAAACACATAAGGGAATAAGAACCTATCTCACCTAACCAAATCATGACTGAGAAGAGGCACAATGAGATTTTCCATATTATAGAAACTAATAGAGAGGCCAGAATGAAGATTATAACCCTAATTCCCTTCCACATTTCCATGGCCTAACCTCTGAGGACGCTGACACCTTCATGTTTGAGTTCAATGTTTTCTGTAGGACCTATGACTATGCATCTCATGAACATAAGCTAAATTGGTTTCCATATACCCTCCAATATGTAGCCTTGCACTGGTTTATGATTCTACCTCTAGATAACATCTCTACCTGGGCCCAAATGAAGCATGCCTTCAATGAAAAATATATGGATTACTATAAGACCAAAGAAACAAAGGTGGAAATATTTAGGATGACCCTTGGGCCTAATGAATCCTTAGAGGACTATGAGGAAGATTCCAACTGAATTATAGGAGGGATAACTATATCTTTAATCTTGAGTCACTTAAGTTAGTTCTTCTCTGCGGAATCAAGGAGGATGTAATGGAAACCATCAACATGTTGTCCGGAGGATATATCTACCAATTTCTGTATGATGAAATCAAAAATATATTCAGCAATCACTCTAGGGCTTCTAGGAAAAAGGGTAAGTCTAGCCAAGGCTTGGTCAGTTCATCCCCCTCTACAAAAACCATCAAACAAGATATAGGAAGTATGTTGGAGAATTTTAAGGGTGAAATGTTGCATAAATTTTCCCTAAAAATGGTACTATGAAAATCAAAAGGAAGCAAGATTAAGGATAAAGGGCACTAGCTATCTTCTACCCTAGATGCACTAAGAGACACCCTTGGAATAAGTCCACCCTGAATGTCATAGAAGTATTTTATGTCTGTGAAGAGAACCATGTAACAAACAAATGTCCCTCTATGCTAGGTTTGAAGGTTGTATTCCAAAGGACATGGGGTGGTTTAAAGTAGCTCTGATTCATTAAGTAAAGAGGGCCTCAAGGCCCTCGGCCATATCAACAGGGCATGCAAGGTGCACACTATCCTCATTGCAATCCAAATCATAATGCACCTTTCCAGCCTTAGTACCCTTCCACTCATCCATTATGGTCCACACATCCTCCTTGGCCTTATACTCCTTAATACACTCCTCAGCTTATTCACCCTCCTTTCCAGCCATATCCACCCCAACCTTCCCATTGGGGCAAGCCCTCTCAAGGGTGGAGGCATCAGACAACCCAACCTCCTTCTCTTCTACCTCCATGCCAACCTTTTTGTCACCAAAATTTTTTCATCTAACCATTTACAGTTAGATGGATCGAAGTACACCATGTAAGACCAATTTCACCATAGTAAAATTGCTTTCACTATAATAAATAATTTAATGAACCATATTTTATTAAGTTATTTCTGGTTTAAACAAGAAACCCCATGATGAATTCTTATTTATTTAATTTTTCTCTAGTAATAATTAATGAAACCACTATTTAAATAATTTTACTGGTTATATTTAACCCAATTATGAGAAATTATTAGATAAATCACTATTTTTCTTATTCTTCTCTAGGAATAATTAATTAATTCATTATTTAGTTATTACTTCTTGTTAAATTTGACTAAATCATCTAGGAATAGCTAAAACAATCATTATTTGTTTAGTATTCTTTAACCACATTCTTCAAATGATAAATAAAACATTTATTTTATTATTATTTCTAAATAAATGTATTTAACCATTTTAAATACCTTTTCCCTCCAACAAAATACTATAAAATATTCCAAGTGGTTAGATCTAGATCTTGGTTAATAATATTTTATTATTCGCTGTTATCAAAGATAACTCAATATTTTGTTATAAATAGGAGGGTTTTCCCATTCATTATTGAATTTGATCCTTTTCATTGTCGCACTTTGATCATTCTCATTGTTGCTACTATTTTCTTTTGCTCCTTGGGCTCCCACCTGAGTTCAACATACATTTTGGGTTTTCTACACCAATGAGAGAGAGAAACTTCTGGAACAAAAGTGTTGAGAAAAACCATGAACCCATCCCATTAAGGGCAATTGGTAACATCTATTTGTTCCCTTCACTAGGTGTAATAATATATGAAAACATTCTTTAAATCTTGTCTTGTCTATTGGTTGCATGTGTTAGGTCCCTGTAATTCTAGCAGATTGGTGAGTCTAAAGCTACAGGAAGAACATTTGAACCACTTTTGGATTCTAGGATATAGCCCTCCTTAATCTAGAGAGGGATCTCTCTAATAAGTGCAAATATTGATTTATCTTTAAGGTTTTTGTGTATGATATTAGGCTAGTTATTGAGAGAAAGGGTTTTTGTTTGGTTTTGGATGGTTGAGCATGATTTTTAATTGAGTGGAAATTCCTAAAATGAAATAGCTTCAAAGGAGTGAAGGTATAAGCAACCAAAACAAGCTTTAGCTAATAGGATAGATATGATGTTGGTTTTTAGTCCATTGGGCTATGGAGTCATAAAAGGGTTTAATTATGCAACAATTTCAAGAGTGGTCCAAGGGGCAAGTCATCTATATCACATGATCTTTTAGATTAAATGATGGAATGGAACAATAAAAGTGTTGAAAGGGTGGAAAAAGACAATAATTTCAACTAGGATTTATCAGAATTTCCAAACAAGAAAATCCTTTTAAGTAACTGTTTTAAACCAACCAAAGGACAGGGCTAACCATAGAATTCTTTGGACAAGCTTTTATTAAAGCTAACTTATCAGACAAACAATCTAGTAATCCACATAATTGCTTTCAGAAGGGATGAAAACAAATAAGGAAACAAAGTGCAGCCTAAGATCAGATATGATACTTTTAAATCTAACCTGCTTTTAGCATACTCTTAGGGAAACTTTCAGAACTACCTTTGGAGAAAGAAACTAGAAGACAGGGCAAACCATAAACTTTTCTAGTCTAAATTTACTTAGCAGATAATGAAAATATCATTCAAGAACTTCTTTTCAAGTTTTGCACATCAAGACAGAGGCAAACCAACATTCCTTGATAATGTTTACACTTAACTTAATACTTTCTTAAACACACAATTTGGAGGAAAACATTGAGATAAATCTTATCAGTGAGAGTAGGGTACTTTTGACAGTAAATCCTAGCTCTATATTTTCTACTATTTATCAGATAATAAGTGAAAAAAATGGCATACATGAAAGGAAAAAAATAACACAGTAAGAAGTACTTCACCAATGATATAGAATAGGATCCCAAGAATCAGCTTGTATATTGATGTCAATCCAGTTACACACTTCAAGTCCAATGTTTCAGTTCAAAAATTATCTTTTCTTCTCAGCCTAACTTATTTTACCACAAACAGAGCTTCAAGAGTCTCTGAACACTATTTACATGTAGAAATTTTCAAGCACAAGTATTATATCAAAGTTTTGCAACCAACCCTTTATAATGCGCTCCTCAAGAAGATTTTATAGGAAAATTAGGAGGTGGATGAGAGAAAAGATATATAGGCTCAATTAATACAGTTTAATGCTTCTCAGCCATTGAGGGGCTCAATGAAGAAGATTTCAGATATTTCTCTGTATTAATTGTTTTTATTAAGTTTTCAATCCTCTCGCAAAGTTTGTTGACTTTAGAACTCTTTCTCATCTTTGTAATAACTCTGCTGATAGTTTAAATTAGTTTCTTTAATTTAAAATAATTGTTCAGCTCTCTTGAGGTAAATATCTTCTGCTCTGGAAATAACTAGTCCTCTTTTGAATTATTTGAGGCTGCAGGTGGGTTTTGGTTGCTGAGAGGATTCAATTAGCCTCTGATATGGCAGTGGAGGATTTCTCGGACTGATAGATATTATTTTTTTGACCTAAAACACAGCTAATTTTCTTCTGATCTATGTGTTAGGAATAATTAGGCCTAATTTATGTCTTCTGTTCTTCAAACCATGTTTAATTGAATGGATTAGGCTTTAGATAGTCGATTTAGGTCATAATCCCTCAAAACTGTGTAAACAATCTTCAATTCTTCATCTCTTCCATGACTAGATACTTTACACTGATACTCTTTGCTTGATTAAGTTTTTCTCTGTCTTCTTGATGTGCAGGTGTTACATAGGTTTTATAATGGTATTAGTGCTCATGAGGCACTAATAAAACATAATTTGGAACCCTACAGAAAGATCTCCTTCATGAATAAAGGTGTGGGGGATTGTCATCCCCGGCCTTCAATTTTCTTTTAAATCGATGGAAAAAACCATTAAAATCTGCACAACAAAGAAAAATTAGAAAAAATCCTGCAGGGAAGGGTTCAGAAAGCTTCAGCAGTTTAGGTTTAGAGCACAGTCGTTGGATGAAAGCATCCAACGGTGAAGATTTCTCACTGAGATAAAAAGGAGAGGCGGTTGGAGGGGTGAATGAAGGATTAAGTCCAGTCCGTAGATGCGTATTGATCAACGATCGAGATCAATCTGGGTTTTATAATACAAAGGGGTTATATTATAATTAAAATGGAGGAAAATGTAATAAAAATGGAAGAAAAACCTTTAGCAGGGTGTTGACACCTAATCCTATGGGATGGGTGTGGATATTTACTTTTGTATAATAAATAATATTGGGAAATAAGGAAGGCCAAGAGTCATTGGGAGATGAATCCCAATAGCCTCACCTCCATGTATAAATGCATGTTCATTCTTCTTTCAATAACACATTCTGATTTGAGGAGTTACCTCCTGGTTTGACATGGTATTAGAGCCAATCCCACTATTGGCATTTCTGCCTGTGGTGTAACTCCCTCTCCTTTGCTTAGTCAGTTTTTAATAATAGTTTTGCTGCTCCTACTTATTTATATACTGTTATTCTGCATTTTTTTCCTCTGCATAGCTCTGAGATTTGCAGCTCCTGCAGCTCCTGAAGAATTTTCAGTCATGCAGTTCCTGAAACACTGCAAATTGCAGCCCCCTTTGTAGTCCTGCAAAGATCCCATTCCTAATTTTTGTAACAGCCTCTCGGCCTCCCTCTCTCCAACGCTCTCCTTTCCCAATGCCTTTTCACTACACTCCTTATCCCTCACGATCTGCGTTCGCCCTCATTGCTATCTCTTCCCATACTCACCCACAATACACCCTCTCACTGTGCATAATCCTCACTACCTCACAACTCATCCCTCACACTGCAGACCCACCTCACACAACCTGCGCCCACTCCAGATCACAGTTTATACAGTATACGCTCCTCCCTTCCTACCTGCGCTGGCTCGACACCTACATATCGACCTTCCATTTCACATGCATTCATTTAACAATACCTCTTCCCAATCAACAGCAGTGTTTAATGGTATGACAGAGCATATGAGTCGACAACAGTGTTTAATGGTATGACAGAGCACATGAGTCGATAGCGGTGTTTAATGGTATGACAGATCATATGTTATACAACACAACTTTGCAAGTTTATTATCGCCCCTCCCATCTCTTAACACCACTTCACCTCTGTGCATACAATACAGCATTTGTAATACGCTTCCCTCTCCGTGGCCTATCGGCCCTCCTCCAGCGCTGCATATAATAACGCCCTTTGCATATATAACACACTTTTTTCCACCTTTGGTGATATATTAATACGCCCTCTCCCATACTAATACATCGCCCTTCTCCCATTTGTATACATCTCCCCCTCCATATATCTATCATGCTGTCACATATAAACGTTGTTTGGTCAGTATAGAACGCTGTCACATATATCACACTGTCACATATAAACGTTGTTTGGTCTGTATATAGAACGCTTCATTTATACGTTGTCACATATATACAACGCTACCACCATTTTAATACGCAGTCTCTTTTATATTACCGCCCCTCATTATATTCATTACCGCCCTCATTATATTCATTACCTCCCTTCTCAATACCTCCCCTCATTATATTCATTACCACCCTTCCATATCGACCTTCCATTTCATAATACCACCCTTCCATTTCCTAAAAATGCTTCCCATACATTTTTTTTTCTCCAAACGAAACAAAAAAATACATATATATTTTTTGGTGCAGAATTCAGTTTTTAGCAGAGTTTTTTGTGTTTTAGAATTCAGTGTTCCAGCAAAGATTTGTCCCCTTTAATTGAGTAAATCTATGGAATTGAAAGTTTTCTAGCATAATTACTTTTCCTCTTCAGAAGAAATTTTTTTTCCAGCAAACTGATGCATTCTCTCATCTCTATTGTTGGGGTGGTTCTCTCTGGCAAAGAGAACTATATTGAATGGTCTCGGAAGATTAAACACACACTCATTTTTAATGAGTTGTGGAGAGGAATCTGTGAAGGACAAGAAGGAAATCCACCAGCAAAGCCTACTTCAGACAAAGAGCTCGCCATTTGGGAAAACAAGAACTGCAAGGCCTATGCCTTGATTGCAGCTTCCATAAATGAAGAGGTGAGTCGCCACATTTCATCATTCTCAAATGCTTCCAGCAAAGATTTGTCCCCTTTAATTGAGTAAATCTATGGAATTGAAAGTTTTCTAGCATAATTACTTTTCCTCTTCAGAAGAAATTTTTTTTCCAGCAAACTGATGCATTCTCTCATCTCTATTGTTGGGGTGGTTCTCTCTGGCAAAGAGAACTATATTGAATGGTCTCGGAAGATTAAACACACACTCATTTTTAATGAGTTGTGGAGAGGAATCTGTGAAGGACAAGAAGGAAATCCACCAGCAAAGCCTACTTCAGACAAAGAGCTCGCCATTTGGGAAAACAAGAACTGCAAGGCCTATGCCTTGATTGCAGCTTCCATAAATGAAGAGGTGAGTCGCCACATTTCATCATTCTCAAATGCCTATGATGCCTTGAGCAAGCTAAAAGAACTCTATGACTCACATTCAGAATTAGAAAATGTTCAATTGATGATTAAGTTGTTCAGTCTTGAAATGAAGAATGATGACCCCCTTGCCTTAGCTTCAGAAGTTAGATCGATCATGCATGATATTGATAACACTGGTGTAAAAATGGACATACCTCTCATAGCATATGTTAAGGCATTATATCCGACTTACTCACATTATCTTGAGTCTTTGCAAGCAAGTGGGAACCTTGAGCATATCACCTTTGAAACACTTGAGAAAAAGTTTGCAGAAAGAGAGAAAGATTTTGGGAAGATGACAGTCCCTTCATCTTCCGAAGAGGCTGCATACTTGGCACATAGAGAAAAGAGTCATGCTCCAGATTCATCCAGAGGAAGAGGTGGCAGAAGAGGAAGAGGAAGAAGAAACTTCACAGAAAGGGGGGGCAGACAATCTGACAAATCTAATCTTCATTGCACACGTTGCAATAGAGATGGACATGATGCATCCAAATGCAGAACACCATGGTAGAAAATTGAGCAGCAAATAAATCAAGACAAAGATAAAACTAATGACAAAGACAAAGGTAAAGCAAATTAATCCGCTCATTATGTTCTAGAACATTGTAACAATGGAGTAACTGAAAACCTATTTGATGTTTCATTTACTTCATGGAGAGATGATTGGTTGCTAGATTCAGGAGCAACATGTCACATGACATTTAGAAAAGATTTTTTGAAGACCCACTCACAAACATGGGAGTAAAGATATTTCTCGCAGATAAATCCAAACTCAAGCCATCAGGGCTTGGCACAGTCAGGCTTAAACTGCCTGGTCTTCCTGATCATATCCTACATGAGGTTCTATACCTCCTGTAGTTGAAGAGAAACTTGTTGTCCCTGATCGAAATCCAGCAGCAAGGACACTCAATTCACTTGTTTGATGGCAAGGCAGAGATCAGAAAAGCATCAGATCACTCACTTGTCATGGAGGGAATAGAAGAAGGGAGACTCTTGAAGCTGAAAGGTTCATCTGCTCATGCTCAAAACTTTGCATTCAGTTCACATCATGATAAAGGTACATTCCCATCAAGTCTTTTATGGCATGCTATATTTGGACACTTAAACTATAAAAGCCTTCGTTTGTTGAAGAAAAATGGTGTTAATGGACTGCCTACAATTCCTAGGAAACCTAAGGAATGTGATGCTTGTATTCTAGGAAAGCATAGCAAATAGCCATTTCATGATTCACACTCCAGAGCACATAGAAAAATTGAGCTTGTTCATTCAGATTTATGTGGCCCTATGCCTATTGCTTCTGCAAATGGAAACAAATACATGATGACATTTATTGATGACTACACCAGAATGTGTTGGATTTACTTACTGAAGAATAAGTCTGATGCTTTTCAAACTTTCAAGAATTTTCATGCATGGATTGAAAATGATGCACAAACACATATTGGCTCTCTACGTACCGATAATGGAAAAGAATACACTTCAAACGAATTTGAAAATTATCTTCGTCAACATGGAATCAAACATCAAACAACTGTGCCATATAATCCACAACAGAACGGTGTAGCTGAAAGAATGAACAGAACCATTTTAAACATGGTCCGCTCCATGTTATTTTTCAAGAATGTAAAATTGATGTTTTGGGCTGATGCAGTTCTATGTGCTGTTTACATAAAGAATAGGTGTCCTTCAAGTTCAATTAGAAACAAAACTCCTTTTGAAATGTGGCATGGCCACATTCCTTCGGTAAAGCATTTCAGGGTCTTTGGGTCCACCTGTTATGCCTTGATACTCAAGGGTCAAAGGAACAAACTTGGTGCTAGAAGCAGAAAATGTATCTTCTTGGGGTACTCCAATACCTCCAAAGGATATCGTCTCTATGATGAAGCAAATAAGAAATTTGTAATAGCAAGAGATGTCATATTTCTTGAATCTTCCAAGAGTGACAAGGTTTTTGAGCGGCAACTTGATCGCCTGGATAGATTCACACATGCAAAGTCCTTCCAAGAATTTGATAATGTGATTCCACATCTTGAAGGGGGGATTCCGATATTGAATCAAACTGTGGAATCATGTCCTGAAGCACTCTCTCCCCCACATGAAGAAACAACCACAAATGACACATTGGATGATGTGATTGACAGAATTGGGAGATTGAATCTTGAATCAATCCCAACTCAGTCAAATGACCAGCCTGGGCCATCTCAGAAATTTCCTCCCAAATGGCTGACAAAGACACTGGAGAATTTTCATCCTGATGAGGTTGGAAAAACAGGAACAAGAAGTTCCACTCAACAAATCGAAGGTGATGTAGATAATTCTGATTCTCCTGTTGATATGGATATTGCTTATAACTGTGAATTGAGTTTGTCTACAGATCATGAACCAACTTCTTTCAAAGAAGCCGCTTCTCATGATGAATGGAAAGAAGCGATGCAAAAGGAGTATGATGCCTTGATAAAGAATGGCACTTGGAAGCTGGTTGATCCGCCTTTGGGAACGAAACCAATTGGCTGTAAGTGGGTCTACAAGAACAAGTATAAAGCAGATGGCTCACTTGACAAGCACAAGGCTAGGCTTGTGGAAAAAGGTTTTGCACAAAAAGAAGGAATCGATTATGAAGAAACTTTTGCTCCCACAGCAAAATGGACCACCATCCGGACTCTCTTTGCCCTAGCAGCTCAGAATGGATGGAAAGTCCATCAGATGGATGTAAAAACCGCCTTTTTGAATGGAGATCTAAAGGAGAAAGTTTATATGTCCCAGCGAAAAGGATTTGTGGTAAAGGGTCAAGAACACAAAGTTTGCAAGATTATAAAATCCTTGTATGGCCTCAAGCAAGCACCACGAGCCTGGTATGAGAAATTAACCGAGCATCTTCTGAAACTTGACTTCAAACATTTTGATCTTGATGATGCAAATTTGTTTGTTAAGAAAGTTGGAAAAACAGTTGTATATCTTGTGGTATATGTAGATGATCTTTTGATAACAAGAAACAATGAGAGCTATATTGCATCCATGAAGAAAGAGTTTAAGAAAGGTTTTGAAATGACTGATTTGGGTCATGTTCATTACTATTTGGGTATTGAAGTAATTCAACATCCTAAATTCATATTTCTTTCTCAAAAGAAGTACATTGGAGATCTCTTGAACAAATTTGGCATGGATGACTATAATCCCTTAACCACTCCAATGGAACAAAACTTGAAGCTCACATCTATTGAAGGGAAGGAATTTGAGGATGAAACTAAGTATAGACAGCTTGTAGGAAGTCTTATCTACCTGACCACCACCAGACCTGACATTTCATTTGCTGTTGGAATCCTCTCAAGGTTCATGCAAAAACCTTGTGAAGGACATTGGTCTGCTGCGAAAAGAGTGTTAAGGTACTTGAAGGGGACTCAAGACTTTGGACTCAAATATACATAGGTAGGCGACTTCAGCTTGATCAGATACTCTGATTCAGACTTTGATGGCGACAAAGAAACATGGGTGTCTACTACAGGTTACACCATGAGTCTTGGATCAGGAGCTGTCTCATGGAGATCACACAAACAGTCAGTTCCAGCAGATTCCACGACCGAGGCAGAATATGTGGCAGCAGCTGAAGCAACAAAGGAAATTGTGTGGCTCCGGAAAATCCTGGAAGATTTGCAGATGAAACAAACGTACTCCACACCACTCATGATCGACAACACTTCTGCAATAAAGTTGGCCAAGAACCCAAAGTTCCATGATCGAACAAAGCACATCAATACAAAGTACCATCTAATTCGACATCATGTTCAGGCCAAAACCATCCATCTACATCATTGTTCCACAAATGAGCAAATTGCTGACATCTTCACCAAAGCACTTGGAAGAAAAAAGTTTGAAAAGTTCAGATCGATGCTTGGACTCACCAACATCCCTTCGGATTAAAGGGGGGAATTTTGACACCTAATCCTATGGGATGGGTGTGGATATTTAATTTTGTATAATAAATAATATTGGGAAATAAGGAAGGCCAAGAGTCATTGGGAGATGAATCCCAATAGCCTCACCTCCATGTATAAATGCATGTTCATTCTTCATTCAATAACACATTCTGATTTGAGGAGTTACCTCCTGGTTTGACACAGGGGGTAAAACAGAGTTAAATTAAATTGGGGTTTCGGGAAGATTCTTGGCCGTTGGATTTGATCAGCCTCAGAGATCAATGGCGGAGATTCACTTATGAAGTCCTTTGGAAGAAGGGGAAGAGGTGATGAACTAATGGCGAGGTTAAACGTGAGTCGTTAGATCTCAGGGATCAATGGCGGAGATTACACATGGGATAATGTAATGGAAATGGGGAAAAGTGGTCTCGGCGATAAAAACTACTGGAGTCGCACTGAAAAAAGGTGGATAGGCGATATTACATTTTTGAATGTGATATGCATTTCTGGCTGACACGTGGCCTTTTAAAACCACCTACATCGCGTAATTTTAAAACATTAACCATCAGACTCAAAATTACGTGAAACAGCGCGGTGGCCGTCAGATCTGGGGCATCAGATTGGACGGTCGTGAGGAGAGCGTGATGGGGATGAGATGCATGGGAAAAAAGAGGTGGGGTAGGGTCAAAGCGGTTTTAATCTAGACCGTCAGATCATAAGAATGAACGGTTAGGATTTGTTGATGGAGAGATAGGTCCCAAAGAAGTTGGGCCTATCAGGTTTGATCTGGAAAGTTGGATGGGCAAAATGAACGGCCTAGATCCAATCGTGGAATCACAAATCGACAGGGGAGAGAGGAAAGGTGAAAAATAAATTTGCCATGCAATTATATGTGGATTGTCAGATATTTGGAGAGATCGCAAGGTGGCCAATCGAAGGGGGGAAATAACTTATTAAAATATGTTCAACGAAAAAAATCCGATGTGATTAGTGCTCGGGACTTAATCGCTTGGTCCTGGGCATGGGTTACATGGTGGGGAAGTGGTTTGGGGTTTTAACCAAAAGGGGCTCATCGGAATCGGAAAAAAGTAAGGGGACTTTCAAATGCGCCCAATGAATATTCGCGATGCGAGATTTCATCGATCATTGATTGTTTTTAGATCAACGGTTGGTTTTCGTTAAAACAACGAACCAGTGTGTTTTCTTTAAAACATAGAAAAAGTCGGATTTTATGAAGATACAAAGGGAAAAAGGTTTGAAAAATAATTTTTATAATTCTTTGGTGCCCGATTGCGGGCTCCGGGTTATGTGAAGGAAAGCGGAGGAGTCGGGGGTTCTTTTTAAAAGAGAAGGGGCCAATCGCATTGGGGGATTTTTTCAAAGCATAAGGGAAAAGCACAACTGGGATGTTCTGATTGCGATTAGCGATGGGGAATTAACAGTGGGTCACAGCCCCGGTTCTATGTGAAAAAGGAGCTGGGGGCTAAGGCCAAAGGAGCTTAAGGCCTTAGTATAAAAAATGAGTTTTTTAGGCCAAAATGAGAGATTTTCACTACTTTTTGGCTTTCGGTAGAAGGGGAACAAGGGGTTTTTAAACCTTCCAAAGGAATTTGCAAAGGTTTAAAGGGAATTTTGAGAGAATGAGGGGTAAATGAAATATTTTATGAATGAAATGAAGAAGGGAAAAGGAGAAGGGAAATAAGGGAAAATGGAAATTTTCAACAGTCTTTTCCTTTGGTAAAAAACAGATTTCTTTGAGGAAAAATGAGGGAAACAACAGTGAAAGTTTATCTCAAGGATAAGTGTTCTTCATAAGACTTCAAGAACTAACAATTTTGGCAATAAAATTGTTTCTTGAAGACTTCAAAAAATTATTTAGCCACCATTTTATATGACAAATTTTATAGGTGGCTAACAGTGGCTTCACATGGGGATGGCACCTTCTTGAAGGTGTCAAGAAATTCAAACTTGTATTCTCTGGGGGGCTGATGAATGCCTCATCCATTGGGCTAGAACTTTCTTTATTTGGATGATCTTCTTCTGTTCTGATAATGTTAGCAGCCATGAAAAATAATGGAACTCTATCAAACAAGATTTCTACCTACCTAATCCTACTGATCTAATATTTTTTCTTCTTTCAGAGTGCATTTGGTTTGGCAAAATTTTTTACAAACATTTTTATTCTTTTGAAAACATAAAAATAATCTAAGTCTACTTCTTATTTCTCCATAAACTCAGATTAAACAGTTGATTTTATAAGCTTCTCTACCTGACTATTACTTGTTAGGATTAGACTGTCTAACAAATTTTTATTCTCTAACTTCTAAAACAAGAAATTTAAAAAGCAATCAAGTTAGGATTGAACAATCTAAGTTATTGCTGATCTATGGCATAAAAACAAGCTGCACATAGATTATTATTTGTAGAGAATAAAATAAAAAATGGTGAAGGCATAAGATCTGAAAGATTTAAGAACATCCTTCTCTATTCTTCGGCTATGTTTTTAGGCTTGTTTGAGCTATTTTTCTTTGTTATCTGGTTCAATTTTTGGGCTTGTTAGAACCATTTTACTTCTATCTTTGACTCAAAATTTCAACAGATTAGAGTCATTCTTTATTTTTGAATCTTAGGTTCGTATTTTTAGCTTGTTTGAACCCTTTTTATTCTATCCTAATCTTCCTAATTGATAAGCCAAGATTATTTTTTTTGGAAAATCTAATTCACTAACCTATTAGCAGTAAATTTAAAACTAATTAATCATGATTAGGCTGTATGACTAACTAGGAGTTTTCTTTTTAGGAGTGGAATTTGAGCTTGCACACTTTCAAACTTTGTTTCTCTTTCTTGGTATGGGGCTATACCTTTCTTGTTTTCTCTCTGCCCTCTTTTCTATCTTCTATTGTTTTTGTATTTTTATTTTTCCTTGAAGATAAAAATCAACAATTATCTAATTGCTCAAAACTGAGCTTTATTAACATTCCTATATAAGCTATTCTAACTTGGAATATTTACATTCTTATATGATACAAAAGTGCCAATGTAACCAATTGAGTAGTGACAAAAAATAATAGAGAAACTAGCTATTTGTCAGGGGAATCCATAGTACATTTTGAAGATTAATCTTCAAAACCAAGTCTATCACAGAGGGTGATAGATTTTCATGCATTTGGCTCTTGCAAAGGATCCATTCTTCATAATTTGAGCCAGTTGGGACTTCCACACATTCTTCCAAAGGATCAACAAAGAAAAGATGAGGATTCTCTTCTTTTTGGCCTTCTGTGTCTGGTAGATTGTTTGCTTCCAAGACTTCAGCTTTGAGGAATATCTCTTAAGTACGTTGCTTGGAAGCATCTTCATTATTAACCTACAAAACAAAAAGCAGTGAAATTTCTTCTTTCTCTAAATCTATGCTTGCTTCCGATATAAATTCAAGTTCTTTGAATGGCAGATTGATATCAGTGATGGGAGAAGTTTCTTCTTGAAAAGATGGTATATCCTCAGTAGGATAGTCTTCTATTTGTTTTTCTCCTTCAAATTTTTGCCAGTATATTTTATTGTTTGGGATAGCTAGTCTGAATTTTTCTTGAATTGTATATTGTTTGCTCTCCCAAGGTCTTAGACATGTACTAGCCACAAGGGCTAATCCACTAGCAAAACTGTTTTGGTCTTTAGGAACAAGGATAAGTTGGAAATCTTTAAAAGATTCTAATAAATCCATGGCATCATCCTTATAGGCTCTAAGTCTAGGATGTTTAACCATGCATTCTTCTTTCACTTTCCTAATTACCAATTCTGCATTTCCATGAACTATTATCTTCTGGGCTCCTAATTTCTTCAATAAATGTAGCCCTAAGAGGAGTGCCTCATACTCTACTATGTCAGTTGTGCATTGAAAACTCAATTTGTATGAATGGGCTTCAGAATGATTGTTTCTTGTATTGTAAAGCCATATTCCTGCACCTGCATTAGTTTTAGTACATGACCCATAAAAATTCATATTCCAAAGAGGACTAGTTTTAGTATTATCATTAATTTCCTTACTATCCTCTTTGTCTTGAGTGCCATTGGATTGTTCTATGGAATAGGCACCATGTTCATGACTGTCTGCTTGAGATGATGGTTTGGAGGGTAGCTTCTTGCTTAGTATTTGATCAATTTGTTCTTCTATCAAAGGAGAGATTTTTCTTTCAGGATAAATATAAAAAGAGCTACCCTATTTATCATGATCAAAAAAAGAACTTTCTACATCTTTACAAAAAAGCTCTCTATGTGACTGAGCAAGAGTATTTGTTTTGCAATAAGTTTTAGAGACTGACAGTTTATTAATAGTTTGATCTATCTCTTTTTCTGTCAAGGGGGAAATATGTTTCTATGTTCCTTTGAACATAAGTACAACAGTTCTCTGTCTCTTGTAAAGGCTGATTTTGAGGCTGGATGTTTTCTTGAGCCTCTTCTAGGGGATCTTGACTTGTGCTTGCAGGGAAAATTTGAGGATTTTCTATTTTTTCCTGATCTTCTTATGTAAAAAATTCCTCATTATTGTTATGATACTCAGTTTGCATATAAGGTTCATGAGTTGTTTTTTGTACATTATCAAGATGCTCCTCTTCCTATGTAATCTGATATGGGTTGTAATCTAGAGGGGGAGTCCTTATATGAGCTGGTTCTCCTCCTACATCAGATTCTACATTTTGAAAGTAGTTACTTGTTTCATCAAAGCACTGCTCACTATATGTTTTTTGCATTTTGGTCATGAAGTTCTCTTAACAACATAGTACAAGACATAGGAAGGCAATCAAAAATTTCTTGACAACCTTCTTTATTTCTTTCTTTGTAAGTTTTCTCATCATCTTATATAAGGTGTTGATCATAATACATATCTTGGTCATTGTCTTGGTCTTGAGGTGATTGGACTTGTGTTGGATGAGGGAAAAGTATAGGTTGCTCTAGATCATCAATATTCATATTAGCCATCAGCCTATCCATTCTCTTTCAAAGCATGTACATCATCTTTTCCATCATGATTAGAATTTTTTCTTGATTATTTTCTCTATAATCTTGTTCATCATAAATTTATTGTAGTGGTAGAGTTTGTGTTTTCTCAGGGAAAGGCATATGTTGTTCTGGATCACCAATGTTTAGATTAGACAGAAACCTATCCACTCTCTTTCCAAGCATGTACATCAATTTTTCCATCATGACCATATGTTTGTCTTCTGGGTCTATATCCAAATCCATGTTTGTAAATCAGAAAAAGAGGTCAATGTATCTGTTTAATCAGTTCAAGGTCTTCTACTAGTGGATTCATTTGGTCTTTTGGGAGTTATAAGGAGTCGAGTCGTCGGGTGGAAAATTTTTAGCTCCTAAGGAGGTAAAATGTTCTATGGTTCCACCACCACGTTTATTGTGAATACCAATCTAAAGAGATTATGGGTTTTCTGAGTCTTAAGAGTATTTACGATAACATTGACTCAAAATCCCCAGCGGAGTCGCCAGAAATGTCATGCCTGGTGGCTCCACTGGCTAATATACCAAATGTTCTTGAATCAAGGGCTTTCAGGAGTCTTAAGGTGTACTTAGATTCTCACTAACTCAGAATTCCCCAGTGGAGTCACCAAAAATGTTAGGTCCCTATAATTCTAGCAGATTGGTAAGACTAAAGCTGCAGGGAGAACATTTGAACCACTTTGGGATTCTAGGATCTAGCCCTCCTTAATCTAGAGAGGGATCTCTCTAATAAGTGCAAAGATTGATTTATCTTTAAGGCTTTTGGGTATGATATTAGGCTAGTTATTAAGAGCAAGGGTTTTTGTTTGGTTTTGGATGGTTGAGCATGATTTTTAATTGAGTGGAAAGTCCTAAAATGAAATAGCTTCAAAGGGGTGAAGGTATAAGCAATCAGAACAAGATTTGGCTGATAGGATAGATATGACGCAGCTTTTTAGTCCATTGGGCTATGGAGTCATAAAAGGGTTTAACTGTGCAACAATTTCAAGAGTGGTCCAAGGGGCAAGTCATCTATATCACAAGATATTTTAGATTAAATGATGGAATGGAACAATAAAAGTGTTGAAAGGGTGGAAAAAGAAAATAATTTCAACTAGGATTTATAATTCTTTCCAAATAAGAAAAGCCTTTTAAGTAACTGTTTTAAACCAACCAAAGGACAGGGCTAACCATAGACTTCTTTGGACAAGCTTGTATTAAAGCTAACGTATCAGATAAACAATCCAGTAATCCACATAATTACTTTCAGAAGGGATGAAAAAAAATAAGGAAACAAAGTGCAGCCTAAGATTAGATATGATACTTTTAAATCTAACTTGCTTTCATAATATTCTTAGGGAAGCTTTCAGAACTACCTTTGGAGAAAGAAACTAGAAGACAGGGCAAACCATAAACTTTTCTAGTCTAACTTTACTTAGCAGATAATGAAAATATCATTCAAGAACTTCTTTTCAAGCTTTGCACATCAAGATAGGGGAAAACCAACATTCCTTGATAATGTTTACACTTAAGACTTTCTTAAACACACAATTCGGAGGAAAACATTGAGATAAAGCTTATCAGTGAGAGTAGGGTACTTTTGACAGTAAATCCTAGCTCTATATTTGTTGTTATTTATCAGAGAATAAGTGAACAAAATTACATACATGACAGGAAAACAATAACACAGTAAGAATTACTTCACTAATAATATAGAACAGGATCCCAAGAATCAGCTTGTATATTGATGTCAATCTAGTTACACACTTCAAGTCCAATGTTTCAATTCAGCAATCATATTTTATTCTCAGCCTAACTTATTTGATCACAAACAAAGCTTCAAGAGTTTCTAAACACTATTTACATGTAGAAAGTTTCGAGCACAAGTATTATATCAAAGTTCTACAACCAACCCTTTACAATGTGCTCCTCAAGGAGATTTTATAGGAAAATGAGGAGGTGAATGAGAGAAAATATCTATAGGGTCAATTAATACAGTTTAATGCTTCTCGGCCATTGAGGGGCTCAATGGAGAAGATTTCATATATTTATCTGTATTAAATTTTTTTATTAAGTTTTCGATCCTCTCAGCAGAGTTTGTTGACTTTAGAACTCTTTCTCATCTTTGTAATAAATTTGCTGACAGTTTAAATTAGTTTCTTTAATTCAAAATAACTGTTCAGCTGTCTTCAGGCGAATATCTTCTATTCTGGCAATAACTAGTCCTCTTTTGAATGCTTTGAGGCTCCAGGTGGTGTTAGCTCCCTGCAATTTGCAATATTGGCAAAGTCAAACTACAGAGAGAACACTTGAACCACTTTGGGATTCTAGGATCTAGCCCTCCTGAATTCGGAGAGGGATCTCTCCAATAAGTGTAAAGATTTGATTTATCTTTAAGGATTTTGGGTAATGATATTAGGCTAGTTATGAAGAACGAGGGTTTTTCTTTATTTTGGATGGTTGAGCATGATTATTAGTTGAGTGGAAAGTCCTAAATGGAAAGAGTTTCAAAGGTGTGAAGTTGCAAGCAATCAGAACAAGCTTTGGCTGATAAGATAGATATAGCACTAGTTTTTAGTCCATTGGGCTATGGAGTCATAGTAGGATTTAATTGAAACAAAAAGGTTCAAGAGTGGTCCATGGGGCAAGCCATATATGTCTAAGGATCACTTTAAAGTTGATTTTATGGAATGAAATGATACAACAAGAAGGGGAATTAAACAAATGAAGAACAAAGAGCAACCTAAGATCAAGTAAGTACTTTGAAACTATCCTGCTTTCAGCATACACTTAAGAAATACATAAAATTAATCTAAGATCTAGTAAGTACCTCGAAACTAACCAGCTTTGATGCAATTTCAATAGAAAACATCTTAAAAACAAATGGAAACTTTAAAAGCAACCATTAGAGAAGAAAATAGAGGACAGGGCTCACCATAGACTTCCCTAGCTCTGCTTTAATTAGTAAACTTTCAAGACAAACACATAATATATTGAAGAATAGTCTAAGATCAGGTAAGGAATTTCAACCTAGCCTGCTTTCAACACATTCTTAGGGAAAATTTCAGATAGTTTTTGGGGATAAAACTAAAGGACAGGGCTCACCATCACTTCCTTAGTTCATCTCTACTTAACATAAACTAAAAATAACATTCAAGAACAAAATTGAGCTTAGACAGTAGGACGAGGGAATGTCAGCATTCCTAACTGCTAGAATTAAATAATTCCTAAAAAACACAATTTGGAAGAAAACATGTAGATAAAGCTTATCAGTCAGAGAAGGGTACTGAAAACAGTAAATCCTAACTCTATGCTTGCTTTTCTTTATCATAGAAGATGGATAGAGCGAAAACAGAAACAAAATAACAATTTACGATAAGAAAAACATCACCGTTGACATAGACTAGGATCCCATTAATCACCTTGTATTGATGCTTCAAACCAGTTACAATCTTCAAGTCCAGTGTTTCAGTTCAGAAATCATCTTCACTTCTCAGCCTAACTTATTTAATCACAAACAGAGCTTTGAGAGCCTTTGAACACTATTTACATGTAGAAAATTTCGAGCACAAGTATATTTCAAAGATCTGCAACCAACATTATTTCATCTTCTACAGAAGTATTTATAGAAGATATGAGGAGGTGGGATGGGACAAAAGATCTTCAAGGTTCAAATAATACATATAAATGGTTCTCGGCCTTTGAGGGGCTCGATGGAGAAGTTTACAGATATTTCCTCTGTATTAATTGTTTTACATTAAGAATTAAGCTTGGTGGAAGCTTTTGTTAACGTTAAGGCTCTGTGTCATCTTGTAATAACCCTGCTGATATTTTTACAATAAATATTTTGGCTTGAATTAACTGTTTGACTGTGTTGAGGAAGATATCCTCTGGTCTGGTAATAACTTGGCCTCTTTTGAATGCTTTGAGGCTATAGGTGGCAATCTGGTAGCTGAGATGAATCAATTAGCCTCTGATGTGGTAGTGGAGGCATCTTCTATCTGATAAATATTTTTGATTTGTCTTTAACTTTGTTTAATTTAGTGGATTAGGCTTTTGATTTTCTATCTTAGCCGTAATCCATTAAACTGTGAAAACAACCTTCAAATCTTCAGTTCTGTTATGGCTACGTCTTCAACACTGATACTCTCTATTTTAGTTATGCTTTTCTATGTCTTATTGATGTGCAGGTGATACAGGGTTCATATGGCATCAATGCTCATGATGCATTGATGAAACGTGGTATGGAACCCCACAGGTGGATACTATTTGATAAATGAAAGCCTAGAGGATCGTCATCCTCGGCTTTTATTTTCTTTTAAAATCATTTGCAAAACCTTTGAAAACCTGTACAATACAACAAAAGTTAATAAATACTGCGTTATTTGGGTAAGACGACTTTGGAGGTTGCGTATTAGGTCGCAGCCATTGGATGAAAGCATCCAATGGTGGATATTCGCTTGTGGGGGTAAGATAGAAGGTGGTTGAAGAAATGGTGCATAGGATTAATTCTCGGCCATAGATCTGTTTTGATCGACAGTCAAGACCAATCAGGACAATACAATGGAGAAGGGCCACTTTTCATGAAAATAAAAGAAATACAAAGGAAATGAGGAAAATTTCCTTTGGCAGAGGTAAAATGCACAGGAAAGAAAATTGGGGTTTCTAGAAGATTGTGGGTCGTCGGATCAGATTGGACCCAGAGATCAACGGCTGTGATTTCTCATTGAAGGCCCTTTGGAAAATTCATAGGGTGATAATGTAATGGATAGATTAAATCTGAGCCGTTGATCCACAGAGATCAACGGCTGGAAGCAAACGCGATGAAATGCCATATAAAAAGTGGAAAGCGGTTTCGGGAGGAGAAGCAAGTGGTATCGCGCGGGAAAAGGGGAGGAAGGTGGTTTCACCTTTTTGAACACGATATGCGTCAAAGGCCGCCACGTGGCCATTAAAAACCACCTATATCACGTAGCTCTTGAAGAATTATCATTCGAGCTAAAATCAATGCGATATGGAGCGTCTGTCGTCAGATCTGGGTTCTCAGATCGGATGGTGGGGAGTAAGCGCGATATTGGATAGATGCGCGAGGGGAAGGAGGTGGGGAATTTTCAATCTGGGCCATTGGATCAGAGATTTGGATGGTTGAGATCAAATTTTGAGTTAAATGAAATATATATACGAGGCAGAGAAAGGGTCAATATGGGTCGTTGATCTGTGGAGATCAACGACTGAGATTTGGCCAAAAAAATTATAAAGCAGGGTGTATGAAATTTAAAAAAGGTGGCGGGGAAAGATCTAGAATGTCGGATCTTATTGCAGGGATGGCCCGGATCGAATCAGAGCATTATTATCGGCGGGGGCATGGATAGAGGAGCGCCGATGCAATTGGCTGTGGGCCGTCAATTTGCAGATCAGATCGACGGTGGAGGATGAATCAGAGGAGTTGATAGTGGAGGAAAGGGCTTTGGGAAGGAGTGATAAGGGCCATTTGATCTGGATCTGGGTGGGAAAATCAACGGCGGAGAACTCATCGGGAGATCACCAATCTGGGAGGGGGAATAAAATATTTAACACACCCTTTGAAATCTCCCGATGCGATATTGCATGATCCATCTGATCATTTCAGATCAACGGTGGAGATTGTTTCAAATTATGCATCGGCGGGACCCTTTGTAACATAATAAAATCGAAATTTTAATGAAATTCAAAGGTTTTTGGTTTTGGGGCGGGTTTATATGAGGCTTGGCGCCCAATTACGGGGCCTCAGGATATATGGAAAAGAAAAGGGACTGGAATTCAAACATATAAAGGGCCAATCGCATCAGAACAATGGTGCGGGCCTTTTCAATCTACCCATTAGAAAATTTCCAATGCGAGATTGTGTGGATCGTCGGTCGGGTTTTTAGATCAACGATATTTATCATCTAATAACATGAACCAGTGGGTTTAGACAAAAACTTAGAAAAATGGGTTTTTTTCAAAATGCAAAGGAAATTTTGCATCGAGAAGGTTTATTTACAAGTTTTAAGCACCCGATTACGGGCCTTTGGTTTTGTGAAGTGGAAAAGGGGTCGGGGTTTATGTATAAAAGGGCCAATCACATTGGAGGTTTTAACGAAACAAATAGACTTGCGTTGGATGATTTCTTTGATGCGATAAACGCCTAAAAGGGTTTAGCACTTGGTTCTAGTGCCAGAGCATATGTAGGGAAGTGGTTTAGGACTTATCCCAAAGGGGCTTAAGTCTCTAGTTAAAAAACTTATTTTTCATGATTTTTTCAAGGTTTTTTGATGGATTTGGGGGTTTCGACAAAGTTTAAAAATGAGTTTTAAACCTTGTAAAAGGGGTTTTATGAAAGGAAGAAGGGAAACAAGGGAAAATAGAGGAAATCCATGGGGAATAAAGGGGTAAAAATGAAGGTTAATTTGAAGTGAAAGGAAGGGAAAAATGAGTGAAAAAGAGATTTTTGCAGCAGTCTTTTCTTCATGAAAACAACAGAATTTCTGAGTTTAAAAGGGAAACAACAGTGAAGATTAAACAAAGGGCATGATGTCTTTATGAGTCTTCAAGAGATAAAACTTTTTTGCAATAAAACTTGTTTCTTGAAGGCTCCAAAAATTAGTTAGCCACCTTTTGATATGAAATTTTTTATAGGTGGCTAACAATGGCTCCACTTGGGGATCGTGCCTTCTTGAAGGCATCAAGAACTTTAGACTTGAATTCTCCGGGGGTTGATTAGTGCCTCGTCCATTGGGCTGCCTTTTCCTCATTTGGATGATCTTATTTTGCTCTGAAAATGTTAGCAGCCATGAAAAATAATGGATCGTCATCAACATAAGCTTTCTACCTACCTAATCCTACTGATCTAACATTTTTTCTTCTTTTAGAGTGCACTTGGATTGGAAAAATATCTTACAAAATTTTATTCTTTTGAAAGCAAGAAACTAATCTAAAACTACTTCTTATTCCTCCATGAACTCAGATTAAAAAGTTGAGTTCATATGCTTCTCTACCTAATCTACTAATCTGTTAGGATTAAACAGTCTAACAAATTTTCATTCTCTAATTTCTAAAAAAGAAATTTAAAAGCACATAAGTCAGGATTAAACAGTCTAACTTGTTGCTGATCCATGGCATAAAAAATAAACTTCACATAGATATTATTTTACAGAAAATTAAATCAAAATGGAAGGCTTAAGATCTGAAAGTTCTAAACACAGCCTTCTCTTTTCTTCAGCTCTGTTTTTACTTCTGTTTGAGCTATCTTTTCTTTATCAACAGGTTCAGATTTTAGGCTGATTAGAACTAGTTAACCTATTTTTTAGACTCAAATTTAAAACAGATAGGAGTCATTCTTCTTTTGGAATGTTAGGTTCAGATTTTGAGCTTGAATCTACCTAACTGATAATCCAAGATTAAGATGTTTGGAAAATCGAATTCACTAACCTATCAGCAGTTAATTTAAAACTAATTAGTCATGATTAGGAAGTATGACTAACTACAAGTGTGTTTTTCATGAGTGGCTTTTGAGCTTGCACACTTTTAGATTTGTTTCTCTTTTTTGGTATGGGGATGTACCTTTATTGTTTTTACAATTTTCCCTCTTTTCTTTCTTCTTGGGACAAAAATCAATTGGGACTCCTCAAAAGTTTTCAATAGATCCATGACATCATTTCGATAGGCCCTAAGTCTAGGGTGATTAGCGTTGTATTCCCCGTTTACCTACCTGATGATTAATTATGAATCCCCATGCACTTTAATTCTTTTGGCTCCTAACTTTTTCAACAAATGTAAGCCTAAAAGAAGGGATTCATACTCCGCTATGTGATTCGAACACTGAAAGTTTAATCTACAGGAAAGAATTTCTATGTGGTTGATTTTAGTGTTGCGTATCCAAACCCTTGCGTCAGCGTTGGTCCTAGTGCAGGACCCGTCAAATTTCATACTCCACAGAGGATTAGTTTTAGTTTCGTTGGTTTGATTACTATCCTCTTTAACTAAAGTTCTTTTGGCTTGTTCTCGAAGGTCAGCACTCTGTTGAACTTGTTTTAATTCCTTAGATTTTTTTACTACGTTGAGGACCATTTTCTTGACTTTCAAGGTTAAAAAGCGATGGACGCATGATTTGTAGTTCAAGACCTGTGTGTTGTTTGCTGTTGTTCACAGGTTCAACAAAATGTTTAGACACTTGTGTATTATCTTTCTCCTCCTCTCTATTGGCCAATAATTCAATCAAAGTAACTTGTTCACTGAATGTTTCATTATTAAACAGGATAAATGAATCGAGGCCTGTGTTCACAGAATATAGAGGAGAGTTTTGTGGTTTGTCCTAGGTAGTTACCATGTACTGCATATGGGACTCCCTGTAAATTCTTCTTGTCTGATTGAAAACAAGGATGGTCGCATATGTCATGTCCATCTGCATAGTCCCTTGTAACTTATCTCCCCAAGACCTAGATAAAAACATGCCATACTTTGGGGGTACATTAGCCACAACAATATCCATGACTAAACATTTGGCTGGAATTTGTGCTAAGTTAACGCAGAGGTCTTTGATTAATCCTAAGCATTTTACTCTGCTTGAGTCAAAGGAGTACAGATATTTATAAGGTCTAGTGATTTCTAGACCCAGGCTCTCCATTATAGCTTTGGGCATTAAATTGTGAGAGAACCCAGAATCATGCATAGCGTTATGCAAAATCTTTTCATGAACATTTAAACTAACGTAAAAATGAGGAACAGGCCCCTCTTGATATTTACCTTAAATCTTAGGACCAAATATGAGTTCTGGTTGGTCATCGTTAAGATTGACAGTATCGTTATTCTCTTATATTTTAAAATCCTTCAAAATTTGGGATCTATATACATTAATTCAGTGAGAGGAACATAAATTTTAATTCTGGAAATTTCCTGCTCCAAACTAAAAGGCATATGATTCTTTGAAGTGCTTGTCACAACCTTATTAGCTGCCACTCTGTCAGCGAAATCTGTTTGTTGATTTTCTCTATTTACATTTGAATTTTTTTTTTTAACAGGAGTATTAGCTGAGGTGCTAACACCTCTAAGGTCTGCACTCTATTTTGCATTGTTTTAAGTGCCTTTCTCTTTACCTTTATCAAAATTTATAGACATTGTTTTGTCTTTCTGTTTTACAATTTTAGGTGTATTTACAGTGTTGTTTTGTGAAGATTTTTCAGATGTTTTGGTTTTGGGAGCTTCTTGATTGGTTTTACTTCTAAGGTCATATTCTTTTTGAGACTCTATGATGACATTTTCCATGTCCTAATAGTAACTTTCATCATCATCTCTTTTATCATCATAGGGTGTTTATAGACCCTGTTTTTTATCATAATGAACTTCAAAGTCATCATTATCTACTCCCAGCATATTAATATCATCTTCCTCTATTTTCTCTTCTGTTTCTTCAACCTCACTTACATAGTTTTGATGAAAAGGAGGATTGATCTGTTGATCATCCTCCCTTGGTCTATTTTTAGGTTGGTTTCTCCTAAAATTCTGATTTTGGTTCTGGTTTCTGTTTTGAGGAGCTGTTTGGTTTTGATTTTCTTGTGCTCTCTCAAGAATGTCCATTTTCTTCATCATCTCCTCCATCATTCTCTCCATCTTTGAGCTAGATGTAGAAGGTGTAGATTCCTCTTTAAAGGACACTCTCTTCTCATTTTTCATTCTTGATATTTTCTCCATTAAGTTGACTTCCATAGAAAGAGATCCTTTTTACATATCTTCAAGGGTTAAAGGATCTCTTTCTCTCAGCTGATAGGCCATTTTAGGGTCAAAACCTTCAGGAAACTTGTTTAACGCTGAGCCTTGTGAAGGTTTTAGATCTGGGGGAAGTGCATTATACACACTGTTAAATCTAGTGCAGTAAGCTTGTACACTTTCCCCAGTGTTTCTGTGGAGATTTTTATAATCAGAGAGTATTTGAAGAGGGTTTTTCTTCACTTCCCATTTGCTTAAGAATTTATGAGGGAATGCTTGGAGATCATTAATAATGTGGGGGGCTAAGCCTTTGAACCATTTTCTTACTTCTCCCCCCAAACTCTGAGCAAATAATCTAACTTTGACAGTTTCATCATCAATTTCATTTCTGTCAAAGTAGTCATTCATCTTATCCACATGCTGTGATGTAGTAGTAACATTACTGGCATCATAGAATGGTATTTTGGACTGATAATCCCGTGGAAGATTGACTAAGGGTACAGGAAGGACTAAGGGAGCATAACATGCTGCTATGATATGTGGTGGGGGTTGATTTACAAGAGGTGGATTAACAAGAGGGAAAGTGAGCTGAAGTGGAGTGGTTTGGACAGTGGATGTAGGATGAGCAGAAGTGGATGGACCAGGAATAGATTGCTGAGCTGATCTTGGATGAGAGACACCTAAATTGTGAAGGAAATGGAGATCTGGTGGTGTTTTTTCTCTACTACCAGGATGTTCACTTGTTTCCGGAGATGAAACTAAAGACTATGAATCTAGCTAATCTTAATCATCAAGAGACCTAGTTCTAAATGGATTTCTTAAGTCAAATTGTGATTGTTGTAGCATTGCAAGGTTTTCAGGAACTGAATTAGCTCTCAAGGGTGATCTGAAAATAATTGAAGATTTAATCTTAGGAGACTTCCTAAGGATAATTTCAGGGTTATCAACTATCTCATGTGGTTCTGGGTCAGGATAGGCTCTAGTATGAATCTTTCTAGGAGCCACTAAGCTATGTTTTTCAGACCCAACTAAACAGGAAAAGTTAAACCAGATATGAAAATATTTAAGAGGCTAACTATTCCTTAAAGCAAGAAAATTTTAATCCTAAATCCTTCAAATTGAGTTTAAATGATGTTATAATGATTATGGGTCTTCCCAGTGGAGTCTTAAGGTCTGTTTAGGATTGTGGAGTCGCCAAGTGGATTTTTTTACCTCTTTTGGAGGTAAAAGGTTTTATGGTCAACCACCATGTTCATCGAATACCAATCTGAAATATTTTTGGGTTTCCGAGTTATTTTTCAGTCCTATGGGTTCTAATATTGTCCTAAATTTGTTTCAAAACTTAGCTACGGTTATGAGACAAATACAGTCTACTCTTACGACTAAGCTAGCTATTCCTTCAAGGTTTTATAAGCTCTTATGAGAATCATAAGGTTTCCTTAGTTTGTCACTGATTCAAACAAGTTTTATCATGATTACCATTGCTTAGTAGTGCTTGAAGAGGGTTTCTTGTACTCAAGGGGTTCATATGAAATCTTTAAGGGAACCTAAGATGAAATTTTGACTCAGTCCCTAGTGGAGTCGCCAGAAATGTTAGTTGTTGGTGGCTCAACTGGCTAACAGAATAAATTTCATTAAATCAAGACGTTTCCTGAGGTCTCAAAGCATATATAGGTGTAATTTCACTCACAATTCCCCAGCAGAGTCGCCAGAAATGTTAGTTCCCTGTAATTTGCAATATTGGCAAATTCAAACTGTAGAGAGAACACTTGAACCACTTTGGGATTCTAGGATCTAGCCCTCCTAAATCCGGAGTGGGATCTCTCCAATAAGTGCAAAGATTGATTTATCTTTAAAGGTTTTGGGTATGATATTAGGCTAGTTATTAAGACCAAGGGTTTTGTTTTTTTTTGGATGGTTGAGCATGATTATTAGTTGAGTGGAAAGTCCTAAAATTAAAGAGTTTCAAAGGTGTGAAGTTGCAAGAAATCAGAACAAGCTTTGGCTGATAAGATATATATAACGCTGGTTTTTAGTCCATTGGGCTATGGAGTCATAGTAGGATTTAATTGAAACAACAAGGTTCAAGAGTGGTCCATGGGGCAGGTCATCTATGTCTAAGGATCTCTTCAAAGTTGATTTTATGGAATGAAATGATACAACAAGAAGGGGAATCTTTAAAAGCAATCATTAGAGAAGAAACTAGAGGACAGGGCTCACCATAGACTTCCCTAGCTCTTCTTTACTTAGTAAACTTTCAAGACAAACACATAAGATAACAAAGAATAGTCTAAGATCAGGTAAGGAATTTTAACCTAGCCTGCTTTCAACACATTCTTAGGGAAACTTTCAGATAGTTTTGGGGGATAAAACTAAAGGACCGGGCTCACCATCACTTCCTTATTTCATCTCTACTTAACATAAACTGAAAATAACATTCAAGAACAACATTGAGCTTAGACAGTAGGATGAGGGAATGCCAGCATTCCTAACTGCTTAAACTGAATTAAATCATTCCTAAACAACACAATTTGGAAGAAAACATGTATATAAAGCTTATCAGTCAGAGAAGGGTACTGTAAACAGTAAATCCTAACTCTAGGCTTGCTTTTCTTTATCATAGAAGATGGACAGAGTGAAAATAGAAATAAAATAACAATTTACGATAAGAAAAACATCACCGTTGACATAGACCAAGATCCCATAAATCAGCTTGTGTTGATGCTGCAAACCAGTTACAATCTTCAAGTCCAGTGTTTTAGTTCAAAAATCATCTTCACTTCTCAGCCTAACTTATTTAATCACAAACAGATCTTCAAGAGCCTTTGAACACTATTTACATGTAGAAATTTTTGAGCGCAAGTATATTTCAAAGTTCTGCAACCAACATTGTTTCATCTTCTACATAAGTATTTATAGAAGATATTAGGAGGTGGGACGGGACAAAATATCTTAAAGGTTCAATTAATACAGATGAATGCCTCTCGACCTTTGAGGGGCTCGATGGAGAAGTTTACAGATATTTCCTCTGTATTAATTGTTTTACATTAAGAATTATGCTCGATGGAAGATTTTGTTGACTTTAAGGCTCTTTGTCATCTTGTAATAACTCTGCTGATATTTTTGCAATAAATCTGTTGGGTTGAAATAACTGTTCGGCTTTATGAAGGAAAATATCCTCTGTTCTGGTAATAACTCGGCCTCTGTTGAATGCTTTGAGGCTACAGGTGGCAATCTAGTAGCTGAGAGGAATCAAATATCCTTTTATGTGGCAGTGGAGGCATCCTCTGTTTGATAAATATTTTTTATTTGTCTTTAACTATGTTTAATTTAGTGTATTAGGATTTTGATTTTCGATCTTAGATGTAATCCATTAAACTGTGAAAACAACCTTGAAATCTTCAGTTCTACTGTGGCTAGGTCTTCAACACTGATCCTCTCTATTTTAATTATGCTTTGTTGTGTATTGTTGATGTGCAGGTGATACAGGTTTCATATGGCATCAATTCTCATGATGCATTGACGAAACGTGGTATGAAACCCCGCAGGTGGATACTCTTTGAAAAATGAAAGCCTGGAGGATCGTCATCCTTGGCTTTTATTTTATTTTAAAATAATTTGAAAAACCTTTAAAAACCTCTACAATACAACAAAAGTTATTAAATCCTTCATTATTTGGATAAGAATTCTTTGGAGGTTGCGTATTAGGTCGTAGTCGTTGGATGAAAGCATCCAACAGTGGAGATTCTCTTGTGGGGGTCAGATAGAAGGTGGTTGAAGAAATGGTGCATAGGATTAATTCAGGGCCGTAGATCTGTTGTGATCGATGGTCAAGATCAATCAAGAAAATACAATGGAGAAGGGCCACTTTTCGTGAAAATAGAAGAAAGACAAAGGAAATGAGGGAAATTTCCTTTGGCAGAGGTAAAATGCACAGGAAAGAAAATTGGGGTTTCTGGAAGATTGTGGGCCGTCGGATCAGATTGGACCCAAAGATCAATTGCTGTGATTACTCATTGAAGGCCCTTTGGAAAAGGCTGAGGGCGATAATGTAATGGCTAGATTAAATCTGAGCCGTTGATCCACAGAGATCAACGGCTGGGAGCAAACGCGATGAAATGCCATATAAAAAGGGGAAAGAAGTTTCGGGAGGAGAAACTAGTGGTATTGTGTGGGAAAATGGGAGGAAGGTGGTTTCACCTTTTTGAACGTGATATGTGTCAGAGGCCACCATGTGACCATTAAAAACTACCTATATCACATAGTTCTTGAATAATTATTGTTCGAGCTAAAATCAACGCGATATGGAGCGTCTGTTGTCAGATCTGGGTTCTCAGATCAGAAGGTAGGGAGTGAGTGCGATATTGGATAGATGTGCGGGCAGAAGGAGGTGGGGCGATTTAAATCTGGGCCGTTGGATCAGAGATTTGGATGCCTGAGATCAAATCTGGAGTTAAATGGAATATATATGCGAGGGGGAGAAAGGGTGAATATGGGCCGTTGATCTACAGAGATAAACGACTGAGATTTCACCAAAAACATTATAAAGTAGGGTGTATGAAATTTAACAAAGGTGGCGGGGAAATATCTGGACCGTCGGATCTTATTGCAGGGGCAACCTAGATCTAATCGGAGCATTGCGATCAGTGGGGGCATGGACAGAGGAGTGCTGATGCGATTGGCTGTGGGCCGTCGATCTGCAGATCAGATTGATGGTGGAGGTTGAATCAGAGGAGTTCACAGTGGAGGAAAGGGCTTTGGGAAGGAGCGATAAGGGCTGTGACATCTACATCTGGCAGGGAAAATCTACGACGAAGAACTCATCGGGAGATCGCCAATCGAGGAGCGGGAATAAAATATTTAACGCGCCCTTTGAAATCTCCCGATGCAAGATTTCATGATCCGTCTGATCATTTCAGATCAAAAGTGGAGATTGTTTCAAATTATGCACCAGCAGGACCCTTTGTAACATACGAAAACCAAAATTTTAATGAAATGCAAAGGTTTTTGGTTTTGGGGTGGGTTTATATAAGGCTTGGTGCCCGATTGTGGGGCCTTAGGATATATGGAAAAGAAAAGGGACCGAGGTTTAAACATATAAAGGGAAAATCACATCAGAACAATGGTGCAGGCCTTTTAAATCTACCCATTAGAATATCTCTGATGCGAGATCGTGTGGATCATCGATCGGGTTTTTAGATCAATAATCTTTATCATTTAATAACATGAACCAGCAGGTTTAGACAAACACTTAGAAAAATGGGTTTTTTTCAAAATGCAAAGGGAATTTTGCATTGAGAAGGTTTATTTACAAGTTTTAAGCGCCCGATTGTAGGCCTTTGGTTTTGTGAAGCGGCAAAGGGGTCGGGGGTTATGTATAAAAGGACCAATCGCATCAGAGGTTTTAACGAAACAAATAGACTTGCGCTAGCCAATTACTCTGATGCGATAAGCGCCTAAAAGGGTTTAGCACTTGGTTCTAGCGCCAGAGCATATGTAGGGAAGTGGTTGACTTAGCCCAAAGGGGCTTAATTCTATAGTTAAAAACCTTATTTTTCATGATTTTTTCAAGGTTTTTTGATGGAATTGGGGGTTTCGGCAAAGTTTAAAAATGAGTTTTAAACCTTGTAAAAGGGGTTTTATGAAAGGAAGAAGGAAAAAAAGGGAAAATAGAGGAAATCCATGGGGAATAAAGGGGTAAAACTGAAGGTTAATTTGAAGTGAAAGGAAGGGAAAAATGGGGGAAAAATGGATTTTTGCAGCAGTCTTTTCTTCATGAAAACAACATAATTTCTGAGTTTAAAAGGGAAACAACAGTGAAGATTAAACAAAGGGCATGATGTCTTTATGAGTCTTCAAGAGATAACACTTTTTTGCAATAAAACTTGTTTCTTGAAGGCTCCAAAAATTATTTAGCCACCATTTGATATGAAAAATTTTATAGGTGGCTAACAGGTGGCTTTTGGTAGCTGAGAGGATTCAATTAGCCTCTGATGTGGCAGTGGAGGCTTTCTCGGACTGATAGATATTATTTTTTTGGCCTAAAACATGGCTAATTTGCTTCTGATATGTGTGTTAGGCATAATTAGGCCTAATTTCCATCTTTTGTTCTTCAAAATATGTTTAATTGAATGGATTAGGCTTTAGATAGTCTATTTAGGCTGTAATCCCTCAAAACTGTGTAAACAATATTTAATTCTTCATCTCTGCCGTGACTAGATCCTTTACACTAATACTCTTTGCTTGATTAAGTTTTGATGTGTCTTTTTGATGTGCAGGTGTTACAAAGGTTTTATAATGGTATCAGTGCTCATGAGGCACTGATGAAACATAATTTGGAAGCCTGCAGAAAGATCTCCTTCATGAATAAAGGCGTGGGGGATCGTCATCCCCGACCTTCAATTTTCTTTTAAATCAATGGGAAAAACCATTAAAAACTACACAACAAATCCTATGGGGAAGGGTTCAGACTGCTTCAGCAGTTTAGGTTTAGAGCGCAGCCATTGGATGAAATCATCCAATGGCGAAGATTTCTCACTGAGATCAAAAGGAGAGGCGGTTGGAGGGGTGAATGAAGGATTAAGTCTGGTCCATAGATGCGTATTGATCAAGAGTCGAGATCAATCTGGGTTTTATAATACGAAGGGGTCATATTATAATGAAAATGGAGGAAAATGTAATAAAATGGAAGAAAAACCTTTAGCGGGGGGTAAAACAGAGTTAAATGAAATTGGGGTTTTGGGAAGATTCTTGGCTGTCGAATTTGATCAGTCTCAGAGATCAACGGTGGAGATTCACTTATGAAGCCCTTTGGAATAGGGGAAGGGGTGATGAACTAATGGCGAGGTTAAACGTGAGTCGTTAGATCTCAGCGATCAACATCGGATATTAGACATGGGATAATGTAATGGAAATGGGGAAAAGTGGTTTCAGCGATAAAAACCATTGGATTCGCATTGCAAAAAGGTGGATAGGTGGTATTACCTTCTTGAACACGATATGAATTTCTGGCCGACGCATGGCCTTTTAAAATCACCTACATCATGTAATTTTAAAACATTAACCATCAGACTCAAAATTACGCGAAACAGCACGCTGGCCATCAGATCTGGGGCGTTGGATTGGACGGTTGTGAGGAGAGCGCGATGGCAATGAGATGCACGGGTGAAAAGAGGTGGGTCAGGGTCAAAGTGGTTTTAATCTGGACCGTCGGATCATAAGAATGAACAGTCAGGATTTTCTGATGGAGAGATAGGTTGATCCGGATTTATGCAGGAACGCAACAGAATAAACATATAAATATAAATACAGAGATGCAGTGGAAATAACACTTCATTTCATTAATATCAACGAACTAAATTTTGCTTACAGACAAAATGGAAATAAAACTAGCTAGGGCGCTGGTAGCTATCTCTGAGAAGAGATGTGGCGGCTACAGGCCTCTGAACTGTGTTACAATGAGGCTCGAGGGCCTATTTATCATTTAGAAACAATGGGAAATCCTAAACAGCCAAAACCCTAACCCTAGGAGATGAAGCACCAAAACTATGGGCCTCGTTTGGGTAAATTGGTGTTTCAACTTCCCAGGGGCGTAACTTTGGCATACGATCTCCGTTTGACGCGTACCATACCTCCGTTTTCCCAAAAAACATCGTTTAGGGCCTCAAAACGGCTCCGGAAGTTTAGGACCCGAAAAACTGCTAAAAATAGTAAACTGTGCCGAAACTGAAAAACTGAAATAGACAATGGTGGAGCCCCAAGTGGAATAGGCGGGTGACCACCAATATCCATCTGGATCATTCCTCCCCCCTTAGGAAGAAATGGTCCCCATTGCGTTAAGTTCCTCCATGAGATGAGGAAATTTCTGCTGAACTTGGTCCCTGGTGAACCACTTTCCTTGGTGCAGGAGTTGGCCAGCTTTGACAACCCAATATAGTTGGATCTTCTGCTGGCGAGTGTTCTTGATTTGCATGTCCATGTTGCAATCTGTGGTGGCCTGTTCCATGCAGTCTGGATTTAACTCAGTTGGTGTGAGTTGTTCTGCAATGTTCGAGGTGTCCAGTAGAGGTGGGAAGTAAGGACGAAGGCGATCCACATTGAATACTGGGTGCAGACCAAGGAATGGTGGAATACTGAGCTCGAATGCATTGTTCCCTATAGCCTTGGTGATGGTGTACGGCCCGTATCGGAGCGGGTGAAGCTTGCGGTGGGGTCCAGTGAGGCGCTCCTTCTGCAAATGTAGCCATACTTTGTCACCCACCTGGAAGTTGTGTGGCACCCGGTGTTGATCATGGCGTTGCTTGTACTTAGCATTGGCTCTGTCCAATATATCATGAACCTGTTGGCGGATGTGTTGAATGCGCTCGATGAAGCTACTGGCTTTGTCAACTTCAGACTGGACATGAGCTGAATTGGCCTGAGCAGCTGCAAATGGCATGGCTACGTCAATGGGACATAGTGGCTGGAATCCCAAGCCCACCCGAAAGGGGCTATGGCCGATTGAACTGTGGAGAGCCCGATTATAACTATGTTGTACATAAGGGAGGCTCTCGTCCCATGTGCGTGGATGCTTTGAATTGTACATGCGCAGAATGCGTACAATCATTCTGTTGATGACCTCTGTCTGGCCATCTGTTTGGGGATGGAAAGCCGTGGACTTGGTGAGCTTGGTATCCAACATCGACCAGAGGCTGGACCAAAATGTGCTGAGGAACCTGCTATCCCGATCTGATATGATAGACTGTGGGATCCCAAAGTGCACCCACACCCGTTCAAAGAAGAGTTTAGCAGTGGCTTCTGCTGTGATATTCTTCTTGCAGGCCGCCATAATGGCCATCTTCGAGAATCTGTCGACGACCACAAAAACACAGTCATTTCCCTGCTTAGTAGAAGGCAGGCCCGACATGTAATCCATGGAGATGGATTCCCAAGGTCCACTAGGGGTAGGTAGAGGAGTATATAGGCCTTGCTTCTTGATGGTCGGTTTGGCAATGGCACAAGCAGTGCAGGATCTGATGTGCTTCTCGACATCCTTTCGAAGGTTCGGCCAATAGAAATACCTCTGTAGTATTGCTACTGTTTTCTCGACCCCGAAATGCCCAGCGACTCGACTGTAGTGTGCTTTCCATATCATCTTGGCACGCTCGCTTGAAGGAACACAAAGGTGTCCCAGGTGACATAAAAGTGCATCTTGGAGGTGAAAATTTGGAACTCGCGTGCCCCCCAAGAGTGCCTTGTAAGTGTGGCTGAATTCTGGGTCACTCTCATAGAGAAGTGGCCAATCAGAAGTCTCGTGCCCACAAGAGTTGAGCACGGTGGTGAGTGCCACGATCGGTGGTCGGCTGAGGCAGTCTGCAACATTATTGGTGCTACCCTTCTTGTACTTGATGTTCAAATGAAACTATTGCAAATATGTGGACCACTTCTGATGGCGATCATTCTGCAACTTCCCTTGTGTCTGTATGAACTGCAGGGGCCGGTGGTCTGTGTGGATGATTGTTTCCTTCCCCAAAATGTAATGCTTCCATTGTCGATAGGCTTGCACAATGGAATACATTTCTTTGTCATAGGTGGGATACTTGCGAACTGTCTCAGACAATGTCTCACTGTGATATGCCACTGGATGTCCCCGTTGAGTAAGAACTGCCCCAATAGCATAGTCAGAGGCATCTGTCTCGATCTCAAATGGCTGCTGCAAGTCTGGTAAGGTGAGCACTGGGGCAGAACAGAGGCGATTTTTCAATTCTTTGAACGCCTTCTGTTGAGGTTCCGACCAAAAGAATTTTGCTCTCGCTCCTCCTTTGGTGACTTGACTCAAGGGCCAATTGATATGAGAGAATCCCAACACGAATCTACGGTAGAAATTAGCAAGACCCAGAAAGCTGCGAAGCTCTGTTATAGTAGTCGGGGCTGGCCAATCCCGAATGACTTGGATCTTGGCTGGATCCACATGCACCCCCTTTCATCAATAATTTATCCCAGATATTGAACCTGGGTCATGCCAAAAGTGCACTTCTCCAAATTGGCACACAACTTGTGTTGCCGCAGTGTTTGGAGGACTTGTCGGATGTGGTGAAGGTGCTCTTCCTAAGTCTGGCTGAAGATCAGAATATCATCCAAGTACACCACTACAAATGAGTTGGTGAATGGCCGCAAGATGTCATCCATCATCCTCATGAAGGTGGCGGGAGCATTCGTCAACCCGAAAGGCATGACCAGCCATTTGAAAAGGCCTTCCTTGGCTTTGAAGGCAGTCTTCCACACATCTGAGGGTTCAATTGGTACCTGGTGATACCCAGACTTCAGGTCGATCTTGCTGAAATATTTTGCACCTTTGAGTTGGTCCAGAAGGTCATCAATCCGTGGAATTGGGTACCTATTCCGGACAGTGATCTTGTTCAGCGCCCGATATTCAATACAGAGTCTCCACGTCCCATCCTTCTTCTGTACCAACACGATCGGGCTCCCACAGGGCGATGAACTTGGTCTGATGTGACCTTTCTGCAACAGCTCTTGAATCTGCCTCTTGATTTCATCATTCTCTAGAACAGAGCGCCGATAGATCCGTCCATTAGGTAGCGGCGCACCGAGGGTCAGATCAATCGGGTGCTTGACCTGACAGTGCAGAGGAACCCCTGTGGGTGAGGTGAATATGTCCCCGTACTCCTCCACAACCTTATCCATTTGTTGTTGTTGTGCAGAGGAGCCCTGTCTGGAGGTCGTGGCCACAGTCTTCTTCTTGCCCTGGGCGCGGATCATCAGGAAAACGAATTTCCTGGTTTGGGAAATGAGCTTACTGCATTGTTTTGCAGTAACCAAAGAGATAGCGGCAGGAGGTGGTACCTCTGGTATCCTGTACAACTTATTTCCCAAAGTAACAATAACAGCACGAGGTCGAGACTCATACACAGCATGACGCTTCCACAAGTATGGTTATCCTAATAATACATCAGAAACATCAATAGGAGCAACGTCACATAATACCTCATCCGTGAAGGGCTTGATGCTATAGGGAAGGCGACACTGTCGGCTGACGCGGAGATCTCGTCCTTGGTGAAGCCACCCGATGGTGTATGGATGTGGGTGAGCTGTGGTCGGCAAGCCCAACCGCTTCACGGCGTCTGCTGAAATGAGGTTCTTTGGCTCCCATTGTCGACAATGAACTGTACCGGGGAGCCCTTTACCCACATCTGGGAGTGGAAGAGACGTTCCTCCTCCTCTGGATCTTCCGGTTCCTCCTTTTGGATCTTTGCAGTGGCAACAGTGGCGTTGGGCTCCGCATCAATAATCTATTTCCCTTTTTCATTCGCCTTTTCAAGTTCTGATTCGGAGTCAGAGCATGCATCTGACTCAGAAGCCCTCATCTCGGCCACTAGCGACTGCTTGGCCCGACACTCACTTGTGTTGTGAGTGGAGCTCTTATAGAACTCACACCACTTTCCCGTGTCCTTCTTTGGCTTTGCGGTGCTGTTCTTTTCTTGTGGCTTCGATGAGTTGTCTTTAGCCACCATGCCTTGGCTCGGTCCTTTGTTCTGCGGTTTGGAAGCACCTTTCCCTTGCTTTTGATTCGCAGGTCCAAAGTCTCGCTTCTTCTGCTTGAATTTCTGCTCAATCTTGGCAGCATACCGGTATGCCGTACCAAGCGAGGAGATGTCAAGGAACTCCATTTCCTCCTGAATGTATTTGTGCAGACAACTGCGATACTTTAGCACCAGATGTTTCTCCGAATCTTTGATACCCAACTTTGTGCGCAGGGTATGGAACAGATTCGTCAGCTCATGCACATCTTGATCCCTTTGTTGTCGCAGCGTGGTCCATTGTATGTACTTGTCCTCATAGCTCCCCACAGGATAGTACTGTTCCTTGACGGCGTCTCGGAAAGAATTCCAAGTTGGTACGGCCGAAAACAGAGAGGGTTCTGTCTGGTCCTTGTTCTCACAGTAGGTTTCCCACCAGTCCTTAACATGGGGGGTAGCTTTGAGGAGTGCAAAAATAATCTTCTCCCGGTCTGAAAAGTCATGAACCGAGAAATATCCTTCTAACAGATTCAACCATTTATCTACAACATCTGCATCTATTTGACCCTCAAATATGGGAATGTCAAAATTTACTTGTACCTTAAAAGGAGTCGCGCCTCCAGAGTGGCTGCTGGATGCAGATGCGCCGCCGGTGGGTAGCCGTTGAAGGATCTGAGCAAAGTTATCCATCATCACGTTCCTTTGTCTTTCGAGGGCCTCCTCGAGCAATATTTTGATAGGATCTCCTCCTCCCTCATCTTTCTTTTCGTCCCCCATGGGCGTCCGTCGAGGTTTGCGAGGCTGATCTTGCAAAGGTTCCACCAGATCGAGCCCTAGCTCCTTATACCCCGACCTCGTTGGGGACATGCAAAGAAGGATCAAGAAAAAGCCGACCACCTCTGATACCACTGATCCGGATTTATGCAGGAACGCAACAAAATAAACATATAAACATAAATACAGAGATGCAAAGGAAATAACACTTCATTTCATTAATATCAAAGAACTAAAATTTGCTTACAGACAGAATGGAAATAAAACTAGCTAGGGCGCTGGTAGCTATCTCTGAGAAGAGATGTGGCGGCTACAGGCCTATGAACTGAGTTACAATGAGGCTCGAGGGCCTATTTATCATTTAGAAACAATGGGAAATCCTAACATCCAAAACCCTAACCCTAGGAGATGAAGCGCCTAAAACTATGGGCCCTGCTTAGTAAATTATGTTTCAACTTCCTCAGGCGTAACTTTGGCATACGATCTCCGCTGATTTGCTGCACTTTCATACCTCGTTAGGAAATATCTATCCGAGACTACAAATTTTGAATGGGAAAACATCAATCCATGGACCCATGTTGCTCTCCGTTTTCCCAAAAAACGTCGTTTAGGGCCTCAAAACGGCTCCGGAAGTTTAGGACCCGAAAAACTGCTAAAAATAGTAAACTGTGCCGAAACCGAAAAACTGAAATAGACAATGGTGGAGCCCCAAGTGGAATAGGCGGGTGACCACCAATATCCACCTGGATCATTCCTCCCCCCTTAGGAAGCAATGGTCCCCATTGCGTTAAGTTCCTCCATGAGATGAGGAAATTTCTGCTGAACTTGGTCCCTGGTAAACCACTTTCCTTGGTGCAGGAGTTGGCCAGCTTTGACAACCCGATATAGTTGGATCTTCTGCTGGCGAGTGTTCTTGATTTGCATGTCCATGATGCAATCTGTGGTGGCCTGTTCCATGCAGTCTGGATTTAACTCAGTTGGTGTGAGTTGTTCCGCAATGTCCGAGGTGTCCAGTAGAGGTGGGAAGTAAGGACGAAGGCGATCCACATTGAAGACTGGGTGCAGACCAAGGAATGGTGGAATACTGAGCTCGAATGCATTGTTCCCTATAGCCTTGGTGATGGTGTATGGCCCGTATCGGAGCGGGCGAAGCTTGTGGTGGGGTCCAGTGAGGCGCTCCTTCTGCAAATATATCATGGCGTTGCTTGTACTTGGCATTGGCTCTGTCCAATATATCATGAACCTGTTGGCGGATATGTTGAATGCGCTCGATGAAGCTACTGGCTTTGTCAACTTCAGACTGGACATGAGTTGAATTGGCCTGAGCAGCTGCAAATGGCATGGCTACGTCAATGGGGCATAGTGGCTGGAATCCCAAGCCCACCTGGAAGGGGCTATGGCCGATTGAACTGTGGAGAGCCCGATTATAACTATGTTGTACATAAGGGAGGCTCTCGTCCCATGTGCGTGGATGCTTTGAATTGTACATGCGAAGAATGTGTACAATCATTCTGTTGACGACCTCTGTCTGGCCATCTGTTTGGGGATGGAAAGCTGTGGACTTGGTGAGCTTGGTATCCAACATCGACCAGAGGCTGGACCAAAATGTGCCGAGGAACCTGCTATCCCGATCTGATATGATAGACTGTGGGATCCCAAAGTGCACCCACACTCGTTCAAAGAAGAGTTTAGCAGTGGCTTCTGCTGTGATATTCTTCTTGCAAGCCGCCATAATGGCCATCTTCGAGAATCTGTCAACGACCACAAAAACACAGTCATTTCCCTGCTTAGTAGAAGGCAGGCCCGACATGTAATCCATGGAGATGGATTCCCAAGGTCGACTAGGGGTAGGTAGAGGAGTATACAGGCCTTGCTTCTTGATGGTCGGTTTGGCAATGGCACAAGCAGTGCAGGATCTGATGTGCTTCTCGACATCCTTTCGAAGGTTCGGCCAATAGAAATACTTCTGCAGGATTGCTACCGTTTTCTCGACCCCGAAATGCCCAGCGACTCGACTGTAGTGTGCTTCCCATATCATCTTGGCACGCTCGCTTGAAGGAACACAAAGGTGTCCCATGTGACATAAAAGTGCATCTTGGAGGTGAAAATTTGGAACTTGCGTACCCCCCAGGAGTGCCTTGTAAGTTTGGCCGAATTCTGGGTCACTCTCATAGAGAAGTGGCCAATCATAAGTCTCGTGCCCACAAGCGTTGAGTACAGTGGTGAGCGCCACGATCGGTGGTCGGCTGAGGCAATCTACAACATGATTGGTGCTACCCTTCTTATACTTGATGTTCAAATGAAACTGTTGCAGATATGTAGACCACTTCTGATGGCGATCATTCTGCAACTTCCCTTGTGTCTGTATGAACTGCAGGGGCCTGTGGTCTGTATGGATGATTGTTTCCTTCCCCAAAATGTAATGCTTCCATTGTCGACAAGCTTGCACAATGGAGTACATTTCTTTGTCATATGTGGGGTACTTGCGAACTGTGTCAGACAATGTCTCACTGTGAAATGCCATTGGATGTCCCTGTTGAGTAAGAACTGCCCCAATAGCATAGTCAGAGGCATCTGTCTCGATCTCAAATGGTTGTTGCAAGTCTGGTAAAGTGAGCACTGGGGCAGAACAGAGGCGATTTTTCAATTCTGTGAACGCCTTCTGTTGAGGTTCCGACCAAAAAAAATTTGCTCTCGCACCTCCCTTGGTGACTTGACTCAAGGGCCAAGTGATATGAGAGAATCCCAACACGAACCTCCGGTAGAAGTTAGCAAGACCCAGAAAGCTGCGAAGCTCTGTTATAGTGGTTGGGGCTGGCCAATCCCGAATGACTTGGATCTTGGCTGGATCCACATGCACCCCCCTTTCATCAATAATGTATCCCAGATATTGAACCTGGGTCATGCCAAACGTGCACTTCTTCAAATTGGCACACAACTTGTGTTGCCGCAGTGTTTGGAGGACTTGTCGGATGTGATGAAGGTGCTCTTCCCAAGTCTTGCTGAAGATCAGAATGTCATCCAAGTACACCACTACGAATGAGTCGGTGAATGGCCGCAAGATGTCGTCCATCATCCTCATGAAGGTTGCGGGAGCATTCGTCAACCCAGAAGGCATGACCAACCATTCAAAAAGGCCTTCCTTAGCTTTGAAGGCAGTCTTCCACACATCAGAGGGTTCAATTGGTACCTGGTGATACCCAGACTTCAGGTCGATCTTACTGAAATATTTTGCACCTTGGAGTTGGTCCAGAAGGTCATAAATCCGTGGGATTGGGTACCTATTCCGGACAGTGATCTTGTTCAGCGCCCGATAGTCAATACAGAGTCTCCACGTCCCATCCTTCTTCTGTACCAACACGATCGGGCTCCTACAGGGCGATGAACTTGGTCTGATGTGACCTTTCTGCAACAGCTCCTGAATCTGCCTCTTGATTTCATCATTCTCCAGAACAGAGCGCCGATAGATCGGTCCATTAGGTAGCGGCGCACCGGGGGTCAGATCAATTGGGTGCTTGACCTGACAGTGCAGAGGAACCCCTGTGGGTGAGGTGAATATGTCCCCGTACTCTTCCACAACCTTATCCATTTGTTGTTGTTGTGCAGAGGAGCCCTGTCTGGAGGTTGTGGCCACAGTCTTCTTCTTGCCCTGGGGGCGGATCATCAGGAAAACGAATTTCCTGGTTTGGGAAATGAGCTTATTGCATTGTTTTGCAGTAACCAAAGAGATAGCAGCAGGAGGTGGTACCTCTGGTATCCTGTACAACTTATTTCCCAAAGTAACAATAACAGCACGAGGCCGAGACTCATACACAGCATGACGCTTCCACAAGCATGGTTGTCCTAATAATACATCAGAAACATCAATAGGAGCAACGTCACATAATACCTCATCTGTGAAGGGCTTGATGCTATAGGGAAGGCGGCACTGTTGGCTGACGCGGAGATCTCGTCCTTGGTGAAGCCACCCGATGGTGTATGGATGTGGGTGAGCTGTGGTCGGCAAGCCCAACCGCTTCACGGTGTCTACTGAAATGAGGTTCTTTTGGCTCCCATTGTCGACAATGAACTGTACCGGGGAGCCCTTTACCCACATCTGGGAGTGGAAGAGACGTTCCTCCTCCTCTGGATCTTCCGGTTCCTCCTTTTGGATCTTTGCAGTGGCAACAGTGGCGTTGGGCTCCGCATCAATAATCTGTTTCCCTTTTTCATTCACCTTTTCAATTTCTGATTCGGAGTCAGAGCATGCATCTGACTCAGAAGCTCTCATCTCGGCCACTAGCGACTGCTTGGCCCGACACTCACTTGTGTTGTGAGTGGCGCTCTTATGGAACTCACACCACTTTCCCGTGTCCTTATTTGGCTTTGCGGTGCTATTCTTTTCTTGTGGCTTTGATGAGTTGTCTTTAGCCACCATGCCTTGGCTTGGTCCTTTGTTCTGCGGTTTGGAAGCACCTTTCCCTTGCTTTTGATTCGCAGATCCAAAGTCTCGCTTCTTCTGCTTGAATTTCTGCTCAATCTTGGTAGCATACCGGTATGCCGTACCAAGCGAGGAGATGTCAAGGAACTCCATTTCTTCCTGAATGTATTTGTGCAGACAACTGCGATACTTTAGCACCAGATGTTTCTCTGAATCTTTGATACCCAACTTTGTGCGCAGGGTATGGAACAGATTCGTCAGCTCATGCACATCTTGATCCCTTTGTTGTCGCAGCGTGGTCCATTGTATGTACTTGTCCTCATAGCTCCCCACAGAATAGTACTGTTCCTTGACGGCGTCTCGGAAAGAATTCCAAGTTGGTACGGCCGAGAACAGAGAGGGTTCTGTCTGGTCCTTGTTCTCACAGTAGGTTTCCCACCAGTCCTTAACATGGGGGGTAGCTTTGAGGAGTTCAAAAATAATCTTCTCCCGGTCTGAAAAGTCATGAACCGAGAAATATCCTTCTAACAGATTCAACCATTTATCTACAGCATATGCGTCTATTTGACCCTCAAATATGGGAATGTCAAAATTTACTTGTACCTTAAAAGGAGTCACGCCTCCAGAGTGGCTGCTGGATGCAGATGCGCCGTCGGTGGGTAGCCGTTGAAGGATCTGAGCAAAGTTATCCATCATCGCGTTCCTTTGTTTTTCGAGGGCCTCCTCGAGCAATATTTTGATAGGATCTCCTGCTCCCTCATCTTTCTTTTCGTCCCCCATGGGCGTCCGTCGAGATTTGCGAGGTTGATCTTGCAAAGGTTCCACCAGATCGAGCCCTAGCTCCTTATATCCCGACCTCGTTGGGGACATGCAAAGAAGGATCGAGAAAAAGCAAACCGCTCTGATACCACTGATCCGGATTTATGCAGGAACGCAACAGAATAAACACATAACCATAAATACAGAGATGCAGTGGAAATAACACTTCATTTCATTAATATCAAAGAACTGAAATTTGCTTACAGACAGAATGGAAATAAAACTAGCTGGGGCGCTGGTAGCTATCTCTGAGAAGAGATGTGGCGGCTACAGGCCTCTGAACTGAGTTACAATGAGGCTCGAGGGCCTATTTATCATTTAGAAACAATGGGAAATCCTAAACAGCCAAAACCCTAACCCTAGGAGATGAAGCGCCAAAACTATGGGTCCCGTTTGGGTAAATTGGTGTTTCAACTTCCCAGGGGCGTAACTTTGGCATACGATCTCCGTTTGATGCGTACCATACCTCGTTAGAAAGATCTATCCGAGGAATACAAATTTGGAACAGGCAACATCAATCCATGGACCCATGTTGCCCTCCGTTTTCCCAAAAAACGTCGTTTAGGGCCTCAAAACGGCTCCGGAAGTTTAGGACCCGAAAAACTGCTAAAAATAGTAAACTGTGCCGAAACTGTAAAACTGAAATAGACAATGGTGGAGCCCCAAGTGGAATAGGCGGGTGACCACCAATATCCACCTGGATCATAGGTCCCAAAGGATTTGGGCCTATCGGGTTTGATCTGGACCATTGGATGGGCGAAATGAATGGCCCAGATCTAATCGCAGAATCGCCAATCGGCAGGGGAGAGAGGAAAGGTGCAAAAGAAAATTTCGATGCAATTATATGTGGATCATCAGATCTTTGGAGAGATCGACGGTTAGGAATGAATCTGAGGGACAAAAGTGGAGGAAAATGGGCAGAGTTTTTATTAATCTAGACCGTCGGTTCTTGTGGATTCGACGGTCCAGATTGAATCGAAAGCTTTTCAATCGAAGGGGGAGAGAGGAATGGCATAAGTGATTTTCATGATGCGATTGAACAAAGACCGTTGATCTGAGGACCAGAACGACGACGGAGATTTAACTGTGGAGGTCAAAAGGCTGAGAGATGGGCTTTGGAATGGAGCGATGTGGAGTGTCCGATCTGGGTCTGGTAGGGAAAATCTATGGCTGGGAAATCATCGCAAGGTGGCCAATCGGAGGGGGGGAATAGCTTATTAAAATATGTTCAACGAAAAAACTCCGATGCAATTAGCGTTTGGGACTTAATCGCTTGGTCCTGGGTGCAGGTTATATGGTGGGGAAGTGGTTTGGGGGTTTTAACCAAAAGGGACTCATAGAAATTGGAAAAAATGAAGGGGCCTTTCAAATGCGCCCAATGAATATTCGCGATGCGAGATTTCATCGATCGTTGATCATTTTTTAGATCAATGGTTGGTTTTCGTTAAAACAACGAACCGACAGGTTTTCTTTAAAACATATAAAAAGTCAGATTTTATGAAGATACAAAGGGAAAAAGGTTTGGAAAAGGATTTTTATAATGCTTTAGCACCCAATTGCGGGCTCCGGGTTATGTGAAGGAAAGCGGAGGAGTCGGGGGTTCTTTTTAAAAGAAAAGGGGCCAATCGCATTGGGGGATTTTTTGAAAGCATAAGGGAAAAGCACGACCGGGATGCTCCAATTGTGATTAGTGATGGGGCTTTAACAGTGGGTCACATCCCCAGTTCTATGTGAAAAAGGAGTTGGGGGCTAAGGCGAAAAGGGCTTAAGGCCTTAGTATAAAAAATGAGTTTTTTAGGCCAAAATGAGAAATTTTCACTGCTTTTTGGCTTTCAGTAGAAGGGGAGCAAGGGGTTTTTAAACCTTCCAAAATAATTTTCAAAGGTTTAAAGGGAATTTCGAGAGAATGAGGGGTAAATGAAATATTTTATGAATGAAATGAATAAGGGAAAAGGAGAAGGGAAATAAGGGAAAATGGAACTTTTCAGTAGTCTTTTCCTTTGGTAAACAACAAATTTCTTTGAGGAAAAATGAGGGAAACAACAGTGAAAGTTTATCTGAAGGATAAGTGTTCTTCATAAGACTTCAAGAACTAACAATTTTGGCAATAAAATTGTTTCTTTAAGGCTTCAAAAAATGATTTAACCACCATTTGATATGACAAATTTTATAGGTGGCTAACAGCATGGAGCAATTACTATTTCTTTTCACTGTTAATTTATTTTACTGCATAGATTTGGTTTTGTGTAGCATTTTTTCTAACTTTTCCATGAATATCTAAAGAGTTAAGAATATATTTCTGTTGTTATGGTTGTTTGTCACACATCGCTAAAGTAGGCTCTTTTCATACACTCGCATTAAGAATTTACGATAACAAATGGTGACTCCACTATTGTAATTCAGATTCCTGTGTGACGATTAGATTCGACAACAAGAGTTATTATTTAGTTGTTTTTAGTCTCTTGATATTTAAAAAAAAAAACTTTTATACCATAATTCTGGATGTTTTCTATTGTTTTCCGTATGTAACAGGTATCAGCCATGCAAGAGGCAGCGAATTTTTCGCAACATGTTGCCCAAGACCCAAGGAGCATAAAATCATGCTTTTTAGCTAAAATTGTGTGAGTTCCCCCTGAATTTGCACTTTTCTTCCCATAAACTACGATTTCATCTATCGACAGGTTAGAAACTGTGATCTGGAATCTTTTTCTGAATTTTTTCTGCAACTGTCAAGGTTTGCCAAGAGCATTGTTTTGGGTTTTCTGAGATTTGTTTCAACACGTCTTAGGCCTTTATATTCTTAGTTTGCCTCCTTGAAGTATAACTAAGTCCCCTAGGGTTTCAGTACACTTCCACCTTTTTAGGATGGGTTACGCTTAGTATGTAATCTAATATTTGTAGTGCTTTCAACCATTGTTTCAAGGTCTGATATGTTAGTTTCCTATAATAATAGGGATTATAATTTTGAATTGGCTATGTTAATTCTTGTAATATTTTACATACCTTTGTATTTTTGAAAATATTTTCCATATTAAAAAATGAAAAGAGGATATGTCCTAAAATAATAATCAAAGGACCAAAAGAAAGAAAGATAAAAAAACATATAAAATATGAACCCCATAAAAAGAAGAAAAAATAAATTCTAAAAGTGTTGCACATTCAAATTCCACTACTCTTAGTTTACTTTACTTTTACAAATAAAATTATGTGCAGCTTGTCCAAAATGACACAATTCATGATTATCATGCAATCTAATCTTGATCATTCATGCCTTTAAATTTGATGTTATGATAGTTAGTGAAAAAGATCTGACCAAACCATTTAATCTTGGCAGATTAGTAGTTAGGCAGAGAATAAAAATTAGCTCATAAATTTAATCTGAGCCATTGGAATATATATGGTTAGAAATAAGTTAGTTTGCTTATCAAAAGAAAATAAAAGGGCCAGCAAGCTAAAATGCACCCAATAAAAGAAATAAAAAATGTTAGGATGAATAAAAGGGTAGGTAGAGTACTTTTCAAAAATTATATAAGCATAATTTTTCTTAGCCATTATCAAAAAATATCTTTCTAAACCTTCCCCTTGCTAAATACCCTTTCCATTTTCATTTCCCCTTTATCCTATCCCTTTTCCCCTCTTAAAAAATCATTTTCCCCCTTCCCAGATTTAAAAGCCCCACCCCTTAATCTTTTCCCTTCCTAAACCTCAAAAACCTTTTCTAACCCCATTTTCCCTTTAAAAAATCCCCTTCCTAATGCTAAACCCTTTACTCCCTTAATAAAACTCTGCCTTTTCATAAAAATAGAAAACCCACATTTTCATAGTGTAAAAGCATAAATATATTAATCGGGCCCCACTTTCCTTTGATTCAAACCTCCCCGGCTTAATATATTTCCTGACCACTTTGATTTAAACCCTTTGTATAATATTTTCCCGACCCCACTTTTATTTAAACCATCTGCTTAATTCATTTTCCAACCCAAACTCCATCACCCATTCAATCATTACTGTCTAGATCTAACGCCTCACAATGAATTTTGCACCCCCCAACGTTCGACGTTTAAAGATAGGGGGTGCGAAATAGGTGGTTTTATCCACCCGCTTCCCTGCTATGCAACACCTTCTTAATGAAATATCACCCCCCCATTCCCAAACTACTTACCACTCCACGGGTGTACAATAAACCGCCAAGTTCAAAAATAATAAAACCTCGCCCTATTCCATTATTTTCCTATTTTCTGTCAATTTGTGAAAGAAACTAAAAATTCATTTCCAATTAGATTGAAAGCCCCACTGTTACCTGGACCCTTCCACGAAAAAAGCTTCAATACTCCAAGTAATCCTGAGTACCGACCTTCATCAATTAAGCACATAAATTGATAAGCGAATTAAATCAATGGCTTCTAAAAACATTTAGACTATAAGCCCTTTGCAACTACCCCTGTTAGATGTCAACCACACTCCTTTGGCTAATAAATAATTTAAAATAAATGACACTATGACTGATAACAAAATTTTGGAGCTTCATTGTTGGATCCATGACAAATTTGTTGATTAGGCAGATGATATTCTTCTATGGGACTCTAACTTGCCCAAATACACATTTCCACAGACCTACCAATTCTCGGAAGTCATCAGATTGTGCCAACTCATCTATTTTCCAAATTAAAGAGCCATAGTCACCCCTCACTAAGAAATCTTGATTACAATCACTACTCAATCCATTAATCAAACGCTGCAAATTCAATCACAACCATAGGGAATTCGTTTTTCCATTGAGACCCTTACTGACCTTTACCTAAAGCTATATTTCCCTAAAAGGTCTCAAATATTCATACTTTCTTCCCTGAATCAGCTCAATTTCCTAAGAACAACCCACCATACTCTACTACCATGTTCCCAGAAAGAACAAAATGACTTGTGACCATGTTTTCATGTATTTTAGGATGTTTCACTGATGAGCATGTAGATGAATCAATCCTTGGTTTCCTCTCTATATTTTTCCCAGGTCAGCCTCCAACTTTAACTTTCAACTTTGACCAATTCCTGGCAAATGCCATGCATGATCAACTGATCAAACTGCCATAAGAAGGAGTGTTCAAATACTCCTCATAATTGTTTCATTTATTCATATGTTTTCAGTATGAAAGGTTTGCAGTCAACCTACAAAAGCTAGACACAGAGGGTAATCCCTAGTCTATAATATTTTGGACATCCTTCATAAGAAAGGATTCCAATGAATTTAGTTTTAAATAATTTATTGATTCTTTTGTATATCCAGTGGTTAATATGCTTAGAAACATCATTCCACCCAAAATCAATGATGAAATAAAAAAAATTCTACAATTACCTGACTAGAGCAAGATAGGAGACTAATATTTATACTAGAATCATGCAGAGATCAGAGTGTATGGAAGCCAACTAGTCCCTTACAAGCTTCCCAAATACCTCCCAATGAGGATATTTTCATTAAATTATATCAGACAGATTTTGAATTTTGATGAGATAAAATTTCTTTCATCCAAAAAGAAAACTCAGTTCAAGATAAAAAAAAACTAGCTAGGGCCTTTTATATGCAACAATAGTAATGTTGGAAAGGAAGAAGACATATGCTTACAAGATTTAAAGTTCAAAAACAATTTCAAATGGTCATATGACCCCTTGGGTGTTGTAAGTAAACTCACCCCTTTCATCCCTGAATATAAGTCTAAGATTGAGAAATATGCCGACCAGTCAGAGTGGTTGGAAAACACTCTAGAGGAGGTGAAGGAGAAGCTTGATATTAGTTCCATCCTACTTACTCCAGCACCACAGGATAGAAATTCAAAAAGGGCTATAGAAGAAGGCTCTTATTCAACATAAACTACATTTGATAGTAAATTCAAGCTTATGTTCAGAAAGAAAACAAAGCTAAATCCAGTGATAGAGTAGGAAGAGATAGTAGAAACCATTGAAACATTTATTGTTATTAGGGATGATGCACCTACAACACATTCAGAAGAAACACCTCTGCCATCAACTTCCAGTGCACAAATTACTCAAAAGCAAAATAGTGCAGAGATTTCATCATCCAAAAATCCAGTTGAGAAAGGAAAGGATATCATGGAGAAATATAAAGAGATTAAAATAAAAAATGAAGAATTAAAGGCTGTTACATATGCCCAATAATAGAAGCAGACTCCGAGTGGTCAGAGTAGTTTGCTTTCAGGCTTTGACCTTAGGACAAAGAAAATCTAGATGACGTTCCTACAGTTGCAGGTACAAGCCCCTAAAACTTCAGAATACTATCATAAAACTTAGATTTGAAGTTCCCGCCAAGGATATACATCCAATTGACCAAATTTAATTCCACAAGCAGGCAAGAGAGTTGATATATTCAACCATGACACATAAATCTCTAAGTGTCCAGAAGTTGCATAACTCTCTAGCAAATGTAAGGTCACAGTTACAGCTACATAAAGCCTCATCACAAGCAAAATACAACAGGATAAAGTCACTAGAAGATTTGGTAATTGAAACTGGTTATAATCCAAAAGACATCAAAGTAGAAAAAGAGCTTATAGAGAAGAAAACTATAGACATAGCTTCACTGAAGAAGCAGTTAAAATTACCAACTGCTTAGCATCCACAAATCAAGGAGGTTTTGGAGAAAAACAATCAAAAGGATGATATGATGAATTTAGTCATATAGTTGACAGCTCAACTAAAGGAAATGGAGACAGAAATGGATAAGCTTGTATAGGAAAAACAAGATAGCATGGAAGCAGTTCCAATTATTGTTATTCCCATAGTATCTACATCAACACCAACATCTACATTAGCACCAGCATCAACAATACAAACATCCCATCCCACTGATGAGGCCAAAAAATTAGTCAAAGTAATGGAATATATGTCCATTCGAACTACAGAGATTAATAAGCTCAAGGAACAAATAAAGATCTTAGAGAATGAAAATAAATCAGCAGAAGCATCCCATCAAGTTGTAGCACACAAATTCAATAGACTCAATAGCAGAATCCACCAGCTGGAGAAATATTTATCATTAACAGAACCTTTAGCCCAATAAAAACAACAATTATGGTCCAATATCATTAACTCTGTTAATGATATTTGGCCTTCTATATAAATTATATTTGAGCAGAATGACTTGGTGAAGGAAGCTGGTGCGGAAATTTAGAAAGTAAAAGCCAACCTTGGAGATAAACCACAGGAAGCCTATGAACTAATAAAATTCTTGAATTCTAAAAATAAGTATGAATTGGAGGAACTCAGGATAGATGACATAAGAGAAACTATCCTTGAAGTGCAAAAAGTGATTTCCAAAATAAATCTAATGCTACGGCTTGAGGAGAAATGTCAAGTCTTGGAACTCACAGTGGATAATCTTTTCAACAAGCTTGATATATTGAGACAGAAGGGTTTTCCTATTCCTTTAGTGATAAATGAAAAACTTATGAAGCATGAGGATTATGTCAAGAATTTACGGGAAGTAGCCAAATAAACTTCTCACATTTCCTCAATGAAGGGCACTCCCAGAGGCAAGGTCCTCCTTCAAACTCTCGAAAAATTATTTTACCTCCAGCATGAGATAAATAAATTTTTTGTAAATAAGCCCACTTTTTCCAAATATTCCGAAGCAGATGAGATTTACCGTAGGATGATGAAAATCAAACTCCTAGATGAAGAAACGTGGGAGAAATGGTGTGATTTATTATAATAGGAGAAAGAACATGTAGGTGAAAGAACACACAGATGAAAGAAGACATATGAAAGAAACAAATAGGTAACAAAAATCAAAGAATCGGGGCCAAATATCAATCGGTTAAAAGGCGTCACTATCTTTTTGCATAAAGATATTTTATTTTCCTTGAATAAATCCTAGTCAGTTGACAGGATATTTTTTGTAATTTTTTTTATAAATACTTCATCACTTGAAGTATCAAGGGTCGGTCAAGTGTGGAATTCTGAATATTTGTTTAGATGACTAATCTCTCAGCTACGGATTATTGTACCAATTTCCAATCGACAGACTGAACAAGTTATAAAGAAACTTATTTACAGGATTCATGTGATGAGCTATCTTAGTGAAGTATAAAATTTCAATTGTTCATGTTATTTTCTAAGTATTCCATAAACTTATGTGTTCTAAATTTGAATGTTATAACAGGAGTTTTACTGCAGAATTTTCTTAAAAATTACATTCTATTTTTAACTGTTATACATTTCTATGTTTTCTTCTAATATCCGGTTTAGAAAATTCTTAATTGCCCTCTGATCCTGAATTACTTCTTCACCCTTCTACATTATCTGGTTTAAGGAATTCTTAATTTCTCCTTGATCCTGATTGAGAAATCACTTCACCATTTAGCCTTGAGATCTAATATTGCTCACCTGTCTTGCCATGTAACACTTTCCTTATTATTTTATTCAGTTATGTTTCAAAGCACATTGACTCCATAGCCCAATGGAAATTTGATAAGCACCTATTCATCTAAATCATTAATTCCACCAACCAACCAAAACCAATAAAAATCCAACCCAACCAAACATACATAACTAGCCTAAATTTAATTAAATAAACAAAGTTAAATCATATAGAGAGAGCCCTCTCTGAGTTTAGGAAGGCTAGATCCTAAGCTCCAAAAGTTGTTTGTAGTTACCTCTGATATTTATTTTTAATGCAAGAACAACCTTTGGAAATTTCAGAGTGATAACATATTGGCGACACCGCCGGGGAGCATAAGTGCCTAGCCAAAATAAATCTTAAAAGAAACAATTTTCCTCATTTATCACATTAAGGTTTTAAAAGGTTGTTCAAATTTATCATAGAAAGTTAAAATTTTTGCTTCTAAAAGAACATATTATACCAGGGCTCATCCAGATACACATCCTACTACAATTGTTGATGTTCTTCACAGAAATTTAAGAAAACCAAAAAAATTAGAGATTCAAGGAAGTAGTAGTGAGTTAATCAAAGAAAATTCACTTCCTAAAGAGTTATCAAGCATAGAGGATATTCAATTTGATTTATCATTTGAGCATTCTTTATTTCGTACCAAATTTGAAAACTCAGTCCATGATATTTTAATAGACCCCAATTTTTTTCAATTTATTGAATCAAAGAAGGATACTATACAACTTAATTTAGATCAACAGGTTCTAGATGCTTTTGACAAAATTGATGTTTTAACCTCAACTTTGATCAAATACATAGATGAAGTCCATTTTCAACAGTCAGTTGAACTAGTTTCCCTAACTGCTTCTACCCCAAGCTCTCTACAGTATCTTTAGAAACTTTAAATACATCTCCATGTAGTTCCACCTCACCTATAATCTCCACCACAGTTCATTACACAAAACCATTCATACCTAAACTTCCTCTCCAACCTAATGTTTCATGTTCATCTTCAAAATTTTCAAGTCCATCTTCAAGCACCACTATTTTACCTCCCAGTCAAGCTAAAATCTTAGCCATGGCAGCCAGATTTTCCCCTTTGGTCTTATAGGCCCCTTTACATGCCACGCCACAAGATTACCATAGTAAAAAAATTCAGTTTGATGGTACTTGTCAGTTACTGCTCAACATGATAGAATGACAAAAAAATTTGAGTTACATGAAATTGATGAAGCAGATGTACAAATGAGATTATTTGCAGAAACACTAGCAGGAGATGTTAAAAAATGGTTTAAATCTTTACCTACTAGCCATATTGCTGATTTATCTGCTTTCCATTGATTGTTTATCAGTAGATGGGAAAGAAAAAAAAAACCCTCTCTAGATATTATTTCAATATGAGAACATTAGAAAAGCTCCTAATGAATCTGTTTAGGATTACTGTATTAGGTTTAACAACATTTACAATGCAATCCCAGTAAATATCAAACCTCCACTAGACTTAGCCCTAATTAAATTTCCAAATGGTTTTGACATGACTGATATGTCCTGTTAGTTAAGAGAAACAAACCCTAAAAATTTAGAACAGATGCAGGGTAATGCAGTTAGTGTAAAAGCTAACTTACTAGCTAAAAGAGCTAGGATGTGGAATGAGAGGAGAGTGACCATTAAGGAATAACCTTCCACTTCAGATGTTAAGATAGATATTTTATCTAAAAATGTAGAAAGAATAATGGATAGACTAGAGAACATGGAAATAAAACCTTAGTGGGAAAATCAACAAGGTCCCCAAATTAGAAACCCCAACTTTAGGAAAAATCCTAATACTAGTAAATCAAGAGAAGTAGTACCCGATCAACAGATTAGACCACATTTCCAAGAAAATTGTTTTGAAACTTCACAACAGCATGAAGAATATCAAGACACCTAGATAAACTTAATGAGAATAAACAATGAAGATGTCATTTTTCTTACCCATGAATAACAAGAGTTGTACATGTTACAACAATTATCTGGAGAGTCCTTTGACTACAAACAAGGCTATGAATCTGCTATTTATGAAGTTCATAAATAGTATAGCCTTAGAAGAAAAAAGAACAAAAATATTCCTATTAATAAATCAGTCTACACCCAAACTAAGAAAACAATAGAAGCTCTTGTGACCAAAATTCTACAAATTCTCCCTAGATAAACTCAGAAAACTTCCACCCCAAATATTGTAGACATCACATCAACTGCTACTCAAACCATTCCAAACAAGGAAGTTGAAAACAAAATAATTGACACACAAACTGAATTACCAAGTGCTGATAAAGAAAACAAAACCACAAAAACCACAATTGGTAAAAATGAAATGATTAAATTAGACAAAACTAAAATACCATTCAATATCGAAATTGAGATAACAAAATTGAAAATAAGAGTTCCTTTAATAGATCTGGTGAAAAATGACTCATACAAGGCACAAATTACTGAAACATTAAGCATATCTGAAGGTGAAGATGTTGCCAACCTCAATGATGATCAACCTGAGTTATTATTTGGTCCTCAAGTAGATGGAAAAAATCAACAAGGGGGTGTCCCTCCATTCTACATTAGCTTAAACATTCATGATAAAATCTTACATAATGCTATGTTGGATTCAAGAGCATCTCATAACTTAATGACTAAAGCAGTCATGGAAAAACTAAACTTAGACATCACAAAACCCTACAAGGATCTTTTCTCCTTTGATTCTAGTCAAGTCAAATTCCTTTGCCTGATCAAAGATCTGTGTGTAACTTTGGTCCAGTGCCCAAAAAAGAGTATCATTATGGACATAGTAGTTGCTAATATCCCTCCCAAATACAGTATGTTTTTATTGCACTCATGAGGAGAAAAATTACAGGGATCACTAAAATTAGACATGTCATATGCTACCATTTCTGTGTTTGGTTAGCAAAGGAAGCTATATAGAAAAAATTTGATGAAATACATGGCAAGTAGTTCAGAAATACCACAAAATTTCCCTATCTATTCCATGCATTCTGATCTAGACTCGTTTATCTTATGTAATTCAGACGATGACAAAGATAAAATCACGGTTGTAGAAGAAGAGCACAAAGAAGTTGATTCTGAAAATATAACACATGAATCTTTGTGGCATTTAGATTTTGATGGCTCTATAAATAGATTAGGAGTAGGAGTTGGAGTATGGATCTACAATTTGGAAAATTATCATTCAGAAGGACATGCTTTTAGAATAAATTTCAAATGCACTAATAACATGGAAGAATATGAAGCATTAGTGCTAGGCCTTCAAATCGTAAGAAAAGTCGGAGCTAAAAGAGCTCCCATCATGGGAGACTCATAACTCATTATAAAATAATTCAAGGGAGAATACGTTGTTAATAATCCTAGAGTTAGCCATTACAGAGAAACCATCCTAGACTTTATAACATGTTTCTTTGAGAGTGACTTTGTCATTATTCCAAGAAAGCATAATATGAAAGAACATATCTTGGCCACTTTTTCCAGCACATGCAGATTACCCTTTTAGCCAAATCATCAGTACACGACTGAGGTAAGACATACGCCAACCATACCTAATAATTTGAAGTATTGGAAAATATTTTCACAAGACTCACAAAGTTATGATTTTATGAATTGTGAAGGAGAATTTCAGAACTATAATATAGACACTGACTGTACATTAAATTATACCATAGATAATGAAATAGATGTAAATTATGTAGATAAGATAGAACCAACTAAATTCACTAAATTAGAAATATTAGAAATTGAGGAATTAATCGATGATGAATTAGAAGTTTTAAACCTCAAAGACAACATTTTTCCTAAGGTATTAACCCCACTAGAAGACCTATTTGACTCCAATGATGTAGCTAGAAAACCTAAATGGAGCCTCTAAGTTCAGATATAGAAGAATGAAACATAGAAAAAAAGGAAAATACCAAGCTTATAAATATATCTAAGAAATTAACTCCATCTGAAAAGTTGAAGTACATTAGCTTGTTTAAAGAGTTCCAAGACATTTTTCTTGGAGTTATGAAGACCTCAAGTCTTATGATACTAGCATTATCCAGCATAAGATACCAATTAAATAAAATTAGAAGCCCTTTAAACAAAAGCTAAGGAGAATTAACCTTGTTCTTATGCCATTAATAGAAAAATAAGTTAAAAGTATGTATGATTATCAAATCATAGCAACCCATCAGGTATTCTGATTGGGTCTCTAATTTAGTCCCCACTAGAAAGAAAACAGGAGAAATCAGACTTTGTGTTGATTTCAGAAACTTGAACAAAGTATCACTGAAGGATAACTATCCCCTCCCTAAAATGGACCACATTATCCAGAGGGTAGTAGGGTCATCCAAAATTTCATTACTTGGTGGATTTTATGGATACAACCAAATGCTAGTCCAACCAGAAGATCAAGCTAAGACTGAATTCACCACTCCCTGAGGAACTTTCATGTACTTGAAAATTCCCTTTGTACTGATGAATGTTAGAGAAACATTCCAAAGAGCCATGGACATTGCCTTTGCAAAGGAAATTCATGACTTTTTATTCAATTACCTGGATGATATCACAATGTTTTCCAATTCAGATAATGAACATCTAGATCATCTAAGAAGAGTATTCATAAAATGCAGAAAGTTTGGGATATCCTAAAATCCTAAAAAGTCACTTTTTGGATTAGAATAAGGAAAAATTCTGGGACACATTATTTCAAAAGAGGGAATTAGTATTGATCCAACTATAATAGAAGCAATCCTTCATATTATTCATCCTAGAAACATTAGAGAATTACAAGAATTTGTAGGCAATAATTTTTCATAGAAGATCCATCTCTAACTTAGCAGAACTACTTAAAAATTTGAATAGCATGTTAAAAAAGGATTCAATACTTAAGTGGAAAGTAGAGGCTAAGAAGTCTTTTGAAGCAGTAAAAGAAGCCCTTACTAAAATACTTGTCCTCATAATTCCTAATTTTAACAGAGATTTCATAATTTTTTCATTCGCTTTAGAGCACTCCATTGCAGCAGTCTTGTTGCAAAAGAACGATGAGGGATATGAACAACCCATTGCTTTCTTCAGTAAATCTTTGAGGGATGCAACACTAAAGTATAATATAATGGCAAAACAAGCTCTTTATTTAGTGAAAGCCATAAAATATTTAAGATTATACATTCTATACTCTCACATAATAGCATATGTTCCAAATTCAGTTGTAAAGGACATTCTAACTCAGAATGGGCTTGATGGAAAAAGAGGCAAATGGATTGCTACAATACTAGAATATGACATTGAAATCAAGCCTATAAAATTGATTAAAGTTCATGGTTTAGCCAAGCTCATGGTTCAATCGAATTGTCGAGCCTTAGAAATGAATTTCATTGCTTCCATAGATGATCAGGAAGAGATGGCGACTCCACAAATCAGTGAAGCTTTCATAGATTCAACCTAGTATGTAGATCTTACATTTGTTTTACTCAAATTACAAGCTCCTCCTGGTTTATCTAGAACTAAAATTGGATTCTTAAAAATGAAAGCAATGAAATATTGTATCTTAGACAATGTTTTATTTTGGAAATATCATGGTGGCATCCTGTTAAATTTTTTATTAAAATATGAAGCTGACAAAGTCATGCAGGAGATTGTGGAGGACACCTATACTAGAAAACAACTGATAACAAAATTTTGAGGGTAGGTTTTTACTGGCCCACCCTTTTTGCAGATGTATGAAAGTATGTGACCTCTTGTGACAAATTTCAAATATTTGAAGGGAAGAAGAAACTCTTACCATTGCCCCTCAAACATATCACAGTATAAATTCCATTTCAACAATGGGGTTTAGACTTCATTGGTGAAATTCACCCACCCTCCTCTGCCCAACATAAATGGATATTGACAGCCACTGACTAATTTACCAAGTGGGTAGAAGCCATCCCTTCTAGACAAGCCACAGACTCTGTCATTATTTCATTTCTTGAGAACAACGTCATTTCTAGATTTGGATGCCCACAAAAGCTCATCACTCATAATTCTACCGCCTTCAAATCTAATAAAATGATATATTTTTGTAACCAGTACCATATCACCTTAGGCCATTCCACTGCCTATTACCCTCAAGGCAATGGAATAGAAGAATATTCAAACAAAAGCTTAGTCAACATCATCAAGAAGTTATTAGAGGATAACAAGAAAACCTGGAAGAAAAGGTTGGTCAATGCCCTATGGGGAGACAGACTAACTACAAATAAATCTATTGGTACATCTCCCTATCAATTAGTATATGGGATGGATGTTGTTTTTCCATCTTCATTAGGAGTGCCAGTGATGAAAATGATTCAAGAGCTGCAAGTAGAACCAAATGAGATCCAAAGGAGGATAAAACAAAAAATTCATTTGTAGCAAACCATGGAAGAAGTTTATATAAAATCCCAAGTAATTCAAGGAAAAATAAAGAATATATTTGATAAGAAAACTAAATAAGGTGATTTCTTCATAGGTGATCAAGTACTAAAATGGGATTCTAGAAGGGAAGACAAAGGAAAACATGGGAAATTTGACTTTCTCTGGAAATTCCCATACATTATTTATGGTTACAGATGTAACAATGCCTTTTTCTTGAAAGAATTGAATGGAACAGATCTACCAGGTGAACTAGTCAATGGTTGAATGCTAAAGCACTATTTTTCACCAGAATAAACAGTAGTTCATTTGTTCTATTTTACTCATTGTGACTACCATAGAAAATTTTATATTGGAGTGGATGATTATCTTGTAAAATTGAAGCTTGAAGAAGAAAATTTAAAGCTTTAAAAGATATAACATCATATGTTTGAATAAGGGGAGCACAGAAAGCAGTTCTAAGCAAAGAAAAGTCAAAGTTCCAAGGCCACTGATTAGAAAGTTCTTGACATCTCACAAGGAGATGACATCCCCAAGTGGAGCCACTGTTAGGTTCCTATAATAATAGGGATCATAATTTTGAATTGGCTATGTTAAGTCTTGTAATATTGTACATACCTTTGCATTTCTGCAAATGTTTTCCATATTAAAAAATGAAAATAGGGTATGTCATACAAGAATAATCAAAGGAACAAAAGAATGAAAGATCAATAAATATATGAAATATGAACCCCATAAAAAGAAACAAAAATAAATTCTGAAAGTGTTGCACATTCAAATGTCACTACTCTTAGTTTACTTTACTTTTGCAAATAAAATTGTGTGCATCTTGTCCAAAATGCGACAATTCATGATGATCATGCAATCTAATCTTGATCATTCATGCCTTTAAATTTGATGTTATGATAGTTATTGAATAAATTTTTGACCAAACCATTTAATCTTGTCAGATCAGTAGATAGGTAGAGAATAAAAATGAACTCATAAGTTTAATCTGAGCCATTGGAAGATATAAGGTTAGAAATAAGCTAGTTTGCTTATCAAAAGAAAATAAAAGGGTTAACAAGCTTAAATTCACCCAATAAAAGAAATAAAAAATGTTGGATGAATAAAAGGGTAGGTAGAGTACTTTTCAAAAATTATATAATCATCATCGTGCTTATCCATATTCAAAAAATATCTTTCTAACCCTTCCCCTTGCTAAAAACCCTTTCCCTATTCATTTCCCCTTTATCCTAGTCCTTTCCTCCTCTTAAAAAATCATTTTCCCCCTTCCTATTTCTAAAAGCCCCATCCCTTAACCTTTTCCCTTCCTACAAATAAAAAACCTTTTCTAAGCCCCTTTTCCCTTTAAAAAATCCCCTTCCCATTGCTAAACCCCTTACTCCCTTAATAAAACTTCGCGTTTTTCATAAAAATACAAAACCCACCTTTTCATAGTCTAAAAGCATAAATATATTAATCGGGCCCCACTTTCCTTTGATTCAACACCCCCCCCCCCCCACTTAATATATTTCTCGACCACTTTGATTTAAAACCTTCGTATAATATTTTCCCGACCCCACTTTGATTTAAACCATCTACTTAATCAATTTTCTGACCCCACCTTCTTTCTGAAACTCCATCAACCATTCGATCATTACCGTCTAGATCTAACGCCTCACAATGAATTTCGCACCCCTCGATGTCCGATGTTTAAAGCCAAGGGAGGGGGGTGCGAAATAGGTGGTTTTCTCCACCCACTTCCCTGCCACGTGGAACTTTCTAAATTCTATCACACCCCACACATTCTCAAACTACTTACCACTCCATGGGTGTGCGATAAACTGCCAAGTTCAAAAATAATAAAACCCCACCCTATTTCATTATTTTCCTATTTTCTATCGATTTGCGAAAGAAAATGGAAAGGAATTTCCAATCAAATTGAAAGCCTTGCTACTGCCTAGACCTCTTACATGACCAAAGCTTCAATACTCTAGGTAATCCTGAGTACCCACCTTCATCAATTATGCACAGAAATTGATAATAGAATTGAATCAATGGCTTCTAAAAACATTCAGACTGTAAACCCTTTGCAACCACCCCTGTTAGATGTCGACCACACTCCTTTGGCTGATAAAGACTTTAAAATAAATGACACTATGACTGATAGCAACCTTTTGGAGCTTCATCGTTGGAGCCATGACAAATTTTCTAATCAGGCAGATGATATTCTTCTGTGGGACTCTATCTTGCCCAAATACACATTTACATAGACCTACCAATTCTCGAAAGTCATCAGATTATGCCAACTCAACTATTTTCCAAATGAAGGAGCCATAGTCACCCCTGACCAAGAAATCCATTACAGTCACTGCTCAATCCATTAATCAAATGCTGAAAATTCAATCACAACTATAGGGAATGCCTTTCTCCATTGAGACCCTTACTAATCTTTACCTAAAGCTAGATTTCCCTAAAAGGTCTCAAATCTTTCAGACTTTCCTCCCTGAATAATATCAATTTCCTAAGAACAACCCACCATATTCTATTGCCATATTCCCAGAAAGAGAAAAACAAATTGTGCCCATGTTGTCCTATATTTTAGGATATTTCACTGATGAGAATGTATATGAATCCATCCTTAGTTTCCTCTCTATCTTTTTCCCAACTCAGCCTCCAACTATAACTTTCAACTTTTCCCAATTCCTGGCAGATGCCATGCATGATCAATTGATCAAACTTCCAGAAGAAGGAGTGTTCAAACAATCCTCATTATTGTTTCATTTATTCATATATTTTGAGTCTGAAATATTTGAAGTCAACCTACAAAAACTGGACGTAGAGGGTAATCCCTAGTCTGTAATATTTTGGACATCCTTCATCAGAAAGGATTCCAATGAATTTAGTTTTAAATAATTTATTGATTATTTTTTATATCCAGTGGTTAATATGCTCAGCAAAAAATTCAACCCAGAATCATTGATGAAATAAGAAAAGTTCTATAGTTATCTGACTAGAGCAAGATAGGAGACTAGTATTTATACCAGAATCACACAGATATCAGAGTGTATGGAAGCCAACTAGTCCCTTACAAGATTCCCAAATACCTTCCAATGAGGATATTTGCATTAGAGTACATCAAACAGATTTTGAATTTTGATGACATAAAATTCCTTTCATCCAAAAAGAAAACTCGGGCCTTTTATATGCAACAATAGGAATGCTGGAAAGAAAGCAGACATATGCTTACAAGAGTTAAAGTTTACTAACAGTTTCAATTGGTCATATGACCCCTTGGGTGTCATAAGTAAATTAAGAGTTAAGTTTAAACTCACCCCTTTCTTTAATTAATCTAAGCCTAATATTGAGAAATATTCCAACTAGTTAGAGTGGTTGGAAAACACTCTACATGAGGTGAAGGAGTAGCTTGATACTAATTCCATCCTGCTTACTCTAGCCCCACAGGATAGAAATTAAAAAAGGGCTAGAGAAGAAGGCTCTTATTCAGGAGAAACTAAATGTGATAGTAAATTCAAGCTTATGTACAGAAAGAAAACAAAGATAAATCCAATGATATAGCAGTAAGAGACAGTAGAAACCATTGAAATAGATATTGTTATCAGGGATGATGGACCTACAAAAAATTCAGAAGAAACGCCTCTACCATCAACTTCCAGTGCACAAATTATTCAAAAGAAAAATAGTGCAGAGATTTCATCATCCAGCAAGCCAGTTGAGAAAGAAAAGGATATCATAGAGAAATATAAAGAGATTAAAATAAAAAAAGAAGCATTAAAGGCTAAAGACTCCCAGTGATCAGAGTAGGATTTTTAGGTTTTGACCTCAAGACAAATAAAAATCAGATGACATTCCTACAGTCGAAGGTACAGGCCCCTAAAACTTCAGAAGACTATACTAAAAAAAGATTTGAAGTTCCTTCCAAGGATGTGCATCCAATATAACAAATTGAATTCCACAAGTAGGCAGGAGAGATGATATATTCAACCATGACACATAAAGCTCTAATTGTCCAGAAGTTGCAGAACTCTCTAACAAATTTAAGGTCACAATTACAGCTAGATAAAACCTCATCACAAAAAAAGACAATAGGATAATGTCACTAGAATATTTGGTAATTGAAACTGGTTATAATCCAAACGACATCAAAGCAGCAGAAGAGCTTAAAAAGAAGAAAAATGTAGACATAGATGCACTGAAGAAGCAGTTAAAATTACCAACTACTGAGCATCAACAAACCAAGGAGGTTTAGGAGACAAACAATCAAAAGGATGAGATGATGAATTTAATCATCCAGTTGATAGCTCAACTAAAGGAAATGGAGACAAAAGTGGATAATATTGTACAAGGAAAACAAGCTAGCATGGAATCAGTTCCCATTATTGCTATTACCATAGTATCTACATTAGCACCAACATCTACATTAGCACCAGCATCAACAATACCAACAGACCATCCTAATGATGAGGCCAACAAATTAATCAAAGCAATGGAAGATATCTCCATTCAAACTACAGAGATTAATAAGCTCAAGGAACAAATAAATAGCTTAGAGAATGCAAAGAAATCAGCAGAAGAAGCCCATCAAGCTGAAGCACACAAATTCAATAGACTCAATAATAGAATACACCAGCTGGAGAAAGATTTATCATTAACAAAACCTTTATACCAAGTAAAACAACAATTATGGTCCAATATCATTAACTCTGTTAATGATATTTGGCCTTCTATATAGATTATATTTGAGCATAATGACTTGGTGAAGGAAGCTGGTGAGGCAATTCAGAAAGTAAAATCCAACCTTGGAGATAAACCATAAGAAGCCTCTGAACTAATAAAATTCTTGAATTATAAAAATAAGTATGAATTGGAAGGACTCGGGATAGATGACAGAAGAGAAACTATCCTTGAAGTGAAGAAAGTGATTTCCAAAATAAATCTAATGCTACAGCTTGAGGAGAAATGTCAAGTCTTGGAACTTTCAGTGAATATGATTTTCAACAAACTTGATATATTGAGACAGAAGGGTCTGCCTAGTCCTTTAGTGATAAATGACAAACTCATGAGGCATGAGGATTATGTAAAGAAGTTAAGGGATGTAGCCAAAGAAACTTCTCACATTTCCTCAATGAAGGGCACTCCCACAGGCAAGGTCCTCCTTCAAACTCTCAAAAACTTATTTTACCTCCAGCATGAGATAAAAATCATTTTTTGTAAATAAGCCTACTGTTTCCGAATATTCTGAAGCAGATGAGATTTATAGTAGGATGATGAAAATCAAACTCCCAAATGAAGAAACATGGGAGAAATGGTGTGATTTACTATAATAGGAGAAAGAACACGCAGGTGAAAGAACACATAGATGAAATAACACAGATGAAAGAATACAAATAGGTAATAGCAATCAAAGAATCAGGGCCAGATCTCATTCAGTTAAAAGGTGTCACTATATTTTTACATAAAGATATTTCATTTCCTAGAATAAATCCTAGTCAGTTGACACGCTATTTTTAGTAAATTTTTGTATCAATACTTCATCAATTGAAGTATCAAGGGTCGGTCAAGTGTGGACTTCTGAACATTTTGTTAGTTTACTGATCTCTTTCCTGCCGGTTATTGTACCAATTTCTAGTCGACAGATTGAACAAGTTATAAAGAAAATTCTTTACAGGAGTCATGTGATGAGCTATCTCATTGAAGTATTAAATTTCAATTGTTCGTGTTCTTTTCTAAGTATTCCATAAAATTATATGTGTTCTAAATTTGAATGTTATAACAAGAGTTTTACTGCAGAATTTGCTTAAAATTTGCACTCTACTTTTAACTGTTATACATTTCTATGTTTTCTTCTGATATTTGGTTTAGATAATTTTTAATTGACCTCTGATCCTGATTTACTTCTTCGACCTTCTACATTATCTAGTTTAAGGAATTATTAATTGCTCCTTGATCTCGATTGAAAAATCACTTCACCATTTAGCCTTGAGAGCTAATATTTCTCACTTATCTTGCCCTGTAACACTTTCCTTATAATTTGATTTAGTTTTGTTTCAAATAAAATTGACTCCATATCCCAATCGAAATTTTATAAGCACTTATTCATCTAAATCATTAATTCCAACAACCAATCAAAACCAATAAAATACCAACCCAACCAAACATACATAAATAGCCTAAAATCAATTAAAGAAATAAAGTTAAATCATATAGAGAGAGCCCTCTCTGAGTTTAGGAAGGCTAGTTCCCAAGCTCCAAAAGTGGTTTGTAGTTACCTTGATATTTATTTTTAACACAAGAACAACCTTTGGAAATTTCAGAGTGATAACATGATCCATACTTTTTACAGATCCTTTCTGATAGGTTACTATTCCACCCAAAACCATATCTTGAGCTTTTTTTGGTATTTTCCTTAGGGTCTCTTTTTTTTCCCTAGGTTTTTAAACTTTAAGGTTATCTATTGCAACAATTTTCCCCTCTGGTTTCTTGTTGTTTTCTGTGTCATTTCCAAGAGTACATAGTCATTAGATCCTTGTTCCTTAGAAATTATATCTCTTAGCGAGTTTTAGTGTTTTTTGAGTCAGTTTCGCCCACCTTTTAGTTTGTTTGTTTGGGAGCCCTCTTTTGGGTTTAATTTATGCATAATTAGCTATTTATTTTACTTTCATTTTAGTTTTATTTACAATAATTACATTTTTTATTTTTCTTTAAATAACCTTATTGGCTTAATTTAGTGAAGAGCGCTTGGTTTACACCACCAAGCGAAGACATAAACATCATAATTAATAAATCTACCTCACACGTCCTTTGTTTATCACTCTTCAACCTTTTCGTGTCATCTGTGACTTGCCATCATTGCGCCTCTAAGGCATTTATCATAGGTACTCCAAGGTGTTCACCCTCAATTTCTATTAAGATGTCTTACTCCACCCCATAGGGTCTGAGTTAGTCCTCCCCTCAGTCCCTATACTGACTATCATTATGGTTCATCAGGTTCTTCCTCTGATTCCAACCCCGGTTGTCCTCACCCTCATATTGTCACCATGTCAGGCGCCAATGCAGGTGCAGGTCCTCAAGCCAGTGGTGGCCTTGGGCCTAATGCTGGATACACTACTAGCAGAATCGCTACTGGAACTGTTTGGAATACTCTTTTGCTATCTTTTATGGTGGGTTTAAGCCTTCCCGATATTAGCCAGTAAATAAATGAGCCCATACTCCATGATGTAGGTTGGCTAGCTATGCCAACTAAGCTTCCTTCCGACATTCCAAATTTTTAAGGGAACACTGGAGAGGACCCCAGTAATCATGTACACTCCTTTCATATGTAGTTTGCGTCTAATTCCATCACCGATGACTCTATTCGACTTTATTTGTTCCAACGTAGGCTCACTGCAGAAGCTGCAAAGTGGTATGTCGATGATCCTACTACATCTGATACTGGTTTTGCAGCTCTTGCTAAAGTGTTTATGTCATATTTCCAGTTACCCCTCCGTTATGACACTGGTATCAAGTTTTCGACCACATTTCATCAATCTTCCACCACCTAACTTTTTGACCATGTCCAAGAATGGAGTAGAAGAAGGAGCTTATGTAGAGCCCCTACATTCGATGATTGTGTCTATATGGATTGGTTTCCTAAAATTCTCTTAGCCCCCATCGGTAAATATGTCGCATCTCATTTCCTCAATCAAAGGAAGAATCTCTCTAGGTCACATTAAAATATGACTTGATCTATTCCCAATCTAGTTATATTTATACCATTTTACCAAATATTCCTAAACCTGGTGGTGCCAACACATGAAGGGCATCTCATGCCGCTGATGGTATTGTTGGATCTCCTTCACATCCATATGATCCTCCTCCCATGAGTTATGGTTATCCCCAGGGGGGGACCAGTTCCTCTAACACCTATCCCCCTCCAGGCATCTTGTATCCTAGTATAATCACATATTATGCATTTTCCCAACTGCATCAGTCAATGCTAGGACCGATTGTTGCTCAACATATTTACCCAAATTTTTTCCCATCCCCTTTCTATCATTATGCATAGCCCGACGTTCCATCCCCTCTAGCATCAGTGCCCCTGCCTCCTGTGCCTTCTCAACCTCTTCCACAATAGTCACCGCTTCCTCAAGGTCAAGTGTATGCTCCGTAGAGCACGAATATTCCCCCTAGTTCAATGAAAAAGAATAAGGGTAAAGGAAAATAGAACCAACATTCACATGGTAACCAAGGTCGCTAAGGTAATCAAACGAATTCACCCCAAGGGAACCAACCTAACACCACAAATTAGAAATAGGGTGATCATCCAAAGAAGAAAAATACCCTTCATACAAACAAACCTTGTTCATGTTGTGGTGTCCATGTCCATTATACTCATGATTTTCCCCTTTTACCCGAGATGAGCCAGTTGTGGGAAGCCCAAGCAGTGTCTAGATGATAACAACCCACCATGTCACTTCCTCCAAATACTATGCCAACTCAATCGGTTGTGTTCATTAATCCTTTCCCTCAGCAAGGATATGGTGCTGCCCAACCACCTCATGGTCAGACTGCTTCTCAAACTCCGCAATCCGGTACCCCTAATTAGTAGATTCTCATGATGAATTTTGAAGAGGTCAATACCGCTTATGTTAGCCTTCAGACTCGGTCACACAAATGTGACAACAAACCTACTAGGTCTACAACCGAGTCCCAAACCAAAGTACCCACAGAGTCCATTTTGACACCAAATGTTCCCTTACATAACCATTAGCCTAAGGGATAGGTTATTCACAAGATCCACAAAGGGCCATTACGCCCAAATGTTTCTTCTACCAAACCCTCCCACACATACAACAAAATAGATGACTTAGTGAAGTCCCCTATTGCCATGTCAACACTGGAAGTCCTCCAGACGTGCCCATGAAAAAAAAATTATTCTATCTACTTTGGGTACTATGGATCCTTTAGATGATCATTTGATCATATTTGATATTGACAAGTCAGACCATCCTCCTTTACCTTCATTTGTTGCCTTCCAAATACTAGTTAAGATATGTAATGCCCATGTTCAGAGATGTATCAATGATGAGGGCTCATCCACCTGTATGATGTCCACCTATGTTTGGAAGAAACTCAAATCCCCTGATTTGTCCCAATCGAGCATCACTTTACGTGCTTGGAACGAGCAACCTTCTTAACCCCTTAGCATGTTCAACAATTGTCTAGTCACACTTACAGGAAAAATTGTTTGTATTAACATAGAATTCATTGATGTCCTCTTGTATTATAATATCCTCTTGGGTCATAGCTACACATGTGTGATGTTAGTTGTCACATATGAGGTTCACCGTAAGATGTGCTTCCCTCACAATGGAAATATCGTCACCATCGATTGGTTGACATATTACAAACTGAATTCTCAGACCTCCCCTGAGTTCATTATATCTTTGGTGGGTGATAACCAATCAGTCACACCTGTCACAAGTGTTTCACCAAGATTTTATAAATATTCCACCTTACTTGGTTCATTCCATATTCCCCCCTCCCTCTTATCACCGAGTTGATCTCATCGAGTGTTTGCATGTTGGAAGCATCTTGGGCTAGCCAAAATCAGCTTGGTTCAACTAGCCAGCAGCCAGCACTTGCACAACCTTCTATTGTTCTCTTGACACAACCATCAAGATCATATCCTCAAGTACCTTCTCCTTCTGCTAGTGTCTCTCCCAATTTTTTCCACCAGGAATGGTCCCCCCATTCCTTAACCATTTGGGAGTCATTCCACCTGGCCATTACTCTTCTAGTCAGATACCATTTTTAGCTCTCCGCTCTGGAATATTTTTGGTGCCTACTATGGCTATGTTTATTTTACCAAATTTAACACTGTGGATCCCAGTCTAGTACATTGATCCCCCAGCAAACACTCCACCTGGTCAACTTAAACCATACACTGCTTTGACCCTAGTTCAATCGGTCATCATGACCCCTCCCTTTGATTAAGTGCCACAGCCACCTCAACAGGAACCTGCTCATGTTGTGAAAGAATCCAGTGAGGGGGTGCAGAGCCAAAAAGAAGGAAGTTAAGCACAAGGCTTCCCAAAAAATTCCAGCTCCACCTAATCCTCCAAATTCGACACCTCCCTACACTTTTTGTGATTTTTATCAGAACACCACCCATAACTATCCTGAACTTCCTCATCTCAAACTTTTGGTCAATGGAACGTTTCCTGAATCTAACATCCCTGAGTTCCATGTTACCTTACCTGATTCAGCTAAGAAACTCAAATGGTTGGGCATGAACCACCCATGTGCTTTGTGTGAACTTTACGAACACTATTCTCATTATTTTCCCCATCTTGAAAACTTTCGTGATACCCTTGAGGAAGTTCATGAAACAGAGGTCGCTCGTAGTGGATCATGGACTCCTCTACTTGGGAGTTATGCTTCACCAGAACCGGAGGATAGTTATGCACCCATTGTGATACCACCCCCTGATGTCAAGGTGATATACACTTTCATCACTATTCTCTATCTGTCGTCATCCATGAGATCCATGGAGGAAGATCCCTCAGGGGCTTCCCATACTATTTCGATCGAACTTCCCTTATCGAACACCTTAGTCTCAACATCGTTAGATGTTTCATCTACTAGCTCCTCGTCTACCCTTCGTAGCGATGCATATGTGAACTATATTTCTCATGATGATGCACCAGGTAGCTCCATCACATCATGTGGTATCCCTTCCTCCAGTCCTCCCATCTTCCACTTAGATGAAGACATTATGGAAGGCATGACCACCCCTGATTTTTCTTGTGATGATATGCACCATTGTGCATATTTCCTTCTGTAACAGACCCATGACCAACATATTGTGGATTCCAAAGACTTCATCCACAGTGAGGTTGATTGGTTCAATAACCCCTTACTTCAAACCCATGCATTCGAACCACATACACCTTGTGGCCATTACATTGAAACCCAATGTTTCGGTAAGGGGGCACCCATTTTTTAGATTCCAGGAGAAGAAATTCTCCCTAGCCCTCCTAGTGTATCTGTTAGTGTCGAATCTAGTGCCATTATTATTCCACAATTAGCTGAACCTCTAGAGTCTCATATCAATTCAGATCACTCTAAGGATGATCCACTTAATCGTTCCTTCATCTTACATCAACAACCCAGTCCCTTAGACATTGTTGTTGAACAACCTCTATGTTTTCTCGATGAGAAATAGTTCATTATATCCAGAGCCACTCTTTGGTATAGCGACACCATGTATGTGAACCTAGAAATTCAGCCCATTTTATTCATTTATGGAGTGCCAAACGAGATTGGTAATCCATTGTTTCCTTTCTCTAACTCTATCTATCCATTCTTCCTATAGAAGATAACCGTAACATAAACAAATGGAAAATCACATCATAAAAATGTGTTTAGAGTCCATTATTCTAAATACATTTGGCATGTCCAAAGCATGCTTTGGGTACCTATGCCCCTATATATTATCACTAGCCTCTTGATGATTTAGTGCCTACGAGATTGAATTCTTGAATCCATTATTTCAGCAATTGGAACACCAGGGTGCTCCACCAACTTCTATAGCTAGGGGCATCATTTTCACCTTTACATACCAGATCAATCCCTTCCATCACATATGTTGGGGGGAAATATCCCATGCTTGGGGGCATGATGGCACCCCTAGCCACCTTATCACATGATTTTAATAAGTCTCAGCCTAGACCCCGCTGATATAGGTATGGTCGATTATCCTCCCATTCCTTGGATATTTTATCATACCGGCCTCTCCGGAGAGCCATATATTGTATATGCTTGATACCACATTTTCAAATATTCTACTTTATGTGATGCCACACTTACCACTTGGTCACCATGTTTGACTTGGTGGGCGGGGATGATTCTAGATCTTCTCTAGTAGCTCATTCCTATATTCCTTTCTCACCTTGATTCTTCACCAGGAACTAGCCTTCAAAGAAGCATTATGACCACCTTTCGACAAGTAAGGTCACCTCCCCAAATTTCATAGATCCTAATTCTGATGGTAGGTTTATCCACTACGATCACCACAATATTTAGGGCTTTCTCCTCCTCTCCAAATTCACCACAACTCACTTAGAAAATGAATTAAATTAGAGGGAAACTACCCTTTTAAAGTAAAAACTCCAAATTTCCTTCACCAATTGCGCCAAAACCGTAGCTCTATTTGACGAACTATCATCACCATTGGAAAGACCTCACTGAGTGCTATAATCAGTATTTTTTTTATAGGTAATTTGACACTTGACCAAGAAGCCATTTTTCCAAGAAGGGTTACTTTTTTGCCTCTTAAAATCGAATTTCTTCACATGGGCTTCTTGTACTGGGGGCACCATTTTACCTTCATACTTTTCAACTCATTTGATTATTGTATTCATGAGTAAGCATCATTTTCTCATGTTTTTCATGGTCCTCCCTGGGCCTATCCTGTGTGGCATCATCATTGAGTCAACATTTTTCAGTGCATCTGAGTTGAGTCATCATCACATTCATGAAATCTGTCTGGAGTCCCTTTATCTCCTGTTATAGTATTCCATCCCTCTTTGTGTCATATTCATCCTAATGATAGTAGCATTTTCTTTAATTAATATTATCATCCCCTCTGAATTAAAATTAGTCAACATGAGTCATTCCATGTACTTGTATCCCCTGAAGATAGTATCATCTCAATATCCCCTATTCCATAATCATCCATGGTGTCAGTACATCAATCACTTTAATATGATCCCTCATGCATTAGTTGAGGATTGATCATTTCCTCACTTATGGCAGACCTCCTTTTTTCGGCATCAGCACATTCATTAAAAAAGACTGGTCTAAAGCATGGTGTACCTTGGTTCTAGCTTCCATTCTTGTTCAGTGCCTCAAATCAAGAAAAGGGAATCATCTTTGCACTTCGACTTGGTTGTTTCTCATCCACTCAACCTCATCTCATTATTACATGATTAAGATTTGTGTACTTGATGGTTCAGTGATCCAACAGATCATACTAGTGATTCCCGGGTGTATATGAGATGTTTCAGACCTCATGAGGGGGCGACCCTTCACTTAGCCCCCCACATGCTTGGATGACCTCAAATTATGCTAAAGCTTTAGATGAAACTCCACAGATTTGATGGGTTCGGTTTTATCCGTTTTAAATTCCCGTAGCATGCACGTATCATTCAGATGATCCATTCATATTTTCAGATCCCCTTCCTATTCAGCAGGGCTTCGTTGGTTGTTATTATGTCTCATGTACTCAGATATTATTGTATTCGGTCCTTCCTCATGTTTCTCTAGGTAGAGTATGTATATGGGATCCATTATGTTTTTTTCTAGCCCATTTATGTTAGCATGTCATGTACCATCTATCATGAAATTTATTTCTCAGTCTCATATTATTGAGTCCATTATCATTATTTGTACCTTTTCATCTCGGCAGACATAGGTATGTCTCCCCTGCCTCATTGAGAACATGTACTCCAACATAAGTGGAGACTTATATCACTTTGTAGGTCTTGCCCCCTCAGTTATTGTCCTCTCTCTCTTTGCTTCATCTCTCTCTCTCTCTTTCTCTCTCTCTCTTTGATTCCCCTTCGGTGTCTAGTGATTGTGTTCTTACAACGTACTTCGGTGATACTATTAGCTCCTAACGCTGGCATGTTGGGGGGGCAATTTGGTATCACCAAAAATTGGTCATCTAACCATTTATAATTAGATGGATCGAAGTACATCATGTAAGACCAATTTTACCATATTAAAATTTCTTTCACTATAAGAAATCATTTAATAAACCATATTTTATTAAATTATTTATGGTTTAAACAAGAAACCTCATAAGGAATCCTTATTTATTTGATTTTCCTCTAGGAATAATTAATTGAACCACTGTTTAAATAATATTCCTAGTCATATTTGATCCAATTATGAGAAATAATTAGATAAATCATTATTTATCTTATTTTTCTCTAGGAATAATTAATTAAATCATTATTTAGTTATTATTCCTTGTTAAATTTGATAAATCATCTAGGAATAATTAAACAAATCATTATTTTTTTATTATTCTTTAACCACATTATTGAAATGATAAATGAATCATTTATTTGTTTATTATTTCTAAATAAAGGTATTTAACCAATTTAAATTCCTTTTTCCTCCAACAAAATATAATAAATTATTCCAAGTAGTTATATCTAGATCTTGGTTAATAATATTTTATTATTCTCCATTATCAAGGATAAATCAATATTTTGTTATAAATAGGAGGGTTTTCCTATTCATTCTTGACTTTGATCCTTTTCATTGTCGCACTTTGATCATTATCATTGTTACTGATATTTTCTTTTTCCCCTTGAGATCCCACCGTAGTTAAACATACATTTTGGGTTTTCTGCACCATTGAGAGAGAGAAACTTCTGGAACTGAAGCATCGAGGAAAACCAAGAACCCATCCCACTGAGGGGGACTAGTACCATCTATTAAGTTCCCTGTACCAAGTGAAATAATATATAAAAACGTTATTTAAATATTGTCTTTCTTGTTGTATGCATGGAGCAATTACTATTTCTTTTCATTGTTTAACTGCTTTTACTTGATAGATTTGGTTTTTTTCAAAAAAATTTCTAATAATTCCTTGCAGATATAAAGAGTTAAGAAACCATTTATGTTGTTAGCATTGTTTGTCACACACACCTAAAGTAGGCTCTTTTTGTACACTCATGTTAAGAGTTTATTCCAACAAACCTCAAACATATCTCCCTCACCACAAACCACCTAAGAAACCTCAAATTCCCACTCAAACCAATCTGAACTCGAACAATAAGAAAGCACAAAATTTTTATAGTGGGGAGACATCCTATCATGCTTATGTTGTGGAAATCCAAGAGATCAACCTTAGGTATTGGAAGGTGCTCCTAGATATTAAAAAACCTTTTCGACCTTAAGAGCTCGAAGAAGAGAAGGAAGAGTGCTCGTCAAGAAAATGCACCTCTTTATCCTAAAAGGTTTCTCCATTCTAAACAACACAACCTGGAAGAGGCTGAAATTCTTGTAGAATTGAATAATTTGTGTGTCAAGATACCCTTTCTCTAGGAAATCAAATATGTTCCCATTTAGAAAAATCTTATTAAGGAATAATGTTTCGAAAGGACTGTGAGAAGAAGAAGAGATAACCCCACTACCAATGTTGTGGGAGAGCTATCTAATCTAATGCTTGGAAAGGTAATCTTCCCAAAGTATTTGGATCTTGGTAGCTCAGTAATGGATGTGAAAATTGATGGAATTATGGTCACTAATACCTTGATTGACCTTGGATATGCAATCAATGTGATGACTGGGGAAACCATGTTGAAGCTCAACCTCCAAGGGGCCTTGAGGAATACCATTACAATGTTGAAACTTGCAGATATATTAACGATAGCTCCTAAGGGAGTTATTGAGGATACCATGGTATCCATTGATTCGTGGGAGTACCCCACTAATTTCTTGATCCTGCGGCCTAAAACCAAGTTTAATGGCTATCCTCTCATCCTAGGAAGACCTTGGTTAGCCACTGCCAATGCTCGCATTATTTGTAGGGCTCGAAACATGACCATTAAGAATGGGAATCTATTAAAACAACTTGTGTTGTATCCTCCTTCTCAACCTTATAACCATGATTTTCCCTTGTGGTTAGAGGATGAGGAAGAGGAAATTTTTTAACAAACATCCCTCTACCCAATATGCACTTTGGATATTGTTATATAGGGGGAGAATCTTGATGAATATCATATTATTGACCATGTATTACAAAATCATTCCCCCATTTCCATGAAAGTTGATGAACTGATGAAAGAATATGAGATTAATCCTTGGACTGGTTTGTGCTATGTTGACTCTAGCCTAGAACATGTCAACCCCAAAACTGTAAATATCAACCCCTCTCTCGCAACCAAATAGGAAGAACAATTATGTAATGCGTTGAGGAAACACCTAGATGATTTTCTTGGGATTATAATGAGATGAAGGGCTTGCATCCATTATTATGTAGTAATCATATCTATATCAAATAGGGATGCAAGCCTGTGCGCCAATCCGAGAGAAGTATGAACCTAGATCTTAAGGACATTATGGAAGAGGAATTACAAAATATACTGGATGCATGGTTCATATAGCCCATTTCAGATAATGAGTGGGTTTTCCCTCTCATTTTAGTCCCAAATAAAAATGGGAAGTGGAGGATATGCGTTTACTACTGAGAACTTAACAAGGCTACAAATAAGGATCGTTTCCCTTTTCCCTTAATTGACCAAGTCGTAGATGGACTTGTAGGGAATAAATTATTCTCCTTCCTGGATGTATTTAGTGGGTACAACCAAATACATATCAACCTCGAGGACCAAGATAAGACCACATTCGCATGCCCTTGGGGTACATTTTCCTATAAAGCTTGTATATTCGATATGTGCAATCCCCATGCTATCTTCCATTTAAGGGTAGTTATAAGTATATTTTCTAAAACTATTCAAGACATTGTTGAGATATACATGTATTATTTCACTCCTTATGGATGTGACTTCCAGGAAATTATTCTCAATATGTGCAAAGTCTTAAAGAAATGCATTGAAATGAATATTTCATTGAGTCCTACAAAATGTGAATTTTTTATGAATGCAGGGACTGTCCTTGGCCATTCCATATCCAAGGAGGGGATATAGGTTGAAGCAAAGAAAATTTACATTATTAAAAGGGTCCCTATCCCTAAAAAACAAAGAGACATCCAGAGCTTCCTTCGATTAACTAGGTATTATAGAAGATTCATTAAATACTTTAGTAAATTGGATTCACCTTTGTTCTGATTACTGGATAAAGACTCATAATTTTTTTGGACAAATAAATATCAATAATATTTTGAAGTGCTAAAGTAAAAGATGACCATTGAACCCATCCTTAGAGGCCCCAATTGGGAATTACCTTTCCATATACACATAGGTTCATCAGATAAAGTTGTAGGGGATGCCTTAGTACAAGTGGAAGACAAATTGTCTTATGCTATCTATTTCATTAGTAAGAACCTTTCTATAGCTAAGTTAAATTATATAGTCACTGAAAAGGAACTCCTTGACATGGTAAATTCCTTGAACAAGTTTATGCATTAAATCACTGGTTATCAAACTTTTGGTCATACTGATCATGCATCCATTAAGTATTTAATGAATAAAGATGATGTCAATGATAGGATAATTATATAGTTTTTATTATTGAAGAAATTTGATTTTACAATTGTTGACAAGCCAGGGAAAGAGAATGTGGTTGTGGATTTATTTTCAAGACTAACCTTTCTAGTAGAAAAGGAAGAAACGGTAGATGAGCAACTTCCATATGAACATCTCTTTCCATCTCACTTCTTTCTCCTTGGTTTGTTTATATAGCCAACTACTTGGTTTCTAGGAGGTAATTCTCTCATAATCTGTCCTCCAAGGAGAATATTGTTAGAAAAAGCGCCCCATTCACTTGGATTGGGGGAAATATTTTTATATTGGGGCTAGATTAGATACTAATGATTTGTGTGAGGGAATAGGAGGTCTTTGACATCCTCTCAGCATGCCATGATGGACCTTGTGGAGGCCACTTTGATGTTAAGAGGACAACCTTCAAATTTCTACAAGTATGGTATGCTAGTCCACTTTACATCAAGATAGAAGGAGGTACACCACCAGTTGTGATTATTTCAAAAATATGGGTAAGCCCACACCTAAGGATGAAATTCCCTTACAACCTCAAGTGCCTCTAGATCCATTTGAGAAGTGGGCCAAGGATTTAATTGGGCTCATTGATTACCCATCGGGACAGTAGAAGTATATCATTGTATGCACTAATTACTTGACTAAATGGGCTAACACAAAGGAAGTTAAGGAAGCAATTGGGTTTAAGGTGGTTGATTTTCTGAGGGAGAACACCTTCTACAAGTTTGGTTTTCAAAGAGATTTGATCATTGATCAAGGAACACAATTGACATCAAATTTTATCGAATATCTCATGAAGTAGCACCACATAAACCCCAAGACATCCACTACCTATTAACCTCAGGAAAATGGGAAAGTGGAAGTCACAAAAAAATCATTAGAGAACATTTTGACAAAGGTTGTTAGCAACAATAGAAAGGATTGGGAAAACAGACCTGCAGAAGCCACTTCATCCTACAACACCACTTGGAAGACCACCATTATATTTACTCCATTCAAACTATTCTATGGGAATAACGCCCCGCCATCCATTGAATTTGAATAAAAAAACTTAAGGAAGGCATCTCATTTAGAATTGGACCTCTCTATAGCATAACAAGAGAGGCTGCTCCAAATCAATGGTTTAGATGAATTCTGGTTGCAAACTCTCCTGCACACTAAGGTAATCCAACTACTAAGGAATATTTGGCATGAAAAACACATTAAGGGGAAAAATTTTCAAGAAGGTGATTGGGCCCTATTGTATGATACCATATTCAAGGATTTCAAGGGAAAGTTAATGACAATATGGCTGGTTCCCTCTCTAGTGGAAAGATGTCATTAGAATTGGCTTTTCCAAATTAGAACAATTGATGAGGAAGGTATTCCCTTACTTGTCAATGGTTATGGGTTGAAGTTGTGTAAAATACCTTTGTCTAAGAAAGAGTTTGTCCGTTCCATTAGAAAATAATTGAATGTGATTGGGAGGCTGACAACCCTCAGTCCACAAATATTCTAAAAAAAGAAAAAATAAAATAAAGGGCCTATATGAAAACCTCCATGAGGAATATAAGGCCAACACTAGGGTTGAAAACCTCTTCGAAGCAGCCAAACAGAAGAAAATAAATGAAATAAATAAATAAATAAATATATATATATATATATATATATATATATATAAAGAGAGAGAAGGAAAATAAGATAAAAATACCCCCAAGAGAAAAACTCCTCTGAGGTGCCTAGTGCGGTCATGCAAATTGAAAACCTCCCTAGAGGCAGTCTACATGTCTAAAAACAAAAACAAAAACAGAAGGGGGGAGCCCTTACATCAATTTTTGCTAACATTTCTCTTTTGCATCATCCCAAAGAGTAAGAAGGATAGTGGTTATAAAGTAGTTTCCACAATTCATTCCTCCATCTATACCAGGCATCCATTTCAATTTCATCCTCTTCACCCACCTCCCTACCTCTCTCCACCATCTAGCGAGAAATTGAACCATGTTTTGCCTCATTTTTGAACTACTGTAGGACTTTCCTGAATTTCTATAGGAGAAACTTGAATTGCTACATGAGCAACCTGATATGTTACACCAGGGATATCTGCTTGAAAAGGAGGCCGAAAAGGTCATGTTTTTATTGTGAAATTTTGGTATAGGTATAGAAAAAATTCCTTCATCACTAATCCACCCCATTAAGCCAAATGCATTGTAATATTAACAAATACACATAGAAAGGACTCTGCTTCCACCTTTTTCAACACTTTCACCACCCTATGATGATTATAATCATGTCCCTATACACCCCTATGATTTTCCTAATCCATGAATGAAATATCAGGTCTTGAGGGGGGAAGTAAATGACTACTACAGAAGGGAGATCAGTCCTATAGCAGATTTCACAGTTTCAACAAGATATTGAACCATATTTTTTTTAGAGCTCCAGAGTAGAAGATCCAGTCACCCTGAGGCATCATGAGGAAATTTCTAAGGCTTATGAAGGCCAAACCATCCTTTAAGAGCATATTTGAGGTCATTTATCCACTCCAATAGCAATATATCAGACACTGGAGGGAGATCTACATGGAATAAATGTTGTGAAGAACTGTGCATAAGCAACCAAGGAAAGTTAACACCTATACGGGTTAGGTAATAATTCACCAACTCAATAGTAGCCCTACATGAATCTCTTGATTCTACATTATATATAGGTTCAGGCATGACACCCGTCACCTCTTCCCTATGAACATAATGATTAAAAAATGTGTTTAATGGCAGAGAATGGAGTTTTTATGGGTTGGAGGTGGCCAGTAAACTTGGCCATCTTTGATTCATAAACTAAAGTTCACTCAACCATCCATGCACATGGAAAAGTAAAATTAAGTGGAGTGATGATTACAAGGGGTGGGGATAATGGTTAAAAAAGGAAACACATGCAAAATCCAAGTCACCAAAGCACTCTGATCCATTACCACAAAATTGAATAAAAATTACAAGGCTTAGTTCCATTTGCACAATTTTTCATTTCTCGAATACAGTTGGAGAGACCCACCAAGGTACTGCATGATGAGCTATATGCTACGAGAGTCCTCATAGAGTGCCACTGAGATGCTACAGGGAGCTTTTGCAAGTGCTATAGGAGGTGCTACAGGAATATACGAATTGCTATAGGAGCATAAGAACACAGCTACATGGATGAATTAAGGGGATAAAGGGAGCCAAAACTACCAGAATGTTTCCTCAAACCATTCATTCACATGAGAAAACCATCTTGGAAAGGGTAAGTGGCCTCCTCCCTCTCTAATTTCCATACACTTGCATGAATAATTATGCTTAAATTGAGTACCCTATAGAAAAAATTGTGTAGTAATTTCGTTTGAAATTTTATCTTATAAGAAGATAAGCTTGGGAAAGATAAAAAAAAATTCTTAGTAAAAATTATCATCCTCTTCTCCCCCTGTCAAAAATAAAACCAACCACTATCTCTACACCTAAGACTTCTCTTCAAAAATTATTGGAAATACACCTAATATAACCTAGAGAAGGACCAATAGGAGCAATGGGATGATTTTTAAACAGAAGAGAGCCGATATAAATAAAATGAATGCATCAACATCCCCTTGTTATGTAAATTTTTTGAACACTTCAGTGGGTTTTATTTTTTGAGAAATTAAGGGGATATGATGATGAAATAACTCAAGAAATTTCCATGGCCCTCAATTCTCAGGGGAGGAATAGTTTCACTAATATTGTAAGAGGTCTTTCCATCCCATTGAAAGAAAAAATCATAAGAATAGTAACCACCCTATCCTAAGAAGTTTGATGGAGCAAGGAGGATAAGGAATTAGGTGTTACAGCTAAGAAAAACTGCTTCCTTCGTAGAGAGAAATTTGTAGAAGATAAAAATAGAGTGAGAAAAGATAGCCTCCCCTACCCTTGGTATGAAGTGGCATATCACATCCTTAAATACATAAATTTTGGGGGGAGGCTAAGAATTTTGTATGCCTATAATTTTAGGTTGCTCCATGAGCTAAGGATCCAGGAAGAATTAACAATTCCGAAGATACTCAGTGTTCCACATCATTGATATGTGTCATAAAGTGAGGGAAGGCAAGCACCAACACATTTCCCATCACAACCTCATAATATAACTTTCATGGATGCCTTAAGCCACCTGAGAAACTTTGTGCTTTCAGCTAACTTTCTAGACATTGATAGGGAGGTTTCATTGAAACAAAAAACATCACCTCCACACATCAAGAAGAAACACCAGCCTCTAGTAATAGGGATAGGAAATATAATGAGGAAGAGGAGGAGAGAGAAAAAACAAATGAAATAGAGGGAGAGAAAAAAATAGTAGAGGAAGAGAAACCTGAGGAGCCCTCCAAACCTCAAGGGACAAAAAGACAAGGGAAAAAAATAAGTCTCTCACCAGGTTTCATAAAGAATACTAGAGTGTTATTTTTATATTGCATGGCCTAGTATGATTAATATGCAGGTAAAAGAAGTAATTTTTTAGATATTTACTATGCAGGGTCTTGGTGGAGACATCCAGAGAGAATATAGGGGGATTATCTACTTTATTAACTCTCCAACTGGGCTTGAGATCAAAGGTTCCTCACCAAAAACTCGAATTCACTATCAGTCGAGGAACTCCCGTGTACATCAAGATCAAAGGGAACCAAATCCACTAATTTTGAGATTTTGGAGGGGATCCTTCCTCCTTTCAAAGGAGCTTCCCCTCAGCTACTTTTTTTATTAAAAAACAAACCTAAAGGCTCATTAGGCTTCAATTTTTTGTTGAAGATAGGAGTATCTACTAAGATCCTTGTTCTCGGTAATATTATGTTCATCTTTCATATAATCTATGTGACTATTATTTTCTATCAATTAGAAGTTAATTGTTGACTTGCATCTAAGTTAGTTTTGGAGGGCCGAAGCCCTTGGGTTTGGGCCCAACCTAGAGGCTTTAGTCCCTCTATTGTATTAATTACTTGTTCAATCCATTGCTATTATTTTCTTGTTTAAGTACTATGGAATACAATACAAAACTTCTAGTTGAAGGTTTTCCTATCACCTCTCTGTTGAACCCTTAGTTAAACTGAGAGGGGGCAGGGTGAATCAGTTTAACACATACATGGACTTTTAAAACTTTTCCATTAAAAATTATTTACACCTTCATTTCATGTTCAACTTATTATGTGAGTAATCTTAGAATGTGAGCAGCAAGTATTAAGATAATGTAACAATAGACTTAATATGACAACAACAAGCATTAAGAAGATTAGATAAACCATATCAACACATAAACATCATGCACAGAGGCACCAGATATAAGTGGAAACCCATAAAGGGAGAAAACCACATCTTATTATTGTTGTGATGCAAAGGCAAGCTCCAACTCCCTCTTACCACTAATTTTCTGTAGGCACCAACCTACAGGAGGCTCCTACCTCAATTCTGCAAGCTAAAACTTGCAAGGAAGCTCCAACTCCCATCAATTTTCTGCAGGCACCAACCTATAGGAGGCTTCAAACTCAGTCAGCTACAACTGACATCTATCAAGCTACAACTTGATAGGGAAGCTCCAACTTCCTCACTCTTTCAAAAGAAAACATTTGATGATTTACCTTGGATATCAGCTATGTTCTGTACCTTCTTACTGTTGTCCTCCAGTCTTCATATCTATTTTGTATCATCACTGCATCTTCTTAGATTATCTATTAGCTCCTCTTTCTCCTTATCCTCTCTGCCTCAATTCTACATTCTCTAACATCTTTATGCATATCAAGGTGATATCATTTATAGAGATTTCCTTATGATTGTTTGTATTCCTCAGGGAATTCAAAATTGGTAGCCATACCTCTTAGCCTTCTTCCTTCTCATTTCTTTTCCAGCTCACTCAGAAAAATATAACTGTATGTACTAATTTTAATATTACAGTGGGATTTTTTTTTCTTCCGGATACTTGCCAATGCATCACAAACAACAAAAATCAATTACAACATTTACATTCACATTTTTGGTTACATAAAAAACATTTTCACTTAGCCCATTTTTTGGTCTTTGGCCTTGCTAGTTTTTTCTTTTCTGCTGTTGTCAGGTAACTATCCTGCATACGTCTATTTACTGCTACTCTGTGCACCTGCACATGTACACCTGTCAAGCTCACAATCGGATTCCTGTGCAACACCTGTCAACATCTGTTCACTACAATTTTGAATCTGTTGGATATATAACAGTTTTACCAGTGTAGTTTCCAATAACTCTCACATTCTTGTGCATATAAAAATTCCTTTCCAAAATTTGATCCAAGTTACTTCCAAAATCTGGGAAGTTTAACATTTCGTTTCCTGTGCTGGCAATTTAATTAAATACCCCAAATAAAATCAGAGTCTGGAAAATTCAATGATATATCTGGCTTCCTTAAAGTTTCAAATCTGAGATTTAAATTAAAACTCTCTGATGGTCATAACGCAGCAATCTCCACTCTACCTCTTTATGAAAACCCTGATATATATATATACACATGTTTCCCAAAACAAAGGTTATAACATATTAATAAGCCGACGTATCATTCCGACCCATTTAACTTGAATATACGCCAATACACAATCCCTTTCATGCGAGGTTTGGCTTATCATACAATATATCACACACACACACACACACAGATATATATATATATATATATATATATATATATACAGCCATACATATGTATTCACCAAACGAGTGTTATGAACATTAATAGACCGTGGCTTACGTTAGACCCCTCAATCTTCAATAAATAATTATCAATGTATTAATGCTTTGTGCAATCCACATGCGCAGCCCTTTAATCATATGGTTCAATCATAGTATAACCCTCTCACACATACATATCGAACCACCAACACTAACATTTGAAAGGTTCGGGTCGCACAGCTTTATAAACCCTTCTTTTATATTTGTCGATGCGATTAATCACAACTGAAAACTTCCAATTGTGATGTAACACTGTTCACTTCATTGTGCCGATGTCATGGGTTGCTCCGATGCGATATAACACTGTTCACTTCACTGTGCCTATGTGATGGGTTGCTCCGATGTGATGTAAGGAAGAATTCAAACAAATATGAGACTCCCGTGTATAATGAATTGGGTCCCGAACTCAATCGCAATTAGAACTTTTGTTAACAGGTTCCGATTCCATAAGTCTCTTCGATGCGATTAGTGAGGGTCCCACAAGGTTAATAAAACTCTTCTATCCATTCGATTTATTATATTATATGTGTTTTCCAATGGTTTAAAACCAACACGAATTCACGCTTCATAAACCTTGATTTTGATATTCAAGGACATAGGTATTTTAATCTGCACCCCATACTTATTTTAATTCCTGCAAGGTTCGACTTGTCACATATATATATTTTGGAGCTTAGTATCTCAATTCGGAGAATTGAGATATTAATTTAACTCTTTTCCCTAAGTGTTATAAAACCCAACATTCACCCTTATGCGAAAGCGCTCTTTTTGTCTTTATATAAAACCAAACTCCATAAAGGTACAACAACTTTGTTCAGGCGTGAGTAGTATTTACTCAAATTCTATGGTTTATACCATACAATAAGGTCCTCGGTCCTATCATTTAATATTTCATTAATATACACTTCGGCCTCCATTCATATGCTTATCCAAATATTAAAGTCTACAGCCTTTTAATAGAACTCCCAGTCTTTATGACAAAGCACCCAATGTCAACATAAAATAATGATAAGTCAATTGGGCCCCATAGAAATGTACCTTATATTAAATTTCATACAGTGTGCAATCGCGATGGCCGTTGATTCCAAACACTAGCTATCGAACGGCCCAGGATGTTATCACGTTATTTTTCCTCCCGAACTTTAACGCGCCCAAATTGCGCGATAAAAATGGTTTTGCCAAACCGCCTGAGGCCACACATCACACAAAGAATTAGATCGTGTTCCAAAAATAAAATTCACTTACCAGGTTTGGGGCCATGCGATACTGCTGGTATTGGAGCTCCGGTTTTACTGTTCATCCAAGGTTCCATTAACTCGTGGTTCCAATTTATTCATTCGTTTGTTAACTCTGTCTCCACCTTTGAGTTCACATTCAACTTTAATACAACCACATATTAACGCGATCTCAATCCATCCCTTATTCCAATGCTTACGCAACATAACAACCCTTTGGCACTCATACAATGTAAGGGTGAGTATTCAATCTCCACAACACACCCCAATCTGTCCTCAGTATCGAACTCTTGACTCTGAGAGTTATATGAATTCAACAAGGACCATGGGTTCAATGGTTCAAATTACCACAACCCTTCTCTCTACTGAACATAAATCAATTCCATTGAATTTGACAGTCCATTACACATAATTGTATCAATGGTGAATGGAATTCTACAAGGATTACAAGTCTCGTCACATAGACTTCAAATGTTGTGCATTAAACACAGAAAAGTGGACTCCATCTCTATCATACCCAAATCGGTCTATTCACGGTTATATTATAGTTCAAGTCTCTCCTAGAGGATATATCCCGCCCGTGATCGATATTTCTCGAATAATGTGAATGCTGACATATTTTTACAGCCCATAATTTCATAACAGAGCCTGTAATTTCCTTCAAGTGCCTTATTTGATCAAATACAACATCGACAGCCCATAATTGACATTTATTATTCTATCCCACACAGAGATTAATAAATATATACACATACATTTCACAGAAACTAAGCTTCCCTCATACATCAAGCCCTTAGGACATCACAACACCACAGCATCATAGACCCATTTAAACTTCTTCTTCTTCACTGTTGCTTGCCTCTGCTACCTCTCTGCTACCTTTTCCACCTCTCTGCCACTTTTCTTCTCTCTTTGACATCCCCTTTTGCCATCAATGACAAAATTTCTAACACTCTCTTGTGGGAAGAGTGGTTGTAATATCTATAAAAACTACCCAAAAACATGTGATTATGATTTCTTGGAAATTTTTAGGTGTTGGTTTTTCATTCTTCTACATGCTTGGTTTATGCAACTCAGAAGTTAGTAGCATTGATTTGGAAATTAGAAGTTGTGTTGTAGGGTAAAATAGATCTTAATAAAATTCAACTCATCATTTCCATGTTAATTTATTTTGATGTAATATTTATCATTTGATGCGTGTGATTTATTATTTTGTAGGGATTATTTTGACTTTCATGGGTGGGAAAACTCTTCTACATCCACCTAGACCATCCCATCACTCTCTTGGACAATTCGCATTGCTTCCAAACTTTGCCACCAAGATCACTCTTTTAGGGAAAATGAAGGACACCGTGGGCATAAACATTGGTGCAAGATAGGCCTTCGAGGTGTAGTAATCTTGGATAAGGGGATACCACACCCTTAACTCACCTTTTGTCACCACGATCCACCTTTATTAACCTTGAATATACCATTCTTGTCCTCAAATTAAATCTCTTTGACCCCCTCCTATAGCACTTCCTATAGCAGACTTGTAGTTTTTCTTAGTTCAACCATATTTTCTACATAATTTGACCCTTGTGTTATGAAATTTAATAATGGAACCAAATATCTAATTACATGCTTAAGGAATACTGTAAGACCACTTCAAGCCCATCCTTTACTCACTTCAAGCATAAGAAAACAATTAGAATTATACTTGGAAATTTTTCCATAGTTGTGTTAAATATTGAATTCCTCATTTTTAAGAAAGTTGCAAGTAGATAAATTATTCATGCAAATATGCTATTAATTTGATTAAGTGTGCAAATAGATGTAGCATATCTTACTTATACAACTAGAGTGTCCTCTTCCTTTCATGCAATTTCAATTAGCATTTATATTTAATTAATGGAATTTTCATTTCTATATTTAGAATCATGTTCATATCCTTGCAATCATGATATGCTTTTATAATAAATATCCTTTGTACTTAGTTGAAGGAGTGGTCTCTGAATTGCTTGATATGATCTAATGTCTGAGGGTGAGATGAGTAGAACCTAACCTATTGTGCATATAACATTGTCACCTATAAGTTTGTACGAACACTGAGTTGATAATTTGAGTTGAGAATCCTTGGGAGTTGCAACATCCTTGGTGCAATACCATAGCTCATTAGAGATTAAATGCTTTAGTAGTTTCTACTATGTAAAATGAGACAATATTATAATCAGATAAAATATCAATAAAATTATTGGGCTCTTTGTAGGTAGATTTAAATGAGTATCATATTTTTTCCCAAGTTGAAAAGGCTTTGGGGGGGGACTTGAAAAAATCAACAACAACTTTTCCTTGGAGGGAATCGCATTTAAGTGTCATTATCATTTTCCCTAATGTTGTGGCAAGCATTAGAAAATGTGATTAAATGTTCATTCATGGTCATATTTCCTTAAGCAGAGAATTTGGGTAAATCTTCTTTGAAGTTTGGAAGAGGCACGTTAGCAAGTGCCAAATTCAAAGGAGATTGAACATGACAAGGGATGGCATTAAGATCCTCTTCAAATTAAAGAAAACCATATTTAAGAATGACTTTCATAGGATCAGTATTTTATTGATGAAGAGTGAAATATGAATAGATTGAACTAATATAAATTGTTGGATTGATTGTCAAACCATAATTTGTTGAAGATACATGGAGGTAGTGGACCCCTGGGTTCGAGATGAAGGTTTTGACTAAGTTACAGACATGATATTCTTAGTTGGATAGGTGGTTTTTGAAGAGCTAGTTAAACTTTCAAAGAACTAGCGCTGAGCATAAAATTATAATATAACCCTACATCTTTGAATTCCACCAATAGGGGCATATTCAAGACTTTTCCCTTTAATGCATTCATATGATCAAATTTCACTACATTGTGATTGTTGGTTTTCATAGTCAATTTCTTTTAGGAAATAACCATAAAAGAGTGTTTTAGAAATTCATAGAGAAGGAGAAGCTCCTAAGTGAGGAGAAGAGAGAGGGAGAGAAGAGAGGAAAGAATTATTTCTTTGTGCAGCTATGGTCCTGAGTTTACATACATTATTTTAATTTCCAATATGTGTTAACTGGAAGTTTTTTCTTTGTGTGATTTGTGTAAATGAACATAAATTTTGGACTGTAAGTTGTTTTCTTGCAAAATGGTTGAGATTGAATCAAATTCTTGTGATTTACCAATTCGATTTCTGCTTGTGAACTCATCATGGTTTCTATTATTGTGCATTTTTTCATTTGAATATTGGTCATTCTAAGAACCTGTAGCTTAATGAACTGATTTACATTCAAAAAATTTAAACCTCGTGGCTTCAATAATTATGATAATCTATTTGGATTTTGGGATTCGTCTTGTATCAATCTTAATGTCTGTAGAAGTAATGTGTTGTTGTTTTATGGAATAGTGGTTCCCTATTATTTACAATGATTTTACTATTATTAGAGAGGCAGAGCACCCTGTTGGAGTTCTAAATATATATATATATATATATATATATATATATATATATATATATATATATATAAATAATAAATAATAAATAATCCTTCTTTAACTTATTTTTTTTATTTGGAAATTTGTTATGGTGTTGCAAATCCAAGTGAAGAAGGGCACGTGAAATAGTTCACTATGTCAAGGAGAAAGTTAGGGACGTTGGGAGTTGATATCGGAAAAGCATCAAGTCATTTTATCTTCCATAAAACCAAAATATGAAATTTTAATGGGCAATACGAAATCATCTCATAGCGACGGAACAGTAAAATGAAAAGCATGCACTACGAAATCATTTCGTAGAAACTAATAAAAATATTTAAAATTTGAAATACTGCATGTTGGTTTGAAATCCCCTTTTGACATGCTTGTGTATTTCCAAGTTGTGTGGGTATTTTTATTTTTGGGCATTGAATGTGACAAAGAGTCAAATCCATTTTTATATAGGTATAAACATGAAGGATTAAAACACTAGGACAAGCGCTTAGATGAGTGTTTCAGAGTGTTATTATATTGCATACATTATTTGTTAAGTTGAAATGTGTGTAATTATTTTCATGAAATGAGAAGAGATAAAGAGTGGAAGGTGAGAGAAAAATATCTCATGGAAAATTTCATAATAAATTCAAATTATTTTATTGAATTCATATGGAAAATGTTTCATGAAATATTATTAAATTGGATGTAAATACGGAGCTATGTGTGGAGTAGATTGGAGATATTGGTGCCAGGGTGACTTGGTTGCCATCACCTTCTAGAAGCAATTAAATTACAGGAATTTCAAGTTACCTAAAATAATGTGCTCAAAGGTTGAGTTTATTTTCCTTTCATACTATATCTTCCCTTCAAAGATAATCTCATACCACCTTTGGATCAACTTCTTGTAACTCACAGAAACAACAAAATCACAAAGAATGAATGACAACTAGCAATTTTTTAATGCATATGTCTCCTCACAATGTTTTATCTCTTTCCTTTGTAGGTCATATCCTCTTTTATGGTTTTTGAAATTATTTTGGGAAGTTGAACCACTTTGGAAGTTCATTATGGTTTGATTTAGAATCAAGTGTTTATTAAAATGTGCACGAGATTTCTAAAGGAGGACGTTAAATTAGATTAACTTTTTACATAGTAAGCAAGACCCTATTAATCCATACAAGTTTAAAATTTTTGACCATATATATACATTTTTATCATAAATAAATAATATGGAGAAGGTAATGATCCATGGACATTCAAATATCTAAAATTAATGTATGATTTAAATCACAAGAAATTATCAGTCCCAATTCTTCTTGTACCTCCCAAACATGTAAAAATTCCTTATGTCTCCCATTTAAAAAGAAAAATGAAATTAATTATCAGTAGCAACCATATAGATACATCTCCAAAAATATAAGCCACATGTCATATAAACTGAAGAATTAAAGTGTTGTACAAAAATATGTGCTATATCAAAAATCTGTGAATATTGTAGCAGGAATGAACGAAGGTGCAAAATACACATACTAAAAAATCCCATATAAATTGTAAATGGCATGTCACTGAAAACCAAAACAAGAGACTATTCCCAACCATAAGAAATATAAAACTTTCACTCAAAATCATGTTTGTTGTGAGAGGTTGCCTTTCCTTTCATTTTACTTTTACTCTATTTTTCTGGCCTGTTATCTTGAGCCTATGAGGTAACATAGCATGAGGAGCCATGGGATGAATTTTACTTGGTTACTTGGGCTCTCTATTTTCCTTTACTAGCAGTGGGCTAAGGATAATGATTAGTAGGTCAGGATAACTGAGTTGTTGGTTGGTGTTAGCCACCTACAAAATTTTTCATACCAAATGGTGGCTAAAACTTTTTGAGCCTTCAAGGAACAAATTTCATTGCTAAAAAATTGTTGGCTCTTGAAGACTCTAGAAGGCCTCATGCCTCTATCCAAAATCTTCATTGTTGTTCCCATTTTATACTTAGAAGTTCTGCTGAAATCATGAGAATAAACTGCTGTAAAACCATCATTTGTTCCCTCCCCCTCTTCCAAACTTACCTTCATTTGTTTCCCTATTTTTCCATAAAAACCCCTTTGTTTTCATGATTCTTCTTTTTCCCCTCATGAAATACACTTTTATAAAGGTTAAAGACTCATTCTTTAGCTTTTCCGAAGCCATCAAATTCCATTAGAAACTCCCAAAAATTCATAAAAAATGCAAATTCTTTGCTATAGACTTAAGCCCCCTAAACCACTTCCCCACACGTGCCCTTGTCATAAAAAACCAAGCGCTAACCCTCTCGGCGCTTATCACATCGGAAATATCCAAATGCGCAAGTCTTTTTGCTCTATTCAAAACTCTGATTGCGATCAAGCTTTGTATTAAAAAACCCCGATGCGATTAATCCTTTGTGTTATAAAAAACCTCTGATCGCATCATTTTTATATACGTATCCTGTGGGCCCGCCTTGGAACTTAAAAACCTTATGAATTTTCTTCCCGATCACCATTTTCCTTTGTAAAGTCGAAAAACCCACTTTTCCAAATTCTTAAGTTAAAAACCCGAAGCACGTGTTTTAAATATTTAATGGGTTGATTGAAAGACCGATTGCGCAATCGCAATCGGAGAAAACAAAAATGGGTTGATCAAAAAGACCTGCATCAAAGTTCTGATGCAATTAGGTCTTGTATCCATAGCCCTCGGTCTTTTTTTTTCGTTTTAGGACCAAGCACAGAGGCCAAGTCTTTTATCGCATCGGAGTTTTTCTTTGGTGCGGTTCCGATATTCGATACCACTGATTGCGATTGACCGATCGCGCAATTGCGTTGGCCCTTCCTCTGATTGTGCAATCGCATCACCTTATTCCCGACCTCTGATTTCAACTTCCCTCCGATTCGCTCCTCGCCGTTGAGCTGATCCTCAGATCAAACAACCATCGCCTAATCACTCCTGCCCTTCGCCCGATCACGCAATCGCATCGCAACTTTTCCATTGCATCCACTTTTTGTTCCGCTGATTGACCTCTCCCCCGATTCATTCTCCACCGTTGATCTCATCTTAGATCAACGACCACCACTTGATCGCATCAGCCCTCCGATCGCGCAATCGCATCAGGGTTTTTCCATCGCACCCCTTTTTCCTCCCGTCGATTGTGATCTCCCGATTAAATCTGGACCTTCCACGTGTCCAGATCCAAGGGCTACTCTCCTCTCCCAACTTCTGAAGCAGTTTTACCCATTTCGCAGGATTTTTTTTAATTATTTCTGTGTTTTGCAGGTGTTTTTAATGTTTTTTCATTATACAATGAGGAAAGGCCCAAGGTCGGGAAACACATTTCGCATGCCTGTCTTACATTAAAAGAAGCTCGTCCACTAAGCTCTATTCACTGTTTGTCAATGCTCTATGAGCATTGATACCTTCACAGCCCAGTGTGGCTTTACACATTGACAAGACACTGTGGTTCAAAATCGCATTTAAAAAGAGTATCAGTGTTGAAGAACAGAACGCAACAGAGATGAATATTGAAGACAGATTTAGGGAATTACAGCTTAGAAATAATTTTCAAAAGCTTAATTTCCTGAATTAAACACAGTCAGGAGAAATCATAAGTGTTTGACAGGAAGAAAGGACCTCCACTGCCGCATTTGGGGCGAATTGATTCCTTAGCTACTACAAGAGCCGCTTGTTTCCTCAAACCATTCAAAACAGAGGCCGAGTTATTGATTAAACAAATATCTGCCTCCAGCGCTGCCAAGACGTTAATTTTGCCGAAGGAGTTTAATAGAAAATATCCACAGAGCTACTCCAGACAGAGCACAGAACCTTAAAAGTCAACATTTCTTTCCCAGCGAGCTTGAAAAGTTAATGTAACCAATTAATACAGGAGGAATATTAGAATGTTCTCCATCGAGCCCCTCAAAGGCCAAAAGACAGTAAGTTGTATTAATTGAACTTAGAAGATATTTTGTCTCATTCCACCTCCTCTTTTCTTCTATAAATACTTTTGTAGAAGATGAGAAGTTGTTGGTTATTGTTTGATCACAAGTTGTAATACTGAAACTCTTTGAAGTAAATACATAGTCTGTTGAAGTTGAAGAACAAATTGAAGTCTTGGAGATCTTGATGACGTTGGTGCATGCTTGTTCCTGAGAAGGCTCTATCATTGGATCCATGAGCTTGGCTGTTGGTGAATTATTCTGAACTGTCTTATGTTTTCCCCCTGTTTTCATTATGTTCCATAATTTCTTACTATAGTAGGATAGAAAGTTTTAGGCTAAGAAATTACTCTTGGAAGCACCTTAGACTTGTTCATCCTTGACTGTTTCATGTTTTCTTCTGCTGAAGTATTTTAGAGGCTTTAATCTTTCTCTTTAGTCTTCATGCTTGTTTATTTCCTTAATAGTTTGAACAGTTGGTTTCAGCATGATTTATGGTTCTCCCTGCTTGTCTACTACCACTTAAAAAATGTTATTGAAGTCTCCATTTGAATTTCTTTTCTTACAGTGAATCAAAGAGGTCTGTTTTGATATTTCCCTTTGTCCTCACTTAAACAGTTGGCTTAAAGGTCATTATAATTATGATCATAGATGTATTTAGGTGTTCCCTCTTCTATGACTGTAATTGTTAGTAAATATTTTATGTTTTCTAAGTCCCTTAGAATAAAATCTTTGAGGAAATAGGGTGTTCCCCGGATCTTAGATTTCATTTTGAAAGTTGTTTCGAAATAATTGTTTGCTTAAAGGTGTGATTTGTAGAATTTATGGTTAGCCCTGTCTATCAAAAAACTCTTTATTGTTTCAAATTATGCTTTCAAATTCCCTTTGTTTAGAATTAAAATTCTCTTTAAAAATCACTAATGTTCATCCCATTCCAAAAACAAAAGGATCCTGTGGCCAAGTTAGATTTGCCCTTCGATATCCCATATCCTTTGATGAGTTTTCTATGACCTTTTCTTGACTCCATTGCCCAATGAACTAGATGTTTCTCCATTCTTTGTATCTTTCCTAGACCTTTCATGTTTTGTTGTATCAATTCAATCCAACCAAACAAACAAGCAACACCTGCACTTAATAACTAGTCTAAAATCAATATTATAAGCACACAAGATAAAATTTTGCAAACAAACATTTGAGAGATCCCTCTATGAGAACAAGAGGACTAGATCATGTAACTCTAAAGATTGGTTCTGATGTTTCCTTGTCTTTTGATTTGCAAAACTATCAAAACTCTGGACACCAACATAATGGCGATCACGATGGCGCCGTTCTGAGTCAGTAACAGTCTAAGTACCCCTTAGGACTCCAAAAATCCCTTATTTTCAAAGACTATCCGGTGATTATCAGCCACCTCATCACCACCAACATAATGGCGATCACGGTGGGACATTGAGTGGAATCTGCAAAACAAAACACTCGTTGTCTAAATATAACATAAGTAACCTTCTTCAAGCACTACTAAGCAATGGTAATCATGATAGGACCTTTTGAATCAATGAAAAACTAAGTAACCCTTACGATTCTCGTAAAGCCCTGTCAAACCTTGAAGATTTCAGTTACCAAGCCATAAGAGTAAACTCCGTACGTTTTGACACCCTAGCTAAGTGTTACATCAGAATTAGAACACTCTCTTAACCTATAAGACCAAAACAACTCAGAAAAAATCAAAAAAAAAAAACTTCTCAGTTTGGCTTCATAATAAACTTGGTGGTGGACCATAAAAACTTTTACTCTAAGGGAGCTTAAAAAATTCCACCTGGCGACTCCACGATCCTAAAAACAGACCTTAAGACTCCACTAGGAAGAACCCTTATCATTATAAAAATTTTCAAACTAAGTTAGAATACTGTAGGATTGAATTTCAAATAGACTAATTAACCTTATGAAGATTTTCATACCTGGTTGAACTTTTCTTGTTTATTTGGGTCTAGAAAACATAGCATAGTGGCTTGTAGAAGGATCCACACTAGAGCCCATCCTGACCCGGATCCACTAGAGATAATTGATGACCCAGAAAGCATCCTTTGGAAGTCTCCTAGGATTAAATTATCAACTGTTTTCATATCACCTTTTAGAGGTAATTCAACCCCCAAAAATCTTACAGCTCTACAACAATCACAACCTGACTTAGTAAATCCATTTAGAACTAGGTCATTTGATGATATAACTCAGCTAGACTCTGAATTTTCACTTTCATCCCCTGAGGCAAGTGAACATCCTGGTAATAGAGATATAACACCCCCTGATTTGCATTTCCTTCATAATTTAGGTGTCTCTCATCCAAGATCAGCTCACCAGTATTTTCCTAGTCCATCCACTGTCCAAAACACTCCACTTCAGCCCACTTTCCCTCTTGTAAATCCATCTCCACCTCCTGCCATGGCTGCATGGTATGCTCCCCTAGTCCTCCCTGTACCACTAGTCAATCTTCCACAGGACTATCAGTCCAAAATTCCATTATATGATGCTAACAATGCTATAACTGCATCACAACATGTAGATAAAATGAATGAATACTTTGACATAAATGAAATTCATGATGATTCTGTCAAGCTTAGGTTATTTTCTCAGAGCCTAGGGGGAGAAGTAAGAAAATGGTTCAAAGGTTTAGCCCCCCATAGTATTAATGATCTCCAAGGTTTCCATCAAACTTTCCTAAACAAATGGGAAGTAAAAAAAAAACCTCTCCAAGTCCTTTCTGACTATAAAAACATCCATAGAAACACTGGAGAAAGTGTGCAAGCTTACTGCACCAGGTTCAATAATGTGTATAATGCACTTTCCCCGGAACTAAAACCTCCATAGGGCTCAGCTTTAAATAAATTTCCTGAAGGGTTTGACTCTGACATGACCTATCAGCTGAGAGAAATAAATTTTTCAACTCTGGAAGATATGCAACAGGGTGCCCTTTCTGTGGAAGTCAACTTGATGGAGAAGAAAGCAAGAATGAAAACTGAGAAGAGAGTGTCTTTTAGAGAAGAGTCCACTCCTTCTACTTCAAGCTCAAAAATGGAGAGGATGTTGGAAGAAATGATGAAAGAGATGAGCATAATTAAGAAAGCACAAGCAAATCAAAATCAAACTTCTCCTCGAAATAGAAATCAGAATTATAGAAGAGAAAACAATCAAGACAAACAGAATGAGAATGACCAACATATTAGACCTCCCTTTCAAAAAAACTATGTAGATCAATACGAGGAAGATAGGGATTTGGAAAGGATGGAAGAAGATCATGTAAACTTGATTGGATCATACAGTGAAGATGATGTTTTCCTCACTGAGGAAGAACAAGGATTCTTCTCTTATGATCAAAATACAAACACCTATGAAGACTCCGATGACTACAGATTGGGTTTTGAAAATGCAATTATGGAAGTGCATAAACAATATGATCTTAGGAGCAAAGGGAATGCAGATAACATAAAAGACAAGAACACTAATACCGCTGTCAAGAAAAACACAGAAACTCAGCCCAAAAAGACAGCGGAGAAAACCAACATTTTGGCCAAAAAACCAAACTTAAACAAACACAAAAATATTCAGCCAAATGTTGAAAAAAGTACCCTTACACTTCAGCTAGTGGTCCTACCAAAACTGTCCCAATTACAAGTCCAAACAAGGTTCAGCAAATCAAAATTGCTGAAAAGAATTCAATTGAAAAAACATATGCAAATATCAACAAATAAATTATTCCTTTCAGTTTTGAAGGAGAGATTGCTAAGATAAAAATTTCCATTCTCTTAGCTGAACTAGTAACCCAAGAAGTATAAAAAAACCAAGTTTTGAAAGATTTGAACTTAGGAAGTGATACAGACACTTTAAACTTGACAGATGACAAACCTGATTTGTTGTGTGGTCCAGAAGTTGAAGGAAAATATCAAGAAGGGGTTGTCCCTCCCTTCTATGTTAGCTTGAACATACATGAGAAAATTTTACAGAATGTTATGTTAGACTCAGGAGCTTCACACAATCTAATGCCCAAGGTAGTGATGGAAAGCTTAGGCTTAGAAATTACTAAACCATACAAAGACTTATATTCCTTTGACTTAAGCAGAGTCAAGTGTTTGGCTTTAATTAAAGATTTATGTGTTACTTTAGCTCAGATCCATGCTAAGAGTCTAGTTATGGATATAGTTGTAGCTGATATTCCCCCTGAGTATGGCATGCTCTTATCAAGATGTTGGGGAGCCAAACTTTAGGGAAGCCTTCAAATGGACATGTCTTATGCCACCATCCCTGTTTTTAACCAAAATAGAAGACTATACAGGGAATCTCACATGAAGTATATGGTGAGAAACCTAGATAAACCAAACAACACTCCAATCTACTCTAATCAATCAAGTTTAGATTACTTTATCATGTGTAATGAAGATGAAATTACTCAACAAGATAAAGAGAACATAAACCTCATTAATTCACCAGAAAAATCAAATTTCCTCTCAAATCAACTTCAAAACATCGACAATCAACAGCAACAAGAAAACGAAAATGAGTCAAACGTGATTTGGACAATAAACTTTGATGGATCTTGTAATAAAGAAAGTGCAGGTGCAGGGGTATGGATCCAAAATACGAATCAAAGTTTTTCATACAAACTGGATTTCCCATGCACTAACAATATTGCTGAGTACGAAGCACTTCTCCTAGGTTTAGAATTGCTCAAACAATTACAAGCCCAAAAGGTAACAATCTTAGGAGATTCTGAACTTATCATAAAACAAATCAAAGGAGAATACTCAGCTAGAAATCCGAGGCTTAGGGAATATCAGAATGCTGCTCTCGATTTATTAAAAACCTTAGAAAAATACGAACTTGTTTTCATTCCTAGAGCGTTTAACCATTTAGCAAATGAACTCGCTTTTAATGCTAGTAACTATCAAATACCTAAGATAAATGAACAGCTTAGTGTAAAAGTAAAACATAGGCCTGTAGTGCCTGATAACATAGATCACTGGCAAGTTTTCGATTCTGACCAACACATAGACGATTTCTTGAGGTCAGAAAACGATTTCACCATACCTACATCATAATCGAGCCATAATCAAAACTGTCCATATATTGAAGAAATACCAGAAGCTGAAATAACACACTTTGATAATATAAGTCATTATGAGGATACGTTTGAAGCAGAGTCGATTGACAACGTGGACCAAAGAGACCTGGAAGTTTTAGAATGTAAGAATGGTTCAATTCTAAGAGGTCTCTCACCTTTGGAACACCTTTTCGACTTTAATGATGTAGCCAAAGAACCAAAAATGGAGCCTGTAGAAACAAATGTAGAAGAACACAACATAGGCTCCCTAATGGAACCCAAGATGATTAAATTGTCCAGCACTCTACCAACTCACATAAAATCTCGATACATTGATCTGTTTAAAGAGTTTAAAGATGTTTTTTTCCTGGGCATACGCAGATCTGAAATCTTACGATACCAACATCATTCAGCACAAGATTCCCTTAAAGGAAAATCAAAAGCCCTTCAAACAAAAATTGAGGAGAATAAACCCACTTTTATTACCTTTAGTTAGAGCCAAAATTGAAAAGCTGCATGATGTTGGCATTATAGTACCTGTTAGATTTTTAGAATGGGTATCAAACTTAGTTTCTGTTAGGAAAAAGAAAGGAGAGATCAGACTTTGTATCGACTTCAAAAACTTAAATAAAGCATCCCTAAAGGACAACTACCCATTGCCCAAGATGGATCATATACTTCAGAGAGTAGTTGGGTCAAAAAGGATATCACTCTTATATGGGTTCTCGGGTTACAACCAGGTGTTAGTGCTCCCAAGTGATCAAATCAAAACTGATTTTACCACAGCTTGGGGAACCTTTATGTATGTCAAAATGCATTTTGGGTTATTGAATGCATGGGCCACCTTCCAAAGGGCTATGGACATAGCCTTTTCTGAAGATATTGTCTATTTCATAATTATTTACCTTGATGACATAACTGTCTTTTCAAAAACTGATGAAGAACATTTGACTCACTTAAGAAAAGTTTTTGAGAAGTGTAGGAAATTTGGCTTGTCATTGAATCCCAAGAAGACACTCTTTGGTCTCCAAGAAGGTAAACTTCTTGGACATATAATTTCGGAAGAAGGAATCAAAATAGACCCTACAAGGATAGACGGCATATTACAAATTAGTCATCCAAGAAGCCTCAAAGAATTACAATCGTTCATTGGAAAGATTAATTTTTTGAGAAGGTTTATCCCCAACCTTGTTGAGCTATTAAAAAACATTACAAACATGCTTAAGAAAGATGTGGGTGTAAAATGGACTTTACCAGCTAAACAATCATTCGAACTAGTCAAACAAGCTCTTACCCAAACACCAGTCCTGATTAGTCTAGATTTTACCAAATAATTTTACATTTTTTCTTTTGCATCTGAGCATACAATAGTTGCAGTTTTACTTCAAAAGAATGATTTGGGGAAATAAAAACCAATATATTTCTTTAGTAGGGCCTTAATATATGCTCCTCTCGAATATAACATCATGGAGAAGCAAGCCTTAGCATTAGTGAAAGCATTAAAAGACTTTAGGGTCTATATTTTACACTCTCACATAATTGCTTTTGTTCCACATACTGTTGTCAAGGACATTATAAGTCAAGACCCTGATGGTAAAAGGGGAAAATGGATTGCAACTATTCTTGAATATGACTTAGAAATCAGGCCCACCAAACTAGTTAAAGGGCAAGGATTAGCAAAACTTATGGTTGAATCTAACTTCCAAGCACTAGACATGAATATGGTAGATGTGTTAGAAGAAATAGAAGAATCTGATGCTCCTGTTATTGAAGAAACATTTCTAAATTCTCCTTGGTATGCTGACATTATTTTTTTGCTTTTATATTTAAATACCCCTCCTTCGTTGTCTAAAAATAAAGCTAGATTCTTGAAACAAAAGGCTTTGAGTTTTTGTATCTTAGACAGAGTATTATATTGGAAAAATGCTGTTGGAAGATTGCTTAAATGTTTACTTGAAGATGATGCAAAAAATATCATGCATGAATTTCATGATGGAGAATGTGGAGGTCACCTCTACTAGAAGGCCACAGCCAACAAAATTCTTAGATTTGGTTACTATTGGCCTACCCTTTTCCCAGACACTCAAAAGCTGGTCATGTCTTGTCATAAGTGTCAAATTTTTGATGGAAAAAGAAAACTTATTCCCTTAACCTTACATTCTATCAGAGTTGAGGCACCTTTTCAACAATGGGGGTTGGACTTCATTGGGGAAATTCATCCATCCTCCTCAGCTCAGCATAAGTGGATCCTCACAGCCACTGAATTCTTTACCAAGTGGATAGAAGCTATACCCTCCAGAAATGCTAATGACTCTGTCATTATCAAGTTCCTTGAAACAAATATCCTATCCAGATTTGGTTGTCCCAGAAAAATCATAACAAACAATATTGTTGCTTTCAAATCAAAGAAAATGGTTGATTTTTGTTACAAATACCACATAACCTTGGGCCATTCCACTGCTTACTATCCTCAAGGAAAGGGATTAGCTGAATCCTCCAACAAGAGTCTCCTCAATATAATCAAAAAACTGTTGGAGAAAAATCAAAAATCATGGCACAGTAAGCTGGTTCATGCCTTATGGGCTGATAGATTAACTACAAAGAAGTCAATAAATATTTCTCCCTATTAGTTAGTTTATGGCATGGATGCGGTTTTTCCCACCTCATTAGGAGTTCCAGTCATAAAACTCCTTCAAGAAGTGCATATTGAAGAAAATGATATGCAGAGAAGGATTAACCAAACAATCCATTTACAGCAGACCAAAGAAGTTGGTGACGTTGCCAGGGAGGCATTGAAAGAATTATGGTAAAGCTTTGGTTTTATTTTGCCGCAGTACGGGTAAGTCTGCTTTATTTTATCAAGTGTCGTGTGCTTCTATTGCTTGAACGAATTCCTTTGGAATTTATTTGTGTGTTGTAGATGTATTTTTTTTATTCCAGCTACAACATTTGATTCAGTTTATTTCAATAAGTTTTTTTCTTCAATTTTGTTTATTATTTCTGGTTGATTTTCTTAAAAATGTATGACTAGGATAGGTAGGGGACCGAATCCCAATAAGGGAAAAGGAAAAAATATAAATTGGAAATTTTTTCTTACGTTGGGCCTTCTATTGCAGGCAGAAAGTCTAATATGACATAGACCCACCATGCAGGTACTATCCACTTGGACTCTGGAGACACTAGTGCAGTAATTTCAAAACCAACAGGAGAGAAGAAGGAGACTACTTGGGTTTCAAAGAAAAACTTGAACCATAGTAAGAATTCACATTCTATGGGAAGTGGCTTTTTTAGAGGGAGGAAAATGGCAGATCACGAATACCATGCCGAGGGGACTGGTAAGAATCAACTAGTGGAGGAGCAAACTACTTTCGGGTTTCTAATTTTGGATCCACATATAATAGTCCAAATGAAGAATATACAACCATTTTTTCTTCCACATTTCCATGGTAAAGTGCACAAATATTAGATTCATTTTTATTTGAACTTGATATACTGTGTATAAATTACAACTATTATTCAGATGCCCAAAAGCTAAACCTTTGCCATGCAACTCTCAAGGACTCAACTTTACTCTCGTTCATTGGACTAGGAGGGAATAATAAAGCTTCTTAGGAAAAAATGAAGAGGGTTCTTTTAAATAAATGTCAGGAATATTGCAAAACAAGAGAAATGCATGATGAAATTTTCACTATTGCACAAGGAGAAGATGAGAGCTTAGAATATTATTTAGAAAGTTGTTTATATATCCTTCAAAGGTAGAAACATAAATTTTATCTAAGCACTATTAGAACCTTGTTTCTGTGAGGGCTTACAAATGATTCTAGAAATAATTTGATTTTTTTAGGACAACGAGATATTGCAAAAGACTTTTGATCAAATTTATGACTTGTACAGGAAGTTCTCATAAAATAAATCTTGATCCGGTAAAGGAATGAGGAGAAATTTGAAAAATCACATATTTAGATCTAAAAATGCTACGATTATTGGTTTGGAAAATAAAATGGATAATATGGAAACTAAAAATATGAGTATTGTTAGTAAAGAGATAAATTCCCCAAAATTTCAGCAGAAATTAGTAGAATAGCAAGAGACATTATCCATTTATTGTCCTAAGGGTAGAAAAAAACATATTTTACATGAATGTCCTGCAATGTTGATATGAATGGAAAGTGACATCTACCCGTGGTATTCATTCACCCATGGTATTTATCCACCATGGTATTCATCCACCCATGTAATCTACCAATGGTATTGTAAGTGGCATCCACCCATGGTATTCATCCAATAATGGTATTTATCCACCCATGATATTCATTCACCTATGGTATTTACCCACCCATGGAATTTACTCGTGGTATTGTAACCAGAAATTACTATAAGTAACAAGTCACATTTTGTAAAAGGAGATATTGTCCACCACAATGTAACTTTTATAGTTATATCTTGTTTTAATAAATAAATAAATGATCTTAGTGGTTTTGTTTACAGTGCGTTCTCTTATTTTATTCTATAATTTCATTTTGTTTAGATCTTGGGGGTCTCCCCCCAAGATCTGGATCAGTGGTATCAGAGCACTTTCTTGGGAAAAGTGAGAATATTTTTTTTCATTTTTTTGCAAGAATTTTTTGGGCGGCGAGGTTTTTTTTTTCATTTTTTTGCAGGAATTTTTTGGGGGGCAAGTTTTCTTATCAGATATAAAAAATTTGGTGCAAAATAAAAAAAAAACAAATAAAATATCTAGATTCATTTTAAAAAATTACACAAACTCCAAAAAGAAAATCGGCTGAATCAAAGTTCGGATGAGGGAGATATCGCTATTTTAAAATCACCTGTGTTGAAAAATATTTTCTTACGACAATTTGTGGAAGATAAATATCCTATAATTTTTTATAGTTTTTATGTAGAATTTAAGAAAATGGACTACATAATGAAGCTCATCTTGAAAATTCACCCAATTTCAAAAAACAAATTGGTCAAATCGGAGTTCAGATGAGGGAGATATCACTCATTTAAAATCAACTAATTTTTTTTTCCAGAACTTTTGTGATGACAGAAGTGTTGCATCATGAATATGAGTTTCCAAAGTGTCCATATAGGGATTTACAACACATTGAAATATGTATAATGATCATTATGTTTCCAAAAATAGGTTATAATAGATATTATGAGTTATATTGACCGAGTTATGCCCATTTTAAATTAGTTTTATATCTGGAGCAACATTCGTAGCGGGTTCCCTTTGGAAACATTCCCTCCCACCCCACTTTAGTAGGAACCTTTTTCAAATTAATTATTTTTAGGATATCAACATCTGGCTTGGGTTCTTTGGAGACAAGCCCTCCCACCTTAAGCTATGTAGGCAACTTCTACTTCATCAACAGTCAAAATCATGATTATAGGTCAAATGCACAAAATCCTTGTCATCGAAGTCCATTTTCTAGGTCGCACACTGTTAATATCACATTTGGTAACAATCATAACAGGGTATCTCTATCCTTGGATCTTCATTTTTCATTTTTATGGGTCATACAAAAACCCACACTTCATCTAAGTCTATTTGTTAGGTTGCACACTGTCAGTATCACAATTGGTCGAAAGCATTACAGGGATCTCAATCCTTGGATCTTCATTCATCACGATTATGGGTTAACCATACAAAACCATTCTCTTCAATGGATCTTCAAATTCAACATAGTATTCTCAGGAGTAAAATTCATGCAATGGGGACCATTTATTCTTAAGGATGGAGGAATGATCTAAATGAAAAGTGGCATCTACCCATGGTATTCATTCACCCATGGTATTTATCCACCCATGGTATTGTAAGTGGAATCTACCCATGGTATTCATTCACCTATTGTATTTACCTACCAATGGAATTTACCTGTGGTATTGAAACTAAAAAAGACTATAAGTAACAAGTCACATTTTGTAAAAGCACAGATTGTCCATCATAATGTAGCTTTTATAGTTATTCTTTGTTTTAAATAAATAAAAAGTATTGGTGGTTTTTTTTTACTCTGTGTTCTCCTATTTTCTTCTATAATTTTAATTTTTTTAGATCTTTGGGGTCTCCCCCCACGATATGGTTCAGTTTTTAAGAGTTCTAATAATTGTTTAATATGTGCAGGGAAGCATTCTACCGAAGAATGCCCTTCTATACCAGGATTAAAAGCCGCATTTGAAGGAGAGGATTTAGAAACTGAGCCATTGCATGTAATGGGAGCACAAAAATCATGGCCATAGGTAGGTACAGGTATGATTCTTGAACGGGAACCATATTTTTCTAGTTATAATGCACCACATTATTCTTATCACAACACACATTATCCTTAGTCTTGGCAGCATGGGAATCATTTCGAATATGGGAAATCTCCCTATCATTGGAAACAAGGATGGAGGGTACCACCACACTCTCATTATTCTTATCCAATGGCTACATAGTCATATCCTACATCATATGCATTGTATCCCTTGACACAACCTACATTTCCAGAAGCCTTGCCTCAGTAGACTCAATCTATGCCACCATTTCCATCACCACCACCTTTTCGACCACCTCAATTGCACTGCACATCTAGTGCCTAACCCAAATAATAAAATGGTGAAAATGATTCATTCTATTGGATCACTTCCTTTTTACCATTTATCAAACCATTCCAGTTGGGGTCAATGCCCTCCAACTAAGATCAGGAAGAGTAATAAATTAAAAAAAAAAAAAAACCTACGGTGATCATTAAGGAGAAAATTGAGGAAATCCCTAATCCTTCAAACAATGATGTTTACATTCAACCTATTTCCACACACTTAGAGCCTTTACCTTCTTCTTCAAACAAACCTCCCTTTCCAGAGAGACTGGTTATGAATAAATATGACCCTAACCCTGACTATGACTTGGCTTCTGAGCTCAGGAATCTTTGTATAAAGGTCCCTATGCTATGGGCTATTAAAGAGATCCCAATATTTACAAATATTTTTAAGGTACTCTGCCATAAAAATCTAGGGAGGAAGAGAGTTGAACCTCACACTATCTAGTTTGATGGAACAACAACGAATTTTATGACAAGATGTGTTCAAAAAGAATAATATATTGATCGAGGAAACCTAGTTTTCTTTGTTCAGATAGGTGATGTCGTTGACCCCAATGTGTTGATAGATCTTGGAGCAACCATCAATGTTATGACTAGGAAAACCATGGTACAACTTTGGTTGTTTCACATTCATCTTACCCCCAATGTGCTTTAACTTGTTGATAGATCTAAAATTAAGCCATATGTTGTGTTAGATGATGTAGTTGTCTTGATCGATTCATGGGATTATGCCGTATATTTTATTGTGTTACAACAAATTAATCCTATTTGGGGCACCTGTTGATCTTGGGATGATCCTGGCTTGCCACAATAGATGCCTATATAGGATGTTGCTAAGGTGATATGTATATTTCCCATGGGGATGCGAGGAAAAATGGCACCTTGTACCCACCTGCCAGATCTATCTAGGAGCTTTGAGATACCTTATGGTTGGATTATGATAGGAGTGATGAAGAGAATCAGTCTCTTTCTTTGATCCATCAACATACAAAGTCGAGTAAGGAGGGTGAGTTCCGAGATTCCTGAATAACATATACACTATGTAGAATTTTTAATCAATTCATCAAATCTTTAATCCATGTTTCTAGGAAAAATGTGATCCCGAGTCCTCACCTTCATCACTACAGAACCTAGTATCCACCATAAGTATTCTTGATTCTGATACCAATCTTGCTAAGATTAGTCCAGGAAAATATTTACACATTAGCTCATACCTAGACCCATCCTAGTAAGAGCAGCGTGTGATATTTTTATGAGACCATATTGATGCCTTTGCATGGAGTTATGAATACATGAAGGGCATCCCTCCTAAAGCATGTAATCATCATATTTATATTCAAGAAGGTTTCTGACCTATCCGACATCCCCAAAGGTGAATGAATCTTGCACTACGAAATTTTTTTAAAGAATAATTACAAAACTATTAGATTTTGGTTTTATCTAAACTATATATGATAGTCAATGGGTCTCTCCCTTGGTGATAGTCCTGAAGAAGGATGGGAGATGGCATATTTTAATCGATTATAGATAATTAAGCAAAGCCACTCTCAAGGAGAACTTTCCTCTTCCTTTCATTGATCGGGTGCTAGATACCCTTGCTAGTAAAAAGTACTTTTCATTTTTAGATGGCTTTAGTGGTTATAACCAAATACAAATATCACCCAAGGAATAGGACAAGACCACCTTCACTTGTCCATGGGGGATATTTACTTACTGAGTACTCCCTTTTGGACTTTGGAATGCTCTAGCTACCTTTTAGAAGGAAGTATTTGTCATTTTTCCTGACCTTGAGTGTGTAGAAGTTTACATGGATGTTTTTCCAAGATTTGGTGATTATTTTCAGGAAGCCCTCCAGAATTTAAATAAAGTACTCAATCAGTGTCAAGAATTCTGCCTCGCCTTGAGTGATAAGAAATGTAGATTGATGTGCAAAGCATGGGTGTTTCTTGGCCACTTATTTCTGATAACTGTATCTAGGTAGATCCATCAAAAATAGAAGTTATTATACATCTTCCTACACCTAAAACACAAACGGAAGTGAGAGGATTCCTTGGAAATGTGGGTTATTACCGAATATTCATTGAAAAATTTTCTAGGACAACTACCCCTCTTTTTCGCTTATTAGCTAAGGAGAGAAATTTCACTTGGACTGAGGCTTGCCAAAGTGCTTTTGAAAATTTGAAGGAAAAATCAGTACATGCACCAATCTTGAGGGGGCCTAATTGGTCCCTTCCATTTCATATTTCCTCAGATGCCTCAGACACTACTATTGGCACAGCCTTAGGACAAGAAGAAAACCAACAATCCTATGTTATTTACTTCATAAATAAAAACTTTCATCTATTGGATTGAATTATACAGTAACGGATAAAGATTTTCTAGTTGTAGTTTTAGCTATTAACAAACTTAGACACTACATTACAGGTTATGAAATATTTATAGATATAAATCATTCTGTCATAAAGTATTTAATGAAAAAACCTTCGACTAGAGGTATGATACCTAGGTGTTTTTTTTACTACACTGAATTCAATGTCAATATAATCGATAGCCCATGAAAATCAAATGTAATAGCTGATTATATTTCCATATTAAATAATCTTGGCGAAGTAATTCCTATCTATGATTCATTTCCTGATGAACATATTTTTGTTGTTTCAACAAATTCTCCTTGTTTTTCTCATATAGCTAATTATCTTTTCACAATAAAAACACCACCTTACTTATCCACTCAAGAGAGGTAGAAAATCATTCAAAAAAGTGCTTCATACTCCTAGATTCAAGGAGAACACTTCTACATAGGACCTGACCTTATTATCTGTGGATGTGTGAGACAAGAGGAAGTGTTTGATATTTTGAAAGTTTCCTGTTGGAGCAGGGTCCCCTGAGGCATAAGTTTCAAAGCTCCATTTTGGTTAATATTGTATGTGTGCATTGCACAAAGGGAGTCAAAGGGCTTTGGGGTGGTAAAAGTCCCCTATTTTTGTGTAAATGAACTTAAATGTAAATTGTGGGTCTCAAATCATGGTTTGAGACCATAGTATCTGCGTGCTAGGCACATATAAATATATAGAATATGTCTAAGCTAAGTAGTTAAGGATTGTGGAATAAAGTTTATGTTTTTTCTCAAAAATAGTTTGTAAGAGTCTCGTCGGGTTAAGGTTGGGTATGCTGTGACCCTATAATTTATAATACTGGCAAGAATAAATGATAAAGGACAACATAAATTCTCTTTGGAATCCAGTACCTAGCCTTCCTAGACTCAGAGAGGGCTCTCTTTGTTTTACGATTTAGCTTGATGGTTATAAATGCTGATATTAGGCTAGTTATAGAAATTATGAGGGTTGTTTCTTTTGATTGATTATGTGCTTGGAAATATAGAGTTGTGAAACTTAATCCATTGGGCTATGGAGTCACAAAAGGTTGGATTGTGCATCACCTTTTTAAGGGAATTCACAGGGCAAGCTAACTATGCAGATTGGATCTTACTGGCAGTGTGAATATGGGATGAAATAAAGAAGCGAGTTTAGTAATAGCTGAAGAGAAATTAAGAATTATTTAAATATACTTCAGAAGAAAACATTAAGATAGTAAACACAGATAGAATTAACGGTGATCTCTCAGCAAATCTTAATCTAAATTTTATGTTTTACAATCAGATAAATCGATGCATAGCATGAAAGAAAAAGAAAACATTAACACAGAGGAAAAAACATCACCATTAACATAGTTAAAGAATCATGTGAAAGGTCTCTTATTAATGATGCCTAGCTCAAAAAACTATAGTGCTCCAACACAATGATTCTTACAACGTAGATTCTAACAAGGTCCAACCCTTGACAATGAAAATACATGCAAAATTTAACTGCAACTATGTCGGTTTCCCTAATCTACTTTGGCAACCTTCATTAACTAAAATTTAATTATAACTTGACAATTGTGGACATTCAAGGCTTGAACAAAAAATATCTCTGGAAAAACACCGACCGTAATATTAACTTTGGAAACTCTTCGTAAATCAAAAAATAGGTTGAAGGTGGCTGAGGTGGTCACGAAGAGGAAACGATATTGCCCTTGACATCTAGCTCTACTTTCGGGGTTTTCATTGTTGGATTATTAAATATGACGTAATGCTGGCTCTTAAATTGATTAATGGATGCATTGATGTGTCCATCGTTCCTTTTCAGTCTTGGTACATGAAAAAATTTCCCCATTCATTCTTGCCTGGAATTCTTGTACCTATGACCTATTGGTACACTTCATCCACCTCTCTGTATTTGATGAAAGTAGGCTTGGTGAGAAAAAAATGCTTCATCTCATGTTGAATGAAGATATAATTGCTCAGGAGATCCAAGGCAACCTTCCCGGTCACGTTCCCTTTAATGTTGGAAAATTTGGTAGTATCCTTAGTTGTTCCCTGAGCCTGGTCATGTAATATCCCTTTTGGACCGGCTTGTTGTTAATTACATATAGTGAAGGCAGTCCCTTTTCCCTCAGGGGCTCAATCTTGTTTAAGAATATGCTAATGGCCATGTCCAATTCATGACACTTCTCCTCCAGTTGCCTCACTAGATTCCTCTTAGTGATGACCCTTTTTACCTCTAGTATGGTTTTTGTTCTGTTCTGTATGTCCAAATCTTCTAGCTCAAAACTAGTTTTGGAGTTCAGGAATTTTATGATCTTGGGGGTTGTTATTGGCATATTTCCCAACTCCTGATTTTCTTTATCGATAGCCACTTTTCATTTGCTAATTAGCTCCTTATGTTCAAAAATAATGTGGATGGAATGCCAGATCCCATCCACTGACTCTATGATACTACCGCAAATTATCAGCTTCATTTGGCCCAAAATGCTGCTAGTAGAAAATTCCTTTTATGCCTTCTCCAACCTCTCAATATGATTCTTGGCTATCTCATGGGAATTTTATGATCTTGCCTTTTGAACCCTCAGGATGCGAATATATGTCTCCAATTTCTTTATGTCTTGTGATTGCAACATCATTCTTTCCATAGCTTTGGCCAATTGATTTGTCCCACTAGATGCTTCAGTAGTTACTCAAACAGTTTATGGAATTGATGAGATAGAGACAACTTCTAATGGGATGAGTGCCCCTCGAGCTTATTCTTCTTTTTTCCTTCAGTAGCTTCTCCATCTCGCTCTCCATTTGTTTGATTTTGACAGACTATTCAATAACTAACTTTATTAACTCTGCCTTCTACGTCTCATCTTCCTCAATTCCCTTAGCTAAGGGGTCTTCTTTCACTAGCATCTTGAGCTATTTCCTGAGGGCTGCTATGTCAACATTATTTTTCTTCAAAAGCTCCTCCACAGCTTGAACATTGGTTGGGTCATGCCCAAGCTTCAATATTAAATATTCTAAAGACTTAATCCTTGAGTCTCTAGCCATGGTAGATATCCTATGAATCTTGAGCTATGATTGGATACTGGATAAGGACACCTGCAGTTTTGACAAGCTCATAGCAGTATTTGTCAAGGTTGATGCTACCATCTCCCCAATATGCTTGTGTAATTCCATCTGGTCAATAGGATGGATGTCCTTAGCATTAAACTCGAATGATGCTTTCTTATAATCTCCTGCTCCTTGAGGCTGTGGGACCAAGGTTTCTATAAATACCATCTAGATCCTCCCTTTTTCAGTGTCAAAGGTAGATAGTAGCCTTCTTTTTGAACTTGAGGTTTGCTTCCAGAATTGATTGTATGTATTAGTCTTAAACACCTAATTCCTTAATTTTATCTCTTTGAATATCTCAAAGATAGACTTCTCTTGGTATTCTATGGTAGGTTTGGAAGAAAATGCTTCTAGACCTTGTTGTTGAACGGACACTGTGGCTGATGATGTAGGTGAGGCTATTGTCTCTCCACCTGTTGATGATGACTTAGGGGTATCCATGATGTGAATCACTGTATGCTACTCTGATTCACCTCCTTGATCAATCTCCATGTGAATTTGGTTCCTTTTCTTGTATTTTAGTTTGAATTCTTTGCTAGAGGTATCAGTCACCGAAGGTGACTAGTCCTCTATGGGCCTCTTGCTCCATATCTCTTTGTTTGGTTCTTTCCCCTTGTTTTCTTTTTTTTCTACATGCCTCCTTTCTTGTGGTGTTGGGGTCTAAATGCCTGAAGTGGAGATCGCCCGTTCTTCATCTTCTTGGAGGGTGTTGGTCACCCATTCTATTTGGTTGGCATACTGCTCAATTGTAGGTCTGTGTGTATGAACATAGGGTGTGGATCTGTTTTCCACCCTTTTCTTGGATATAATCCCTTCAGGGTCATAAGACCAAGTGAAACTGTGAATGAAACCCATCCCCTTCAGTATCTTATATGACTCCTCCCCTGCTACTCTATTGTTGTAGATGAAAGGCCCAATTTGTGTCTTAATCTTGAATTGAGCCTTCTTCTTTACAGAAAAAAAGTGGATCTCATCTACATCAATCATTTTCCTTATGCACTCTAGTGCAAAGACCCTCATGGAGAGGAAGTTTGGAAATTTTTAAGGGGCTATCTCACTTCCATAGACTCAAATCTCTGTGTAATTTTGGTACAAGTACCAATCTGATGTCTTCACTTGGTCTGTTAGTTGCATGGTTTTCCTGATTTCTTCACTTATCCTAGGCTCTGCTGCACTACTGAGTGTATTGATGGCTGGATGCACAAACAAATCCACAAAATACTTGTATGTATAGTTCTTTTGTTCCTTAAATAGTAGGGTGGTCCAGAAGATTATAGATTGAGGCTTAGAATCTTCATTTACCTTGGTCATATGAAATTTAAACCTGCTGGATTGGAAATAAAGAAACATATACACCAATACAGAGGTGTATTTGAAAAGCTCCTCTATGTGAAACTTTAAAAATGTTCATGAATGGCGTCTGCAAGAAACTGGGCATAATTAAACATAATTGTGGGTTTATCTTCTGAGGAGAGAATGGAAAAAAAAACCTATCACAACTTCATCAACCCACTGATTAGAGTGATAACCTAATAAATAATATAGAAGAATGATAATATACTTGGTCCTTTAGGGGAAAATATATGAAGGATAGGGTGGATTTTTGATAGCCATTGCTGCATCACTTGCCATGAAAAGTTGCATAGTTTTGGCTCTGTTGGCAAAATAAATTCTCTGATAAAGTTCCCTAATGGGTCCATAAGAGAAGGAGATTGTTTTTTAAGGAGTGGGGGCCTACATCATTTGCTGGATGGACTGGGCATTAATGGTGAATAGGATTTCTCCTGTTTGGGTGACTATGGTCCTTTGATTAATGCCATAGCAGGTCTGTCATTTTCTGATGAATTTGGGGCAACTATGGGTTTTGGGAAAAATGTGTAGTGGCAGCTGGGTCTCCCATAGGCTAATTTCATCAGCTTCATCAATAAATTTGTCCTCGAGCCAGCAGTAGACATCGAACAAGTTGAAGTCTGACTTTGTCTCATGAATTTTGTAATCTCGGTCTGTCAGGGTTGTATGATATCTAAATCCAATTTAGGGTAAACCATGGTGTTGAAAGGCTCCTGGTCCTTCTTATGAGGCATGTTTTATTTTCTGTAACTTATTTTTAATCTGTAATGAAGAATGGGATGTAAGAAACAGGGAGAAAAGAAGGAGGAATGATATCGACTAGTATTGGGAAAGGGAGATAATAGAAAGGACCACGATCAGAACATAACAGTTTAAAGGGGGGATTGTAATCCAGTTCGCCCAGAGATGTCGATTGTCTTGATGAGCATAGGTTCTTCTACAATAGTTATTTAACCTGTTATTTCTCTATAAACCTTTTTAGATTTGATATATTCAACCTTTAATCAAAATTAGCACATTAAACTATGTATCGGACATGAGTTTGGATTTTAATTTGTGATTGGTGAGACATTGGGGTGGCGTAGGTCCATTGGAAAATGGCCCAACCATTTATGATGCAACGGATTGTTAGCAGGAGTGAATGTGATTGGACGGGGGGGACAAGTAAGTGGGGACATGGTGCAGAGGTAGCGGGAAAAGGATAGCCCAACGATCAATGAGTGCGATGGTTTATTGGCAACAAAAACCGCTTTTGAAGGGGGGTAGTGGTGGTTTGTGGTATTGGTTGGGGGGGTTGCGAAAAGCTGTAGGAGTGACACGTATAAGGTTAGGTGGTATCGGGTACCGTTGATTTCGGACCCCCCCCTCTTCCCCCTCATTGTTAATGTTCTGAGGGTGAGGGGGGGTCAGAAAGTGATGTGGGCCATCAAATGTGTGGCGATGAGCGAGGATGGGGTGATGTGAGGTGGTTAATGCTGGTGGGGATGAGTGATGTGCAGTGGGATGGGAATTGTGATGGGATGGTGGGGTCGAGATATGAAAGCTGAGGGGTAGTGTATAACTTTAGGTAAAGGAAAATATGAGCGTGGTGGGGTAAGGGGACACTAATTTTTCAGAGCTTAGGGTAAAAATGAATGAAAAAATGAAATATACCCAAATAACTATAGAGATGTATTTGAGTTCCTCAACTTCGACATATAACCCTGTTTTTTTAATCTTTTGAGTGCAAGCACCTTCTGTTTTGGTCCTTCTTCTTCCACCAAAGGAAAAGTGTAGTTTTGATGTTGTACTTTGTGAAATAATCTTTATATTTTTTCTTTCATTATTCTCTTTCAATGTATCTACCTACCCAAACTAAAAATATAACCTTTTATTTATTTATTTTAGGGTGCATTTAGACTTGTAGACCCTGAAATAAATTTTCTTTTGAATATCTAACCTCCCACCTATCCCTTATTTCTCCTATTGGGTTAGATAAAGCTGTTGAACCATTGTCATTTTCTACCTATCTACTGATAAACCAAGATTATATGGTTTGGAAAATCTACATATTCTAACCTATCAGAAGAAAATTTAAAATTGTTCAATCATGCTTAAGCTGTGTTATTGAACAAAATTTTCTAAATAGTAGTGACATTTGATTTGCAGCACTTTCATAAATATTCATTTTTTGTTGGGTTTTCCTTTTCCTTTTTTAACACCCTCTTTTCTTCTTCTTATTTTTGTTTCTTTTTATCTTCTTTGGAAATGATTTTGAATATTGAAATATATGTACAATATGAAAATTTTCAAATAAGAAATACACAGTCACCTTGTGATACTATAAATTATAGGACTCTAATAGTGGCTCCAGCTGGGGGTGGCACTTCTTCTTAGGGAAGTGTCAAGAACATAAAGACCAGTAGCCTTGTATACTTCTTCTCTGCAATAATTTCCATGAATCTTCTCTTGTTGTTTTTTATGAATTTTTCCTTCTATTTTTCAGCACAACAAGGTGGCCTAGAGACAGGATCTGAACCAAAAATTGTGGTATTTATAGTGGAGTGGGAAATTTCTCTGTATTTAGGAGAAGTAATGCTTCAACATCCTGCCATTGAAATGACCTCTAGGTATATCTATTCCACCCATCTCTTGCAAAAAAAATGTGTTATTTCCTCTGAAAGAATGAACAACATATGGACCTTTCCACAGGTCTTCAAACTTGCCATGCTTACCTTTATCTTCTCTTCTAGAATCCCATTTTAGTACTTTATCTTCAATATTGAAATCATTTTCTTTTGTTCTTTTGTCAAAGATATTCTTTATATTTTCTTGCACCACCCGAGTTCTGTTGTAAACCTCTTCTCTCGACTATTGTAGCTAAATGGTCTGGCTTATTCTTCTTTGTACATAATTCTCTTCAACCTATACCTCTTGAATTATTTTTATGGTTGGCACTCCTAATGATGTTGGGAAAAATGCATCCATCACATAGACCAACTGGTATGGGGACATGCCAATTGATTTCTTAGTTGTCAGTCTGTCAACCCACAATGCATGTACCAATTTCTTATGCTAGGATTTCTTATCTTCTAGCAATTTCTTGATGATGTTAACCAAACTCTTGTTGGAGGATTCAACTAGTCCATTACCTTGAGGGTAATAAGTCGTTGAATGCCCCAAAGAGATGTGATATTTGTGGAAAAAATCCACCATTTTCTTAGACTTAAAAGAAACAGAATTATCTGTGATGATTTTCCTAGGATGACCAAATCAAGATAGGATGTTAGCTTCAAGGAATTTGATAATCACTAAGTCAGTAGCATTTCTGGAAGGAATGGCTTCTATCCATTTGGTAAAATAGTCTGTATCAGTGAGGATCCATTTATGTTGGGAAGAGGAGGAGGGGTGGATTTCTCCAATGAAGTCTAAACCCCATTGTTGGAAAGGAGCCTCAACAGAGATTGGTTGTAAGGGCAAAGGCAAAAAAAAAAAATTTCCCTCAAAAATTTGACACTTGTGACAGGTAGCTACCATTTTGTGGATATCTGGGAAAAGAGTAGGCCAATAGAAACCAACCCTATGTATCTTGATAGTAGTGGTTTTCCAGTAGAGATAGCCTCCACAATCCCCTTCATGAAATTCTTGCATAACCCTATCTGCATCTTCCTTAAGCAAACATTTAAGCAATATGCCCCCAAAATATTTCCAGTGTAAGACATTTTCTAGGATGAAAAATTTTACAGCTTTCAATTTCAAGAATCTAGCTTTTGTTTTGGACAAACTAGGAGGAGCATTTAAATTAAATAGGACATATCATATATCTGTGTACTAGGGAGAATTCAAGAATGCTTACTCAATAGGTGGAGTCGTCATGTCCTCTTGTTCATCTATTAAATGGATCATGTTGATATATAGTGCTTGAAAATTGATTTCATCCTTCAATTTTTCTAATCCCTATCCCTTGATTAGTTTGGTGGGTCTTATCTCTAAATCATACTCCAAGATAACAACAATCCACTTGCCTCTTTTTCCATCAGGATCCTATGTTAGGATGTCTTTGACAACTGTATTGGGCATGAAGGCAATGATATGTGAATGTAGAATATAAAATATGAAATCCTTCAGTGCTTTGATCAAAGAAAAGGCGTGCTTTTCCATGATATTTTACTTTAAAGGTGCATCTCTTAAAGCCTGGCTGAAAAATGCTATGGGCTGCTCTTGTCCTTCCCTATTTTTCTGCTACAATACAACAACAATAGTGTTCACTGATGCAAAGGAGAAAATAATGAAATCCTTGGTGAAATGAGGGCTGATCAGAACCGGTGCTTTAGTTGGTGCCTGCTTTACCAGGTCAAAGGAATGTTTAGCCTCCATGGTCCACTTAACTATTGAATCTCTCTTGAGCATGTTAGTGATATTTCTCAACAATTCTGCAAGGTTGGGTATAAACCTTCTCAAAAAAATTATCTTTCCAATGAAATATTGAAGCTCTTTGATGTTCTTGGGATGAATGATTATAAGTATGCCCTCAATCTTGGTGGAGTCAATTTTGATTCCTTCTTTAGATATAATATGGCCCAACAAATTTCTCTCTTCAAGACCAAATAACAATTTCTTAGGATCCAGAGATAGTCCAAACTTTCTGCACTTTTCAAAAACTCTTCTCAAATGGGCCAATTAATGATCTTCATCAGTTTTTTAATATACTCTAATATCATCTATATAAATCACAATGAAAAGATCAATTTATTCTGAAAAATAAATGTCCATTTCTCTCTGGAAAGTGGCACTAGCATTTATTAATCCAAAAGACATTTTTACATACATGAAGGCTCCCCAAGGAGTGGTAAAATATATTTTGTGTTGATCATCGGGATGCACCAACACTTGATTATACCCTGAAAAGCCATCTAGCAAAGATATCCTTCTAGATCCCACTACCCTTTGTAAGATGTGGTCCATGTTTCGTAAAGGGTAGTTGTCCTTAAGTGATACCTTGTTTAGATTTCTAAAGTCAATACAGAGCCTGATCTCACCTGTTTTCTTTCTTACAAGCACAATCTTGGAAACCCATTCGAAGTATCTGATTGGGACTATTATTTTGGCATCATAAATATTTTTGATCTCCTTCTTAACCAAGGGAATTAGGACAGGATTTATCCTGCGCAATTTCTATTTGAAAGGCTTCTGGTTCTCCTTGACTGGAATCTTTTGATGCATAATATTAGTATCATAAGATCTCAAGTCTTCATAGCTCCAAGAAAACACATCAATGAACTCTTTAAACAAAGAAATGTATTTCTGCTTTGTGGATGATGGCAGTGTATTTGATAACTTTATTATCTTGGGATCCTACTCACTGCCCAGATTGCACTCCTCAATGTTTTCTTCTGTAGGTTCCATCTTTGGTTTTCTGGCCACATCATTGAAATAAAATAGTTCCTCCAAAGGGACAAGTCCTCTAGGCAGGATGTTATCTTTGAATTGGAGTACTTCAAAAACTTCTTTTTTTGGGTCTTTATGTATCTCTATTCTATGTAGATCTTCATTTGCTGAAATATTAATATGAGAATTATGAGAAGGTTCATCCCTGCACATTTTTTCTTCAGTGGGACAATATTCTTCACAATCTAGGTCCAAGATGGAATCTTCAAACTCACCTTCAGATTGCAGGAAATTTTCAATCTTCTTTTCATCTCCAAAGACTTCCCAATATGTCATATTATCAGGGGCTGCTGGGTGGTGTTTAATCTGTACTGTATATTCTTTGCTAGGATGAGGTAATTGACAAGTGTTGGCTGAAAATGCTAACCCATTGGCAAGGATATTTTGATTTCTTGGAACTGCAGCAAGGTCATACTCTTTAAATGTTTTCAGGAGGTCAAAGGTAGAATTCTTGTATGCTCTCAATCTAGGATGCTTGGCTGAATATTCTCCCTTGATTTGTTTGATAACCAGCTCAAAATCCCCATGAACAGAAATTATTTTGGCTCCTAATCTCTTCAATAGTTGTAAACTCAAAAGGAGTTCCTCATATTCTGCTATATTATTGGTGCACTAAAAATTTAGTTTGTAAGAATGACCCTCTACATGGTTATTTTCAGTATTTCATACCCATGCCTCTACTCCCGAACCTACTTTGCCACAAGAGCCATCAAAACTCATGTTCCAAAAAATTTCATATTCTGACTTGTGTTGTACAATTTCCATTTGGTTTACCTGTTCTCTATTCTGGTCCTCTTCTTCGCCAACTACTTGTTCATTGATGTCTTCATCATTAGAAAGAATGAACGAGTCAAGGTCAGAATGAACAGAGTAAAGGGGGTAGTTATGTGGTTTTTCTTGACTTCTCACCATGTATTTCATTAAAGTATCCCTATACAATATTCTTTGTTGACCAAACACTGGTATGGTAGCATAAGTCATGTCCATTTGGAGGGTCCCTTGAAGCTTGGCTCCCCATGAGCATGATAAAAGCATGCCATACTTAGGAGGGATGTCAACTACTAATATAGCCATCACTAGACTCTTGGCTAGTATCTGGGCTAAAGTAATACAAAGATCTTTGATGAGGCCTAGACATTTAACCTTGTTGTAGTCAAATGAGTACAAGTTTTGTAGGGTCTAGTTATTTCAAGGCCAAGTTTCTCCATGACTACCTTTGGCATAATATTATGAGATGCACATAAATCTAACATGAAATTATGGAGGGAACATTCAAACTGATATAAAATGGGGGAATACCTCCTTGGGATTTACCATCTAATTCTGGCCCAAAAAAATTTAGGTTTAACATCATTCAAATTGACAACGTCAGTAATTTCTCCTATGTTCAGTACCTATATGACTTGGGACCTATATACATCCTTGTTTACCAATACTATGAGAGGGATTGAGATTTTTATTTTAGAAATTCCGTTCTCAGTGCTGAAAGGTGTCTGTACTTTTGTCAGATTTGAACAATCAATTTTCTCAGACACTACTTTTGCAACAACTTCAAATTTTTGACCTGTGGTAGGGGTACCATCTTGAATAGTTTTTGCAGGGCTGATAACTTGTTCACTAGTGCACCTTTCTATATCATTCTTTGCAGGGATATTAATAGTTTTCTTTGAACTTTATGTTTTTTTCTTGGGATCAATTTCAGGGACCTTTTTAGCAGAATTTTTAGAGCTCTTTTTCTTGGAATTATCAAAAAAATTCTTGCTTCTAAGATTATATTGTATATGTACCTCCATGATGGCATTCCAAAACCCTTATTTATAATCTCGAGACTCTTCAAATTATACTTTAGTTTGAGTCAGAGACAATAAATCTTGTTCTTCTTCAGTGAGGAAAACATAATCCTCGTCATTAATCCCCATTAGATTAATTTTAATTTATTCTATTTCTTCGACCACCCCCTCATCTTCATCAGCGTGATTCTCTTGGAAAGGAGGCCTAATTTGCTGGTCATGGCCTCTTTGTTCTCTTTGTCTTATTTGAGGGGGGTTTTTTCTAAAGTTTTGGTTTCTATTTTGAGGAGCTAGCTGATTTTGCCTACGAGTAACTCTCTCATTCATACTGATCCTCTCCATCATTTTCTCCATAGTACTTACCAGGTTATCAATCTTAGCACCAGATGTGGAAGCTGCAGGCTCTCCCCTTATAGTGAGTCTCTTCTCATTCCTCATTCTAGCCCTATTTGCAAGCAAGTTGGCTTCTACACTTACTGCACCCTTCTGCATGTCTTCTAATGTAGTAGGATCTCTTTCTCTAAGATGATAATCCATCTCTAGATCGAAACCATATGAAAATTTCATTAGGGCTATGCCTTGTGGGGGTTTCATGTGAGCAGGGAGTGCGTTGTATATGTTGTTAAACCCGGTATAGTAGTCTTTCACACTCTCTCCAACATTCCCCTTGATGTTTTCATATTCTTAGAAGATTTGAAGAGGGTTTTTTTTAACTTCCCATCTATTTATGAATAGTTGATGAAGGGCAGGGAGATCATGGACATTGTTTAGGGTCAAGCCTTTCAACCATTTTTTCACTTCTCCCCCCAAACTTTGAGAAAACATTCTCAACTTGATACTTTCATCATCTATCTCTTGATAGTCAAAAGATTCATTGATTTTATCCACATGTTGTTGAGGAGTTTTAGGACTAGTTCCATCAAAATGTGGGATTTTGGACTAATAATCCTGTGGCATAGGCACCGCAGATAATGGTAGCACCAATGGAGCATACCAGGCTACCATTATTGGTGGTGGGGGAAACCAAGGGGGGTTAATAAGAGGAGGGTTGACCAAGGGAGGTGGAGGATTAAATGGAGAAGGGTGGAAAATGGGCATATGAGTGGAGGTTTGGGCACTTTGGTGGGAAATATTCAAGGAAATGGTAGGAGCCATAGATACACCTGGACAAATTGACCGAGGATGAGAAGATTTGGAAATAAAATAAGGATTTACTGCAGTAAGAGAAGATAACTCTATAGATTGTTGAAGGTAGGCATCATCAACAACTAAGGTGAAACCTTCTACCAGATCTTGGAGGAAGTCAAAGTGTTGTAGAAGCTAAAGGTCAATTTGGGTGGATCTGGAGGCTTCCCCAACTAGAATTTGTTGTAATATAGATAGTTCAAAAATTGTCTAGGCTGTCCAATTCTGAGATTTTGTCCTGAAAAAGCTTTGTTCAAAATGTAAATCGAACTGGATATCCTGCAAGGTTACAAGGTTTCTTAGGAGGGAACTTGCTCTGTGGAGAGATCTGTCAATAGTTTGACTCTCAACTATAGGGGTTTTTCTTATGATTTTCTCTGGATTATCAACTTTTTCAAGAGGGTTTGGTTCAGGATGGGATCTAGTTAAGAATCTTCTAGGAGCCAGAATTTAGACCCAAAGCATAGAGAGGCTGAATATTTTACAAAAGCTGAAAAAACCAATCTCTGGAAAATACTTGAATCACACAATATTTTAACTGGGGTTTCTAAGTACTGATGAAATGCTAAGATTTTCAATATTTCCATAGTATGGTCGCCATTATTTTGTGGCCCTATGATTTATAAGATTGACAAGAATAAACGGTAGAGGAAAAAATCAAACCACTTTGGAATCCAGGACGTAGCTTTCCTGGACTCAGAGAGGGATCTCTCTATTTTATGATTTATCTTGATGGTTATAAATGTTGATATTAGGCTAGTTATAGAAATTATGATGGTTTTTTGTTTTGATTGATTATTTGGTTGGACAGATAGAGTTGTGAAACTTAATCCATTGGGCTATGGAGTGAAAAAAGGTTGGATTGTGCATCAAATTTTTAAGGGAAATCACAGGGAAAGCCCGGTGGTGTGAATATGGGATGAAAGAAAGCAGTGAATTCAGTAATATCTAAAGAGAAATTAATAATTCTTTAACTATACTTCAGAAGAAAACATTAAGGTAGTAAACAAAGATAGAATTAAGGTGCTCCCGCAGCAAATCTTAATCTAAATTTTATGTTTTACAATCAGATAAATCGATGCACAACATGAAAGACAAATAACATGGAGGAAAAAAATCACCATTAACATAGCTCAAGAATCCTGTGAATAGTCTCTTATTATTGATGCACAGCTCAAAAAACTATAGTGCTACAATACAATGATTCTTACAATGCAGTGTCTAACAAGGTCCAACCCTTGATAATGAAAATACATGTAGTATTTAACTGTGACTATGTCAGTTTCCCTAATCTACTTCAGAAACCTTCATTAACTACAATTTAATTATAACTTGAAAACTGTGGCCATGCAAGGCCCGAACAAAAAATATCTCTGGAGAAACACCGACTGTAACATTAACTTTGGTAGCTCTTTGTAAATCAAAAAGTAGGCTAAAGGTGGCTAAGGTGGTCATGAAGAGGAGACGATAGTGGTCCTGACATCTAGCTCTACTTTTGGGGTCGCCACTACTCAATTATTAAATATGACGTGATGTTGGCTCTTCAATTCGATCAGTGGTTGTGTTGACGCGTCCATCATGCCTTTTCAGTCTTGGTACATGCACAATTTTCCCCATTCCTTCTTGCCTGGAATTATTGTACCTATGACCTGTCGGTACACTTCATCCACCTTTGTGTATTTTCTAAAAGTAGGCTTGGTGAGAAAAACATGCTTCATCTCATGTTGAATTAAGATATCATTGCTCAGGAGATCCAATACAACCTTCCTGGTCACTTTCCCTTCAATGTTGGAAAATTTGGTAGTATCCTTAGATGCTTCCCTGAGATTGGTCATGTAATCTCCCTTTTGGACCGGCTTGTTGTCAATTACATATAGTGAGGGCAGTCCCTTTTCCCTCAGGGGCTCAATATTGTTTAAGAATCTGCCAATGGCCATGTCCAATTCATGACACTTCTCTTCTAGTTGCCTCACTAAATACCTCTTATTTAGGACCCTTTTTACCTCTATAATGGTTTCTATTATGTCCTATATGTCCAGCTCTTCTAAATCAAAACTGTTTTTGGATTTCAGGAATTTTATGATCTTGGGGGCTATTATTGGAAAATTTCCCAATAACGTTTTCTTTATCGATAGCCACTTTGCATGTTTCAATTAGCTCCTTGTGTTAAAAATTAATGTGCATGGAATGCTAGATCTCATCCACTGACTCTATGATACTGCACCAAATTATTAGCTTCATTTGGCCCAAAATTTTGCTGGCAGAAAAGTCCCTTTCTTCCTTCTTCAACCTCTCAATTTGCTTCTTAGCTATCTCATGGGCAGTTTCTGATCTTTCCTTTTGATCCCTCAGAATTCTAATCTGTCTCCAATTTCTTGATCTCTTGTGATTGCAAGGTCATGCTTTCCATATATTTGGACTATTTATCTATCCCACTAGATGCTCCAGTAGTTGCTGAAACAACTAATCGAATTGATGAGATAGGGACAACTTCTAATGGGATGAGTGCCCTCGAGCTGCTTCTTGTTTTTCCTTCAATAGCTTCTCCATCTAGGTCTTCATTTGTTTGATTTGGGAAAAATGTTCAATATTAACTTCATTAACTCTGCCTTTTGTGTCTTGTCTTCCTCCATTCCCTTAGCTAAGGGGTCTTCTGTCATCGGCATCTTGAGCTGTTTCCTGAGGGCTGCTATGTCAGCATTACTTTTCTTTAAAAGCTCCTCCACAGCTTGAACATTGGTTGGGTCATGCCCAAGCTTCACTATTAAATCTTCTAAAGACTTAATCCTTGAGTCTCTAGCCATGGAAGATGTCCTCTCCATCTTGAGATGTGATTGGGTACTGGATAAGGACACCTACAGTTTTGACAAGCTCATAGCATTATTTGTGAAGGTTGAGGTTGCCATCTCCCTGGTCTACTTATGTAATTCCATCTAGTCAATAGGATGGATGTCCTTAACACTGAACTCAAATGATGCTTTCTTATAATCTCCTGCTCCTTGAGGTTGTGGAACCAAGACTTCTAGAAATTCCATCTGCATCCTCCCTTTTTCAGTGTCAAAGGCAAACAATAGCCTGCTTTGTGAACTTGAGGTCTGCTTCCAGAATTGATTGTATGCATTAGTCTTCAACACCTCATTCCTCAATTTTATCTCTTTGAATATCTCAAAGACGGACTTCTCTTGGTCTTTTATAGTGGGTCTAGAAGCAGATGCTTGTAGACCTTGTTGCTAAACAAACATTGTGGTTGATGATGTAGGTGAGGACATTGTCTCTCCACCTGGTGGTGATGACATAGGGGTATTTATGATGTGAATCGCTGCCTGCTGCTCTGATTCACCTCTTTGATCGATATCCATGTGAATTCGAGCCCTTCTCCCATATTTTATTTTTAATTATTTGCTAGAGGTGTCAATCACCGAAGGTGACTGATCCTCTCTTACCATCTTTCTCCCTATCTCTCTCTCTGGTTCTTCCCCCCTGTCTTATTTTTCCTCTGCACTCCTCCTTTCTTATGGTGTTGGGGTCTACATTCCTGAAGTGGAGATCACATGTTCTTCATCTTCTTGGAGGGTGTTTTTCACCCATTTTGTTTGGTTGGCATAGTGCTCAATTGTAGGTCCGTGTGTATGAACATAAGTTGTGGATCTATTTTCCACCCTTTTCTTGGAGATAATCCCTACAAGGTAATAAGACAAAGTGAAAATGTTACTAAGACCAAGTGAAACTGTTACTGAAACCCATCCCCTTTAGTATCTTATCTGCCTCCTCCCCTATTTCTCTACTGTTGCAAATGAAAGGCCCAATTTGTGTCTTGATGTTGAACCGAGCCTTCTTATTTACAGAAACAAAGTGAAGCTCATCTGTATCTATCATTTTCCTTATGTACTCTAGTGCAAAGACCCTCTTGTAGAGGAAATTTTGCAATTTGTAAAGGGCCAGCTCACTTCCATAGACTCGAATATCTATGTAATTTTGGTACACGTACCAATTTGTTGTCTTCACTTGCTCTGTTTGCTGCATGGTTTTCCTGATTTCTTCACTTATCCTAGGCTATGCTGCATTGTTGAGTGTGCTCATGGTTGGATGAAAAAAACAATCCACAAAATCCTTGTATGTATATTTTCTATGTTCCTTAAATAACAGGGTGGTCCATAAGATGATATATTGAAGCTCACCATCCTCATTTACCTTGGTCATCTGAAATTGAAACCTACTAGATTGGAAATAAATAGACATATACACCAACACAAAGGTATATTTGAAAACCTCCTCTGTGTGAAACTTTAAAAACTATTCATGAATGGCATCTGCAAGAAACTGGGCATAATTAAACATGATTGTGGGTTTAGCTTCTGAGGAGAGAATGGAGAAAAAACCTATCACATCTTCATCGACCCACTAATCAGAGTGATAACCCAATAAATAATATATAACAATGATAATCTGCTCGGTCCTTTAGGGAAAAATAGATGAAGGGTAGGGTGGATTTTTTATAGGCATTGGTGCATCAGTTTCCATGAAAAGTTGCAGAGTTTTGGCTCTGCTAGCAAAATCAATTCTCTGATAAAGTTACCTAAAGGCTTCATAAGAGAAGGGGACTGTTTTTTTAGGAGTGGGGGCTTGCATCATTTTTTGAATGGACTGGGAATTAATGGTGAACATGATTTCTCCTGTTGGGGTGACTATGGTCCTCTGATTAATGTCATAGCAGGCCTGACATTTTCAGATGAATTCGGGGAAACTATGGGTTTTGGGAAAAATATAGAAAGGTAGTTGGGTCTCCCATAGGGTAATTTCATTTGATTCATCGAGAAATGTTTCCTCGAGCCAGCAGTAGACATCAAAAAAGTCAAAGTTTGACTCTGTCTCGTGAATTTTGTAATCTCGATCTACCAGGGTTGTATGATCTAAATCTAGTTGAGGGTAAACCATGGGGTTGAAAGCCTCCTCATCCTTCTTAGGAGGCATGATTTGTCTTCTGTAACTTATTTTCAATCTGTAATGAATAATGGGATGTTTTATCACAAAATTGCCCCATGTAAATGTTTCAAACCAATCTTGTGACTGAATCTTAGCCTCTTCAGTATGGGAGGGCTCTCTCAAAGGGTTAATGATATTGAATGAATATGTATTTAGATGGCTAACTCTATTTGGAAAATGACTTGATTGTGATGAGTATAGGTTTAAAATAGTATCAGTTTGCAAACATTGGGCTTATAGAGTCAACAATCTCAATCATTCAATAGTAAGTTCACTTGATGGAAGCTGAGCCAGGTAAGAGTTTTTAACAAAAGTATGTACACATGAAACAGGAAATCACACAGTCAATTCATCTATAAAGGAAGTTAGAGCATTACACGAATGAATTCTGAGTATTAAAGATGAAAACCACTGCAAATGGGACGCATAAAATATATAGATAAGATAAACACTAAAAACTCAATTAGAATCTTAGGTTGGTCAAGAAACAAGTCTATGTATTACTAAAAATAGTCAATTTACATCAAGCTGCAGTTTTGCCAAAAAATCTCCAACCCTTGACAAATTTGACTCTCTTCCCTTTAATAGACTTGTTACATGATGAGATGATCTTCCTCCTGGCTATATTCATTGAATTTTTTCCTAATGACACCTTGCATAATCATAAAATATCTATTTAATGAGAAAATGATAGCTATCGTACTTGACAGTCATTTTCCTAATAGGACTCAAACTATTCATTATTACATTAAAAGCCTTATCTCCTAAAAACAATTACATCTTGACAACTATGCTTTCACTTTTTCGAATAGAGTGTGATGGGACTCATCACTACATGAAATTTTAAATGACCTCCCCTAAAACTGGAAATAAACCCTATTTTTTAGGAAAGTTGGTCTTCATCTTCAACGAATGGTTTGGCTAGTAGTTTGTCTTCATTTCATTGTATTTAAGTCTTGAATAAGTGTTGTCATGGTCCTTTATCACTTTGATAGTATTTAGCTGTCTATAAATTCCCAAAAGCCTGCTTATAAAGCTCCAAAATAGTACGCTACGAAAGTAAGACAGTTTCGTAGTGTTGCAAAAAAATGCCTTTTGCCATCATCCTTTATGATTCTTTCTTTCTGCATCATGTTCATTATGCCTTAATGCATCTTCCATACCATTTTCATCCCTTGGGAACTCCAAAAACTATTTGAAAATAAAAAAAGGAAAGCTACATTAGTTTCATAGCGTTTTGCGTTCTTCAAGCCCAGGCACGCTATGAAACTACTGAAAACAATCAAAATTCCAGAAATTTGTGTAGCTTCAAAAATCTACCTTCTAAGTGCATAAAATTATTTTCTAACATGCCATTAGCCTTCAAAATCATAAACTATCTCACATTATGTTTCTTGAGGGGTTTCTTCCTCATTGATGATGAGTTGAGCAATTGGCTCCTCAACTACTATCTTTTTAAGTTCTTTTTTCTCCAACTCCTCGTGGATTAGTTCAAACTATTCTCGGAGGTCCTTAACCTAATCTTTCAACTTTCTGTTGGTGGATTTCAAATTCATTTTCCTGACATGTTTGACCTCTTTCCTCAATGGAATGGTCCATTTGATAAGCTGCTCCAACGACCTCTGGTGTGATGGAAAGATTAAGCATTCCCACTTTGGTAGTTGTTCCACTGAAGTTTAAGGCAAATTTTTTGGAAACCTGTGCATGGAAGCCTTGTAATATTTCACAAAATTGTAAGAAACCTGTCCTTATAAGGAATTCCACAGTTGTTGGGTCTTCATTGATCAGAATCATATCTACTGGTTCATATCTCAGACATTGTCCACCCTTATTTGTCCTAATTTTTTCTGCCATGGTTTCTTTAATGTCTTCTCAACCTCGATTGATAGCTTGTAGCCTCACTTGATAATTTTCTTAGCCTCTCTTGATAAACCTTTGAAAACACCAGCCACATCTTTGGCTCAATGCAATATCTCTCCAGATATCGATATCACACAAAGAAGAAATGAAGAATGAGAAATGACTGAATTAGGAAAGATTTTTAAGTTTGATGTCCACTTCATAACACAATGATGACTCATACATGCCTAAAATGATGATGATGACTTCAAAATTTACCATGTAACTTGAATGTATCCCTCAATGACTCGAATGGTATCTAACTTACCATTTCCCAATGATTTTCTGACACCTAACAACTAACTTAACAAGACAGACAGGAAACCACGCTTTCGTAGCATATTTAGTGTAAATATGGGTGTTTTCGCTACGAAATTATCAGCAGTTTCATAGCAAAAAGTGAAATTTCTCAGTGTATTTCTCTACGAAACTGTAGTTTCTTGGCTAAAATGACCATTTCAGTACAAAAACCTTGGGAATTGAAATCTGTCAGAAAATTATGAGTGATGTGACATGAGGGGATTTAAAAATGAGTGGGTTTAGACCTTAGGGTGAGCCTAAACAAGAAAAATTTAAAATTTCCCTTGACCAAGAATATAAAAAATTGAATCTTACAACCCTACCATTGACACATGAACTTATTTAACTTTGTCAAATGATGATTCATTTTTTTGGTGATAACATGATGTAAGAAATAGGGAGCAGAGAAGGAGGAGTGATATCGACCAGTATTGGGGAAGGGAGATAATAGCAGGGACCACGATCATAATGGAAAATTTTAAAGGGAAGACTATAATCTGGTTGGCTGAGAGCTGTTGATTCTCTTGATGAGCACAAGTTCTTCTACAACAGTTATTTAACGTATGATTTCTCTATAAACCTCTATAGATTTGATATCTTCAACCTTCAATCAAAATGAGCTCAATAAACTATTTATCGGACATGAGTTTGGCTTTTAATTTGTCATTGGTGAGATGTGGGGGTGGCATGGGTCCGTTGGAAAATGGCTTGACCATTTACAATGCAAAGGATTCTTGGCAGGAGTGAATGCGATTGGACAAGGGGGATAGGTAAGCGAAGATGTGGCGCAGAGGTAGCAGGCAACAGATAGCCCGATGGTCGATGGGTTGGATGGTTTATTGGGCATCGAAAACTGCTTTCAGAGGGGGGTAGTGGCGTTCTATGGTATCGAAGGGGGAGGGGGGGGGTGCGAATAGCTGTAGGCACGACACGTAGTAGTTTAGGCGGTATCAGGTACCATCGATTTCAGACCCCCCCCCCCCCCCCCCGGTTGTAAATGTTCAGAGGGTGAGGGGGGGGGGGAATGTGGTGTGGGTCGTCGAATGTGTGGTGGTGATCGGGGATGATGGGGAGATGCAAGGTGGTTAACATCGGTGGGGACAAGTGATGTGTGGTGTGACAGGACATGTGATGGGATGGTGGGGTCGGGATATGAAAGTCAAGGGGTAGTGTAGAAATTTAGGTTAAGGAAAATATGAGCGAGGTGGGGTAAGGAGACAATAATGTTTCAGAGCTTAGGGTAAAAATGAATGAAAACATGAAATATACTCAAATAAATATGGAGATGTATTTTAGTTCCTAAACTTCGACATATAACCTTGTTTTTCAATCTTTTGAGTGCAAGCACCTTCTGTTTTGGTCCTTATTATTCCACCATAAGAAAAGTGGAATTTTGATGCTCTACGTTGTGAAATAATCTTTAGATTTTTTCTTTCATTCTTGTCTTTAAATGTATATACCTATCCAAAATACAAATCTAACTTTATTTTTCTTTTTAGGGTGAATTTAGACTTGCAAACCCTGAAATAATTGTTCTTTCAAATTTCTAACCTACAACCTATCGCTTATTTCTCCTATTGGTTCAGATTAAGTTGTTGAACTAATTTCATTTACTACCTATTTACTGATAAACCAAGATTAAATGGTTTGGAAAATCTTCATTATCTAACCTATCAGCAGAAAATTCAAAATTGTACAATCATGATTAAGATGTATGATTGAACAAACCTTTTTAAATAGTAGTGGCATTTTGATTTTCAGCACTTTCAGAAATATTGATTTTTTGTGGCGCTTTCCTTTTCCTTTTTTAACACCCTCTTTTCTTCTTCCTTTTTTTTGTTTATAAATGCTTTTGAATATTGGAATATATGTACAATATGAAAATTTGCAAGTAATAAATACACATTCACCTTGTGATACTGTAAATTACAGGACTCTAACAGGGTAAAAGGCTCCTCTTGGCTGTGTGCGCAGAGACCTAGTCCTGGCTGTGTGCAGACTCCGTTGGCTATGTGTGCGGAAGGGTTTTTGTAAGGGTTTAGTAAGGGTTGTTGTGTAAGGAACATTGATGCACTAAATGATATATCTGGAGATAATATAAGGAAATTTTTTGGCAAAATTCTTATGTTATGCATATATGCTATTTACTGTTATGCTTTAATGAGATCACATTATCTGTTTGCTTACTAATGTAATATCCCAAAAGGGAGAATGCAGTAATACTTAAACACAATATAAGAACTGAAACTAAGTGAACAATAAATCTCAAGAAAACATCAGAATTTATAGAGAAGCCAAGCCATTTTATTATATGGAGATGATTCAGTTACAAAATGTAAAAAATATGAGTAGATCTAGCCAAAGAGATGGCCTAGAATCACCCTGAAAACATGCCAAAGTAGGCACTGCATAACTGGAGAGCTACTGGAAGAAATTTTTGCACTGTCCCTTTAGAAGAATATGAATAAATGACTGTAGGCTGAAAAGGAAAATTCATATGTACTAAAATCTAGAGCTTTGATGATGCCAAGATTCAAGATATGGCCAATGCGATGGATTCCCAAGATAACCCAGAAAGGAATTTCCAGATATACAACTTTGGAAAACCACCCTCCTATGGCTTGATCCTTGATCTACTGGGATTATAGATCTGAAGCTAGTTCTAAAAACTAGATGGCTGAAATATTTCACAAGATCATATCTAATCTTGAAGGGTTGATCCCTCCTTCAAATCTACAAGCTAGAAGCTCTAGATCTAGCTTCTCAATCCTCCAATAATGATTATATTTGTTACAACATAACTGCTCATAGAAATTGAGCTATAAGGGAAAGAGAGGCCTTATTCCTGTAGAAAAATGTTGCAATAAACTCCAGGCTGATGGAAATACTAATGGCAAGATCAGGGGATGATCCCTCACAGGATTACTAGTTGAAATGCTAGCAACTCCCTTCCTCCTTTTGGATCTGCAAAATGGACAGTGTAATTCCTGAAGGGGTTGCTGCTGCTAGGAGGTCAGTAAATTTTGGCCTGATGCCAGATTCAACATGAAGCTCTGGGAATGTTGATCTTTAAGCCCAAGGTGATAGGAATAAACCTTCACCATTTATCCATCTGAAATAATGAAGACAATCTCCACCTTCCAAACTTATCTTCATAAATCTTCAATTTCTAAATATGAATGTTCGGCAGAAAGTAGGAAAATATAAATGGCACCAATGCTTGATTTAGAATTAGGTACAATACTCTTTCCAGAGCTACTCAAAGAAAGAGGTGGGATTCCTGACTAGGAACACCCTGTGCTAAACAACACTTGCAATCTTTGCTAAACAACCCAAGAAAGCAATGGAATGTCACATGACAATTCCAGATCTAAATAGATCCTCAACATCAGTAATATCAATCATGTTTTCCTTCTTGTCTTCATCTTCTTTATATAATGTTTGAGCCTTCCCATTCCTTGGCCCTCATCTATACTACGATGCGCATGTGGATAAGATCCTCCATGTTTGACTGCGTTGTCTAGCCAAGTCATCCATCATGCCTAGGTGCATTGTACACCCTCTCCATCATGTGTTCATTAATTGCAAAACTTCCTCCATCATCCCATCATGAATGCTCCATGATCTTCTGTTTGATCTCTTCCAAGATCTTAGTTGATTATGTCAACCTTCATGATCTATCTCATTAATGAGACACGATCTCCATTTTCATTCACATTAGTAGTTGCTAAACTACCTCATTGTGTAGATCTAGGCTTAATTAATCCACATTCACACAAAAAAAGTGGATATTTACTCATACTAAGGATTATGGGTCCCTCCACCCTTTTATTTACTTAGTTCATTAAGAAAATTAAGAACTCTAATATTCCAAATATCAGGTGAAAATTTGGGAATATTACAGTTCTCCCTAGAAATTTTTTTCTTGTCCTCAAGAAAATGCAAAGTGGATGCTACAGCAAACATCCTCCCTCCAAATGGCATCCTCATGTGGAATTTATTCCCATCTATCACAATGTGTCATGCATGTCCAGCTCCAAAGTTGCCCCTCTAGAATGTCTAGAATGGCTCCCAACTGAAAATTTAGATACCCATCATCATCAATGAATCTCCAAGTGGCAACCATATGATGACCAAAGTTCTCCTCTATACATGAGATACATAAGATAAATTGGTTCATCCACAAAATGGAAAGTCCCAACTCATGAACTATCTCCCCAACCCATGATACGTAGAGTAGATTACATATATCCATGCCCTCATCATTAGCCCTGTTGGCCATGTAGGAATCAAACATCACATCATCATAGTGAAAAATAATAAGTAGAGACATATGGGAAAACATAAAAAATTTCAAACCATATTCTCCTAATAATGACCAACGCAACAAAGCCTGTTGCTGCCATGCTAGATCATCATGAAAACAAGTAATAGAGCCATACTCTCTCAAAAGAAGCCACCACAACAATGCTTCTTGTTGCCATGCCAAATCATCAATGAGATTATGAGAGCCATACTCTCTCAACAGAGGCAATGCAGAAATGCCTCTTGCTGCCATACCACATCATCATTATACCATGTGTAGTGGTGATATACTCTCAAGAGAAGCCACCTCAATAAGGCATCTTGCTATCCCATCGCATCATCATCATACCATGTACAATGAACATAATCACCCAACAGAAGCCAATGCTGTAAGGCCTCCTGTTGCCATCCTCCAACAATGTCATGCAATGTATGGGAAGAATTCAACTCATACTCTCCCAATAGTAACCCAAGCAACAAGGATTCTTGCTGCCTCCTTGCATTATCATGATGCAAGTCATGGAGAAATAATAAAGTAATGGACATGTGAGATGTCTCATCAACATAATACAAATAATTTCCTTTATGCCACATCATGTGAGAGTAATACCTTCTCCCAAACCCAAGTACATACATGAACATGAAATATATCCCAAACAAAAATACGTGTAAATACATGAGACATATCCCAAACAAGATGAGTAAATACATGGACATAAGATATAACATGTTATGTCCAAACTCTCTTCTCAACAACCATAGTAGCCATGCCTTTTTCTTATGCATTCTACCACTGAGACATAAGGCATGAGACAAGAAAATGTGAACCTTTAGGTAGTAAACATACTCACCCAAGAGAAACTAGTGCAACCATGCTTCTTGTTTGCCTGTGTCATAGATCAGCAAGTGGTTTAGAAACCCCTTGCTCTATTCTATCAACCATTCATCCCAATGTGGATGATGGAACTCATTCTGCAAATACTTGGCATCCTCCCATTGTACGAAAGAAACCTCCTCAAACTGATGAAGTAATTTACACTCCTTGAAATGTTGAAGTGCAACTTCAATGAGATCTCTTGATGAGATCTTCTTCTCATCCATGGCCTTCCAAAACCAATGAGGTTTTGGATCTGTTGTAGTTAGAATTCTCTCTTTGAGCTATGAGATGCCCATTAATAAAGTGTCATCAATAAAGGAGAAAATATTTCTCACCTCAAGATGTCTACCATTCATCATCTTATCCTCCATTGCTTCATGAGTGAAGCATACCTTTACATGCTCCATGTGACTAAACCACCCAAAATTTTCTTCACCTGGAAGATGAAGTGCTGCAATTTGGACAACCTCTTTTTCAGTCGCAGGATGTAGCCTGAAAAATGCATCTAACTCTTTCCTCCAAGCCTTAACATTACTTGAGTAAGACCCATAAAATGTAGGAAAATAGAATCTATTGTGCCTCTTCCTTCTATTGATGCTATAGGATCTTCTTTCTTCCTTGAGTTCAAAGAATTCTTGGAGAGTTAGACTCTCTTTGAAAGCTTTAAACTGTTCCTTATACTCTTCAGGATACAAACTGAAAGTCTCATGAGTCTCAAGTTCTCTTCTTTCTTCATTTCTATACCTCTCACCTTCTTCAAAGAAAGTGGTTATGGTATACCTATGAGGAGATCTATGATTCTCTGATTTTCTTTTCTACTGATAGGAAGTGATGGGACCTTCCCCTTCAAATATTCTTCTTGGATCCTTCCTTTGCATTTCTCCCTTCATTTGATAGACCTCCTTGGAGACAACTTGCATGGATCTAAAGAGAGGAGTGGCAAGACTGTAATCCTACTTCATGATAGATCTCATCTATCTGGTCTTCCTTTGATGAAAAATATGAAGTGTCCACAAGTTGAGCCAAAGATCATGCTCTGATACCACTGTAATATCCCAAAAGGGAGAATGCAGTAATACTTAAACACAATATAAGAACTGCAACTAAATAAAGAATAAATCTCAAGACAAAATTAGAATTTATAAAGAAGTTGGGTCATTTTATTATATGTATATGATTCAGTTACACAATGTAAAAAATATGAGTAGATCTAGCCAAAGAGATGGCCTAAAATCACCCTAAAAATATTCCAAAGTAGACACTACGTAACTGGAGAGCTACTGGAAGAAAATACTGTGCTCTCCCTTCAACAAAATATGAATATATGACTACAGGATGAAAAGGAAAATGCATATCTACTGAAATCTGGAGCTCTAATGATGCCAAGGTTCAAGATCTAGCCAATGTGATGGATTCCCAAGATAAACTAGAAAGTATTTTCCAGATCTACAACTTTGCAAAATCACCCTTCTAGGGCTTGATCCTTGATCTGCTAGGATTATAGATCTAAAGCTAGATCTGAAAAATAGATGGCTGAAATATGTCACAAGATCATATCTAAGGTTGAAGGGTTGATCCCTCCTTCAAATATACAACCTAGAAGCTCTAGAACTAGCTTCTCAATCCTCCAATAATGATTACAGCTGCTGCAACACAACTGCTCATCAAAACTGCACTATAAGTGAAAGAGAGGCCTTCTGCATAATGAAAATTTTTTCAATAAACTTGAGGCTAATGGTAATACTAATGGCAAGGTGAGGGGATTATCCCTCACATGATTACTAGCTGAAATGATAGCAACTTCCTTCCTCCTTTTGGATCTGCAAAATGGATAGCGTAATTCCTAAAGGGATTACTGCTGCTGGGAGGTCAATAAATTTTGGCCTGATTCTAGATCAGAAATGAAGCTCCAGGAATGATCATATTTAAGCCCATGGTGATAGGAATAAACCTTCACCATTTTTCCAGCTGAAATATTGAAGGCAACCTCCACCTTCCAAAATGATCTTCAGAAATCTACAATTTCTAAATATGAATGTTCCACAAAAATTAGGAAAATATAATTGGCACCAATGCCTTATGTAGAACAAAGTACAATACTCTTTCTAGAGCTACTCAAATAAAGAGGTGGGATTCCAGACCAGGAACACCCTGTGCTAAACAACACTTGCAATCTTTGCTAAAAAACCCAAGAAAGCAATGGAATGTCACATGAAAATTCCATATCTAAACAGATCCTCAACATCAATAATCTCAAGCATGTCTTCCTTCTTGCCTTCATCTTCTTTATATAATGTTTGAGCATTCCCATGCCTTGGCCCTCATCTAAATTGCGTTGTGCATGTGGACAAGATCCACCATGTTTGACTGCACTGTCAAGCCAAGTCATTGTTTCAGGGAAAATCACCCCAGAGGTTCGTTGGGTTACAACCTCCACAAAGCAGGGGCATGCTACTTAAGAAGGACTCACACAACCATACATGTTCATGAAAAACTAAATAGAGTAGATCGAGGAAGTTACCCGTAGGTCCTACGGTTGAAGCAGATCCCGCGAGGTCCAAACCCCCAGCAACCCTTCTTCCTTCTTAACCTGAAAGACAAGAAGAAACAAACACGAAGAACTGGTTGTACAGCATATATCTACTCTAAATGTTAGTGAAATCCATATAAAACATTAAATAAACCATAATGAATGCTTAAATAACAATTTTCTCATATATGTAAGCAGACACTAACACGTATATTTCGGGAACAAGATGGTACTTCTGTATTATAAATAGCATGTATAGAAATAACGAGTGGAGAGATCACCTGAATCCTCCCACGATCTTCGAGCAGACCGTCGTCCGGATCTGTCCCACCCTTGCCTCGCTAAGATTCCTTCCGAACTGGTGCAAACGAGATGACATATAAAGGAATGAGCGTCTCCAAGAAACAAAGGTTTCTTGAAATGAACTGGGAAGTGCAGGAGGCACGGGAATTCAGACTTGGATAGGGAATACCAACAGAGTATAATATCAATAATTCTCTCTCTCCCTTAGGCCATACACATGAGGGGCTTTTATACTCCCTCCAAGTAGTTTCAACAGTTGGAAATAGTTGGCCACGTGCTGGGGTGGTTGAACTACCTGAGTAACCATCAACCCAGCCCGAAAATAGGGAATTTTTATATATTTTTTCATAATTTTAATGGCATACGCGGAAAAGTGCAGTTGGACTCGCGTATACACGCGGAAAAGTACGGGCATAATCGCGTATGGGGATTTTTACACTGTTTTTAAGTGAATTTGTCCAAGTCTGTAGGAATGGGTGCCCAAAGCCATAAAAGCAATCATGAATCATATGAAGGTGAGAAATGATGCTATAACAGATTCCCCCTAATATATGAGGTCAGAAGGGGTACATGATGGCCGAAATGTATTATGCACATAGAAATAACTTCGCAAGGACAAGAGAGTACTTCACCAGATTTCAGCCTGCCAAAAACCAATGAAAGAAAACAGAGAGTCAACTCATGCTGAGGTGGGCATACCCATGCTCAGTCAAAAATACATCATATAGAAAGTACTGAATAGATCCAACATGTATACAAGTATAACTGAACTGAAAGTACACAATGAATCATCTGAGCATGGCCCAGAAGTGCAAGTTTGAATCAATGTCCAAGTATCACATATAAAAAGATGATCAAAGATGCTGCAACTGGATGTCTGATCAAATAAGTAACTAAATCTCCAAGTACGAAATCATAAGGGGTGGAAAAAATGGTACTATCACGCAACTCGGGAGCCAACATATAGGATGCTACTATACTGAACTGCAACATATAAGAGTGGACGACATCACTGGCAGAAACTGAATGGACTGTCAAAAGTGAACCGAGAAATGCTGATGCAACCCGAGGTCTTCACCGGTCACTATGGCACAATTCTACACAATGGGAATAAATGAGCTAAATTCGACCATGTGAGAAATCGTTGGATTACCGGTCAATGATGTATACCGTTAACCAACGCGAGACAACCCACCGATAATGAAAATGAGTGTCAAGGTGCCCCAGTACAATCTAGCAAGTGTGAATGAATGAGTTGAAGTCGAACACTTGAAAGAATCTACCAATCAGGAGGCAATAATGAATCCCCACTATCGATAGCGAAGAGTCTGCCACTGATGACTGCAAACCCTAAGGTATTGACAAAAAGAATCTAGACCTTATTCCCAGAGCAATGAGTCGGAGTCGATGGGAAAAGATCTGCTGGAAGGAAGGCATTAAGGCATCCCACATCAGTCCAGCGCGAGTGTAACCCGCAGGCCAAGATTTGGAAGGAATCAGACGAAGTAGAGTGATGGAACCAAAAACCAAAGTACGTTTCTGACGTGCACAAGATGAAGCTAGCGCACGGAAGAAACCCTTTGAACCAACCAATAATGAAAGCTGACACAGAGGCGAGAAATCCACCGATAGGGTCAAATGGAAATCCAGGTACTGCACGAATCCCAAGTGTGATAATGTGTGCTGACGTCGAACACAGGGGAAACCACTCGGTCAAAGACCCATGATGATGATCAAATGCTGAGCACGAGGTCACCTATCAATGATGGAAATAGGCCCAAGGTGCGGCTCTAGGTTTGCTCTCAGAGCAATGTGTCGTAGTCGATAAGAGACAAACCCGCCGGAAAGAAGTCAATGGGGACCTTCTCAAACCAGCACGAGCAGAAGATCAAAACATCTGATGTGATAGAACATGATACTGACAAGACCGGGAAGGCCGACTGAATAATGAGTCAAGAGACACCGCAGAATGGCCGACTCAGGCTAGACTTCGCTTGAACAAAAGCACGACTCTGTGATGACCATGGCAGTAAAAAGTGACACTGTATAAGTCTGTCTTGCAGGAGGCAAAACAAACTCTCCATATGATTGGAAGAGATAACCAACCGGGGAAGAACTGACAAGTGAAACATGGTAAAGGCTGAACCTAGGTCAAAACTAAAACCATCCCAAATGAAGGAAATATATATAAGTATATGTGCTTTGTTCAAGGGCGACAAACTGACTCTGTACTGCCATCAAAACAACGAAGATACATCCCGTTCCCGCTCTTTTTGTTATATTTGATTTTTTTGTCTTTTTCATATAATAAGCCTAAAAAAGAATAAAAGAATGCTATGGTACAATGGATAGAACGAGTATCAAAAAATCAGATGCACTAGTTCCTGGGATTGGAACAATCCTATGCTCAATGCAAGGTGGCGGAAACTGGTAAGCGATACTCAGAGGAACGTTCCATCCATGGGTAAAAAGGTGTCGAGTTGTGATAGCTAAGTGCATGCAATGGTTAACTTGTACAAATAGTCAAGGTCAAAAGTTGGCTTAAACATCGAGTCCAAATGAAGCCGGCTAAAGGCCAGGATAAACAAGTAGCCAATATGCAATGCAGTAATACAACTTAATGACACCAGGGAGCCTCTAGGGTAAAAGCCAGAAAAAATGATAGTGATGAAGAGGAAGAATGAAGCTTCAACACATAACTCATGGCGAGACTAAAGAGGACTCCCGAGCCTACATAAAATGTAGCATGGGCAACAAGTGATAGCGAGGAACTAACTAGGAAGCCCATGTAAAGGAAGGCTCTACCATCAAGTCATGATTAAATAATCGGCGAGTGAAATGGGTGTAATACTCATGACCTAATGGGATCGACCCTAAGGCAAGTGATCAGTATGGAGGCTAGTATGCAAGATGCAACGTAAAATTATTTCCTTAACCTATATGCCAGTGAAGATCATATACCTGCCGTGACGAGTCGGTAATCATGGATCCAAAACCAGGAAAAATCTCAAAATCGTCAAAATCTACCTAAAAACATACCAAACTGGGCACTTCCAAGCATCCGGGTTATGCAGCTTAAGATAGATCAAAAAAATGAGCATAACAAATTTTTGCGAAAATTTTCAACTTTTTAGGCATAAATAGACAAATTACCTCATATTTGGTTCATTATTGCATTCCTGATTTGGAAAAAAGTGCTTTGGAGCAAAAAACTTCTTTCGTCAAATCAGGAACAACCGACCGTCGAAACGCACCGAATTTTCAGGTAGGCTCCTCAATCATCCTTGCAAGTCATTTTGTCCGTTTAGAAATTAAAATTTAGTGAATTTTACCATTAAAACCCTTGCTAAAAAATGCGGACTTGCGCATACGCGGGTTCATAACAGGAAAGTCGCGTATACACGCGATTGTGCAAAGAAAAAGTCGCGTATGCGCAGGTCCGAATCAAAAAATGCGTGGCTAATGCATGATTTAATGAATTTTGACAGGATGACAATCTCATGGAGGAAGCGTGAACATAACACAATTGATCAAGAGGTCATGCAAGATCGAGCAGCGCAAAATATCCTTCGGAATTGCGGATTGTTCAAATTCTTCAAAATGCCAAATATGAAAAGCAATCCTCGGTTGCTAGAAATGCTCGTCAATTACTGGGAACTAGACCAAGATTGTTTCGTGATAGATCAGATGCCAGTACGCATTGAAGTGGAAGACATATACTTTATTACTGGACTCTCCCGGAGGGGAGAACCAGTAGACTTTCACGGGAAGCCCCTGGGAGGGCTAACCGTGGAAGACTATGTCCACGTGTATTGCGTAGAGGGTTCCAAAAAGGTTGGAACTCAGATTGAAATTAAAGATTTATGGGATTTGCACATGAAAATCCTCCTTTTCACCATTGGCAGAGTGGCAGGATCTGCCTCCCTACATCAGGCGTCCAGGACGCAAATGAGCATAGCAGTAGAATGCTTGACTCATGTGTATGATTGGTGCACAGCCCTATTACTGAACATGAAGCAACAGTTGACCTCAATCCGCCAAGCAAAGACCAAACACTTTGGCTATGGTACAATTTTGACAACATTCTTCTTTGAGAAGATACCAGCATTGAGACCTAGAGTTATCTCTACCATCAGTAGCCCGCGGGACCCAAGAATTGCCCGTTGGGCGGACATGATGAAGAGATTGGGGGGTAGTGAAGTACCCCGGACCACATGGGACGATGAGTTCTTCCTTTGGTGGGGAGAACAAATCATCGGGGTAGACGACTATCCCTATGCCGGGATGGACTTTCGTGGAGATCCAGATCTAGTTCTTCCACCAGGCACAGCATAGGGTACAGTCGGTAAGTTTGCAAAAAATTTTGAATTATATAATTTTTTTGGATTTTTTCAAATATATATGAAAAAATGAAAAACAAACATGTTTTGGATTGGATTCATAATGACTGACAATTCAAAATGATCATGATTCAGATGTTGGACCAGTGCGACCTGAGGGTCTCCCACGCCACAAGCGTCGCAGGGGCGAAGCAGAGACAGTGGATTCAGACAGGACTCTCCAGGCCGTGCAGAGGAACTTGGAGGGATTAACCCGCCAAATACCTATGGCTGCCGTGGAGGACCTGCCGGAAGCCATCCAGAGACGAGTGGTAGGAGTGCCCCGAGACTGGGTACGATTATTCCGCCGAGTTGCCACTGCGGTCACGTTCTATAGGAACACGACTTCTGGGCAGGGACCTCAGGAGTAGACAGATATTATGTATTAGATGACTGTATATTCTTTTTTGAGACTGAACATGATGGGGGCATAAGCCCAAGTTTTGTATGACCTTATGGATCCAAATTTTGTAAAGTTTTTTGACACTCCGATGATATATATACAGCGATATTTGATGTGATGTGATAAATGTATCAAATGTATGATGTTTTTTGATGATTAAAAATTTATTGTATTGAATGATTAATATGCCAATCTAAAGCTTGATTAGCTAATGAGTCAGCAAACCAATTGTCAGCTCGAGGAATATGAATGAATGTTAAAAATTGAAATGACCTTTATAACAAACGTACCCTCAAGAACAATCGTAATAAAACTGGATCTCGTACCCGATAAGTGTTGTTCAACTGCGACACCACCAGCTGGGAGTCCAAGAAAACTACCAACGAATCAACACCCAAAGATATTGCCTCCGAGAGTAGACAAATGACTGCAGTGTATTCTGCTACATTATTGGAAGTAGGACCAATGCAGACTCCTCTTGATACCAACAGCTGACCGGAAGGATAATGAAGCACCCAAGCCGCGGAAGCTAAGTTTCGGGTGTGTCTACTAGCACCATCGGCGAAACCAAAATGACTCATGACATCCAACACAACCTGCCAAAGCAGATCAAAAACATCACCAACTCATCAAAGATCGAAAATCAACCAGATATGTACAAAGAAAAAACTACTATATACAAAAGAAACATGCCAGGCCGAAGCCTAGGCATAATACTTCTTCAAATAGAGCCCATTTCGGGGCTCCGACAACTCGTTCCCTTCGAAATCAACCAAGGTATAAGCTCCTTTCTTAAGGACTTTTTTAACGATATAGGGGCCATACCACATAGATTTAAACTTTCCTGCCCCCAAGGCATCTTTTTCTTGGGCATAGACCAAAACAAGGTCACCTTCCGAAAAGACCCTAGGCTTAACTGCCTTATCGTACTGAACTTTAACTCAGTTTTTATGCGCTTCATTCATCGTGGCGGCATCCCGACGCTGCTCATCGAGATGTTCCAGATGAAGAAGCCATTCTGCCAGACTAGAAGTGTCAGGAAGAATTTCAACAGCTAATTTAAGAGAAGGAATCTCGCATTCAATAGGAAATACGGATTCCACCCCGTGCACTAGCTGAAACGGAGTAAAGCCAGTTGCAGATTTCACTGACGTCCTGTATGCTCAAAGTGCAGGATATAGCATAATATGCTAGTTGGATCTGGCTTTATCAAATTTCCTTTGAAGAATTGTCTTCAAGGATTTATTCACGGCTTCCACTTGCCCATTAGCTTGAGGATAATATGGAGATGAATGCTCCTGCCGGAAACCTAATTTGAGAGCCAACTCAGCTAGTGGAGTCGCCAGTTCTGTTTCGGGGAAAATCACCCTAGAGGTTTGTTGGGTTACAACCTCCACAGAGCGGGGGCATGCTACTTAAGAAGGACTCACACAACCATACATGTTCATGAAAAACTAAATAGAGTATATCGAGGAAGTTAACCGTAGGTCCTACGGTTGAAGCAGATCCCGCGGGGTCCAAACCCCCAGCAACCGTCCTTCCTTCTTAACCTGAAAGACAAGAAGAAACAAGCACGAAGAACTGGTTGTACAACATATATCTACTCTAATTGTTAGTGAAATCCATATGAAACATTAGATAAACCATAACAAATGCTTAAATAACAATATTCTCATGTATGCAAGCAGACACTAACACGTATATTTTGGGAACAAGATGGTACTTCTGTATTATAAATAGCATGTACAGAAATAACGAGTGGAGAGATCACCTGAATCCTTCCACGATCTTCGAGCAGACCGTCGTCCGGATCCGTCCCACCCTTGCCTCGCTAAGATTCCTTCCAAACTGGTGCATATGAGATGACATATAAAGGAATGAGCATCTCCAAGAAACAAAGGTTTCTTGTAATGAACTGGGAAGTGCAGGAGGCACGGGGAATCAGACTTGGATAGGGAATACCAACGGAGTATAATATCAATAATTCTCTCTCTCCCTTAGGCCATGCACATGAGGGGCTTTTATACTCCCTCAAAGTAGTTTCAACAGTTGGAAACAGTTGGCCACGTGCTGGGGTGGTTGAACTACCTGAGTAACCATCAACCCAGCCCGAAAGTATGGAATTTTTATATATTTTTTAATGATTTTAATGGCATACGTGGAAAAGTGCATTTGGACTCGCGTATACACGCGGAAAAGTCCAGGCATAATCGCGTATGGGGATTTTTACACTGTTTTTTAGTGAATTTGTCCAAGTTTGTGGGAATGGGTGCCCAAAGCCATAAAAGCAATCATGAATCATATGAAGGTGAGAAATGATGCTATAACAGTCATCCATCATGTCTAGGTACAACGTACACCCTCTCCATCATGTGTGCATTAATTACACAACTTCCTCCATCATCCCTTCATGAATGCTCCATGATCTTTTGTTTGATCTCTTCCAAGATCTTAGTTGACTGTGTCAAAATCCATGATCTATCTCATTAATGGGACATTATCTCCAATTTCATTCACATTAGTAGTTTCTCAACTACCTCATTATGTAGATCTAGGCTTAATTAATCCACATTCACACACAAAAATTGGATATTTATTCATATTGAGGATTATGGGTCCCTCCACCCTTTTATTTACTTAATTCATTAAGAAAATTAATAACTCTAATATTCCAAATATCAGGTAAAAATTTGGGAATATTATAGTCCTCCCCCGCAAAATTTTGCTTGTCCTCAAGTAACTGCAAAAGTGGATGCTACAAAAAACATCCTCCCTCCAAATGGAGTCCTCATGTGGAAGGTCTTCCCATCTATAAAAATGTATCATGCATCTCTAGCTCCAAAGTTTCCCCTCTAAAATGTCTAGAATGGCTCCCAATTGAAAAGTTAGATACCCATCCTCATCAATGAATCTCCAAGTGGAAACCATATGATGACCAAAGTTCTCCTCTATACATGAGATACATAAAATAAAGTGGTTCTTCCCCAAAGTGGAAAGTCCGAACTCATGAACTATCTCCCAAACCAATGATACATAGAGTAGACTACATACATCCATGCCCTCATCATTAGACCTGTTGGCCATGTAGGAATCAAACATCACATCATCATAGTGAAAAATAAGAAGTATATAAAAAATGTCAAACCATATTCTCCTAATAACAACCAACGCAACAAAGCCTCCTTCTTCCTGCTATATCATCATGAAAACAAGTAAGAGAGCCATACCCTCTCAAAAGAAGCAATTGCAACAATGCTTCTTATTGCCATGCCAAATCATCAATGAGAATATGAGAGCCATACTCTCTCAAAAGAGCCAATGCAACAATGCCTCTTGCTGCCATACTACATCATCATTGTACCATGTGTAGTGGCCATATTCTCTCAAGAGAAGCCACCTCAATAAGGCATCTTTCTGCCCCATCAGATCATCATCATACCATGTACAATGACCATAATCACCCAATAGAAGCCAATGTTGTAAGGCCTCTTGTTTCCATCCTCCAACAATGTCATGCAATGTATGGGAAGAATTCAGCTCATACTCTCCCAATAGTAACTCAAGCAACAAGGATTCTTGCTACCTCCTTGAATTATCATGATGCAAGTCATTGAGAAAAAATAAAGTAATGGACATGTGATATGTCTCATCAACATAAAACAAATAAGCTCCTTTATGCCACATCATGTGTGAGTAATACCTTCTCCCAAACCCACATACATACATGAACATGAGATACATCCCAAACAGAAATACATGTAAATACATGAGACATATCCCAAACAAGAGTAAATACATGGACATAAGATATAACATGTGATTTCCAAACTCTCTTCTCAGCAACCATAGTAGCCATGCCTTTTTCTTATGCATTCTACCATTGAGACATAAGGCATGAGACGAGAAAATGTGAACCTTTGGGTAGTAACCATACTCAACCAAGAGAAACTAGCACAATCATGCTTCTTGTTGGCCTGTGTCATAGATCTTCAAGTGGTTTGGAAACTCCTTGCTCCATTCTATCAGCTATTCATCCCAATGTGGATGATGGATCTCATTCTACAGATACTTGGCATCCTCCTGTTGTAGGACACCAACCTCCTCAAACTAATGAAGTACTTTTCACTCCTTGAAATGTTGAAGTGCACCTCCAATGAGATCTCTTGATGAGATATTCTTCTCATCCATGGCCTTCCAAAACCAATGAGGTTTTGGATCTGCTGTAGGTATAAGTCTCTCTTTGAGCTGTGAGATGCCCATTGAGAAAGTGTCATCAAGAAAGGAGAAAATATTTCTCACCTCAAGATGTCTACCATTCATCATCTTATCCTCCATTGCTTCATGAGTGAAGTTACCTTCAGAATGCTCCAAGAATAATGGGGCCTCTTTATTATCACTACTACTAAGTGACAACATTGTAGATCTGCAAGGTAATACATATAATGTCTTAAAGAAAGGCACAATATTGATCTCATAACCAGTCATTGTACATAGGATCATGTTAATCCCTTCTTCTGAAACTCTACACTTCAACTCAAGAGGTTGAATTTAGTCCATCCATGAAAAACTGGGATAGCTTTTCATCACCTCCTTGATCAAATCAAGGGTCCTCTACGCTGTGATATGTTGCTGCTTCAAATCAGCATTTTGATCTAACCCTTGGTTATGCATTGGCCTTGATGGCATGTCCCCATAAGTTTCAATAAGATATACTGAAAAAATAGGTGATGAATGTGTATGCATACCCTGGATCAACTAATATGTGGGAACCTCTTGAAAGAACACAGGAGTTCGTTCAACAGGGACAATGGTGTCTCTAACTGCTAGTAGGAGAGATGGATGCTCTTCTACCAATGTACCAGTGCTAGAATCTTCCTCCTCTTCCTCATGCATTTCCTGAATCATGCATGGGACTCTATGTGTCAAGAGCTCAAGAATATCTTGCAAGGTTTCAAGTGTCTCTTCTCCGAATGTAAGTACTTTTGCAGCTGGTGGTGAATGTAGTGACTTCTTGTCCAGTGTGACAAGAATGACATCCTCCTTCGTTTCCTTAGGAAATGTCTCTTTTTGGCACATCTCTATCATTTTCACATCATAATTCTTCCTAAATTTGTGAAAGAAATATCAATATTTAGTCACCTTTACATCCTCCATGTGACTAAATCACCAAACATTTGCTTCACCTAAAAGATGAAGTGTTGTAATTTGGACAGCCTCTTTTTCAGCCGCAGGATGTAGCCTGAAAAATGCATCTAATTCTTTCCTCCAAGCCTTAAAATTACTTGAGTAAGACCCATAAAATGTAGGCAAATATAATCTATTGTGCCTCTTCCTTCTATTATTGCTATAGGATCTTCTTTGTTCCTTGAGTTCAAAGAATTCTTAGAGAGTTAGACTGTCTTTGAAAGCTCTAGTCTGTTCCTTGTACTCTGCAAGATACAAACTGAGAGTCTCATGAGTCTCATATTCTCTTATTTCTAAATTTCTATACCTCTCAAATTATTCAAAGAAAGTGGGCATAGTAGATCTATGAGGAGATCTATGATTCTCCAGTTTTCTTTTCTACTGATAGGAAGTGTTGGGACCTTCCTCTTCAAATCTTCTTCTTCGATCCTTCCTTTGCCTTTCTCCCTTCATTTGATAGACCTCCTTGGAGATATATTGCATGGATCTATAGAGAGGAGTGGAAATAATGTAATCCTCCTTCATGATATATCTCATCTATCTGGTCTTCCTTTGATGCAAAATATGAAGTGTCCACAAGCTAAGCCAAAGATCATGCTCTAATACCGCTGTAATATCCCAAAAGGGAGAATTCAATAATAATTAAACATAATATAAGAACTGCAACTAAGTCAATGATAAATATCATCATAATTTACAGAGAATCTGAGCCATTTTATTACATGGAGATGATTCAGTTACACAATGTACAAAATATGAGTAGATCTAGCCAAAGAAATGGTCTAGAATCACCCTGAAAACATGCCAAAGTAGGCACTGCGTAACTAGAGAGCTGCTGGAAGCAAATACTGCGCTGTCCCTTTAGAAGAATATGAATATATGACTAGAGTCTGAAAAGGAAAATGCAAATCTACTGAAATCTGGAGCTCTGATGATGCCAAGATTCAAGATCTGGCTAATGTGATGGATTCCCAAGATAACCCAAAAAGGATTTTCTAGATCTATAACTTTGGAAAATCACCTCCTCGGGCTTGATCCTTGATCTGATGCGATTATATATATAAAGCTAGTTCTAACAAATAGATGGCTGAAATATGTCACAAGATCAGACCTAAGCTTGAAGGGTTGATCCCTCCTTCAGATTTACAAACTAGAAGCTCTAGATCTAGCTTCTCAATCCTCCAATAATGATTACAGCTGCTGCAACACAATTGCTCATAGAAATTGCATTGTAAGGGAAATAGAGGCCTTCTTCCTGCTAAAAAATGCTGCAATAAACTCTAGGCTGATGGAAATACTAATGTCAAGGTGAGGGGATGATCCCTCATAGGATTATTAGCTGAAATGCTAGAAACTTCCTTCCTCCTTTTGGATCTGCAAAATGGACATCGTAATTCCTGAAGGGATTGTTGCTACTAGGAGGTCAAAATTTTTTGGCATGATGCTAGATCGGATATGAAGTTTCAGGAATGATGATCTTTAAGCCCAAGGTGATATGAATAAACTTTCACCAGTTCTTAAGCTAAAATACTGAAGACAACCTCCACCTTCCAAATTGATCTTCAGAAATCTGCAGTTTCTAAATATGACTGTTCTGCAAAAAGTAGGAAAATGTAAGTACCACCAATTCCTGATGTAGAATGAATTACAATACTCTTTCCAGAGCTAATCAAAGTAAGAGGTGGGATTCCTGATGAGGAACACCCTGTGCTAAACAACACTTTAAATCTTTGCTAAACAGCCCAAGAAAGTAATGGAATGTCACATGAAAATTCCAGATCTAAATAAATCCTCAACATCAATAATCTCAAGCATGTATTCCTTCTTTCTTTCATCTTATTTATATAATGTTTGAGCCTTCCCATGTCTTGACCCTCATCTAAACTGTGCTATGCATGTGGACAAGATCATCCATGTTTGACTGCGCTGTTCATGTGGACAAGATCCTCCATGTTTGACTACGTTGTCTAACCAAGCCATCCATCATGTGTACATTAATTGCACAAATTCCTCCATCATCCCATCATGAATGCTCCATGATCTTCTGTTTGATCTCTTCCAAGATCTTAGTTGACTGTGTCAACCTCCATGATCTATCTCATTAATGAGACATGATCTCCAATTTCATTCACATTAGTAGTTGCTCAATAACCTCATTATGTAGATCTAGGCTTAATTAATCCACATTCACACACAAAAAGTGGATATTTATTCATATTGAGGATTATGGGTCCCTCCACCCTTTTATTTACCATTAGGGGAGTTTTGAGGTCTAAAATGGGACTCCTAAGGAAATTATAAAATAATAGTGGAAATAATAAATTAAGATTTGATTACATCATCAAATTTTAGAGGGAAAAAAGAAAAATATATATTTTCAACTCGTATTTTGAACTTATCTCCCTAAGGTTTTACTCAAATTTCGAATGGGAATACTCGTTGGATGAAAAATTTAATTCCTCATCCAAGGAGTACCCATCTTGCATACTTTTGATGGACTTTTCTACATTAAAAATTGATTTGAAAATCGAATTATTTGTAAATGCTATGAAAATTATCCATTTCCATTAAATTAAGTATGCAAAGTATTCTCCATGGCTTGCAAATTAAACAAAGTGATTTTGGTAAGGTTTCTGATTCTTATGTGTGAGGTTTTGTTATTTAAATTTACTGTTTAACATAACATAACACAGCAACATGATGAGGCAGTTCACCCCTCCTGGGCTACATCTTCCAGGTCCAAGGCTCCCAATGGGCATGTCCTTGCTCTATTAAGTTGCTTAAAATGGCTATACAAAGAAAAATATGCCTAGACAGGAAAAACCAGCTTTGAAATTGACTTTAGAAGATAGAAATAAGCTAAAAATGGCTTTTTTTTCACCTCAAACAGTGAAGTATAGCCCAAAACAGCTCCATTTCCCTGATGGCCATGATGGCTCTCCAAGCTTACCTGAAGAAAAAATGGCTATAAAACACCTCTGTTCACTCTAAAACCTATCCCAAATACTCTAGAATGCTCAAGAAACCCAAAATTGACCAACATTTTGTCCCATTTGGTTCAATATTGAAGAAGTTATGATGAAAACAAATTTATGCCCAATGTCAATTGAAAACCCCACTAAATGTGGGCTACCTGCAGTTAACTAGAGTTAATTTTGGTGAAAGGTGCCAAATCTGGGTGCACCCTATAGCTTTGATGGAACCATTTATGTTGGCAATAAATGTCTGTGGTGGTAGTCACATGGTGCCTCGGCCCGAACTACCACCTAAACCACATGCTTAATCATTAATCAAACCACGTATTAAACAACTGTGGCATAAACATTTTGGGGTGGTCACATGTTTGAATTTTATGTTAACTGCCCAAATAACCCGTGGAGGTTAAGGCCATAAGGCCATGGTTCATGTGCCGGTAATGTTGTTAGAACAATTAAATATTACAGAGCATTGAAACACATAAAATATGTGGAAAACACAAGCACACAAAACACATAAAACCAGAGAGACACAGATATACGTGGTTCACCCAATTTGGGCTACGTCCAACCCAAACAGCCAGTCCTTCCTTTCTATTATCAAGCAAAATGAAGAGACACAACCTACAATAGATCCAATGTAATATCGTATTTTCTCTCTCACAATCTCCCCATCTATTTCTCGCTCTGAGAATACACATGCAATACACAGCCGCAATACAATACCCTCATAAAAGTGAGGGGTTTCCTTCTAGGGAAAAAAATCCTAAACTAAACATAACTTCTATCATCAGATCATCCACCTAATGAATGGCCCAGATTGACTAGAAATTACTATACTTTTACAAGGCAATTTTTGTTGTGTAACTAGTTCCAAAAATAGTAGAAAAGAGATATCAACGCCTTAGATATAAGCCACTTCGAGGGGGAAACCTCCAATAAATTACATAAATGAAAAATTCTTGGATGATACAATTCACAAAACCTCCTTTCTATATATAGGAGTCCATGGGGCCATAATGTAATCCTAGGGGGCCACAATGTAATCCTAGCCGACCTAACAATAATAATTTAAGGGCACAATAATAACAAAATGGGGGTTACAAGGGTACAATAATAACAATAAGGGGGTTACACTAACAATAATAAGGAACTATACTAGTGATATAGGGACCTAACATGCCCCTCTCCTTCAAAAAAGTGTTGTCCTCAACGCTTGAGTAGCTCTGGGTGCTTCTGTATAAAATTCTCATCCTCCCATGTAGAATCTTCAGTGGGTAAGTTCTTCCACTTGATGAGATACTCTGAAATTGATCGATTCCGTAGTTGTCGAGTTCTTGTTTCCATGAATGCTTCTGGTTCCAATATGATTTTCCCTTCCTCATCAAGTTCTGGCAATATTGTTTGAACTGGAAGATTTTCACCTATAACCTTCTTTAAGCATGAAACATGGAAAACTGGATGTACTCGCGAAGAAGCAGGAAGCTCCAATTTGTATGCCATAGTACCGATCTTTTGCAACACCTTGTAAGGACCATAGTACTTTGGCGATAATTTATTATCCTTCTTTGCTTGCTTGAGGGACATTTGTTTGTATGGTTGTAGCCGTAAAAATACCCAATCTCCTACATCAAAACTTCTCTCGCTACGATGTTGATCTGCCTGTTGTTTCATTCGATTTTGTGCCAAATTCAGGTTATCCTTAAAGAGTTGGAGAACTTCTTGCTGATGCTCGATGTGATCTTCCACTGCTTGAACCTTCGAATTTTCCCTTAAAGATGATGTGATGGATTGTGGATGATATCCATAAAGTGCCATAAATGGGGTCATTTTTGCTGCAGTATGGAAGGAAGTGTTATACCACCATTCAGCGAGAGGTAACCACTTGACCCATTGTGTTTGTTTATCAGATACAAAACAACAAATATATCCTTCCAAAAATTTATTTACTATCTTAGTTTGACCATCAGATTGAAGATGATAAGATGAGCTATGAGCTAATTGAGTACCCAAACAAGAAAATAACTCCGTCCAAAAATTTCTAGTAAAAACGAGATCTCTTTCGCTCACAATAACCCTTGGGCTTCCATGTAGCTTTTGAATTCTGTCCATAAATGTAGTAGCAACTGTACTTGCTTTAAATGGATGAGATAATGCACAAAAGTGTGCATACTTGGTAAGTCTATCAACTACCACCATGATGACATTATTTCCTTCGGACTTAGGTAAACCTGTGATAAAATCCATTGAAATCTCCTCCCAACGTTGACTTGGAATGGATAAAGGTTGTAGAAGTCCCGGGGTCTTAATTGTCTCCACTTTATTCTGCTGGCAAACCAAACATTCTACCACAAACTTTTGAATATCAGATTTAAGGCCATCCCAAAAAAATTCTTTCTTCACCCTGTGGTAAGTTTTTAAAAATCCCGAGTGTCCTCCTAAAGGAAAAGTGTGCAATTCCAGAAGAATCTTTTGTTTTAGTTGGGAATTCTTACAAAGATATAAGCGATCTTTGTACCATAAGGAATCATTTTTCCAACTAAATGTATCAGATGTACTAGGATCTTGCTGTAAATTTTGAATGAGTGTCCATACATCTTTGTCCTTCTTCCATTCATCTCTTGCTTCAGTTATCCAATCTGGTTGGATAATAGAAATGGCACAAAACAATGCTTCCACCTCTTCATTCTTTCTTGAGAGTGCATCTGCAACAACATTAAGCTTTCCTTTTTTGTAGATTATTTCAAAGTCATAACCCAACATCTTTGTGACCCATTTTTGCTACTCTTCTGAAGATAGTCTTTGTTCCAAAAATTGTTTAAGACTATCATGATCAGTTTTTACCTTGAAGTGTCTTCCCATTAGGTAAGTTCACCACTTCTTTAGTTCATGTAGTATTGCTAACATTTCCTTCTCATAAATAGGTTTTGTAAATACTTTCCTTTGATTGGACGACTTTCAAAAGTAATGGGTCCTCCTTCCTACATTAAAACAGCACCAATTTCATTTCCTGAGGCATCACATTCCACAATAAATGTTTTTGTGAAGTTTGGCGTAGCTAAGATAGGCGCTAGGCACATTGCCTCTTTAAGATGTTGAAAAGCCTTAGTTGCTTCAGGAGTCCATGAAAATGCATCTTTCTTCAATAATGTTGTTAGAGGTGCTGCTATTCTCCCATAATTCTTAACAAACTTGCGATAATACCCTGTTAACCCAAGAAATCCTCGCAATTTCTTTATGGTTGTGGGGACTTTCCATTCCTTAATGGCTTTAATTTTGTTAGGGTCTACTTTAACACCCTTGTGAGATACAATATGACCCAGATATTCCACCTCTTGTACTCCAAAGAAACATTTGGATGTTTTGCATATAATTGTTTCTCCTGCAATAGTTTGAGCACCCTGTCAACATGTTCAACATGATCCTTCCAAGACCTTCTGTAGATTAGTATATCATCAAAAAATACTAGCACAAATTTTCTAAGGAAGGGTTTGAAAATGGAATTCGTCAACCCTTGAAATGTAGAAGGTGCATTGGTAAGGCCAAAAGGCATGACCAAAAATTCATAATGACCCTCATGAGTTCGAAATGCTCTTTTTGGAATATCTTCAGTCTTCATTCTAATTTGATGATATCCTGAACGAAGATCCAACTTGGTAAAATAAATTGCTCCATGTAATTCATCCAATAATTCATCAGTCACAGGAATGGGAAATTTGTCTTTAATGGTGAGCTTATTGAGCTCCCTATAATCCGGACACATTCGCCATGATCCATCCTTCTTGTGTACCAAAAATATAGGAGCAGAGAAAGAGCTTTGACTAGGTTGAATTATACCCGCCTCTAACATTTCTGCAATCATACGTTCAATTTCGCTCTTTTGGAAGTAAGGATATCTATAAGGCCTGATGTTTGGAGGAACACTTCCTGGAATCAAATGAATAGCATGATCATGATCACAAATAGGTGGGATTCCTTTGGGAGTTTCAAACACCTTGGAATGATTGTCCAATACTTGTTGGAGATCTACAGGAATAGATGATTTTGATGTTGGAACTTCTAGTGAGCATAATTGTGCAATTATGCCTCGTTGTTGTTTCTTTAGAAGCTTTTTCATGACATTAGAGCTTATTATCCTTCCTGGCTTCCCTGCAATACCTCGTAATTCAACTTCCTTTCCTTCTCAAAAAAATTTCAAGAAAAGTTCCTGAAAATTAAAAGCTATCGTCCCCAAAGATTATGACCATTGTACTCCTAGTACAACATCATCACCTCCCATAGGAATGGAAAGCATTGGACTAGTCAATACATATTCCCCCATGGTTAGCTTGATATTATGGCATTTCCTAGAGCAATTTATAGTTCCTCCATTTGCAACCATCACTTGGCATTCTGGTGCTGCGTATAGGAAACAATTTAATTCCTTGGCTACCTTACAATGAATAAAATTATGGGTGCTACCTGAATCAATCAACACTATTACCTTTTTCTTCTTGATCTATCCTACTATATTGAGAGTTTGAGGAGTGGCAATTCCTGCCAGTGCATTACATGATATGGTCGGATTCATTTCTTCCTCTTCTAGGGCCAGTTCCTGGTGTATATCCTCTTCTTGTTCATTTTCTTCTTCTGCTTCACAATCTATGTAAAATAATTTCTTTTCAGCACACTTATGACCTTTAGTGTATTTTCTATCACAACTGTAGCAAAGCCCTTTTGCTCTTTTTTCTTCCAATTTTTGTGGTGTCAACCTTGTAGGTTGTGGAAATCTAGGCGTAGCAACACTTCCTTCTTTATAGAATTGAGTGGTAGGCTTCCTCGTCGCCATAATTTTACATTCAACTTTTCTTGCCAACCTGAATGCCTTCTCCAATGAATCAGGTTCCAAAACACGAACTTCATGTTGGATGTTATCCTTTAGAGTACCTAAGAAGAGATCAATCCTGTGTTCCTCTGGAATATTAGTTACCCTTATATTCAATTTTGGAAGTCCTCAATGTGCTGCCCCACTAAACCCTTTTGTTTGAGATTTATCAATTGGCTAAAGAAGGTGTTGCTCTTTGTATCCTCATAATGTGCTATCATTTCCTCCGTAAAAATTGACCAAGTGACAATTTTTTTACGGGAGCAAAGCCATCGATACCATACAAATATATTTTGTTCTAAATGTAAAGTTGCAATGCATACCTTTTGTGTGTTTTCAACATTATGGAGATCAAAATATTGCTCCATCTGTAGTATCCATGTTATAGGATCCTTTCCATCAAACTTCCTCATATCCATCTTTGGAATATGGTGGTTCTTCCCACCAACATTAGAGTTTATGAAATCACAATTAACATTTATTTTGTTCTCATCATGAGGTTCTTCTACTATCTTTTCACCATTAGGAAACCTTTCTTGTATCAATTTTTTCAAACCTTCCATGTCTGCTTTTAGAAAATTCTTCATGTTTTCCATTTTCTCATCGATCTTAGCTTCCATGTCATCCATCTTAGATTCCATGCCAGCCTCCATGCCAGCAATCTTAGATTCCATGCCATCTATCTTAGATTCCATGCCAGCCTCCATGCCATCAATCTTAGATTCCATGCCATCTATCTTAGATTCCATGCCTTTCTTCAAAACTTGCATGTCATGTTTTGTTGCTCTTTGCAGGGCGAAATTTGTTGCACTTGCTCTTGTAATTTTGATATGTCATGTTGCCATTCTTCATCTTCATGAGTCATAGTAGAGATTTCCAAAGGCTTGACAAATTGTTGAATTCTTTTTAGGGGCCATTTTATAATTCAATACTTATATCTATTCTACAATATGCCCTTTTAATCAATTCAACTTTATTCTTCAAACAAGACTTATGCAATTCGGAAAAAAATACACACCTTTTACTTGCTTTTGAGGAGCTCTATATTGAAATTTTATTATCTCTATAATTGAGGCTCTTCAATATATGAAATTTACACTAACAATAATAAGGGACTATACTAGTGATATAGGGACCTAACAATTTTACATCTGTTTTTAGCTTTGGGGGCATTGCCCCCAAAACCCCATGCCAAGGGGGGGGGGGGCTCCATAAAGTTGTTGCCGCCCCCCCTGGACCCCCCAGGCAACGTTTAATTATAGGCGGCATTGCCGCCCCATTAAGGTACAGGGGTCCAACGTTGTGATACAAAATAAACAATATAATCAGGCTCCACACCCAACAAATGTGATGTTCGGGCTAGCCCCTTTTCCACTCACCAATTTGAAATTCAAAACTTAAAAATGCGATGTCAACTATAATTGCTAAGAAACATACACAACGTAGATGGTTGGGCATTTGGGCTCGCGTGCTAGAGGTTGCTGATTCAAATACGTTGGGCCACATAAAATTTTATCACAGCCACAATTTATATGACCAGAGGGCCAGGTGGCGGCCTCCAGGCCTGCCACGTGGCAGCCTGTAATTGGTCAAAAAAATGAAAATTCAAACCACCAACCAATATAATGCTACCAAATGTTGAAGTCTCATTTGCCTAGATGGAATATTCGAGGGAATATTCTAGGGAATATTTTGAGGAATATTTTAGGGAATATTTTGAGGAATATTCTCAAAATATTCCTTAGAATATTCTTTTTTTAATAATTCCAAAGTCAAAAGTCAACTTTGGTCAACTAGATTTTTGAAGGATACTGAAAACTTCAAACCTGCATAGCTTTCACATACAACGTCGGATTTGAGTCCTGTTCATGGTGCCAGAATCACAACGATGAGGCCTTTCCAGTCATTCAGGTTGCAACCAATTATGAGCAGTTCCAATTTTGAGCATTTTTTCAACTTGGACCTGAGCTCCTGATCACACCTACCAAATGAGAAGCTTTTGGATCCCAAAATCCCACTGAAATACTGAAACTGATTTGTACAAAAACTAAGAGTATTGCACCCTCTTCTCTTCAGCCTCAAAACACTTGCCCTACATGGCCAATAGCTTTGAACCACAACTAGAAATAAATTCACACTTTCCATTAGGGGAATTTTGAGGTCTAAAATGGGCCTCCTATGGAAATTATAAAATAATAGTGGAAATAATAAAATAATATTTGATGACATCATCAAATTTTAGAGGGAAAAAAGAAAAAACTACTTTTTCAACTCATATTTTCAACTTATCTCCCAAATTGTTTACTCAAATTTCGAGCAGGAGTACTCGTTGGATGAAAAATTTAATTCCTCATCCAAGGAGTACCCATGTTGCATATTTTTTATGGAACCTTCTACACGAAAAATGAGAAATACATAAAAAATGTGATTGCAATCACGTTTTTTCATATATTTCTCATTTTTCGCATAGCAGCGTCCATCAGAAGTATGAAACATGGGTACTCCTTGGATGATGAATTAAATTTTTCATCCAACGAGTAATCCCACTCAAAATTTGAGTAAAAACTTTGGGAGATAAGTTGAAAATAGGAGTTGAAAAAATAGTTTTATTATTTTATTATTTTTTAATTGTTTTACCCTTTTACTTAAAAAATGGTGAATCATCCCCCATGGTTGACATCATCATCTTGAATCCTATTGGTTCTTATAAAGTTTATCTCTATTGTACATTTTTCTTAGGAGGCCCATTTTAGACCTCAAAATTCCCCTAATGCTTCCTTGATGATTGTCCTCCTGTCAAGAGCTGCCTTTCTTGCACTCACTTAGAAAATTTTTGGTGTGAAAATTTTCAGAAGGAATCTGAACATCGCTGCCTTGATCAATGATCCAAGGTGGCTCATACATACGTCATGCAACATGCGACATCAACACCAAGTCGACTTGACATGTGCCTACACAATTAACACAAAATCAATGTAAAAAGTGTGCAACACAATAGACACAAGTCGACAAACATGTGCGACACAATAGACACAAGTTGATAAACAACATGATACATCTTGACAAACACATGTCGATATATCAATGTACAATGAACCTATTTACAGTTTGCTATTTACACATACAACTTCCATGCATATGTACACCTTCAACTCTTCCTTTCAAGTACCAACAAGTACATAATCCCAAAAACATGTGGGTGACTATAAGAGCTGAACTAAAAGATATTGCTGCAATATAAGTGAGTATCATACTCCTCTTTAACACCTCAATGGCGAAATTTTGCAACAGCAAATCAATTCCTTCAACTGAACCGCATTTATGTGCAATCTTGCATCAAAATTTTCAACAGAAATACATGCATACAACCGAAATGTGCATGTACAAAGGAGTATTTCTTACTGTGTTAAGAAGTCCACCCACTTCTTTCCAAGCCACCTCCAAGGCGATTTTTGCTGCTGCAACACTTCTTCATGTGAATCTTCCATTTTCACATCGATAATGGAATCCATAGATCCACTTGTGCCAATCTTCCTTTCCTCTTGATGCATGTGCTTTGGACGACCAGTTGGATGCAAAGTCCAACAATGAGAGACATCATGTCCCTTATTTTGGCAATATGTTTAACACTTATGCACCTTCTTTGAAAGTTGTCTTTGTCTCATCTACTTCCTATATGCTTTCTTCTTCATCCAGCATCTCGAAACATGATGGTTAAATTGACCACAAAATGTACAGCAAAACTTTCTTCCATTTAAGCATGTAAAATTATCATGCTTTGCAGAAACATAATCAAATTGATCATGAGAAGATTTAAACCTCTTGTGCTGCTTCGAATGTTCATCCTTTTTGTCTTCATGAGACGATGAACTAGTAGAGGCTATAGCTTTCATTTTCTAACTAACATCACCATTTTTGTCTTGAAAACTGTCTGAACTTGCATGCATGCCATAAGTTGCATGTCTACCCTCTTATTGCTACGACAAAGGCTTAAAGCAATGGCAATAATATTTGAAACAAATTTGACATATTTTCATCTTAGAACTTGGAATAAAGGTTCTCTTTCAATTAGCTTCACATGCCTTCAAATATTTGGAATCTTCGCCATTAAATTGCACATAACCAAGACCAAGATTCTTGGGTCATTCCTAAACAAGAACAGGTTCAACCATGCCTTGAGCATGCTTACCTAACCCCTTGCCTTCATATCCCATTTTAATAATTAATTTGGACCCTATTCCCTTTGTATTTTTTTCAAAAGAACCAGCACACCTTTCTAAAGAGGAAACTGAAGACAAGTTAGAATGGATTACCTCTTCCTCATGTATTTTCTTGGTCAAAGCCTCTTAGGCTTGATGGAGTTTCCTCTCCACATCATGCAATTTTTGAAGAATCTCTTATTCTCTTTCTTCATGGAAAACAACTGTTCACGAAGTTCAGTACTTTCTCTTTTGTCCTCAAACAAATTTTGTACCATATCCTTCAATATAATGATGTCGTGCTTCATATCATCATTGAAGAATCTTGTGAAGGAGGAAACTTCACTTGTAGAAGTTTCCATTATGATGTTAATGAACAAATTAACTTCAACAAAGTTCTCAAATATTTTCAAAACAAATGACAAATCTTTTTTAACCAAATGTATTTATAGCCATACTCTTATTCAAATAGTCAAACAACCAACAAACTCCAAGAGTTTCTTGACATATAGTCAATCAAGAGGATTTGTGTTCCAATGGAGACCGTAAGGTACTTTGGGGTAAGGAAGAAGCCTTCAACCCTTACTTATTTTTTTGTTCTCTCCAAGACTTAGCTAATCAGTAGCTATCCCCAAAACTCAAGCAAACTCAAACCACAATAAGTTTGCAAACAATAAAACAATCAATCTTTTACACTATTTAAACACATTTTCTTGAAAACATGCTTATGGCTACTTCTTATCTCTTAAAATTCAGCCAAGTAAGCCTCAAAAAAATACAACAAATGCTACCCCAAAATGGCTAAACATTGCTTGCAAGGGTTCTAATGCAGTCTTTCAAACAAATCATTTTGCACAAGAACAATACAGAGAGAAACAATAGCTCTCCTAATGCTGAAAAACACTAGCTCTGATACCATCTGATCTGAAAATGGAAGTATTTGTAAATTCTATGCAAAGTATCCATTTCCATTAAATTAAGTGTGCAAAGTATTCTCCGTGTCTTGAAAATTAAACAAAGTGATTTTGGTAAGGTTTATGAGTCTTATGTGTGAGGTTTTTTTATTTAAATTTATTGTTTAACATATCATATCAGCAATACATAGTAGATCAACTTCACCATAACATAACACAACAACATGATGAGGCAGTTCACCCCTCCTAGGCTACATCTATCCGGTCCAAGGCTCCCAATGTGCATGTCCTTGCTCTATTAAGTTGCTTAAAATGGTTATAAAAAGACAAATATTCCTAAAAAGGAAAAACCAGCTGTGAAATTGACTTCAGAAGACAAAAATAAGCTAAAAATGGCTTTTGTTTCACCTCAAACAGTGAAGTATAGCCCAAACAGCTCCATTTCTGTGATGGCCCTGATGGCTCTCCAAGCTTCCTTGAAGAAAAAATGGCTATATAATACCTATTTTCACTCTAAAACCTATCCCAAACACTCCATAATTCTCAAGAAACCCAAAATTGACCAAACTTTCATCCCAATTGGTTCAATATTGAAGAAGTTATTATGAAAACAATTTTTTTCCCAATGTCAATTGAAAAACCCCACTAAATGTGGGCTAAATGCAGTTAACTGGAGTTAATTTTGGTGAAAGGCACCAAATCTGGGTGCACCCTTCAGATTCTGTGGAACTTTTTATGTTGCCAATAAATGTCTGTGGTGGCAGTCACATGGTGCCTCCGCCCGAGCTGCCACCTAAACCGCATGCTTAATCGTTAATCAAACCATGTAATAACAATCGTGGCATAAAAATTTTGGGGCGGTCACATGTTTGAAGTTTATGTTAACTTCCCAAACAACCCATGGAGGTTAAGGACATAAGGCCATGGTTCATGCGTAGGTAATGTGACCTTCGGGCTAGCCCCTTTTCCACCTGTTGATTTGAAATTCAAAACTTAAATATCCGATGTCAACTATAATTGTTAAGAAACATACGTAGCGTAGACGGTCGGGTTTTTGGGCTCATGGGCCGAAGGTCACCAATTCAAATCCATTGGGCCACATAAAATTTTATCACAACCACAATTTCTCCAACCAGGGGAGCCACGTGGCAGCCTCTAGGCTTGGCATGTGGTAGCTAGTAATTGGTCAAAAAACCGAAAAGTTAAACCACCAACCAATATAACGTAGCCAAATGTCGAAGTCTCATTTACCTAGATGGAATATTCTAGGGAATATTATCAGGAATATTCCAAGGAATATTCTTAGAATATTCCTTGGAATATTTTTTTTTAATAATTCCAAAATAAAAAGTCAACTTTGGTCAATTGGATTTTTGAAGGATACTGAAAACTTCAAACCTGCATAACTATCACATACGACGTCGGATTTGAGTCTGGTTCATGGTGCCAGAATCACATCGAAGAGGCCTTTCCATTCGTTCAGGTTGAAACCAATTCTGAGTAGTTCCATTTTGAGCATTTTTTCAACTTCGACCTGAGCTCCTGATAAAAAATGAGAAATACATAAAAAACGTGATTGCAATCACGGTTTTTTATGTATTTCTCATTTTTCATGTAGCAGAGTTCATAAAAATTATGCAACATTAGTACCCCTTGGATGAGGAATTAAATTTTTCCTCCAAAAAGTATTCTCTCTCGAAATTTGAGTAAACCTTTAGGGAGATAAGTTGAAAATACGAGTTGAAAAAGTACTTTTATTATTTTATTATTTTTTAATCTTTTTACTTTTTTACTCCAAAAATGGTGAATCATCCCCCATGGTTGACATCATCATCTTGAATCCCATTGGTTCTTACAAAGTTTATTTTAGTTGTACATTTTTCTTAGGAGGCCCATTCTAGACCTCCAAATTCCCCTAATGCTTAATTCATTAAGAAAATTAAGAACTCTAATATTCCAAATATCGGGTGAAAATTTGGGAATATTACAATCCTCCTCAGCAAAATGTTGCTTGTCCTCAAGTAACTGCAAAAGTGGATGCTACAACAAACATGCTCCGTCCAAATGCCATCTTCATGTGGAAGGTCTTTCCATCTATCACAATGTGTCATGCATGTCCAGCTCCAAATTTTCCCATCTAGAATTTCTAGAATGGCTCCAAACTAAAAAGTTAGATACCCATCTTCATCAATGAATCTCCAAGTGGCAACCATATGATGACCAAATTTCTCCTCTATATATGAGATACATAAGATAAAGTGGTTCATCCCCAAAGTGGAAACTCCCAACTCATGAACTATCTCCCCAACCCATGATGCATAGAGTATATTACATATATCCATGCCCTCGTCATTAGCCCTGTTGGCCATGTAGGAATCAAACATCACATCATCATAGTGAAAAATAATAAGTAGATACATATGGGAAAACATAAAAAAATTCAAACCATATTCTCCTAATAACAACCAACACAAAAAATCCTCTCACTGCCACGCAAGATCATCATGAAAACAATTAAGAGAGCCATATTCTCTCAAAAGAAGCCACCGCAATAATTCTTCATGTTTCCATGCCAAATCATCAATGATAATATGAGAGCCATACTCTCTCAAAAGAGCCAACGCAACAATGCCTCTTGCTGCCATACCACATCATCATTGTACCATGTATAGTGTCCATATTCTCTTAAGAGAAGCCACCTCAATAAGGCATCCTACTACCCCATCACATCATCATCATACCATGTACAATGACCATAATCACCCAACAGAAGCCAATGCTGTAAGGCCTCCTGTTGCCATCCTCCAACAATGTCATGCAATGTATGGGAGGAATTCAGCTCATACTCTCCCAATAGTAACCCAAGAAAAAAGGATTCTTGTTGCCTCCTTGCATTATCATGATGCAAGTCATGGAGAAAAAATAAAGTAATGGACATGTGAGATGTCTCATCAACATAAAAAAAATAAGGTCCTTTATGCCACATCATGTGAGAATAATATCTTCTCCCAAACCCAAGTACATACATGAACATGAGATACATCCCAAACATAAATACTTGTAAATACATGAGACATATCCAAAATAAGAGTAAATACATGCACATAAGATATAACATGTGATGTCAAAACTCTCTTCTGAACAACCATATTAGCCATGCCTTTTTCTTATGCATTCTACCATTGAGACATAAAGCATGAGACAAGAAAATGTGAACCTTTGGGTAGTAACCATACTCACCCATGAGCAACCAACACAACCATGCTTCTTGTTGGCCTGTGTCATAGATCTGCAAGTGGTTTGGAAACCCCTTGCTCCATTATATCACCCATTCATCCCAATTTGGATGATGGATCTCATTCTGCAAATATGTAATATTCCAAAATTAGCATGCAGCTAATTGGAATATTGATTTTTTCTTTTGACACTTAGGAGATGAATAAATGGGTAAGGAGGCTCATAAATTTCATAAATAGGAATAAAATCCCTTATGATGAGAAAATGGATCATTATTATGGTTGTATTTCCCACCCTCATGTGTGAAAAGGGACATTTGCATGTGGACAAGGTCAATTTTGACCAAATCAACAGTGCTAGGATAAGAGGTGGAGATAATCTATGGAGACAGCGCAGTGATAGTGGAAGGAATATTCCTTGGTGGAGGAAACCCTAATGAGTGGGACCCAAGATGAGAAGGCTTCCACTTGTATACAAGGTGGGAAAGGTAGCCATAGCAAGACATGATATGGATTATTGAGTTTGTGGTCTGCATGACTATTGTGCTTTCTTCAACTGTTTAGTTGAGATTGTTGTGCTTCTTAGCACAAGGCATTCATGTTTAGGAATTCATTCTCCTTTCTTGAGAGGCCTTTTCAAGGATCTTGTACTTCATTTCTCCACATCCAGGCTTGAGGCCAAGCTACCTCCTTCAGCTACAACACTATTTTTGCAGTAGTATAACGTTGTGTTGCAAGGTGTTGTAGTGGAGGGTTCACAACACCACTTCCGGAGCTCATTTTTCAGAGGAGGAATATTTCTTTCCTTTGGGAGATCAGTGTGGAAGACTTTAGAGCTTATTTAAAATATTGGCAGGTGGCCAACATATTTTCTTTCACCTACAATGCAGTATCCCTTAGTGACTGTGTAATTTTATTTAGCATCTGCAATGAGGGGTTGCAGTGATTGATTGGAGGGTGAGATCTTCAGTGTTAGGATTAGCCTTTCACTTGGAAGATCCATTGGAGGAGGTTTATTAATCTTGTGCAGCATCTTCAACCATCTCCATCCATTTATTGAGTTTCATCTGCTACTCAGCCCTAGGGCTGCACTCCGACATTTTGTACTTTTTGCATATTTTAGGAAATCCTTTCCGGGTTGTCCTGAGAATGTGTTTGGGAGCTTAGATCTTCACTCCCGGTATTGTATGAGCCATACATTTGCAGATTTATGTTATTGTAAATTTCCAGTAGCATTGTACGTACCATCTATGACTACGCTGTAATTGTTCTTGGGCATTCTTCTATGTAGCAACATTTCACTTTTGGCATATGTATTCATGGGAGGCATGTTTTCCTTGATTATTTGAGTTGTCCCGCTTCTATTGTACTTATTTTATACTGATTTACAAAATAAAATGGTTCTATGGTTTCCATACATTTTGGTGTAATGTTATTCACTTCTATTTCTATTTTTGTGTTCATATATTGTTGCTTCCCCATTATGGGATATTACAGTGGTATCAGAGCATAATCGTGGCTTAGCTTATGGATCTCAGCCATTATTCTATCAGAAGAATAAGAAGAAAAAGAGGAATATCAAAATGATGGAGAGAATGAGTTTTATCTCATCTCTTTTCAGATCTAAAAAGGACCTCAACAAGGAGGTCAAGAAAAGAAGAGAAGAAAGAAGCAGTGGGACTATGCCCTTTCCTTTTGAAAAAGAGGACAAATTGCAGAAATATAGAGGACACTTGGATCACAATATTAAAAGTGAATACCTTGTTGAGTACAAATATAAACCTAAAGCCTTCAAGGAGACTCTAGCTTTACCACAGTTCATTCAGTTGGAGGAAGAAAGGAGACCTTGCAGCAGAGGGAGAATCAAGGGCAATACGTTTCTGTTGTCTAATTTTGATGGGTCATCTACAACAAGGGCTTGGGCAGGGAAACTAGATGCATTCTTCCCACTACATCCAGTGGTAGAAAGAGAGGCTGTAGAGATTGCAGCGCTGCACCTTGAGGGTGAAGCAAACATTTGGTGGCTCAAACATTTGAGTCATGCAAGAGTGACTACTTTTGCAGAATTTACTCAAAGGTTGATTAAAAATTTTGGTAAAGAGAAATTAGAGGAGGAAAAGCCCTCACCACCACTTGAGAAGACTTGAATCAGCGCTAATGCAGCTATGGAATAATAGCCATCATCTTCAACATTTGGTGGAGCCAACACATTGGAGGAAGGAACTCTTGAAGTCTTACAAGATGTTCCCAAATCTCACCAAGTTATGCCTAAGTTTCCACTTCCTATTATTTCATCAAATCTTATGGAAGGATATATACCATTTCATACTGCTAATCTGGAGCAGCAGAATTGCACTGCATTGTACAACCTTGAATTGTTTAAGGAAGGTATAAACTATCATCCTCTTGTGCCTTTGTTGAGTTGCACACAAAACTTGAAGTTGGGGTGTGAATTTTTGGAGGATAGGATGAACCTTGTCCAAAATAATCTTATACAAAACCATATGTTCATCCTTGAGTTGGAGGATGAGATAGTAGATACACCATTGAGGAGATTAGTAGCGTTGTCATTAAGAAGCAATGAGGAGGTTTTTCCTCCAGCACACTAGGATCCTCATGGATTCAAGAGGATCATTGGTGTGAGATATTCTCTAGGATATTTCCAAGGAGTTGCATTTCAACATCCCATGAAATGCAAGAAGAGAAATCTGATTTGGGAGAATGGTAGTCTTCATTGGAAGAGTACCAAAGTAGATCATGATGGGAGGCACCCACATTTGGATGAATGGTTGTGGATGGTGAGCAAGAGGTTGGAGAGCTACTTGAAAATTTATGACACTGGGCAGTAGGAGGCTTGGCTGCGTTGGCTACTCTTGAAGGAGTTTGGCCATCATGTCACATATCCTCTTTCAAAGAGTATGTGGGTGGAGAAAGTTTGGTAGGATACTTGCATCAAAGGGCAGCAAGGAGTATGGATTCATTGTGTTGATATGACATTATTCATATCAGTCATTATGTTTTCACCACATGATTTGTACGATGGAGCTATGAGGAGGTAGCAAAAACTATCGTTGCTTTGGTTGTTCTTGGGAGAGCATGGGCAGATTTTTCTCTCATACTTTGCATGATGTTGCAAGAGTAGGAGATGGAACTATCAAGGTGCAAAGGGGCTACTCCTTAGCCTTGGATGATTAGGAGGTACTTCCACCTTGGGAGGAATTTCCTATATGTAGCAACATTGTGGGAGATGTCTTTGACAATGGCATGTCAAAGAATGGAGCTATGAACTGGCAGGAGCCTATTTACATAGGCCAATAGCACTGTCACTTTGGAGCTTGGACTTATTGATGGAGTGTCCCTAGCATCACTTCACATTGGGTGCACTTGGTGAACAAGGAGGACGTGAGAGTGATGGAGTAGTGGATGGAAACATCTATTACAAAGATATGATCTTCTTAAATTGGATTTCCAAGCATGAGAAGGAGGATCTTCATGCAGCACATGGTTCATTCCTCTTCATAGGAGTATGTCATACCACTATGGAGGACTTATTCATGGATACATATATCATCTTTCTTCCAGTACATGGTAAGAATTTTGTTTTTGAATTTATTGATTACCTAACACAATATTTTCATACTCTTACCATTTCTATTCAGGGCATTGCTCCACAAGAGGGCAAGCTTCTCTTTCGGCTCCATGGTCAATTTTGGGCCAAATTATATGATGGAGACAACCATATTTTGTGTGGCTTTGGGAAAGTGTTATATTATTTCATGTATTCTCATTTGATGTACCAAGTCATTTACTATTCACTAGTAGATGTGATGACATACATAATTAGCAATTTGTCAAGAAACAACTTGCCATGTTATTTTCTGAAGAAGCAGTTAGGAAAACTGTGTTGTGACAACTTGGGAAACTGTTGGTACCTTCTAGCACTACATGAAAAATTTAGTATTACTCTCATTTGGATTCCATATGGTGTTTATTTCCTATTCATCATATATGGGATGGATTGGGCCAGCATGATTCATAACGTTGGAGAGGAGATATTTGGAGATCTAGCCTTCTTCTTGCCACTTGAGGGCAACATTATTACAGCCCAAGATCAGTAGATACTCCACACTTATCATAAGTTGAGAGGAGGATAGTGTGGGGTAGGATATTTTTTATACCATATTCAGTTATTCAGCCCACCTACATTGCGGGAGCCAAAGGTAGAGGAGAATTTTCAGGAGTTGCCATGTTGGGAGGTAGCTTATTTTGTATGGATGATAGCTTGGGGATGGGAGATTCATATAGGGATGGTAGATCCAAATATATATCAGACCTCATGCCTCAAGAAGGCCTTTAGACAGCTGATTTCTTCCTCCATGGATGTTTTACTTTTACACGATGATAGCTATTTGGGATGCTCACCAAAAGCTAGCTTGCATACTTGGGAGGGACAACTTGGAGATGTATTGATGAGACAACATCTTGATATTTGGAGGAATTTATCATATGAGGATGCTACATGGGAAGAAGAGAAGGCTATTTAGTTCTATCCTTGCATTTTCTTGAGGACAAGAAACATTTGGGAGGGGAGGAATGTAATATTCCAAAATTAGCATGCAGTTAATTGGAATATTGATTTTTTCTTTTGACACTTAAGAGATGAATAAATGGGTAAGGAGGCTCATACATTTAAGAAATAGGAATAAAATACCTTATGATGAGAAAAGGGATCATTATTATGGCTAGATTTCACACCCTCATGTGTGAAAAGGGAAATTTGCATGTGGACAAGGTCAAGTTTGACCAAATCAACAACGTTGGGTTAAGAGGTGGAGATCACATATGGAGACAACGCAGTGATAGTGGGAGGAAGATTCCTTAGTGGAGGAAACCCTAATGAGTGGGACCCAAGATGAGAAGGCTTCCACTTGTATATAAGGAGGGCAAGGCAGCCATAGCAACATATGATATGGATTATTGAATTTGTGGTCTGCATGACTATTGTGCTTTCTTCAACTGTTTAGTTGAGATTGTTGTGCTTCTTAGCACAGGGAATTCCTGTTTAGGAATTCCTTATAATTTCTTGAGAGGCCTCTTGAAAGAGCTTTTACTTCATTTCTCCACATCCAGGCTTGAGGCCAAGCTACCTCCTTTAGCTACAACGTTATTTCTGCAGAAGTATAACATTGTGTTGCAGGGTGTTGCAGTGGAGGGTTCACAACACCACTTCCAGAGCTCATTTTTCAGAGGGCGAATATTTCCTTCCTTTCGGAGATTAGTGTGGAAGAATTTAGAGCTGATTTTAGATTTTGGCACTTGGCCAACATATTTTATTTCATCTACAGTGTAGTATCCCTTAGTGACTGCATTATTTTATTGAGCATCTGCAGTGAGGGGTTGCAGTGATTGATTGGAGGGTGAGATCTTTAGTATTAGGATCAACCTTTCACTTGGAATATCCATTGGAGGATTTTTATTCATCTTGTGCAGAATATTCAGCCATCACAATCCATTTATTGAGTTGCAGCTACTAATTAGCCCAAGGGCTGCACTCCGGTATTTTTTCCATTTTTCATATTTCAGGAAATCCTTTCTGGATTGTCTTGGAATTGAGTTTGGGAGTCTAGATATTCACTTCCAACATTGTATGAGCTATATCATTGCAGATCCATGTATTTAAATTCTATAGCAATAGTTAGCCTTAATAAAATTGCATTGTCATAGCCTTGGGTATTTTTTGTGTAGTAGTGATCTTCATTTTCCATGTACATGTTCTATTGATGCTTGTTTTTCCTAGCTTGAGTGATTATTTCCTCAAGGATTTTTATACATTTGCTGCTATGAGATTAATATGATGTCTATTTGGATATTCTTACATTATATGAGTTTATTTACACTACTATTTCCATTATTGTGTGCGTGTATTGTTGCTTCCCCATTTTGGGATATTACAAAATACTTGGCATCCTAAAATTGATGAAGTACTTTGCACTCCTTGAAATGTTGAAGTGAACCTCCAATGAGATCTCTTGATGAGATCTTCTTCTCATCCATGACCTTCCAAAACCAATGAGGTTCTGGATCTACTGCAGGTAGAAGTCTCTCTTTGAGTTGTGAGATGCCCATTGAGAAAGTGTCATCAAGAAAGGAGAAAATATTTCTCACCTCAAGATGTCTACCATTCATCATCTTATCCTCCATTGCTTCATGAGTGAATCTACCTTCAGAATGCTCCAAGAATAATGGGGCCTCTTTATTATCACTACTACTAAGTGACAACATTGTAGATCTGCAAGGTAATACATATATTGTCTTAAAGCAAGGCACACTATTGATCTCATAACCAGTCATTGTACATAGGATCATGTTCATCCCTTCTTCTAAAACTCTACACTTCAACTCAAGAGTTTTAATGTATTCCATCCATGAAAAACTGGGATATATGTCCTATGCATTGTGATATGTTGCTGCTTCAAATCAACATTTTGATCTAACCCTTGGTTATGCATTGACCCTGATGGCATGTCCCCATAAGTTTCAATAAGATCTACTGAAACAATTGGTGATGAATGTGTATGTATACCATGGATCAGCTGATATTTGGGAACATCTTGATATAACACAAGAGTTCCTCCAACCGAGACAATGGTGTCTCCAACTGCTGGTAAGAGAGATGGCTGCTCTTCTACCAATGTACCAGTGCTAGAATCTTCCTCCTCTTTCTCATGCATCTCTTGAATCATGCATGGGACTCTATGTGTCAAGAGCTAAAGACTATCTTGCAAGGTTGCAAATGTATCTTCTCTGGATGTAAGTACTTTTGCATTTGGTGGTGAATGTAGTGAATTCTTGTCTAGAGTGACAAGAATGACATCCTCCTTCATTTCCTTAGGAAATGTCTCTTTTTGGCACATATATGTCTTCTTCACATCATACTTATTCCTCAATTTGTGAAAGAAATCTGAATATTTGGTCACCTTTACATGATCCATGTGACTAAACCACCAAACATTTGCTTCACCTAAAAGATGAAGTGCTGCAATTTGGACAAACTCTTTTTCAGCCACAGGATGTAGCTTGAAAAATGCATCTAACTCTTTCCTTCAAGCCTTAACATTTCTTGAGTAAGACCCATCGAATGTAGGCAAGTATAATCTATTGTCCCTCTTCCTTCTATTGCTGCTATAGGAACTTCTTTCTTCCTTGATTTCAAAGAAATCTTGGAGAGTTAGACTCTCTTTGAAAGCTCTAGACTCTTCCTTGCACTCTTCAAGATACAAACTGAGAGTCTCATGAGTCTCAAGTTCTCTTCTTTCTTCATTTCTATACCTCTAACCTTCCTCAAAGAAAGTGGGCATAGTATATCTATGAGGATATCAATGATTCTCTAGTTTTCTTTTCTACTGATAGGAAGTGTTGGGACCTTCCTCTTCAAATATTCTTCTTGGATCCTTCCTTTGCCTTTCTCCCTTCATTTGATAGACCTCCTTGGAGAGATATTGCATGGATCTAAACAGAGGAGTGGCAAGACTGTAATCCTCCTTCATGATAGATCTCATCTATCTGCTCTTCCTTTGATGCAAAAGATGAAGTGTCCACAAGTCGAGCCAAATATCATGCTCTAATACCACTGTAATATCCCAAAAGGGAGAATGCAGTAATACCTAAACACAATATAAGAACTTCAACTAAGTAAAAAATAAATCTCAAGAAAACATCATAATTTACATAGAAGCTGAGCCATTTTATTATATGGATATGATTCAGTTACACAATGCACAAAATATGAGTAGATCTAGCCAAAGAGATGGCCTAGAATCACCCTGAAAACATGCCAAAGTAGGCACTGCATAACTGGAGAGTTGCTAGAAGCAAATACTACGTTATCCCTTCAGCAGAATAAGAATATATGACTGCAATTTGAAAAGTAAAATGTAGATGTACTGAAATCTGGAGCTCTGATGATGCCAAGATTCAAGATCTGGCCAATGTGATGGATTCCCAAGATAACCTAGAAAGGATTTTCCAGATCTACAACTTTTGGAAAATAACCCTCCTAGGGCTTGATCCTTAATATGCTGGGATTATAGATCTGAAGCAAGATCTGACAAACGGATGGTTGAATATGTCAGAATATTGGATCTAAGCTTGAAGGGTTGATCCCTCCTTCATATCTACAAGCTAGAAGCTCTAGATCTAGATTCTCAATCCTCCAATAATGATTACAACCACTGCAACACAAATGTTCATAGAAACTACACTATAAGGGAAAGATAGGCCTTATGCATGCCAAAAAATGTTTCAATAAACTCCAAGATAGTGGAAATACTAATGGAAAGGTGAGGAGATGATCCCTCATAGGATTACTAGCTGAAATGTTAGCAACTTCCTTCCTCCTTTTCGATCTACAAAATGGACAACGTAATTCCTGAAGAGATTGTTGTTGCTAGGAGGTCAATAAATTTTGGCATGATGCCTGATCAGATATGAAGCTCCAAGAATGCTTATCTTTAATCCCAAGGTGATAGGAATAAACCTTCACCAATTCTCGAACTGAAATTCTGAAGACAACCTCCACCTTCCAAACCGATCTCCACAAATCTACAATTTCTAAATATGAATGTTCTGCAGAAAGTAGGAAAATATAAGTGGTACCAATGCCTAATGTAGAATGAATTACATTACTCTTTCTAGAGCTACTCAAAGAAATAGGTTGGATTCCCGATTGGGAACACCCTGTGCTAAACAACACTTGCAATCTTTGCTAAACAGCCCAAGAAAGCAATGGAATGTCACATAAAAATTCCAGATCTAAACAGATCCTCAACATCAATAGTCTCAAACGTGTCTTCCCTCTTTCCTTCATCTTCTTTATATAATATTTGAGCTTTCCCATGCCTTTGCCCTCATCTAAACTGCGCTCTACATGTGGACAAGATCCTCCATGTTTGACTGCGCCGTTTAGCCAAGTCATCCATCATGTCTACGTGCATTGTACACCCTCTCCATCATGTGTGAATTAATTGCACAACTTCCTCCATCATCCCATCATGAATGCTCCATGATCTTTTATTTTATCTCTTCCATGATCTTAGTTTACTATGTCAACCTCCATGATCTATCTCATTAATGAGACATGATCTCCAATTTCATTCACATTAGTAGTTGCTCAACTACCTCATTATGTAGATCTAGGCTTAATTAATCCACATTCACACACAAAAAGTAGATATTTATTCATATGGAGGATTATGGGTCCCTCCACCCTTTTATTTACTTACTTAATTAAGAAAATTAAGAACTCTAATATTCCAAATATCAGGTGAAAATTTGGGAATATTACAACTAATCTATATGCAGATCTAATTAATATGTTTATGCATTGACTAATTGACTAATTGGAGGGTTTGTTGGTTTACCTATAACTCTAAACCTAGGTCAGGACCCCTGAAGACAAGAAATGGTTTTGTTTCCGGGACCAAGATCATCATTTTGAGGGAGATTTGATGTTGTGGCAACCCTCGCTAAACAAATTACAAGATTGGATTTATAGAAAGATCCTCGAATTTGCACTTCAAGAGAATAAGAGAAATAAGTTATCTACTGAAAAATGGATCAAAAAATATATTTACATAAAAGTGCATGAAATCTTCTTTAGGTCCTTTGCATACCATCTTTAGGAGTGGTTGTCGTGCTTAGCTAAATTACATCACTATATAAGAGAAGACCTAGTCCTTGAGTGGACCCATGAATTGATCCAAAACAAAGATAAATTTGTTAATAAGAACACTCGCGTAGTAGATCATTGGATCGATCGTCTCTTGGGAGGCTTTGTGAGTGAATTTTCCATTGATTAGTTTTGGTCCTACACTGAAGTAGAGAGAAGATTTTTCAAAGGCCCTAGAGGTAAGTTCTTGCACTCGCTAAAATTGTCACTAAAGATGCTATTGTCTGAAAAGGGTTGTCTATGCGAACATGCTCCTTGAATGCATTAGAAGGGTCTAGCTAGGAGCAGTGGAAAAATTTACTGCAAATATTTTGAAGAAGTCCCCTAAATCCCTTTGAATCTTAGATCTCATAGTGAGCCTGAACTAGAAATTGCTAACTCGAATGAATCTGATGAAGAAATATTTTTCTAGCAAATACCTTTAATTCTGTTTCCTACCCCATCCACTCTGTTTCTGTCATCGCACCAGAGACCGCCTACCCCACTGCACAGTCCATCTCCCTCCCCTGCTCTAGAAGTAGCAATGGCCACATCAATGAAGCTACCCAATTTCAAGGGTATTGGGAATGAGGGCACCGAACAATTCTGGTTTGTGACTGAGGTTGTGTGGAAGGTTCAGCAGGTTCATAGTAATGCTATCAAGAAAGCACAGATTGCTATTTCCTTCCAAGATAGAACATTGGAATGGTATACAAGGTATGTCTAGGATAACCCTAATACTACCTTGCAACAGATAAATACAACCTTAAAAGAGAAGATCAAAAATACTAAATCATACTCACTGTTGGTAATTGAGATGAAAGATTGTAATATTCCAAATCTGGAAGAGCTCAGCAAGCCTGCTGAAATAACACACTTCTGAGAATTATGTGCACAAAAATGAGTTTGAAACTCCTGGATCCCTTAGATCACCTCATCTAAGGTCTAAATCCAAAAGGAGAGAAAAAACAAATCAGACTAGGTGGGTTAAACAGATCTCCCACAAACTAGTATAGCTGAAAATACCAAAAGAGAGGGGTTGCAGCTATATGCAAAGGATTGCTTCAAAAATAACACAGATCCACTAAAGCAAAAAATTAGGCTAATATGGAGGTTTAGAAATCATATATATAATAGAAAATCAGATTTTCATTATAGCCCATACATTATATAAGAGAAAGAATGAGAGAATACAGGAAAAATCCTCAGAAATGAGGTGCTACAACCATAAGAAAACATTGCATAACCATGAAAGCATTATTTTCAGGGGCTGAAGTAGCAGTTTATTAATCTTCATATCTAGATCAGATCTGTCCATAAAAATTTAGATCTAATACAGATCTGTTTACAAGAAATGTTCATCTATACATTCCCCTTGGGGTTTTGTGCAAAACATGAAGCACAGAGAGTAGATCTGAGATCTAAGGTTGCAGATCTGTAGAATGATTCAAAAATTTTTGAATAATACAATGGCATAGAAAAAGAGATCTAAAAAAAACATGGATTGGATGGCCAATCCATGGATCCCCACGGTGAGATGTAGGATCCTAACATTGGAGATCTCTCCTCCAAAATGCAAACAAAACACCCTGCAACTTCTCCTTTGCAAATAATGCAGTCTAGGGAGATAAACTACACTATAGCCTCTAAGAATGCTTTGGCCTGATGCCAAGATATAGATCTGAAGAAAAATCAGCTAATGAACTCTTCCAGGAGGTTCACACTCACTAAGAAGAGCCACTAGTATAAGCTAGATCTAAGAAGATCTAGTGTCCTCCACAGCTGCAACTCACAAGGACAACCCAACCCTGAATGGGATCAGCGCTAGAGGTGTAAGGTGAATCTTGGCCTAAAAGCCTGATGTGGAAAATATAGCACAAGTCTCCTCCAAGAGCTGCTCAAGGAAGGAGGTGGGATTCCTGAACAAGAAGACCCAACAAGGGATGTCTGAGTAGACAATACCTTCAGAAATAATAATCTTCAACAACCACTCTTGTTGCTTTCCTCCTCCTTTTATAATATTGGAGTCTTGGAAAAACCCTAAACCACTTCATTAGTTTAGCCTCTTTCACATGTAAAACCTCTTTCTAGAACTGTGTTGTCCCTCCAAGAGGTTCAATGCATCTAGACTACATTGTTGATATGGTCATGGTTGACTTGGTCAAGTGATCAACCTCTTCCACACTCAAAGTTTCTTCATTTTAACTGGTTAGCTTGATTTCCATTCACATTGAACTGTATTTATTTAGGCTCCAATCTTTAGGAATAAATTTTTTTGACTTGGTCAAACTTGACCTTGTCCACATAGTTTAGACATGGTTCACACATGTGGATGCTTGATCTAGTTATTTCATGATCCCTTTTCACACCATGATGGATTTTTATTCATACTTGAGCAAATTATGAGCCTCCTTTCCCAATTATTCATCCATCTAGATTTCAAGAGAAAAATTAATATTCCTATTAGCTGTAAGCTAATTTAGGAATATTAAAGTCTCCCCCTCCCAAATGTTGCTTGTCCTCAAGCAACTACAAGGGTGCTGCAAAATCTCCCCTTCTTCTCTTATGGCCTCCTCATCCAATAGTCTCCACCACTGCTCTGAATTTTCTGCAATGGTTTTGTCTTCCAATGGTCCTTCCTCAATGTGCAAGTTGGCTTTTGGTCAGTAAACCCAATGGCTCTCATCATGAAAGAATGGAAGGTTGTTATGGAAACCTTCTTGCTGATCCATGGCCTCCTCAAGATAGAATTGTTGACAATCATGGGGAATTTCATGATTCATGAAAGACTCCCATCTCCATGATATCATCCAAATGAAGTGGATCACCTACCAGCTTGGCAATCCATAGAAAAACTCCTCCCCAATACATATGAGAGGCATGTTATCAACAAACATATGGCTCACTCTACAACAACATAGGTGATCTATCACAGTGGCCATACAATATCTCATGCTCCCATTGAAGCATGTAGTGAAAAAAGAGTGGGGAACTCTTCTCCCCAAGGACACATCCCACCAATGTGCCTCTCCTCCAACCATGTTCCCAAGAGTAAGAACATTTTCAACATATGGAATCATGATTAGAATCATGCTAGCTTCCATGTATGACAAATGAGAAGGAAGATGTTCCCTCATGTGCAACCTAACTGCCATGGAATAAGATGTCACAAGTGCCTCTCCCAACACTTTTTTGCTACCACATCCCTCCTGGATGCTTGGAGAAAGTGCATCATAGTTGGTGTAAAAGAATCGCAACATGAATAATATAATAACTTTCCAAGATCCTCCAAGGAATGACCTGCATCAACATAGTTCATGGCCTTTAGTGGCCCATGAAACCCATCACAAATAGTGCCCCCCTTTGGAGAAATTTTCTACAAATGAGTGTTAGAAAAATGTAAGAATATAGGAGATACATTATGATATTCAAAAAGACAGGACTCTCTATAGACTTGTTTTACATCAGTGAGGTGACTCATGAATGAGTCCCCTCTCACACTCAATGAGTAAGGAGGTGTGAATGATGGCTCTTCCCAAGTGATATGTTCCTCCTCATCTACCACGTAATCCATTCACATCTTCATATGAAGGTGCACCTCTTCCTTGAAACATTCCCATATGAAACCACCCAAGAGAGTATGATATGCTCTAATGAAACCAGTGGGTTTGGAAAGCAGGATCTCATAGGTGGCATCTAGTAGTCTCTCCTTGAGCTTGGAGTTACTAACCAAAAGAATAAGATTATAGAAATATATGACTCCATCAACCACCTTGAACCTCTCATCCACTACTTCCCCATCAATAACCCCACATGTGAAAATGTCCTTCGAGTATTCCATCCTGAGTTTGGAATCCTAATAAGGATCTAGGCTCCTCAAGAATGACAGCACTGTAGAGGTTTAAAATGTTGTCTCTGTCATATCATGGCTCCCTCCTTTGACATTCTTGATGTCAAAATCAGATGTTGGAGCTTCATAATCTTCCCTTTGCTGCCCCATTTACAGCTGATATTTCTCAAGATAATATTGAAGCATATGGAAATCAACTTCCCCTCAGAAAGTCCTTGTCTTCCAATACTTCCTCATTTTGGCCCATGCATACAAGAGGGTTAGTATCCCCTTGCTATGTTCAGAAATATTCTTTGTGAATGAAGAAATCATGGGCTGCCCCAAAGATATGGATTTTCCATGTTTCCTCATGCTCATGCCATCATAAACTTCTGATTTCTCCTCTCTCAGCGCAGATATCTTAGTGGGAGTCAGCAATGCCCCTTTTAGGAAATTGCTCATCTCCCTTCTAAATTCATGAGAGACCCTCTGAGTTATGCTAGCTTCTCCCAAGGCTCCCTCCTTAGCCAAGTATGCATATGCTACCCATAGTTGAGAGAACACTTTATATTTTCTCCCATCAAGAGGTGCTCCTGGTAAAATACCTCCTTTCAAAGAGGTGTCAAGGCATAGAGTAGAAGGTGGCTGTAGGTAGACAGATTTTCCCCTACCTTTATTGCATAGGTCCTATTTCCTCCTTTGTACTTCCAACATTTGAAATAGAGAAGGATCCATTCTCTTCTTCTTATGATTCCCTTCCTCCTCTTTTCCTCCTATCTTCAAGATCTCATCATTTGACAATGATGGTACATCCTGCTCATGTGTTATACCAAGAGCTCTATGTGTGAGACCTTGTGGAACTCCTTGCAAGTATGCAAGAATTTATTTCCTTGGAGAAAGTGCTCCATTCTCCTCTTCATGAAGTTCTTGAGGTGTTGTTGTCATGACTGCGTTATCTCATGCTTTCCTCTCCTCTTCTTCAGTAACTGAAATTGCCTCATCATCAACAAGAGACCTCAGAACTTGGTCATCTATTGAAGGAGGAGCCTTCATGCTTTCCTTTTGAGAAGAGAGCCCTTCATACAAAGGAGATATTTCCCTTGGAAAGTCATCAAAAAAAATTACACCTTCTTCCATGGTATTCAAAAATGGAGTAGGATTCATAGACCCTCCCAACCCATGCAAAATATTTGTTTGATATGGTTTGATAGTGTCAATAGAAGATGTTACACATGGGGCTTCATGAAACCTTTCCATTAATATTTCAATAAACTTTGCATAAGTAGCTATATTTGCATTCCTTAAGGAAAAAGACTCAAACAAACACCAAGCATATGCTTTACCTTCAAAATTCAGTACTGTTACATTGATGGATTCAATCTTTGAAACTTGGTGTTGTTGCACAAAGTTGTCTAGCTCCTCCACCCAAACCCTAATTGGACATTTAGGTGATCCATCAAAGGTAGATAGATAGAATCTACCCATACCATGCTGCTCCTTATTTGTGCCTTTTCTCTCCTTGATCTTTCAGAACCCTTGGAATTTCAAGTTGTCTTTGAACTCCTTGGGTTGATCTTCATACTCCTGCAAATACTCTCTAAGAGTCTCCTTCTCGGGTACACCTCCTTTCTTCCTCTTCATGAAGAAATCACAGAAAAAATGCTGAAGATTTGGTGATATGGATGAGTGCACATATCCATAAGATGAGGATTCATAATTTTCCTTATTTATAGATATTGTAGATCTGATCAGAAGATCTTATTTCTCTTGAAACCTTCTAGGAATTTCACTGCTTTTTCTCTCTTCTTCTTGTTCAACCTCCCTGGAGAGGTTCTTACTGGATCTGAAAAGGGATGAGTGAAAAATAATATTATTCATCATTATGACCTTTCTCCTTTCTCTATATCACTTTGGCTTGAAGCCCACAGGCTGAGCCAAAGATCTTACTTTGATACCAATGTAATATTCCAAATCTGGAAGAGCTCAACAAGCCTGCTGAAATAACGCAATTCTGAGAATTTTGTGCATGGAAATGAGTTTTCAGCTCCTGGATCCCTTATATCAGCTCATATAAGATATAAATCCAAAAGGAGAGCAAAAAAAAATCAGACTAGGTGGGTTAAACAGATCTCCCACAAACTAGTCTAGCTGAAAATCACCCAAAGAGAGGGGTTGCAGCTATATGCAAAGGACTACCTCAAAAATAATGTAGATCCACTGAAGCACAATAGTAGGATGATATGCAGGTTTATAAATCAGATATATAACAGAAAATCAGATGTTCTTTACGTCCCATACATTATACAAGAGAAATAATGAGACAATACAGGAAAAATCCTCAGAAATGAGGTGCTACAACCATAAGAAAATACTGCATAACCATGACAAAGTTATTTTTAGGGGCTGAAGTGGCAGTTTATTAATATTCAGATCTAGAGAATATCTGTACATAAAAATTTAGATCTAGTACAAACCCGTGTACAAGAAATGCTGATCTATACATTCCCCTTGGGGTTTTGTGCAAAACATGAAGCACAGAGAGTAGATCTGAGATCTAATATTGCAGATCTATAGAATGATTCAAAAATTTCTGAATAATACAATGGCACAACATATCATATCTGAAAAATACATGGATTGGATGGCCAATCCATGGATCACCACAATGAGAGGCAGGATCCTAACATTGGAGATCTTTCCTCCAAAATGCAGACAAAACACCCTGCAACTTCTCCTTTGCAAATAACGCAGTCCAGGGAGAGAAAATATGTTGTAGCCTCTGAGAATGATTTTTCTTGATGCAAAGATATATATATGAAGCACAATCAGCGAATGAACTCTTCCAGGAGGTTAAAAGACACACTCACTGAGAAAAGCCACTAGTATAAGCTAGATCTGAGCATATCTAGTTTCCTCCACTGCTGCAACTCACAAGGAAAACCCAACCCTCAATAGGATCAACACTGTAGGTGTAAGGTGAAGCTTGGCCTGAAATCCTGATGTGGAAAATATAGCACAAGTCTCCTCCAAGAGCTACTCAAGGAAGGAGGTGGGATTCCTGAACAGGAAGACCCAACAAGGGATGTCTGAGCAGACAATACCTTTAGAAATAATAATCTTCAACAACCACTCTTGTTTCTCTCCTCCTCCTTTTATAATATTGGAGTCTTGGAAAAACCTTAAACCACTTCATTAGTTTAGCCTCTTTCACATGTAAAACCTCCTTCTAGAACTGCATTGTCCCTCCAAGAGGTTCAATGCATCTAGATTGCGCTGTTGATATGGTCATGGTTGACTTGGTCAAGTGATCAACGTCTTCCACACTCAAAGTGAATTCATTGTAATTGGTTATCTTGATTTCCATTCACATTGAGATGTCTTTATTTAGGCTCCACTCTTTGAGAATAAATGTTGTTGACTTGGTCAAACTTGACCTTATCCACATAGTTTAGACATGGTTCACACATGTGGATGCTTGATCTAGTTATTTCATGATCCCTTTTCCCACCATGAGGGATTTTTATTCATACTTGAGCAAATTATGAGCCTGCTTGGCCAATTATTCATCCATATAGATTTCAAAAGAAAAATTAATATTCCTATTAGCTATAAGCTAATTTAGGAATATTACAAATCCATAAGGAGGTTAAAGAGTCAGTATGGGAAGTAGACTAATGGTTGAAGCATGTCATCAGGGATGGAGGATTCGTCATTGACGATGCTATGCATAAAGAATGGTTCATTGCTATGTTCCTCCCCCATTTGCATCAACCGTTAGGACATCAAAATATTTCCACATTAGTTCAGGTTGTAGAGATCACAATGATGTTAGAAGCCACACCAACACCTGTTGCGCTTGGGACCCAACAGATATAGAACTGGCTAGAAGCCATGAACTTGGAAATTCAAAGCATGCACAATAATAATGGCAAGGAAGCATGCACAGATATTTCATGTATCAAATACAAAGCCTCCGACCACCATAAGGATCAGTGCCTTATTTTCACTAATTATTTGAATGCTTGAGATCCCAGCCCCCTGAAAAGCCCTGTCTAGTGTACAATATGTCAGGTTGCTGGTGTTGGGGTTCCCATGTTTTGGAAAGTTTGGAAATACAAAAATATGAGACAACATCAGAACCACTTTTAGACCTCAGGATCTAGCCCTCCTAGGTCTATAGAGGGATCTCTCTATATAGGCAAAGGTTTTATGTCTTTGAAGCTCTGTTTTAAGGTTTAGGCTAGTTGTAACGTGCAAGATTGTTTGTTTGGTTGTTGGGAAACGGGAAAGAAGGGTTCAATTGGTTGTTGGGAAACAGGAAAGAAGGATGCATTTGGGAACTTTCGATTGTGATTAGAGTGACATTGCGATTGAGCACCAGTCATCCAATCTAGGAAAATATCGATGGTGGGGATTCAATTGGTAAGGAGATGGATGGGATAAATGGGCGGAGCAGGAGAAACAAGGGCCGTTGGATCTAAGGGGACGAATGCCAGGGATTACAATTGGAGGATCGCAATCGGGGAGTGCAGTGGGTGGCACAGTTTAGAAGTTGCAATTGCGATCGGCGCTGGCCGTCAGATCTTAAAATATCGACGGTCGGGATCGCGGCACAGGCCTACAGACCAAACCCCAATCGCATCGGGATTTTTCATATAACACAGAAATGCACTGCCCAAAGTTGCGATTGCGATTAGCGCCCAGGCCTTAGCGCTTGGTCTTAGTGCTTGGGGCATATGGGGAAGTGGTTAAGGGGTTGGCCGAAGGGGCTAAAGCCTTTAATGTAAAATATGGTCTTTTGGCCTATTTTCAATGCATTTTAAGGCCAAAAAGGGGTAATGGTAGAGAGGAAAAAGGGTTAATTGGCCAAACAAAGGGTATTTGTGAGGTTTAAAGGGGTAATATGATGATTTTGAAGGGTAAGGAGGGAATTAGAAGGGGATACAAGGGGATGAAAACAAAGGTTTAAAAGGTGTGAAACGGGGGAAAAGAGGCTTCAAAAACTGGGAACAACAGTGAGGATTTCCCAAAGGACAAAGGCACAAGGAGGCTTTCAAGGATGATGTGTTTTCAGAGGAAATTCATTCCTTGAAGGTACAAAAAAAATTTTAGCCCCCTGTTTTCTTGTCAAAAAATTCATAGGGGGCTAACAGTGGCTCCACATGGGGATGGCATCTTTTTGAAGGTGTCAAGAATTCAGAGAATAATCTTTGGACTACGCTAGATGCCTGATCCTTGGACCATCTCCTCTTCTTTGATTTCGGCTATTGCAAGCATGATGGAGATTAATCAGCAAAAAACGTTCCCCAAACAATCTACCTACCCATCCTACAGTACTAACATTTTTTCTTCGAGGTGCATTTGAATTTGCAAACCTTCTTCATCATTTTTTATTGAAAATAGAAAACACAATAATCTAATTCTTCCCTTATCACTCAATGAGACCAGATTAAACTATTGGCCTCACATGTTTCTCTACCTAATCTAATATCTGCTGGGATTAAACTATCCAACAGATTTCTTCTCTACATTCTACAACAGAAATTTAAAAACAGTCAAACCAAGATTAGACAGTCTAGTTTGTTGCGTATCCAAGGCATAAAGATAGTTGCACATGGGCCGAAATTACAGAAAATCGGAAAACAAAAATTTGAAGGCTTGAAATTCTAAAGCTTTGAAGCATCCCTCTTTCTTCGTGACTCAAGTTTCGAGCTTGTTAGAGTCACTTTATTTTTCATTTCAACTCTGGTTTTGGGCTTGTTAGAGCTGATTTTTCTTTCTTCTTTGCTGGTTAAGATTTTAGGCATGTTAGAACTAGCTATCTTCACTTCTTTTGGCTCAGGTTTGATCATGTTAGAGCCAATCCTTGCACTTCGGAGGTTCATGTTTTGAGCATGTCTGAATCCTTCTTTCTCTCTATTTTTCTTTTTGAAACATTTTCTCTTTTTCTTGAAAATATAAACACAGTAATGGTATTTACAATGGAAATGAAAACTAGAAATCGGAGATAAACCGTAGTAGTGTTTGAGCATCCTGCCATTGATAGGACCCCCAAAAAACTCTGTACCATCTAGCTCTTGTAGAAAAAAGGAATTTGGACCCACAGTGGCCTGTATGATGTAAGGACCCCGCCAAAAACTATCAAATTTTCCATGCTTCCCTTTGTCGTCTCTCCTAGAGTCCCATTTTAGAAGTTTATCTCCAATTTTGAAGTCAGAAGCCTTGGTTTTCTTGTCAAGCAACCTCTTTATATTTTCCTGAACTTTCAGAGCTCTGTTATAGATCTATTCTCTTGTCTGTTGGAGATGAATGGTTTGATTTATCCGCCTTACCATACTGTCTTCTTCTGTCTAAATCTCTTGGACAATTTTAATCGCCGGTACCCCAAGGATGGTAGGAAACACTGCCTCTGTTCCATATACAAGTTGATATGGTGACATGCCAATAGATTTCTTTATTTTAAGCCTGTATGCCCATAAAGCATGTACTAAATTGTTATGCCATGACTTATTGTTCTCTTCAAGCAGCTTTTTGATGATGGTCACCAAGCTCTTGTTTGATGATTCAGCTAACCCATTACCTTGTGGGTAATAAGCAGTTGAATGACCGAGTGTTATTTGATACCTGTGACAAAAATCAATCATTTTCTCGGATCCAAAAGTAGCAGCGTTATCAATGATTATTTTCCTTGGGTAGCCAAACCGAGAGAGGATGTGGTCTTCTAGGAACCTAATGATGACAAAATCTATTGCATTCCTAGAAGGTATGGCCTCTATCCACTTAGTGAAGTAGTTTTTGGCTGTAAGGATCCACTTGTGTTGTGCAGAAGAAGCAGGGTGTATTTCTCCAATGAAATCTAGGCCCCATTGTAGAAGGGGACCCTCAACGGAAATGGGTTGTAATGGTAATGGGAGGAACTTTCTTTTGCCCTAAAAAAATTGGCATTTATGGCAGTCCATGATCATTTTGTGGATGCCATTGAAAAGTGTTGGCCAATAATAGCTGGCTCTGAGTATTTTGTTAGCAGTGGCTTTCCAGTTCAAGTGGCCTCCATACTCTCCTGCATGGAACTCCTGCTTAATCCTCTCTGCTTTAGTTTCAAGAAAACATTTAAGCAATAGGCCATTTGTATTTTTCCAGTATAAACATCCATTCAATATGCAATAGTTTCTAGCTTTTAGCTTTAGGAATCTGGCCTTAGTTTTCGATAATTCAGGAGGGGAATTGAGGTTTGTGAGCACATACAGGATATCAGATTACCAAGGAGAGTTTTGAAATTCTTCCTGAACTGTAGGATCAGGAAATCCCTCCTGCTCATCCAAGGCATCTACCATGTTAATGTCAAGGGCTTGTAGATTTGATTCAGCCATTAATCGAGCTAAGCCCTGACCTTTGATCAGTTTTGTCGGTTTTATTTCAAGGTCATATTCTAAGATCACAACAATCCATTTTGCCCTCTTCCCATCTGAGTCTTGGGACAAAATGTCTTTAACCACTATGTTCGGCACATAGGCTATGGTGTGAGAATGCAGTATGTACACCCTAAAGTCTTTCAAGGCCTTTACCAAGGCATAGGCCTATTTTTCCAATATGTTGTATTTCAAGGGTGCATCCCTTAGAGCCCTGCTGAAAAAAGTGATAGGCTATTCCATTCCCTCTGGATTTTTTTGCAGGAGAACTGCAACCACTATATGCTCAGAGGAAAATGAAAAGATCAGGAAATATTTTGAGAAATCTGGGCTAATTAGGAAAGGAGCCCGGGTGAGTGCAATTTTAACTGATTCAAAATATTTTTTGGCCTCAACAATCCACTTAACCCATACACCTTTCTTCAGCATGTTAGTCATATTCCTAAGGTGGTCAGCTAGGTTGGGAATAAACCTGCTTAAGAAGTTGATTGTCCCAATGAAGGACTGTAACTCTTTAATTTTTCTCGGGTGTGTAATCTGTAGTATTCCCTCAACTCTCTATGGGTCTATCTTAATTCCCCTCTCAAATATTCTATGGCCAAGAAGCTTACCTTCTTGCAGCCCGAATACAGTCTTCTTGGGATTTAATGACAGACCGAACCTCCTACATTTTTCAAAAACTCTCCTCAGATGCTTTAGGTGCTCCTCATCAGTCTTGGAGTAGACTCTTAGGTCATCAAGATAGATGACAATGAAGTGCCATATTTCCTCTGAAAAGGCGATGTCCATTGCTCGTTGGAAGGTCGCACCAGCGTTCATCAATCCAAAAGGCATTTTTACGTACATAAATGTGCCCCATGGAGTGGTGAAAGTAGTTTTGAGTTGGTCTTCTATGAGTACTAAAACTTGGTTATAACCTAAAAAAACATCTAACAAGGAGATCCTTTTTGACCCCACTACCCTTTACAGGATATGTTCCATCTTTGGCAAAGGGTAATTGTCTTTAAGTGAGGCTCTGTTAAGGTTCCTGAAATCAATGCACATTCTGATCTCACCTATCTTTTTCCTCACAGCTACTAGGTTTGAGAGCTAGTCAGAGAACCTCACAGGAACTATTATGCCCGCTTTGTACATCTTTTTAATCTCCTTTTCAACTGCAGGCAGTTGTTTTGGGTTAATCCTGTGAAGTTTCTATCTGAAGGGTTTCTGGTTCTCTTTAAAAGGTATTTTGTGTTGTATGATGTTTGTGTCGTAGGCCTTTAAGTCCTCGTAGCTCCAGGACACTAGAGCTACGAGGACTTATATGTCCTCGGAGGGTTTTTGTGTTCTATAGTGGGCTTTCTCGCTACATCGTCAAAGTCAAAAAGGTCCTCTAAAGGTGCCAGTCCCCTGGGTATATTATTATCTTTCGACTGCAGCACCTCTACTTCCTCTTTATCCACGTTCTCATATTCTTCAGTTGGATTTCCAAGTTTTTCAGTTAAAGTGTTTATTTCTATGTTATGGGGTGATTTTTCTTCGTCGGAGGGCTCTTTACTTAGGCAGCTATCATCGGATTTCGAGTCTGAATCAGAGAATTCAAACTCGTTCCTGTCAATCAGGAAGTCCTCAATCTGCTTATCACCCTCAAAGACCTGCCAATATTTTTTGTTATCTGACACTGCAGGTCTGAATTTGGTTTTAATGATGATTTGTTTGTTGCTGGGAGTCTTATGGTATGAAATAGCTATGCAGGCTAATCCATTTTCAATTACGTTATGACTCCTAGGAACAAACACCAGTTCATATTCTACAAAGGTTTTCAATAAATCCATAACATCATTCCTGTATGCTCTCAGCCTAAGGTGTTTCACTGTGTATTCACCATTCACTTATTTGATGATTAACTCAGAGTCTCCTTGAACAACTATCCTACGGGCTCCTAGTTTTTTCAATAGGTTCAAGCCAAAGATGAGAGCCTCATAGTCCGTGATACTGTTTGTAAATTTGAAGTTCATATTGAAGGCTTGACTCTCTGCATAGTCGCTCTTCGTGTTATGTAACCACATTCCTTCTCCTGCAGTTCTCCTGGTGCACGACCCATCGAAATTCATCTCCCATAAGGGTTATTTCTCGGGTTTATCATCATTTTCCTCCCTAATGTGGGTTTCACTGGTCTGTTATATTACAGGATCTGCATTGGACTGTGGGTGGTTTTGTTCTTCGTGTGGTGTACGAGTTTGTGAGGGGTGACTAGCCAGCTGTTTACATTCTATTTCTTATTTACTCGGAGTTTTGTTTTCAGTGCACTGTCCACAGGTTTCATCCTCGTTTTCTTCTAAGTCTAGAGTGGCCATTATGTTGAAATCTATGGGTGCTATCTCATTGTTCGTATCTCTATTTTCTAGTTCTGGATCTTCTAAGGATTCATCATTGCAAAGGATAAAGGAGTCCATATCTATGGGTACAGAGTACAAAGGTGAATTTTTAGGCTTTTCAGGGCTACTGACCAAGAATTTCATTTGTGTCTCTCTATACAGTCTCCTGAGCTGGCTAAAGACAAGGATTGTGGCATACGAGCCATCCATCTGCATTGTACCTTGCAGCTTGGCTCCCCATGAACTCGATAGTAAAATTCCATACTTAGGTGGCACATCTGCCACCACAACATCCATAACCATACATCTGGTCGAAATCTAGGTCAAGTTCACACACAGATCCTTGATCAGGCCAAGGCATTTCACCCTGCTAGAGTCAAATGAATATAAATCTTTGTAAGGGCGGGTTATCTCTAGGCCTAACTTTTCCATAACTACCTTAGGCATTAAGTTGTGTGATGCCCCAAAGTCATGCATTGCATTGTGAAGGATATTTTCATGGATATTGAGACTGATATAAAAAGGAGGTACTACCCCTTCCTAAAACTTCCCCTCTATCTTTGGACAGAACAAATGGGCTGGTTGATCATCACTCAGATTGACCATGTCATTATCTTCCCCTAGATTTAAGGCTTTCAAAATTTGGCCTTTATATACATCCTGAGTGGCTAGCTCAGAGAGTGGGACAGAGATTTTAATTCTTGCAATCTCGCTTTCCAAACTGAAAGTGGACTGACTCTTCGTGACACTCAACTCTGTTTTGTTGGCCACCACCTTGGTGGTAGAATCAGTGGGTTGATTCTCACTATGTACAGGATTAGGAACTGTTTTATCAGTAGCACTAACTGTAGTGCTAGTGCTTCTAGTTAGTTGAATTTGTTTATCAGTGTTTTGGTTGTCTTTTCCTTTGTTCTTCCCGGAACTCTCAGCTGCTGATTTACTACTTTCGGCAGTCACTTTAGAAGTTTTCTCAGGCCCTTTCTTGATGGTAGCCTCAGAAGCCTTTGGTTTGGAAGTGTCTAGGTTATTTTTTCTTCTAAGTTGATATTGTTCTTTGACCTACATGATGGCATTTTCAAATCCTAGCCTGTAATCCACAGATTCTAATCTTTCCTCATCCCAATATGAGGGTGAGGGCTGATCTTCGTCTGTGGAATAGTTTTGGATTGAGTTATCTATCTCAAATATATTTATTATGTTTTCCTTTGACTCTTCTATTATCCCCTCATCTTCGTCAAGAAATTTCTCTTGAAATGGGGGTATGACATGCTTGTCTGAGTCCCTTTGCCTATTTGGAGCAGTATTGTTCCTTCTAAAGATCTGGTTCTGGTTATGGCTTTGGTTTCTGTTCTGATTACTGATGGTGACAACCATTTTTTCCATCATTTGCTGTATTTTTTCCACATTTTTAGATATATGGTCATAATTGGGGTTAGATGTGGAAGCTACAGTATCATCTCTATATGTTACCCTTTTTTCAGCCCTCATTCTGGCTTTCTTCTCAATCAGGTTAGCCTCAACACTCACATCTCCCTTTTGCATATCTTCCAGTGTGTTGTAATCTCTCTCCCTAAGCTGGTAGGCCATATCGGCATCAAAGCCTTCGGGATATTTCACTAGAGCCATACCTTGGGGAGGTTTCATGTGTGGGGGAAGAGCGTTGTAAATGCTATTAAACCTTGTAGAGTATTCATGGAAACTCTCTCCTACGTTTCTTTTCAGGTTCTTGTATTCCGCTAAGATTTGGAGAGGGTTGGCCTTAACTTCCCATTTATTTATGAAGGTCTAATATAAGGAGGGAATATCATGGATTGTATTAGGAGGTAGGCCTTTAAACCATTTCTTCACATCGCCTCCTAAACTCTGTGCAAAGATTCTCATCTTGACTGTCTCATCATCTATTTCCATATAGTCAAACGAATCTTCCATCCTATCTACATGGTGTTGCATTGTTGTAGACTCCTTTGCAGTGAAATGTGGGATCTTTGATTGATAATCATTGGGTAAGGGAACTAGGGGCCGAGGTAACACCAGAGGTGCATACCAGGCTTCCATAATGGTATTTTGAGGAGGTAAAGGATTAGCTTGAGCAGCTGGTATGTGGATGACATGAATACTAGGACCAGCAACAGACTGTTGAGCTGATTTAGGATGGTAGAGCCCCAAGTTTTGGATGAAATGAATATCCGGATGTGTAGATGGAGGGGTCTCTCTGTCCCTAGTATGCTGACCACTGCGAAGGGGTGAACTTGGAAGCTCAAGTTCTGGCTGGTCTAGAATACCGAATTACCTAGTTCTCGGTAAACTTTTTGGTAGGTCAAGGTCAAAATGAATGTCTGATAGATCCCTGAAGTCTTTTGGTGCAGAGTTGGCTCTATGGATGTGTCTGGAAATAGTTGGTATTTTAGGTGTAGGAGATTTCCTGAGAATTATCTCGGGGTTGTCAACTATTTCAGGTGGGTTTGGGTCGGGATAAAATCTTGTGTGAATGGCTCTTGAAGCCAGAATGCTGCCTTCGAACAAAGCAGCTTAACCCTACTTGTTACTTCTAATATGATTGATGTTGTTATGGAGGCTAATCTCCCAGTGGAGTCTTATGAAAATCAAAATAATCAGCAGGCCTACTGATCACTAGTGGAGTATTTAACCTTTGAAGAACTATGGAGTCACCAGGTGGAAGGTTTAGAATGTTTCAAGAAGGTATATTTTCCACCACAGTTATTAACCACCAAACTAAGGCTACTATGGTATTCTTTGAGACTGTGAATTGTTTAAAGATGTGTTTTACTCAAAATTCCCCAGTGGAGTCACCATTATGTTGGGGTTCCCATGTTTTGGCAAGTTTGGCAATACCAAAAGATGAAACAACTTCAGAACCACTTTTAGACCTTAGGATCTAGCCCTCCTGGGTCCAAAGAGGGATCTCTCTATATAGGCAAAGGTTTTATGTCTTTGAAGCTCTATTTTAAGGTTTAGGCTAGTTGTAAGGCACAGGTTTGTTTGTTTGATTGTTTGTTTGGTTTTTGGGAAAAGGGAAAGAAGGGTTAAATATAAGACAAGGATGAGGAAAGAGGAATTTAGGCAAAGGAGAGATGACTCAGATAACACTCGATACCATTGGGCAATGGAGTAGGGTTTACTTGCTATTCAATATGCAGGCTTTTAGTTGGGCTAGTCATCTAATGCATTGGATCTTAAAGATGATAGTATGGCATGAAATGGAAAGAAAGAAGGTGAAGGGCAAGGAAACCTCCAAGTTGACCTTTCAGGAATTAGATCTAGGGATAGGACGTGCCATTGGACAACCTGTGATCCACAACCTAAAAGGTTAACTCTTTAGACAAGGAAACATTAAATATTTAAACACAAAGGTGAAGGCCTCAGATCAGAAAGAGACTTTGAACTCTCAATGCTTCGTCATCCAACTTAAAGGAAATTGGAAAGGTTCAATTGATTTAAAAAGACCCTAGTGAGACAGAGACAGTGTTCTAAACTCCCAGTGACCCAATTCATTCAATTAAAGCCTAACAAGAACATCTAATAATAGATTCATTAATTCATACATCAGCTAGCAGTAAAAATTAGCCACTACACTAGATAAATTAACTTGAATCAGTGCTTAGATAACACATATAGTAGAAAACATTAAAGGTAGGGAGAGCAGAAGCTTAGGGTACCATGCGAGGGTATATCCTAAACCAGATTTCTGATGCCTACCAGAGAAATGAAATGTGATGAACTACAAAGGAAAACAGAGACAAAGTAAGAAAAACATCACCGCTGCTTTAAATCAGGATCCAAAGAAATGTGCTTGTCATTTTAAGGAGCAACACCAATCATGTACAACATTGCCAACAGCTTGACATTCAGTCTAAAAACATCTTCCTCAACCTATCTTACAACTTTACACAGAGAACTATATCTCAAGATAAATAGCTTACAATTCACCGATATCTAATCAACAACCTTTACAATGTTTTCTCATGAGTTTTTATATCTATAAGAGAGGCAAGGGAGGTATATGAAAGACTAAATGAAAAATTAAAACAGAGTAGGAAGAGGGTCTCGAGGCCCATTCTGTTAATGTCTATGCATTAATCTTCAGTACTCTTTGGGTGAAAGAGTGGTCTTCGACAGACTGAAATTTACTTCGGGTATGTCTGTGATGTCCTCTCGGCTGTAGTACTCTGAAATACTCTGGTGAATAAAAAAAAGGTAGATAAATGACTTCAGGTCTACCATACTGTGTAACAAATGCTTATGGCTAGTATTAGGACTGTTGTCGGGGCGGAGATCTTCTCAGGAACACGGTATAGAATGAAAGTAGTATGGGTACTTTGTCCTTTCACGGGAAAGAACATCCTGCTGATGGTGACACTGATATATTATTTTTGTGCTTTAGGCCTTATTGGGGCTTCCGTGTGAGTCATGAGGTCTTCAATCTAGTATTTTTCCTCTAAAACACTGAATTAAGGCTTAACATCTTTCAATAATGTGCATTAGAACTCCTTAACTCTGTACTGATACTCTTTACCGCTTCATTACTGTCTCTGTCAGTGAAATGTGAGCTTTGGTGGTGCCGAAGAAGTTTTGCAGAGTTTAACTCCATCCTCTAATGCAAATTACACTCTAAGCACCTTCTCAGAATCTTCTCTGTGATATCAGGCTCTGAACCCAGCTTTCTTTGTGCTTTGTGCCACTATAACAGTGACTATGATCCATGGCGGTCTCCACCACCTGTAACCCTGCAAAACACATAAACATGCTAAGAAACCCATGCATGGGGAGGGTGGATGCAGTGGAAGGCCATGAGAATGGTAGCGCAACTGAGGTGAATGCGGTGGATGCAACAGAAAACAACTGACAAATGCAGTGAAATGGTGAAAAAATGGTCTGGTGAAAGCTGGCAGAAGAATGCATGTGGATCGTTCGATCATATATGGGGACGATGATCGACGATGGAGATTGAATCATAGAATGACTTTGGAAGGAAGGGCATTATAACATAAAATTTAATGTAAAAACATTAAAATTTGACCTTTGAACAAAATACATGGGAATGTATGCAAATGCAACGAAATGACTTTCAGTGGTGGGACCTGGTGATGGGCGGAGGGCGATTTGATATGAACCGTTGGATGCCGAGAGATCAATGGTTTCAATCTGATCACATCCGAGTAGAGTGGGGTCGAAACTTTGATGGTGAAATATGATCAAATGAGGCGATGCAATGAGGACCACCGATCTCGTTTGAACGGACGGTCACGATTGGATCGGAGGATCACAATCGAGGGAGGTAGTGGGGGACGCATTAAGGAACTTGTGATTGTGATTAGAGTGAAGTTACGATCGAGCACCAGCCATCTGATCTGGAACAAGATCGATGGTGGGGATTCAATTAGTGGGGAGATGGAAAGGATAAAGGGGCAAAGCGGGAGAAACAAGGGCCGTTAGATCGAAGGGGACGAACGACCGAGATTACAATCAGAGGATCGCAATCGGGGAGTGCAATGGGTGGCACAGTTTAGAAGTTGCGATTGTGATCGGCGTTGGCCATTAGATCTTAAAATATCGATGGTTGGGATCGTGGCATGGGTCTACAGACCAAACCCCAATCGCATCGAGATTTTTCGTATAACACAAAAATTCACTCCCCGAAAGTTGTCATTACGATTAGAATCCAAGCCTTAGCACTTGGTCTTAGTGCTCGGGGCATATGGGGAAGTGGTTAAGTGGCTGGCCGAAGGGGCTAAAGCCTTTAATGTAAAATATGGTCTTTTGGCCTATTTTCAATGCATTTTAAGGCCAAAAAGGGGTAACGGTAGAGAGGAAAAGGGGTTAACTGGCCAAAAAAACGGTATTTGTGAGGTTTAAAGGGGAAATAGGATGAATTTGAAGGGTAAGTATGGAATTATAAGGGGATACAAGGGTATGAAAATAGAGGTTTAAAAGGTGTGAAATGGGGGAAAAGAGGCTTCAAAAACTGGGAACAACAGTGAGGATTTCCCAAAGGAAAAAGGCACAAGGAAGCTTTCAAGGATGATGTGTTTTCAAAGGAAATGCATTGCTTGAAGGCACAAAAAAAATTTTAGCCCCCTGTTTGCTTGTCAAAAAATTCATAGGGGGCTAACAGCTGGAATGCATGATACAAATTCTTCTCCAAGGATTGGGAAGTATCAGTCGAACATAAAATAGTTTTTTTGTAGGTTATGTTCGTCATTAGCGCATGATGAGAAGAATTTTCATACCTATGAGATGATGATGGATAAATATGAAATATACAGGGTGAAAGCTGAGTCCTTCTCACCAACATCCCCCTCTGGGAACGAAGGATCTTCGCGCAGAGGAAGAGGATGAGGGGGTGGATCATCTGGTCGAGGAAGAGGACAAGTCATTTTTTATAACTGTGGAGATGATGGCCATTATGCACGTGATTTTCGGAATCCTACGTGCGAGTATTGTAGGTATTGTAGGCAACTTGATCATGTGCTTGAATATTTCTCTATCCTAATTTCTAAGATGCAGGAAAGAAAGAAGAAAACCCCAACATAAAACTTGCAGGTGGTGCACGCTGAACCACATGGGGAGGGTCCAAGTGTGAATGTAGTAATGAGGAGAAACATACCTTCCAATGAAGAGAAGGGAGAGAAATCAGCTACATGAGTCTGAATCCATAAGGCACTAGAACATAAAATAAGAATGAGCTTCAATGCGCAAAAGAAACCTTTATCGAGGCACATAAATAATTCATCAATTGTGGTGCATAAACATCAGGTAGACTATTTCAAGGCGCTAGAGGAAATTAAGAAATTAAACCCTTCCTACAAGCATGTATGAAATTAATGCGCAACAAGAAGGAAATGGAAAATCTGCAGGCTATGATATATAATTGCACATATAAGGGACCACCAATGGTAGAACAACGTGTCATCAATAAAATTTACAAAACAAGAAAATAGTGGGTAGAGAGATGCACCTAACTACGTAGATAGGAGGTTATGAGATGGACCAGGTAATTTTTGATCTGGGGTCAGATGTTAATGTTCTACCAAAATAAACATGGGAGTGCATGGGCGAACCCAAGTTGGAATGGTCCATGATCCAACTATTCATGGCCAACCAGTAGAGGATCATTCCTCTAGGGTGCTTGCCTCAAGTTTTATTCAGTATTGAGGGCGTCAATGTGAAATTTGACTTTGAAGTGATATAGATCGTGGAAGATAATGATCTCTATCCTGTGTTTCTAGGATTAGATTGGGCTATTGACATGGATGGTGTCATAGACTTGAAGAAAAGAAGGATGGATTTTGAGAATAACGGAGTTTGATTTATCATCCCTCTAGACCCTACTGAAGGATAGTGATATACGGAGCTTGTGCGTGCTGGGGACAACATTGACGAAATCTATAAGCTAAGCTTGCATGAAGAGGATTGGATCAACCCAAAAGTAGATGGAACTCTTAAGTGGGTGATTCATATTTATGTAGGAACGCAATAAAATATAGAAATAGACATAAGCATAGAGATGTACAGAAAAAAATACTTCATTTTATTAAAATCAAATGACAGAAATATGCTTATAGACATAATGGAAATAAACTAGCTAGGGTGCTGGTAGCGTATCTCTAAGAAGAGATGTGGTGGCTACAGACCTATGAACTCTATGTTATAATGAGGCTTGAGGGCCTATTTATTATAGAGAAACATTGGAAAACCTTAAACATCCTAAAAACATAACCCTAGGAGATAAAGAACCAAAACTGTGGGCCCTGTTTGGGTAAATTGGTGTTTCAACTTCCCGGGGTTGTAAATTTGGCATACTATCTCAGTTTGATGCACATGATACATCATTAGAAATATCTATCCAAGGAATACAGTTTCTAACCACGAATATCAATTCCATAACATAATCATATTCACTAGAATTCATTTCTCTGGAGAATTGATGCCCAAAAAACTTCGTTTAGGGCCTCGAAACAGCTCCAGAAGTTCAGGACCCGAAAACTGCTAAAAATAGTAAGTTGTGCTGAAACTGAAAAAATGAAAGAAATGATGGTGCCATTTCAAATGGAATAGGTGGGTGGCCAACAATATCCACCTGGACCATTATGGCTCCAAAACTGCTCCGAGAGTGCACGACCCGAAAACCTGCTAAAAATAGTAAGTTGCACTGAAAGTGAAAAGATGCAAGAATTGATGTTGTGGGTCTAAATGGAATAGGTGGGTGGCAAACGATATCCACCTAGATCATTCCTAGCTCCTTAGGAAGAAATGGTCTCGATTTTGTTGAGATCCTCCATGATATGAGGAAAATTCTGTTGAATTGGGTATTAGATTTGTCGAAGATGTCATGGACCTGCGAGCAGACATGTTGGATGAGTTTAGTAAATTTGGTTTCTTTATCAGCCTTAGACAGTACATGTGTGGATTCTATCTATGTATTTGCATGAGGTATGGCAACATCAGGCGACGGTGCATCGGGGGTTAGATCAATGGAGTGCTTGTCCTGAGAGTGCAGAGGAACCTATGTGAGTGAGGAGAAAATGCCCTTGTATTCCTCCATGAATTTTTCCATCTCCTACAGTAGTGCAAGGGAGCCCTATTTCAAGGTTGTGGCCACAATATTCTCCTTTCCCTGTGAGCTAGTTGTAAGAAAAATATTTTTTCTAGTTTGGGAAACAATCTTACTACGTTGTTTTGCAGTAGTCAAAGAGATGACAGGAGGCGGTACTACCTCCAGTATCTTGTACAAGTTATTTCCCAAAGTAATAATAACAACATGAAGCCTAGACTCATACACAACATGTCCCCTCCACGAGATTGGTTGGCCCAATAATACATCAGCTACATCAAGAGGACCAACATCACACAATACCTCACTCGTGAATGGCTTGATACTGTACAGAAGGCAGGACTTCTAGCAGATGCGGAGATCTCTCCCTGGGTGAAGCCACTCAATGATATACGGTTGTGCATGTGATATGGTCGGTAGGCTAAGACACTTCACCAAATTTTTTGAAATGAGGTTCTTTTGGCTTCCACTATCGACAAGGAATTGCAGTGGAGAACCCTTCACCCACATCTGTGAATTGAAGAGGCGCTCCCCCTCCTCTGGATCTTGGTGGTGGAAACAATGGCACTAGGATCTATATAATTGATCTGCCTCCCTTTGTCATTTCCTTTATTTGGTTCTGACTCAGGGTCAAAAAATGAATCTAATTCGGGTGCCTTTTGTTCGGCCACCAACGACTATTTGGCTCGACACTCATTTGTGTTTTGAGTGGGGCTATTATGAAATTCACACCAATTCCCCATGTCCTTCTTTGGAATTGTGGTGTTGTTCTGAGTCACCCCACTTTGGCCTTGTCCCATGTTATGCAGTTTGGGGGCACCTTTCCCTGGCTTCAGATTCGTGGATCCAAAGTCTCGCTTCTTTCGCTTAAATTTATGCTTGATCTTGGCAACATATCGACATGTCGCACCAAGCGATGTAATGTCGAGGAAATAAATTTCCTCTTGAATGTGTTTGTACAGATAGCTACAATACTTGAGCACCAAATTTCTCTCTGAATCTTTAATACCCAACATTGTCCGTAGGGTATGGAACAAATTCGTCAATTCGTGCAAATCTTGATCCCTTTGCTATTGCAACGTGGTCCATTGGATGTATTTGTCCTTATAGCTCCCCATGGGGTAATATTGTTCCCTGATGCCATCTCATAACGAATTCCAAGTGGGTGTGACTGAAAACAGAGAGGGTTACCCCTCATCCTTTTTCTCATAGTAGGTTTCCCACCAGTCTTTGACATGGGGGGAAACTTTGAGGAGTGCAAAAATAATCTTTTCTTGGTCGAATAAATCATGGACTGAGAAATACCCTTCTACAAAATTCAACCATCTATCTATGGCGTCTACATCTATCTGGCCTTCAAATACAGTAATTTCAAATTTTATCTATATCTTGAAGGGAGTGGCGCCTCCAGAGTGGTTTTTGGATGCAGATGCACCGTAGGTGGGCAGTCATTAAAGGATCTGAGCAAATTTATCCACCATTGCATTCCTTTGTTTCTCGAGGGCCTCCTCGAGAAATATTTTGATACGATCTCCTACTCCCTCGTCTTTCTTTTCTTCCACCATGGGAGGTCGTCAGGGTTTGCGAGGCTGATCTTGCAAGGGTTCAACCAAATCGAGCCCTAACTCCTTATACCATGACCGCGTTGGGGACATTCAAAGAAAAACAAAGAAAGAGAAGACTGCTCTGATACCACTAATCCAAATTTATGGAGGAACGCAATAAAATATATAAATATACATAAACACAGAGATATAGTGGAAAAAATACTTCATTTTATTAAAATCAAATGAAAAAAATATGCTTACAGACATAATGGAAATTAACTAGCTAGGGCGTTGGTATCGTATCTCTAAGAAGAGATGTGGTGGCTACAGACCTCTGAAATCTATGTCACAATGAGGCTCGAGGGCCTATTTATTATATAGAAACAATGGAAAACAATAAACATCCCAAAAACATAACCCTAGGAGATGAAGCGTCAAAAATATGGGCCCTGTTTGGGTAAATTGGTATTTCAATTTCCTGGGGTCGTACCTTTGGCATACTATCTCCGTTTGATGCACATGATACATCGTTAGAAAGCTCTATATGAGGAATACAACTACTAATCAAAAATATTGATTCTAGAATGAAATTGTATTTTCGAAAATTGATTGCGTCGGAGAAGCGATGTCCGAAAAACGTCGTTTAGGGCCTCAAAACGGCTCCAGAAGTTCAGGACCCGAAAAACTGCTAAAAATAGTAAGTTGTGTTGAAACTGAAAAACTGAAAGAACTGATGGTGGTGTTTCAAATGGAATAGCTGGGTGGCCACCAATATCCACCTGGATCATTAGGGCCCCAAAATGGCTCCAGGAGTGCATGACCCGAAAACCTACTAAAAATAGTAAGTTGTGCTGAAAGTGAAAAGATGTAAGAATTGATGGTGTGGGTCCAAATGGAATAGGTGGGTGGCCACTGATATCCACTTGGATCATTGGGAGAAGGAAATTTTTTTTTTTAAGATTCTTATGAGGAAGTCAATCATTGGCAGAACTGATGCATGAGGTGTCTGCGCTGCATTGTAATTGTGTGACTAGATTCTATGATGTATAAAATCTAAGGTAAGTGATTTCACACATTATGATGACTCAAATGATGTAGATATGTTCCTGCAGGACTGAAATGGATTGTGCTGACAACACATAGGTTCCATGCTATAGATATTGGCTTGCGCGCTACTCCAAAGATATGGTGGGAAACACATAAGGAAAATATGTGATATTGGAAGGAATGCACATAGATGATGCAGCTAATATTTCAATGACTAGTCATTAATGAAGAAGACATATACTCTGGCGAGGAGAATCCACACAGACATATAGAAAAATGGAATCAGGTATGGGGAGTTGAACCAAGGCCTGAATGGGTCCACATGTTTATTCATACCCTGGGAAAGGTACCAACTGAATGGTACTTGGAAACAGAGTTGCCCAGAGGCACTAGCAATTGGTCTGTGGTGATAGATAGTTTCCTTCTTACATTTAGATTTGAAATTGGGATCAATATCATGGGTGAAGCTTTGATCATTAAGGCACCGAGCAGGGAGATTTTTTCTTGTCGAAACTTGGCACAAGTAGAAGTTCAGGACCTGCACGCACTTGTAAGACCCTCCATCCCCTCAAACTTCAAACAAATGCACTCCATGTTGAGTCTTGTGGGATACTACAGAAAGCGCATTCCCTAGTACGCATTGATAACTGATCCCATGACTAGATTGCTCCATAGAAGTGCGACATTCCATTGGGATGATGAATATCAAAGAAGTTTGCAGTCACGTAGGGATATAACGAATACCATGTGATATAAGTACCTGGTAAACAAGCCTGTGTTGGGGGGGATAGTCTGTCAATGGTTATACTTAGCTATGGATTACATGTGTAGTAAGGTGTGGAAAGCGCACGGTATCTGCGCAAGGGGATTGAATGGTGTGTATAGGTGTCAAAGACTAGCCATTGAAACAGTAAAACTAGATAAGATATAATTATTACCATTTTTATGAGCGTGCAAGTTACATTTAATGGGGGGATTTTTCCAGATTTGGGACCATATTTTCTATAATGGAACCTCATTAATTCCTAAGGAGTCATTGAAGATGTGCCAAAAGTATAAATATGGGTCATGGGGTCGGAATAGTTCCCTTTTCACTTTGAATTAATTTCATTCCCTAAGCTACTTGTTTTCCCTTAAATTTTTTGTGTCTATGTCTGGACTAGATCCATGATTTGAAGACAAATTGCACAACGTGGGGCTAGGATACGTCATCCCCACTATATGACAACCACACGACTAGGTGATGACCCTGTTATGACCGAGGCCCCATTCATGAAAACCCCTATGGAATCCAAACCAATGAAGGGGAAGTCCTATTGAATAAAGAAATCTCCCTAGAAGACGACCCCTTGACCACCCCCTTCTGCAGCAGAGCGCAAGAAATGGCCAATGCATGAGTTGCCTAAAACTATACATGAGCTGGATGAAGATGTAGTCAAGGTAGCATCATTTTCACAGTTGTATAGGTACATCAAGCCATGCAAACCATTTGTAAAAGTACCTAAGGACGTAGACAAGGTGCGCTCAATTAGCCAAACCCCCCTGATCCCTGAGAATGTCCCAATGGAGGGGGATATGTTAATAAGAATCCCGCACCTTAGGTTTGGCAATTGGGAGATGATATATCTCAAAAAATTCCCTAAGATTGTGCTAGACATATACTTAGATTGTGTCCCTTATGATGAGGGAATTGTGTGCCTCGAACCTCACAGAGAAGTTCTCTGACTGCATAAGATCGGTCTGCTCAAATTTTTACAAATTCCCCACTTTGGCCGTAGCACCATCAACAACATATGCATCAAAAAAATATTCCCCTTGGTTCATGACGAAGCACTCTGGCTAGGGGAGCGTATCCCAATTGACACAATATTAATCCACCAAATCACAGGATTTCCAGCAAAGGGGCCTGATCCTGGTGTTGAATTCGAAGTAAAATCATAAGAGAAAGTCGTGGATGATCAGATTAAGCAGACACATGGTGTCACGCGGAAGAGTTGGGGTTTTGTGGTCACTTAAATTAATGACCCATGGTGTGCTTCGACATGCTTGTCCTAGCTTGCAAAATTATGGGAAAATGCAGACCCAAAGAGTTTCCCGCTCAAGCAATCACACTCGCTAGCCAATGCGAAAAAGGGGTGATCTACAATTGGTTGGGTTACCTATGTTGTGAATTTCTTGAGAATGTGTGTGAGGTTTAGGAGGAAGGAAAGCCATTCTAATATGAATGGCTGCTATTACTCATTGTGCTCATTGGATGCCGAACCCTGGAGGATAGCTAATTTCTAGAGATTGAACCAACCATGTGTGAAGATGCGCGTTATGCCACACTATGGCACTAAACAGATCTGGTACAGGTTAGGGAAAATGAAATCTTCTGGGTACTATATGATAGCTCATTATACCAAGCAGTACACTCAAGTTCACGACTGTCACTAACCTTATACAAGCACTATAATATGATCGTCAATTTTAAGGCAGCATTCCATAACATACACATCTGCGCTAAAGGCACCATCGAAGGGGTCTGGTACGAGCTCCCATATCTTGTGATGAAGGATGATTTAGAGCACACTATGGCTGTATGGCCAGCATCCTAGCTAAGTCCTCCAACACTTACAAAGTCGTGCACTTCCACCAGCAAGGGTACAGACAAGGCCATCGAGCTCCCCAAGAAGACAGTGATAGAGCAGGTCATGAGAGAAAAGGATTCCAAAGAAAAAGAGGCTACTCCCACAACCACGCAGGAAACTGCTGACACTTCCACTGCACCTAAGAAGAATGGTACCACGCCTCAAGAAAGAGGTGAGGTCGAGACCTCCAATGGGGTAAACCATGGCGGTCAGGCCACTCGCGGAACAAGGAAGAAGAAAAATGGTTCAAAACAAGCAAGGTTGGAGTCTCTAATGCTAATGGAAGATTATCTCATAGAAATATCCCACACTGTCACGTTTGTGATAAAGGATCATTGGAAAAATATAGAGATTTAGTATAAGACCATGCTCGAGAGTGTACAAATTAGCTTGCAAGAATTAAAAGTCCAAGTGAGCCAGATACAAGAATGTGTGCTTCAAGCGAGCTGGTCCAGTGTACTTGTCACCAGCACGTAGCCCTTGGAATTTTCCCTACCAATCTATGGGGAGGCGAGATTTTTTGTAATATTCCTAAATTAGCTTGCAGCTAATTGGAATATTAAAGTTTTTTTTTTTTGCTTAGATAGGTGAATAAATGGGTAGGGAGACCCATAAATCTCTTTATGAAGAATAAAACCACTTCTCATGTGAAAGTGGATCATATTTCCAACTCAATAAAGCACCCTAAGGTGTCAAAAGGGGCTAAAACATGTGGATTGGGTCAACTTTGACCAAATCAATAGCGTTTTCATGGAGGAGTGGACATTAATGGAGGGATAATGCAATTTTAGATGGAGACACGTTGCATGGAATTAGCGCTATTATTGGATGGGGCTTAGGGTTTGAACGCTCATATCTTATAAAAGGAAGAGGATGGCGTTAGTGTCCTGTAATTTGGCAGATTTGTAAACCAAATGATAGGGTAACATCAAACCAATCTTGGGAGTCCTAGGACCTAGCCTTCCTAGACTCAGAGAGGGCTCTCTCTATTATGCGAAGGATGTGAACTTGTTTGCTTTGTATGTTTGATTTTAGGCTAGTTGTTAAGTATATTTTGGTTTATTTTTAGTTTTGAGGTAAAACTGATCAAGTAGGACAAACAGAAAGAGAGTTCATCAAATCAACAGGGCTATGGGGCCAGATAAAGCCAAGGATGTCTAAATGATGGACAAGGTGTACTGCAAGGCCGATTTAGCAAGGTCAATGGATGCTTTGGGTGAGGTGAAATGAAAATTAAGTTTGTGAAAAACAAAGAAGTCCTAAACATATATAGTTTGAAAGAAAATACTCATGAGGTAGGGAAAACCATTAATCTCTATGAACAATACTCAAAATGATAAACATGAAAGATAAACATTCAGGTGAGACATAGAAGCATAAGAACTCCTAACTTTAGAAATTCACCTTCAGCTATTGGGAAAACATATAAGATAGACAAATAACTTAATATATGAAGAGAGAACTCCTAAAAAACATATATCAAACTATCGGGAACTCTGAAACAAGTTGGTAATAATGGACAAAGGGCAGGATCGAACGAGACCTCTTTTACTTAACCTAAGCAATCAATATTTCATAGAAAGGTTTCAGAAATAGAGTTTTGAGAACTTCAAATAAGCAGGGCATACCTTGAATCAGATTTTATAGCTAACATACTGACCATTAATGAAACAAATAACAATTTCTTAGTGGACCTAAGGAGTAGTTAAGAATTCCTTATAATGACCAAGAAGAAGAAAACATCAAGGCTGTAATAAATAGGAGGTTTGAGGTGGTTCCATGAGCATATCTCAACCTATACTTTTCTGATCTACAAAAAATAAGAAGCATGAAATATTAATGAAAAAAAGAAGACATAAACAAATCAGGGAAACATCACCATTCACCAAGCTATGGAATCCTGCACACAATGCTCCTCTACCATCAAGCCAAGCAAGACATTCATCCACTTCATAAGACCAATATTTTCTCCAAGCTCATAAAACTATGTATTTCTCTTAACATGTCAAGTTATCCTATTTTATTACAATGAATCCTCATGGTTTATATAAGAAAAGAGGATAAAATCATACTAGAGCATCTAGAAGGCCATTGGCCAAAGCAAAATATCCTAATTTGTCCTTGAGGCCTTAAAAGGTCCAAGGCACAAAATATCTCTTCAAAATATATTTTTCAGACCAAAATAGAAAAAATATTGACTTTTAGGCTCTGAAATACATGATAGAACTTTCCTAACGCACATTTTCCTTGTCCTCACACAGGAATGCAAGAATTTGTCTCTGTTTTTGCAAAATTTCCAGGTGCGCAACACTAAAAAAAGGCCTTTTTGCAGCAAGGTTTTGGAGGCCTTCCCGATGTCGAAAAAGGCCCCGTGATGGCCCGTTGGAAATCTATGTATGTATAATTTCCAAATATACTTGTATTGTTTCAATCAGATCACTTGAATCTGCTAAAAAAGTGGAAATGGTACAGAAACCTAGGGGCGCAGCACCTGCTTAGAAACAGTGGCAGAAACGTGAAAAAATGGTTGTTTTTGGACCTTTTGAGGGACCAAAACAACTCCAAATGAGCTGAAAATTTATGAGCATACTCCCCTAGTGCCAAGTAATAAAAAAATGTAAATTTTTCATGCTGAATATGCTTTGAGAAAAAGCGCAGCATCCACGGTGCTGCGCTCCTAGGCTTAAAAATTCACAAAAAACCAAAAAGTGTCTAATTTTGCTCAAAATTGGTGAGTGAATCCCTCAAGGGTCCATAGAGACCTGTAATGAAGCTTGAGCCAAGATTCCAACGCTAGCTTTGTATTTTCCTTATTTTGGTGCCGGGCACCTCCTTTGGGCATTTTTGAGTTTTTTCTAGCAAACTGATTTATCCTTTTGTAATGTTGAGTCATCTTTCTTTGTAAGCTTAAATCCTTTTTTGCTTTCTCCAATTTGGCCTCTAAATGCAGGTTTTCCCTTTCTAGCAAATATGATTTGTCATGTTCAATTTCTAAGGCAAGAAGCTCAGTGAGAGGGAATTGTTGTGCTCGGGCGGATTCTTCCTCTCTCTATTTTTCTAATGCTTTGCTAAGACCCATAGTCTTAGGCCTCTTCCTAGCTGGCCCTTCTTCTTCATCATCTTCTTCATAGTCACCCATGTACTCTTCTAGCTTCACTTGTGATTTTTGCGCCTCTCTTTTGTACTTGAGTGCCCGGGCTTCATAAATGGAAAGTTGGCCACTCATTTGTGTGTTTTGTGTTTGTAGGAAATGAATGACATGTTTTGATCTTTCCAAATCAGTCACCAAATCTCTAACTTGTGAATCCCGGTCTTGTAAGAGGGAATTAATAATCCTTGTTTCATTGTCCTCATCACTGTCAATGTGGATGAGTTCAAAATCCCTCTCTTTTTCATGGCTACTTTCTTGTTCTTCCATTGCCTTCTTGCCTTTTTCCTTCATGGGCTTCTTACCCTTGTATTTCTTTGGCAATCCACCCCTGCCTTTCTTTGGCAGTTTACCTCTACTCCTTAATTCCCTGGTGACATTTCTTTTTACTGCTTGAGTGACTTTACCTCTCACTATTTTGGAGATTTTACCTTTCACTGCTTTTGATGTGGAGTGCATGGCCCCTTGCCTTTTGGAGGCAACAAACACATGCCTCCTACCTTTCTAATAAGGGATTATGGGAGGTATAAAAGACTGGGCTTGTTCAATCTAGTCACTTATAGCCCTAAGACTGTCTTTTTCTTCAAGAATGTTTTTTGTGGGTGTCCCTTTGTCACTTTGCTGTTGGCAGTCCCTTTGATTATAAATTTCAACATTTGTAATGATCTTACCATCAGGAGGATCTTTAAAAAGGTCATGTTCTATTTTTGTGTGGTGGAAGGTGCCCAAGTCTGATACTTTTTCATCTTCAAGACTGTCCTTGTCTTTACCCTTTTTTCTATTGTCCTGACTATTCTCATCATTAGGATTTTTTCCATCATTTCCTTGTGTATTTAAGACCACTCTGAAAAATGTCTCTGGACTATCCTCATCAATTTCCTCTATTTTGTGACTGTCTTCCTCTTGCTTCTTGTCTTTATTTGTGCTGTTGTTTCTGCTGTTTTGACTGCCTTCCTCTTGATTGTTGTCATCTTCTTCATTTTTTTCCTCATCTTCATTAATTTCCTCTTTTTCTTCAGATTGTCTCTTATTTTCATCAATTTCCTTTTCACTGTCTTCATCAGTTTCCTCTCGTTTGTCACTATCTACTATGAGGCTGTTAGTGTATTTTTCTTCACTAGGAGTCTCAGCACCTTGTCCTCCTTCCTCACCATGAGTATCACTGCTTGAAACTCTGTTCTCTTCCTTATTTTTATTTTTAGAGTTGTTGTTGTTTTGATTGCCTTCTTTTTGGCTATCTATCTCTTTGTTTCTGTCTTTAATGATTTCCCCTTTGCTGTCTTCATTTTCTCCTTTTTTTTTCCATATTCTCCTTGGCTATCTTCATTTTCTCCATCACTATTTGTAACATGATCAACACTATTTTCCTTAAAGCCTTCATCATATTTTCCCTCACTGATTATATCATCTCCCTTGTCTTCATTATTGTGGTCATCACTCTTTGATTCATTTTGATTATAACCATTTTCTTCAGGCCTTCACTGCTTTCTTCAAGGCCAACATTGCTTTCTTCATGATCACTTCTGTTTGGAGAATTTGTCTGAATAATGTTTGCTTGGGAGAGTGATTCATGGGAGGAAAGTGAAACATAGTCAGTAGAGGGCGATGAAGGAGTATGAGAAAGATTTTGAGAAGAGGATGGCACATTTTGCAATGTAATGGAGGATGAAGAGGTAAAGTCATGATGGGTGATAAAGAATTCCCAAGGAACACATTGTTGCATCTAGTTAGTGATTTATAATGATTTTGACAAGAGAGTGATGAAATAGGCTTGCCATCTGCTGAGATGGAGGCTTCTTTTTCATGATGGTGGACATTTTTTCAATGCTTTTGCATAGGAAATAAGGCAAGTTTAGCAGCTTGGTCCTGGTGAAGTGCAGGAGGAGTCTAATATGATAGGATTAGATTCAGGAGAAATGACCCTCACAGGTAAAGTATTTCATGACAATATTCATAAGGAGGGCATACCTGTCTAGTAGATGGGAAAAAGGAAAAATGGCTTTACATGCAGCTTGACAACTAGGATTTAGAAAAGGATGATAATGGATCAAGTCAATATGTGTTTGTTTAAACCATCTCTCTCCTATGCAATGGATCCTAGTGGATTTAGAGACAGCTTTATAGGTCAACTCAAAATTTAACACTGCCAGATGAACCTTATGACCATGAAGTCTTAAGGAAAATAACTCAGTTAATTTAGGATGGCTTTTGATTTCTTGTACCTTGTTGCAGAACTCAAAACATCCTAATTCTTGGAAATAATACAAGACAGAAGGTGAGGCAGTCAGCTCTTTGGTGTCTGTACATTCAAACCTATTGGGTTTGCCTCCTTTCTTGGCTTGTCTTCTTGGTCTTTGAGGCTCATTACCTTCTTCTTGAGACATAATGCCTATTTTATCCTTTCTTTCAATTTTGAAACAAAAAGCCTTTTTGTAGATGAAGTGCATAGGAAATATGCTTACAAGAGACTTAGGACCTCTAAACAAAGTAGGATGCTTAACAGAGAATAGGCCACACTGTCATTCATATTTTTATCTCAAACTACCTTAGACTTCAATCCTAACCTTAATTGGCACTTTTACAGCTTAAAAACCAATTGAGGAGATATAAATTGATGGGAAATACCTTTAGAAACTCTTCCCCATGATGAGAAACAAATTCTGGGTGAAAACAAGAAATTTCAGTCTTTTCTGTGAAATCCTAGGTGGCGTTGCGCTTTTCCTTCAGGCACGCAGCGTCGTGGCCCAGGTCACCTCTGCACATGGTGTGCGTGAGGGGAGAAGTGATGGGCGCACAACACCCTTAGCCCGGGTGGCCTCTGTACGTGGAGATGAAATGACCACAACACTGTGCGCGCCACATCTTCAGGCCCGGGTGGCCCCTGCATGGGGAGATACGATGACTGCAATGCTGGGCACATAATGTCTTCAGGCCCGAGCGACTGCTGCATGAGGAGATGGGTGGTGGCCTAGGCGCTGTCGAGTGGCAAGCTCTGCACATTGGGCAGTCAATAGAATGCGTAGCACCGATTTTCAGGCACGCAACGTCTCATTATAAAATGCAGTGGGTGCATCTACAGGCGTGCAGCGCCAGTCTACAGGTGCGCAGCGTCTCCTGTTTTCTACTCGATAATGTTCTTCAAAAAATAAAAAACCCTCCTCCTCTTTGCTAAAGACGAAATGAACGGAAAAAGGCTGTTGGGGGTATTTATTTCCCTGTTTTTAAAGTGATTTAAGAGGCAAAACCTCCTCCCATTTAGTTCAAAAAACATAATCCTTATTTTCTCTTTTTGACTGTTTTTCAATATGACAGCCTTTGGGAGCCAGTCTTTGTCATTTCAGGGTGAATTAAAAACCATAATGCCTCTATGCTTAGAAAAAAACCTGTGACCATCCTTTTCGTGACAGTTTAACCAATCAAACCTTGACAGTTACTCCTTTAATGCAAAAGGCACCTAGAGCCTTAAAACATCAAATTTCTTCACCTTTTGAAGTTCAGAAACACTTATTTGATTTGAATGGAGTTTTGTATCTTTTTCCTTATCTTCAGAATGATAACACCAGGAAAAATTTTACACCCTATGTTGTTGATGAAGGAGGTGCTTATGCCTGTTTGCTTGTCTCTCCAATTTTATGAAAATGTCTGAGAAAACTTTCCACTGTGGGGTCAACAAACAGATTTTGTGTTTTTGAACAAAACATACCTACTGTTTTCTTCTTTAGTGTGGTTAACCTTTTGTAGTAGTATTAGTCTTTTCCTTTGATGGCGCCTCTGATGATTTTTTGTCTTGTCTGCAGGGGCATGGAAAAAGGGCAGTTCCCCTCTCTCACTTATGTTTTGAGGCACATAAACTATCTCAAGGGCATCTTTGCCAAAATTTGCCATGTTGTTCACAGATTACTGACTTTTCTGAGATTTTGCACAAAGACTTGAATGAGCAGTATGTTACCTCTTATAGTGACATCAAAACCTCTGTAGTAGCCTCCAGTTTTCTATGCTTTTTAGCCCTTACAGATGATGTTCTGAAATCTTCTAGGCATCCCTGATTTGTAGTGAAAATCTTGATTTTCCTGTGTTTTTAGCTCACTGTACCTTTGTTCAAATGTCAATTATCTTGACTGAAGCTTTCTTTGGTGCCTCTCTTTTGCACTGTTTTGATTTAGGCCAAACATCAAGACATCCTTGCAGAGATGTATGTGATAGGGTGACTTAGTCTTGGCAGATTTTATTGTTGGTTCAGGAGGGGCCACCTTGGAGATTGTTTGAGCGCCTTATTTTTGGAAAAATGACTATGCCAGCTCTGCTTCTCCTGATTTTACCTTTGAGCTCTGTTGAAACAAAAATGTATGAGACATGATTGTGCATGAATTAAGAGAGACTAATAGATTTGTTAGCAAGGTTTTTAGGAAAGGGCTCTTGACTAATGGTTAGAAACATACTTTTTTAACCAGACACAGGGATTTTTTAGATATTTTACCTAAGCACCATCACCTATAAACCTAGACACTTTGTCATTAATGTGAAGGGTTTTTCTAGACACACTTTTGTCATCAATAGTGACTTGGGCAATAGGAAAATATAAGGCAAGACCTGACTTTTCTTGGCCAGAAAATTTTGTGAAATAGGAATATTTTAGGCATTAGAAGTAATATTTTTACAGACATAAGTAATAATCATGGATAGAGTAAGGCCTACCAGTCTAGGGTGGGGTTTTGCGAGGATGACCATTTTAATCACAACAGACAAGAAAGGGGAAAAGTGAAAAAATTTCTCCGAGGGGATTTCTAGAGGACAAAATGATTGTTTGAATTTGGTTTCTAGAAAACTTGGATAAAGAATATAGTCATCTAAACAGCTGAAAAATACTGATGACTAACAGATGGCAGCCATATTCATTATGTATGGGTTTATTAAATTTCTGAATATATGATCTGTTTAGACATATATCTTTCTCTTTCTGTTTAGATGAGATAGAGTGATGTTTAGCACAGGCAGTTCCTGATCAAGAATCCCACCTCTTCCATTGAGAAGCTATTAGAGGTGTCTTGTACTAAATTTTCCACTATCAGGCTTCAGGCCAAGCTTCTTCTTTCATCTACAGTGCAGATCCTGTTGAGCGTTTGGTTGTTTTGCAGGTTGCAGCAAGTGGAGTCTAGATCTAGGTCATTTCATTGCTCATTTTCAGTGGAGGAGGCTTCCTTTCCATTGGGAGGACAATATTGAAGGCCTTTGTGCTTATTTTTAGATCTTGGCATCAGGAAAACTGTTTATTTATCCCTACAGTGCAGTTTCCTTCCAGATCTACGTTATTTCTATAGGAGGAGTTACAAGGTGATTTGGTACACTATTTGGAGAGTTGATTTTCTAGTGAAGGGGATCTGCCTTTCGCTTAGAGGATATATTGGAGGAGGCTATTGTATTGATAAAATCAGATTAGCCACACTTTCTAGATCTATATTTTGCAGTGGATCTTTAGCCCTAGGGCCTAGATCTACATCTTGTACATGGTGTTTTGTTGAAAACCCTTAAGGGGTTCTTCAAAAGAGGTTTTATAGTGCTCAGATCTGCAATAGATATATATTTTGAGGCACATATCAACCCTAGATATAATGTGTAATAATTTTCTGTAGCATATCTAATAAAACAATGCTGTAAGGGTCTTCTAGCTTTTATATATATTTGCAGCACCTTATTTTGATGGATTTTGTCCATTGGAGGCTTGTACTTTCTTGTTGTGTATCTTATGGGCCATTATTCATGTATATTTTGTTGCTGCTATAACATATGAAAGGTTTCCATATTGGTCTCTTTCTTTTATATGATGATTTGCATTATTGTTCCAACATTTTGCACTATATTCCTACTTTTCCCATTTGGGAATATTACAATGGTATCAGAGCATAATCTTGGCTCAGCATGTGTAGTTCAGCCATTATGTCATCTAAGGAGGCTTCTCAGAGAAAGGAGAAGATCTGCAGAAGAGATGTAGGAAAAAATTCATTATCAGGAGGGAAGGAATTCTCAAAACTTCTTCTTCAAACTATGCAGTTCATTAGCAGAGACATCAAAGAGATGAGAATGTAGAGATGGAGAGATTTTCCAAGAGGGCTTGTACATGAAGAAAGCTACAGATTTTCACATTATGGGTGTGAGCATCCAGATCAACCATCAGATCTACAACATGGTGCCATTCCTATGGCCATGGAAAGAGAGATGGAGGAAGGAGATGTACCAAAGGAGGAGAATCTTGGTGACTATCTTCGAGATTATGAATCTCAAACTCAGATATTTAGTGATCATCTAACCTCCACGGGTTTTGCAAGATCAAGGAGGATAGAAGACCTAGCAACCATGATAGAAGCACAATATTCAAGCAACATGATGTGGGTATATTATTTCTATCTACTTTTGATGGATCACATGAATGTTCAGCTAGGGCTTGGGTGGAGGAGCTAGACAAGTTTTTGCAGCAACACCAAGTTTCATAAGATGAAGCCATTAGAGTAACAATACTGCACCTTGAAGGTAATGATTATTCTTGGTGGTTTTATGAATCTTCTTCATTGAAAGATGCAAATATGTCTACTTATGCAAGGTTCGCTAGGAGGTTAGTAAACAAATTTAATGAAAAATACTCTGACACTTCCCTGGTTGAGCTAGCCAAGAATAAACAAACAAAACCTTTGCATGAGTTGGAAGTATCTATAAATCCAACTCTATTTCAGAAAAATATTGAGGGGATTAAAAAGTTTCATAATACTTTGATACAGGCAAGATCCCCATTTCAAAAATAGCACTCTTCTCAAAAGGAAGACATTGAGGTCACTTTTTTTAAAGAGAAAACCTCCATTCATGATGAAGGGGAAGAGAAGATAAGATGTAACAGTGTTGTCACAACAGTAGTAGATCCAGTATCTCATGAAGAGGAAGATGGAGCATTTTCTCCAAAGAGAGAAACTCTTGCACTCTTTCAAGGAGTTCCAAAGAATCTCACGTATGGAGCTCAGGGCACAATCCATGTGCAACATGTGACATCATTGACAGATTGTGAGATCTTGAAGATAGAAGGAGAAAAAGGGAGCACACACCCCTCTCTATTTCAGGAGATTGATGCATAGAAGAGATAGGAGAATTTGTGCAGTGAGGACAAGTACAAATCAATGCACTCACATATACATCCTACTCTAGGCCTTGATGTTTCATTACATGGAGGCATTCCACCAGGGAAACCCCCTAATTGGAAGATGAATAAAGAGTTCTCTCAACATGGTGCAACATTGATATATTTGGCTAGGGAAGGAGCCTTGGGGAGAGCTAACACAATGCAAAGAACCTTTGATGGGTTCAAAGGAGGAGTGAGAAGTTTTATGATATGGAAATTTCTATCTCCCAATCAGCTATTTGCGCTGAAAGATGGTTCAGAAATCTATGATAAAATGAGCATGGTGTCAAATGGCCACTCCATAGCCTTGGAGAAGCAAATGATACTTCCACACTTGAGGAATATTTCTGAATATGACAAGAGGTTATTAACACTCTTGCATGCATTGGCAAAACTGTGGAAGTTTTGGATGGTAAATTCCTTCCAAGAGGAGGTTCACCTCCATGTACTTCAATCTTGTCTTAGGCAAGATCAGCTACAAGGGAGGCAGCAAAAGTGGGGTAACAATACTCCAACATGTGGCCTTGGCATGAAGCATGTCAAAGCATTAGGGGAATTTTGAGGTCTAAAATGGGCATCCTAAGAAAAATGTACAACCAAAATAAACTTTATAAGAACCAATAGGATTCAAGATGATGATGTCAAGCATGGGGGATGATTCACCATTTTTTAAGTAAAAGGGTGAAAAGATTAAAAAATAATAAAATAATAAAAACTACTTTTTCAACTCGTATTTTCAACTTATCTCCCAAAATTTTAACTCAAATTTCGAGCGGGAGAACTCATTGGATGCAAAATTTAATTCCTCATCCAAGGAGTACCCATGTTGCATACTTTTTATGGAATCTATTACATGAAAAATTAGAAATACATGAAAAAACGTGATTTCGATGGATCCCACGACACGAAAAATTAGAAATACATGAAAAAACGTGATTGCAATCACGTTTTTCATGTATTTCTCATTTTTCGTGTCGTGGGATCCATCAAAAGTATGCAACATGGATACTCCTTGGATGAGGAATTAAATTTTTCATCCAACAAGTACTCCCACTTGAAATTTGAGTAAAAACTTTGGGAGATAAGTTGAAAACATGAGTTGAAAAAGTAGTTTTTTCATTTTTCCATCTAAAATTTGATGATGTGATCAAATATTATTTTATTATTTATACTATTATTTTAGAATTTCCTTAGCAGGCCCATTTTAGACCTCAAAATTCCCCTAATGAGGAGAGTTATGATGTGACAGGAGCTCTATTTCAAATTTATACAGCGCTATCATTGTTGGGAAGCCTAGATCCATATTTGGAGTCCCAACTCTTGGTAGAGTATTCCAAGAACCTCTTCACATGTAAGGTTCTTGATGGGCAAGTGGTATATGGGAGGTATAGAGTGGTTGATGGAGTCATTTATTTCCATGATCAGATCTGCTTGACTAGAGACTCCAAGCTCAAGAAGGAGATTCTACATGCAACATATGAGGCACTATCTTCAGGACATGTGGACTTCATGGAGACTTATCACACCATCATGGAGGGATTCTATTGGGAGGATCTCAAAGAAGATGTGCACCAACATATTAGGAGATATGTAGCTTGTTTGATATATGAGGAGGAAAGCAACCACCTTGCAAGGTTGTTTCAATCACTTTCCCTTTTGATGGAGAAATGGGAAGGCTCATTTATGGACCTCTTCACCAACTTGTCTAAAATATATGGTAAATATTGTGTTTTGATGCTTATTTATCAACTAACAATGTATGTGCACTCCTTTACCATGAATTTGCAGCACATTTCTCCACAAGAGAGCAAACCTCTTTGTGGAATTCATGGTCCTTTTGGGACTACATTCAATGATGGGGATGACCACTTTATGGAGGACTTTGGCCAAGATATTTTTCCTTGGATCATATTCAGCCAACACCTAATGTCCTCTACTATTTTCAAGATTTTTATAAGATTATGGCAGAAATAGAGTGGTTGGATGGCCACTCATCATATCATGTTTTGAGATAGCAAGAAGAAGAACAATGTTGGTCTCAATTGAGGGACTACTATCACCATCCAAGATGGCATATGACACTTAGTCCATGTTTCTTTTGGAGCCCATATGGTGATGACACTCTATTCACTATATGCATGAAGGAGTGGGAAAGAAGGCTTCTTAGAACCAATGAGTGGGATCATGAGATTCCAAGTATCTTTTGGCTTCATGAGGACTATATGATTGCAGCCCAAGATCAACAGCTCCAAATTTATCATAAATGGAGAGAGAGACAGCGTAATTTGAACAATATTATCTCTCATTTTCAGCCATGCAACCCCTACACATTGCATAAGAAGGGGATTGGTGATTGTTTCTATGAGCTACCAAGGATGGCCTAATTTGTTTGGATGATAACATGGAGAATGGAGTTTCTCATGGAGACTGAAGCACCCAAATTTTACCACCTCCCATGCCTTGAGAAGGCCAATGGACAGCATATAAATCTTTCCATATATCTCCCATTTTTTTATGATGAGAGCTATTTGATTTATTCACCAAAGGTAAACTTACATTCTTGGGAGGAGACATATACATTGGATATTTTGTAGTATCCTTGCAGTTGCTTGAGGGCAAGCTACATTTTGGAGGGGAGGACTATAATATTTCTAAATTAGCTTGCAGCTAATTGGAATATTAAAGTTTTTTTTTGTCACTTAGATAGGTGAATAAATGGGTAGGGAGACCCATAAATCTCTTTATGAAGAATAAAACCACTTCTCATGTGAAAGTGGATCATCTTTCCAGCTCAATAAAGCACCCTAAGGTGTGAACAGGGGCTAAAATATGTGGACTGGGTCAAATTTGACCAAATCAATAGCACTGCCATGGAGGAGTGGACATTAATGGAGGGACAATGCTGTTTTATATGGAGACACATTGCATGGAATTAGTGCTATTATTGGATGGGGATTAGGGTTTTCAAGCTCATATCTTATAAAAGGAAGAGGATGGTAGCCATATTAATTATGTATGGGTTTATTATATTTCCAAATATATGGTTTGTTTAGACATATATCTTTCTCTTGTTGTTTAGATGAGATAGAGTGATGTTTAGCACGGGGATGTTCCTGATTGGGAATCCCATCTCTTCCATCGAGAAGCTCTTAGAGGAGTCTTGTACTACGTTGTCCACTATCAGGCTTAAGGCCAAGCTTCTTCTTTCATCTACAGTGCAGATTCTGTTGAGGGTTTGGTTGTTTTGCAAGTTGCAACAAGTGGAGTCTAGATCTAGGTCATTTCATTGCTCATTTTCAGTGGAGGAGGTTTCCCTTCCATTGGGAGGACAATATTGACGGCCTTTGTGCTTATTTTTATATCTTGGCATCAGGAAAACTGTTTATTTATCCTTACAATGTAGTTTCCTTCTTGATCTGCATTATTTTTGTAGGAGGAGTTGCAGGGTGATTTGGTACACCATTTGGAGAGTTGATTTTCTAGTGAAGGGGATCTGCCTTTCAGTTAGATGATATATTGAAGGAGGCTATTATATTGATCAAATCAGATCAGCCACACTTTCCAGATCTATATTTTGAGGCACATATCAACCCTATATCTGATTTATAATCATTTTCTATATAAAAGCTAATAAAACAATGTTGTAACGGTCTTACAGCTTTTATATATAGTTGCATCACCTCATTTTGAGGGATTTTGTCCATTGGAGGCTTGTACTTTCTTGTTGTGTATCTTATGGGCCATTATTCATGTATATTTTGCTGTTGTTATAACATATGAAAGGTCTCCACATTGGCCTCTTGCTTTTATATGATGACTTGCATTATTGTTCCAACATTTTTCACTATATTCCTGCTTTTCCCATTTGGGAATATTACATTTTTTCATATCCCCTTGCCTGCAGTTCAGATGGACGCTCAAAGATGTCCCCAGTTCATGGGATCAGGTGATGTTCACATTAAAATTTCTATATTACCTGTAGCCAAATTACAATTGTTTAATTCAGTCATTGCAGATGAGTTTCAATGCTGAGAAATTATCGCGCACACACAAAACAGGGATGCCCAGGAGCAGGCTGCGCAGGCCCACCAGTATTAACAACAAGCAGAAATAGCTTGTTGTGACACCGAAGCCCAGTGCGTGGCGCTAGAGGCCAAAATCAACCATATCTGCCAAGATATTCTAGATGTCTTTGCCACCACTGTGCCCGCTGAGAAGTTGGAAGGATTGGCTGTTGCGGTGAAAGAAGCATGCGAGGAGGTTCAAAATATTAGAACTACATATGAGAAACAGATCGCGGACCTCCAAACCAAGTTGTAGCCTGAGACACCCCTAGTGGTTCCCACACAACAAGCTGTAGAAGTCCAGAAGACCAAGGATAGCATAGCTGCTATGGTTACACAATGAAACAACCTTTTGAACTAAGCTTTGAATGTGTGGTCCTTTGTCCATAATGATGTGGTTGCCTTGAAGTTGCGCAATGGTCTTAGCCAGAAGAAGTAGAATTTTGAAGAAATAAGGATGGTTGCACCTACCTTGGTCCTCCCACAGCTCCTCGCTTGACTACAAGAGTGCAGAACCATCGAAATGGATATTGTTGAGTTGCACAGAAAATAATAGGCATTGACAGAGTGCATGCAACCCTCGACCTAAGAATCACTGCAACTTTCACAAAAATTGGACAATACTCTGAAGGTCATCCAGTAGTACCAGTGCAATGTACAGATGGCTGTTGAAGGGCCTACCATTAAAAATATGGTGCAACAGGCACAGACTGTAGCAACGCAGAGTCTGGGACTAGTGCCCCATCTCCCAACTTCTGTCAAGATGCTTCAAGCTAAGACGAACGATCCAACACCTCAGTGACCCGAGACATGTCACATGTTTGTGTTGGGGGCCTATTGGAGTGGGGTCCCTTGAGGTAGAAGTTTAAAAGCTCCATTTTGGGTAATATTGTATGTGTCCACTGTGCAAAGGGAGTCAAATGGCTTTGGGGTGGTCAAAGTCACCTATATTTGTGTAAATAAACTTAAATGTAAACTATGGGTCACAAACGATGGTTTGAGACCATAGTATTTGTGTATTAGGCACATATAAATAGATAGAATATGTCTAAGCTAAGTAATTAAGGATTGTGGAAGATAGTTTATGCTTTTTCTCACAAATAGTATATAAGCGTCTCGTCAGGTTAGGGTTGGATAAAAGGCTCCTGCTAGTTGTGTGCGCAGACACCTAGTCCTATCTGTGTTCGGACTCCGTTGGCTATGTGCATGGAAGGGTATTTGTAAGGGTTTAGTAAGGTCTGTTGTGCAAGGAAGATTGATGTACTGAATGATATATCTAAAGATAATATAAGGAATTTTTTTGGTGAACTTCTTATGTTATGCATATGTGATATTTATTGTTATGCTTTGATGGGATCACACTATCTGTTTGCTTACTGGTGAATGTGTGGAGATAATTAATATGTTTATGCATGACTAATTGACTACTGTTAAGTAAGAGAGAGATCTGGTTCTGATATGTTTTCTGCGCTGAAGCAAACTGTATTTCTGTGATACTCTCTGTGTTCTATTATAAGCTATTACACAAGATCTATGGATACTTATGTGTTAATGTTGATACATAACATATCTATTTATGTTTTTAATGTGTTGTGATTTGGATCGGCTTCTGTTATGTTGTTTGCGCCAAAGAGATATTAATTTTTCGGTATTCTGACAAGGGTTGCGTAGTCTCCATGTATGCATCGATATAAGTTTGTTGTGGGTTTTTTCCAGGAACCACTCATCAATTTCTCCCTTAGGGTGCAAAAACATAGTTCCAGAACCCCCCCCCATCATACTGCTTTAGGTGATACTTTGGTGTGTGCAAGAAGATCACTTTCGAAAGGGCCAGTAGTTGGAGGGTTTGTTTGTTTACCTATAACTCCGAACCTGGGTCAGGACCGCTCAGTCCAACAAATGTTTCCATTGTCGAGACTGGGATCATCATTTTGAAGAATGTTTGATGATGTGGCAGCCCTCACGAAATGAATTAAAATATTGGATGGATAGAAAGATCCTAGAATTTTTGCTTCAAGAGAATAAGAGCAATAATTTATTTGTTGAATAGTGGATCAAAAAATGTATTACACAGAAGTGCATGAAATTTTTTTTAGTTCCTTTGCGTATGAGCTTCAAGAGTGGTTGTCATGCTTAGCTGAATTCCATCAATGTATAAGAGATGAACCAGTCACTAAGTGGACCATTGAATTGATCTAAAAAGTAGAGATATTTCATAATAAGATCACTCGCGTGGTAGATAATTGCATTGACCATCTCTTGGGCGGCTTTGTGACTAAATTTTCCATTGATAATTTTGTGTCCTACTCTGAAGCAGAGAGAAGATTTTTAAAAGGCCCTATATGTAAGTTCCTGCGCTCGCTTAAATTGTCGCTAAAGATGCTATTGTGTGAAAAGGGTTGTTTGTGTGAACACACTATTTGAATGCATCATAAGGGTCCATCTACATGCATTGAAAAAATTTACCATGAAGATTATGAAGAAGTACCCTATAGCCCTTTGAAGCTTAGATCTGATAATAAGTCTGAACCAGAAACTGCTAGCTCGAGTGAATCTGACCGAGAAATATTTTTCCACCAGAGAAGTTTAAGTCTATTTCCTAACCCATCCACTCTGCTTCTGTCATCACACTAGAGACCACCTACCCCACCTCAGAGTCCATCTCCTGCCCCTCCCCCAAAAGTAGCAATGGCCACATCGATGAAGCTACCTAATTTCAAGGGTATCGGGGATGAGGATACTGAACACTTCTGGTTTGTGTCTAAGGCTATGGTAGGCACAACAGGTTCACAATAATGATATCAAGAAAGCGCAGATCACTACTGCCTTCCAAGATAATGCATTAGATTTTTATATGAGGTATGTTAAAGATAAACCTGATGCTACCTTGCAATAGATAAAGACATCCCTAAAAGAGTAGTTCGAAAAACCTAAATCGTACTCATAGCTAGTAACCGAGATGAAAGATATCCACTAGGACGTTAATGAGTCAGTATGGGAAGCAAACCAATGGTTGAAGCGTGTCATGAGGGATGGAGGATTCATCATTGACAATCATCATAATAAAGAATGGTTCATTACTATGCTACTCCCCCATCTGCATCAGCCGTCAGGAAAACAACATATTTCCATGTTAGCTAAGGCTATAGAGTTTGCAATGAAGGCAGAAGCCACAACCACAACTGTTGCACTTGGGACCCAAAAAATATAGAATCATATGGAATCCATGCACTTGGATATTCAAATCCTTCGCAACGATAAGGGCAAGGAAGCGAGCATAGAGATCTGGTGTATAAAATGCAAAGCTTTCGGCGTCCATAAGGATCAGTGCCCTGTTTTCACTAATTATTTCAGTGCTAGAGGTTCCAGCCCCATGAAAATCCATGTCTGGTATACAAGATCTCACGTTGTTGGACTGCATGATATAGATTCCTGTCGAAGGGTTGGGAAGTATCAGCTGGACCTCAAGCATTTTTTTTGCAGGTTCTATTCGTCATTAGGGCATGATGAGCAGCACTATCGCACCTATGAGATGATGATGGATAATTATGGAATATATAGGGTGTAGGCTGAGTCCTTCTCACTAGCACCCTGCTTTAGGCATGAAGGATCTCCAGGCAAAGGAAGAGGCCGAGGGGGTGGATCAGCTGCTCAAGGAAGATGAAACGTAATTTGTTATAACTGTGGAGATGTTTCCCATGATGCACATGATTTTCCAAATCCTACGTGCCAGTCTTGCAGGTATTGTAGGAAACTTGATCATGTGCTTGAAGATTTCCCTGTCCTAATTGTTAAGAAGCACGAAATAAAGACACAGACCCCAACACAAAATCTATAGATGGTGCACGTTGAACCCCGTGGGGAGGATCCAAGTGTGAACGTAGTAACAAGGAGTGGCATAACTACCAATTAATATCAGCGAGATAAATTAGCTACTAGAATCTCGATCCGTAAGGCACTATAACATAAAGTAGGAATTAAGATTTAGTGTGCAAAAGAAACCTTTATTGAGGCACGGAAATAATTTATCAAGGGTGGTGCATTAACATCAAGTATACCATTGCAAGGTGTCGGAGGAGATGAAGAGATTAAACCCTTCCTACAGGAATGTATGAAATTACTGCGCAACAAGAAGGAAGTGGAAAATATGCAGGTTCTGATAGATAATTGCGTAGAGAAGGGACCACAATTGGTAGAACAAAATGTTGTCAATAAAATTTACAAAAACAAGAAAAGGACGAGTAGAGAGATGTGCCTGACTATGTGGATAGGAGCTTATGAGATTAAATGGGTAATTCTTGATCTCAAGTCAGATGCTAATGTTCTACCAAAATAGACATGGAATCACACGGGAAAACCCAAGCTGGAATGGTCCACGATCCAACTGGGCATGGCCAATCAGCAGAGGATCATTCCACTAGGGTAGTTGCCTCAAGCCATAGTCAGTATCAGTATTGAGGGTGTCAATGTGAAAACTTACTTTGAAGTGATAGAGATCGTGGATGATACGGATCCCTATCCTACGCTACTAGGATTGGATTGAGCTATTGACATGGATGTTGTCATAGAATTGAAGAAAATAAGGATGGAGTTTTAAAATAATGGAGTCTGACTTATCATCCTTGTAGACTCTACTGAAAAATATCGATATACGGAGCCTATGCATGCTGGGGACAACATTGACCAGATCTATAAGCTGAGCGTGCATGAAGAGGTTTGGATCAACCCAACAAAAGATGGAACTCTTAAATGGGAGAAGGAAAGTTCTTGTTTTTCAGATTCTCATGAGGAAATAGAGAATTGGTAGGACCGATTGCTTGAGGTGTCTGTGTTGTGTTGTAATCGTGTGACTAGATATATGTGATGTATAACATTTCAGGTACATGATTTCCCACATTATGATGGCTCAACTAATGTAGATATGTTCCTTTCAGAATTGGAAAGGACTGTGCCAACAACATAGAGGTTCCATGCTTTAGATATTAGCTTGCATGCTACTCCAATGAGATGGTGGTAAACACAAAAGGAAAATATGGGATATTGGGAGGAATGCATGCAAATTATGCGGCTAAGATTTCAATGACCATTCATTAAAGGAGATGACTTGTACTCTAGAAAGGAGGATCCACGCATATAGCTAGAAAAATGGAATCAGGTATGAGGTGTCGAACCAAGGCCTGAATGGGTCCTGTTATCACTCAGGTTTTCCTAGAAGTTGTGTAAGAGGAAAGTATACCCGAGGTAACCACAAACCAACCTTTTAGATGCAGAATCTAGCCAATCTGCATCCAGAGAGGGCTCTCTCTTTATGATTTATCTTTGTTCTTGAAAGGTTTTAGGCTAATTATAGATTCAAAGTTTGTTTTGGGAAAATGGTGGAATCCGCAAACTAAGGGCAAGGCTGAGAGCTTTCAGTCCATTGGGATATGGAGTCAAAGGATGGCTTTACTGGATTTCTATTCTAGGCACAAGATGGTATTACAGGGCAAGATAGCTAGACAGAGAACAATCCTTAAAATTTAAAGTGGATGGGATGATCCTGAAGGGATGAAAGGCAACTAAGAATCTTTCACCATGTTCAGAAGAAAGAAGTGAAATGACTACAAACAAAGAACAATGAAGGATTCTTTATTATAGTAATCAACAATGTTTAAATTAGCAAAGCAGGAGCAGTTAAGAATTCATGCTTATAGCTAATTTAGAAGAAAACATCAAGAACAATTACATTTGAAAACAGAGTACAATCAAGCAAATTCTGTTTCAATCTTTTATGTAAATTATTCAGAAATGAATATGATGGTATTAAAAACTAATATAAAATTTCAGACAAAAGGTAGAAACACTTATTGAACTGTAGTCCAACACATGAATCCTGCAACAAGTCCAGTGCTTCAAATCGTCATCCAGCAAGCCACAAGTAAATTTCTCCAAAAGCTTTTATTCCGAAAATCTCAATGTTACAGCAGAGTAATAGAATACACCCTCAACTCTCTCTTTGAGGGTTTATTTATACAAAAAATAATCCTAACAATCTTACTCTATCCTAGCCAATAATCCAGACTGACTTAAAGCATATTTACAAACAAACAAGAGACACATGGTCTCGTAAAATAGAATAATGAGTAACGGCTGATGTGCTGTTCCTTTCTTCATGGACGTGCTAAGGATAAGTGCTTAAAATAGGGCTCTGTGTTGTCCTTTGCGTATTCCTTTGACTTTTTGAATACTCTTTCTTCTTACGGATACTCTTTAACTTTTCATCTGATACTCTTTCATCTGTTTTTCTGTTTTTTACCATTTACTCAATAGTAAAGATAAACTTTCATCCTGAAAACATTTTTTACAAAATTTCCAGCATTTCCTTCCACCACTGATCATCTGGTATCATTGTTCTTCTGAGTTTCCTTAAAGTCTCATCTGCTTCAGTAAGTTTATAAAAAGTGGGCTCGTTCGGAAATAGATACTTTAGTTCATGCTCTAGATGAAATAGATTCCTCACTTTTTCATAAATACTTTTCCCGGTTGGTAATGCAGGTTCTGATGAGCTGGTAGAACCTATAGCTGTATTTTTAGCATGAGCTTTTATTCTTTTCTCATATGTTTCCAAGTCTACTATTTGATCCTCTGTGATCATGGGACTTGGCAATTCACTGTCCAGCAAAGCTTGAAACTTCTCTCTGAAAACGTTGATATCGACCAAAATGTCAGTACACTTTCTTTCTAGATTTTGCATGAAAGTCCTCTTGGTGAAAACTCTCTTTGCTTCCAAAACTACACCTGTTATGTCATCAATTCCTAACAATGCAAGCTGTTGTTTTGTTCTGGAATTCAAAAATTGAATGATCTGCTGGGCATGCTCCGGCTTGCCCCTTAATTCATGTCTAGTTTTATTTATTTTCTCTTGTGCTATCTTGACTAATTCATTTTGCTCAAAAATAGCTTGAATGGAAGGCCAAATATCTCTTATTAATTCAATGATGTTTCTCCAAAGAATATCATTTATTTCGTTCAGAGGCTTTTCCAGTGAAAGATCTTTTTGCAAAGCCTCAACCAATTTCTCCAATCTTTTTATTTCCCTGAGGTTGTCAGCAGCTGTCTTTTTGGATGTGTCATATTTTCCCTCCAATTTTGTTAATTGTAATTTTGTTTCTTGGAGTTCTGTGACCTTTAGCTGCAAACTCTCCATCTGTTTAATCAAATCATCAGAATTCAAATTAGAAATATTCACCTGAGATGATTGTTCCTGTTGTCCTGTAGTACCTGCTGCTGAAGCCTGTTTGAGAATTTCCTGTTCCTGCAATGCATTTTCCAGCTCCTTCTCGGTTTCATTTAGTCGCTCTGTCAAGTTTAAGAGCAACTCCATCATTTCTTCTTGTGAATTTCCTTTTATTACTTCCTGTGTCTGGGGGTGCCTTGAGGCTGGTATTTTCAACTGTTTTCTTAGTACAGCTATATCATCCTCTTTCTTTTTTATCAGTGCCTCAATACCTTTAGTGTCTTTGGGATTGTGACCCAAACCAATGATGATCTCTTCTAGAGACTTTATTCTATTGTCCTTGGCCTGTGAGGAGGCCCTTTCAATCTTTAATGTTGCAGTGGTATTATTCAAGGAATCTTGCAGCGTTAAAGCTTCCATGGCTTTGTTGGTGAGAGTAGAATAAACCATTTCCCCTGTTTGTCTATGAAGCTCTATCTGATCCAAGGGATGGATATCTTTTGCTAAAACTTCAAAATTTGTTCTGATATAATCTGTTGCTGAAGTTGGCTTTGGCACCTTTGCTTTGAAGTGGCTCATTTGCATTTTACCTTGTGAAATATCAAATGCTGACATCAACCTTTGCTGATTGTGAGGAGCCATCTTCATATACTGATCGTATACCTTCATTTTCAATGGTTCATTCTTTGTTTTGATATTAATGAAGGTTTTCTTAATGTCTCCAGTATCTGTCTTTGGCGGTCTAAAAGAAGATACTTCAGTGCTTAATTGCTTTTGTATCCCTTTCTGGCTTATGTTTGTTTCACTTGCTGTACCTGTTTGCTGACTATCTTCCCTACCAGCATCAAATATTTCATCTATAATCTCTACATCTGGAGGTGGATCAGACTTGTGTTTTTTAGCTTGATAAACTTGTGGGGCTCCTTTTGAAGGTGTGGTATCTGGAGCTGGCCTCTTTTTTCCTATTTCCACATTCAGTGGAGTTTGCATCTCTGGAACTTGGATTTGCTTTGCTGGTGTTTGAGAAGCCTGAGATTGTTCTGGTGCTTTGGAACTCTGTGATTTTTCTGCCATTACCAAGGTTTCAATGACCTGAACTATAGGTTCTTTTCCTTTACCCTTGGGCTCTGCTGCTACTGATGGACTATCTTCCTGTAGAGCTTGTTGTAGAGTGGCTGCTGAAGATGTGCCAATGTAGGGTACCTGCATTTGATCATATGTTTCTAGGTCAAATTTCTTCTCAACATCTTTCATAAGTTTATTCAATTTGGCAGCTCCAGTTCCCTCTTCAACAAGTGTTCCTTTAACCCATTCATCTTGATTTGCATACTGTTCTATGTCAGGAATTCTGTGATGTACATAAGGAGATGACTTATTTTTTAACCTTCTTTCACAAATGAAACCAAAGGGGTCATATGGGACCCAACGGAAAGATGTCTGGAATTTTCTCTCTAATACAAGTTCTGCTTCTCTCTCGGCTTCTCTAGAATTGCAAATGAAAGGACCTAACTGGCTTTTGATCCTTAACTGTGCTTTCTTCTTTACATTGCAGAAATGGATTACATCTGAGTTATTCATCTGTCTAAAGTATTCCAAAGCAAAAATTCTCATTGGTACATATCTGGGTAACTTGAATGGATGTAATTCACATCCATAAATCCTGATGACTGTATGGTTTTGGTACAAGTACCAATCCCCAACTTTATAACTCTTTGACAATTGCAGGGTCTTTCTAATCTCAGTACTAAGCCTGGGGGGAGAAACTCCTGTTAACAAGGTTGTGGCAGGATGTACAAACTGATCAATGAATTCTGAATAAGAGTAGGGAGAATCAGAGGACAAATGAATGATTGGGGACCAAAAAATAACAGACCTGGGATTTCCTTTAGCATCAAGTTTCTGAACAGGGAAAGGAAATCTGTCTGAGTGATAGAAAATTATGAGATGATAGATAACTGAGGAGTATTTGAAAACCTTTTCATCATCTAGTCTTAAAAATTGATCATGGATTTTATTGGCAATGAAGGAAGCATAATCATACTTAATATCAGGAGGCTGCCCAGGGGTAAAGATAGATAGCAAAGCCAGAGTTATCTCATCTACATACTCACTGGTATTGAATCCTAAGACAAAGGATATTACATTCACAATAAGCCTTCCCAATGGATTGAAAAAGTAAAAACCATAGGGGGGAGTCCCTTTTGGCTGATGCTCAGGTAACATGAAATACTGACACATTGCTTTTAATTTCTCTGGGGTTAATTGTCTGGTTTTCTCAATCAACCCTTCCATGGATAAAGGTGCTAATTCTTGTTCTGGCTCAAAGTATAACATAGCATTGATAGCCTGAGGTGTGATAGGGAACAAAACACTTTGATCAGGAGCTAATACAGCTCTTTGTGCAGGATCATAATTTGCATGACAATAATGAATGATTTCAGGGAAAACGTGGACTGTAGGAATAAAATACCTCGGGAGATTGGATTCCCACAACCCTATAAGATCTTGCCCCTTTGAGTGTTCGTCTCTGCAGCGACAGAAGCTCAAACAGGGACTTTCATCAAAATGTAGGTCTTTTATTTGGAAATCTTCATCTATCAGAGGTAAATAGTCCAAATCTCGGTGAGGAGCATTCAAAGGAGTGATATTTAGAGCAGTTGGGGCCTCCATTTTGGTTCTTGTGGATTCAAAATGGAGGTTTTAGTTTTTTTTTTGCAGACCGGGCGGGATGTCTGATAAAATAGGAAATTGGAACAATTCGCAGGTTTGGGAAGCAAATTCATAGGTTTTAAATCTTCAATGAGGACTCAGAGAGGATTTTTAACCATTTTTTCAGAGAAAAAACAAAGGAAACTAAGCTTGACTTGCAGTCGGGGCGCGAAAAAATAAATACCTGTTTTTAGATGGAAACTGGTTCTTTAACAGGTAATGAACAATGGCGGGGACGTTCTTCAACACAGGCGCAGCTGAATTTCGGAGTAAATTGGTGTATTTGCAGTGGAATTTGAAATTGCAGCGGGAGCTCTGTCTCTTTCGGAAACTAAAAATAACTGAAAAACACGAAAATGGCTTATTTACAAGTCAAAAAGGGTTTTTGTCTTTTTCGAGGTGATGACGTCATTGACGTACGGGGTGACGTAGGAAAGTGGGGCCGGCGGTATGCGGTAGGCGGTAAGCGGTAAGCCCGCACCGCTTATGGACGAAGGCGGTAAAAGACGCGAGGGGAGCGATTCCATAGCTCTGACGCCACGTGGATGGTCCGACTAGTCAAAACCACCCATTCCCCGCTGGCTAAATAACTCACACGGGATGGGCAGCGGGATTGATCATGACCGTTGATCAATGGAGGGATGATCCGACGGCTGAAGGAAAGGGAAACATGCGGGGGATTGAAAAGTGGGCCCGGCGGGATTTACATTCGTTTAACTGTTATTTAATCGCCACGGGAGGATTTCGATTGGTAAGTGAAAGGTTATTAATTAGTTCAAATAACTAATTAATCCCATATGCAAAGGTAAAGGGTCGAGGCGGAGTTGGCTTGAGAGGAATGCCACGTGGACGGACCACGGTGGCGCAGGACTCCGTCGCATTTTATTCTTGTTTTTAGTGTTAAACACATATATTACATGTCTAACGCTTTTTATATATATTTTATTATACGATGAATTAATTAATACACAACTAATTCACCATAGGGCGGGGATTAATGTATAAGGCTATAGTTTTAACCAAAGGGCTTTATAAAGCGGGGTGTTTATTTTCAACGTGTGGGAATATATACTTTGGTAAAACATTATAATAAAGGGTTTTGGGGATATTTATTAGAAAGGGAGTTATATACTTAGGAAGAAGGGATTTCACTAGGGATTTAATATAGTAAAATCAAATGTTAATATGAAAAAGGACAAGGAAAATCAAAACATCTTTGTACATCTAAGAAAGTGATAACTTATGAAGTAAATTGCAACATTTTATCTTCAACACTTAAACTTAGAATGACAAGTTGTTTTGAGGAATTTTATGGAATATTGCATCAGTTTCCTAAGTAAAATAGGATTTTACTTAGGAAAAAGTTAAAGATGGAAGATAATCAATGATGGATTATTTCAAGTGCTTAGGTCTTTTGATCATTAGGCCGAGGGTCCGGTCCCTCCAGAAGTCAAGGAAATGCCTTGAGCCCCTTTGATCTCCAATTACCTTAGTATTTTTGGGGAAATTAGTAAAACTCTTGAGGGGGAAAAATGATGGGGGAGGTTAATGAATTTGACTTTGCTTGCTGTGATTTTCCAGTGTATTTTCTGCTTCAGTACTTTTGATGAAAGTAAATGATTAACTAACATGTAGCAGCACCATTCATCAGATAACACTTTGCAGCACCATCTACCTACCCTATCTACTTAACACTACCATTTTCTCTTCTTTATTAGGGTGCATTTAGACTTGCAAACCATTTTCAATCTTTTTCTTTTTACATGATAAATCTATCTATTTCTACCCTTATTACATCCAAGGGCTCAGATTAAACTGTTGAGCACCTTTTATTCACTCTACCTAGCTACTTATCTGCCAAGATTAAACTGTTTAGCTAGATATTTATTCTCTAATCTATAACATGAAATTGAAATATGACTAAGCCAAGTTTAAACAGTTTGACTTATTCATGAATTGTGGCAAAAGTTTCACAAGCTGCACACAATTGATTTATTACAACAGAGTAAAAATTAGTGGCATTTGGATTTGCCCACTTTCCTTGGTCTATTTTTTGCTTGGGGTTCATTTTTTCTCTTTTTGACCATTTTTATTCTTTTTACCCTTTGATCTTTCTTTTAGGGTATACCCTCTTTACATTTTTTAAATTTTTTGATTTTTTTGGTTTTTAAGAATATGGAACACCTTTGCTCAAGTAAGAAGGTTTGAACATATTCCACACTTCCATCAAGACAATCATGAAAGATGAAACCTATTGATATAGGAGGCTAACATGTCCACTTGTTTATTCATACCCTGGGAAAGGTTCCAAGTAATTGGTACTTAGAAACAGAGCTGCGCAGAGGCACTAGTAACTAGTCTACGTTGACAGATATTTTCCTTCTTACATATAGCTTTGAAAGTGGGATCAATATCATGGGTGAAGTTTTGATCATTAGGGCACTGATCAGGGAGACTGTGTCTTGTCGACACTTGGCACTAGTAGAAGTTTGGGACTTGCGTGCACTGATACGACCCTCCATCCCCTCAAACTTCAGACAAATGCACTCCATGCTAAGTCTTGTGGGATACTACAAAAAGTCGATTCCTAGTATGCATTGATAATTAAGCCCATGACTAGATTTCATCGCAGAAGTGCGACATTCCATTGGGATGATGAATGTCAGAGAATTTTGCAGTCACTCAAGGGATATAATAGATACTGTTGGGTCGTAAAAAGGTATATTTTGAACACCTAATTAGCCTACATTAATCATCAATCCGGGAGTGAATTTTTATTTCAAGAGTGTACTTTGTCTGAGGCTGCAATCATCTAAGAGCAATGCTATGAAGATGTAGTACATAATGTCAAATGAAAAATTAATAAATGCTCGTAAAGAAACCTAATTACAATGACATGAATGGAAATATTAAACTACATCAATCTTGCAAAACATCGATCAGGGATGCAGTAGCAGTAACTCTTTCCCTTAGAAATTGATGCAAGATAACCAATCTGGGGACTTGGAAGCAATAACCTCTATCCTCTACATTTGGTGATCTTTAAAGCACTCGAAATGAAAGAAAATTCAATTAAAGTAACTTAAAGGAAACAAAATCTGAAAAGGAACAGCAGCATGTAACTATAACTCATATGTTTGCTAATTGAAAACTATGAATAAATAATGAACAAAAATGGAACATCAACATGAAATGAACAGCAATTACAGTTCTAACATAATCAAGCAACTAGATTTCCATGCTTCAATCCTGTCGACAGCCACTTACCATGCAACAATCAATTATAAAAAATTATAAACTAATGGAACAACAACTCAAATCAGATACAGAATAGCAAAGCTTTATAATAATAACAAGATAAATGAACGACAAATGTGCTTCTTGTAAAGGATGAAATAGCAATGAATCTATATTTTATCTAACAACGATAACCCAATTCTGTAATTGAAATAAACATTAAACACACTTCACACAACAGTAAACAAGGATTAAAAATACAAACAACGAAGTGATTCCACCAGAGCCGGGCCCTTAGCGCCAGTGAAATACTACTGGGCTAATTCAGAACTTTAGAAGATGGATGAAACGCATGTCTTAGATTAAACCAACATAAATTATTACAGAGAAGGTTCTCTCAAAGCCGAGAGTCAATAAAACATTATACTACAGAGGAAATGTTTAAATGTAAAGCCTTTCGACTAACTCACTGACTTCAACAACACCTCCTATGTCACTAAAGGACATTTCTTTATATATCAATCTCGACGGACAAATCAAGGAATAAGATGAGTTTGAACAACGATCCCTCAGGATCGAAGGATCCTGAAGGATTCACTCCCCTTTTTTTAGTCATCATCCTGTTTACTCTGACCGAGGCCAAGCTGTCCCCTGCCTTTTCTGGGCTATTCGTTCAGATCTCCTTGCCTTTGGCTGGATATGGTTCAATGCTGATGGAGCAGAAGTTAGATTATTTTCAACCCCGTCTTTTGTACAACTGTTCACCTCATCGAATTCTTGTTTTGTCAATAAAAAAGTAACCTTTAGTCATCTTTTTGTACTAAACATAAACATTTCCAATTCTATTGTAATTCTTACAATAAATTACCTTTCCAAGGCAAAAAGGAGTATGTCTATGGTAAAAGAATGAGTAAATACATATTAATTTCATACCTCTTTCACTGCCCAACATACCCCCCTGCTAAATCTTTTTTATGCCCTCATGAAAACTATAGTTCACATGGAGAGCAGTCAAAGAATAAGCTGGATAAGGTTTGTCATCAACAGGCCTAAAACCACGTAGTGCAGCTAATTCCTCAAAAACATGTTTTGTCTGTCCTTCAGGAAGTTCATAAATAACTTTGTAGTATGAAGCAGGGTACCATGCAATAGGGCTGTGGAACCTACATCCTAACCAATATGGTCCTTCTTTTAAAATGAGATGGCTATAGGAAGTCAAGCGGTCTGCAGCTAGCCCAAAGTTTCAATAATTAAATGGTTCCCTATTTTGCACATTCTGATTCGAGGTTCTCCACCGGACCTTGGCTGCTATATAAGCTTGGTTTCTAATGGATGAGAAATAGTCTGTTTCATTCAAAATAATTGATTTGTGGACATGCCCCAGGGTTTGGGTAACGCCTTCCTTTGTCATCAAAATTTTTTGTCTAGCCCAAAATTGAAGTGGGTCCTGAGGTTCATTTCTGACCCACAGATCTAATTCATTTTCCTGCCTTTGAAAGGCATTATAGGCTTGAAGCCATTTTAATTGATTTACAGCAAATGAAATGAATGCCTGAAACTGAACACCTCCAATAAAAGGGCTAGGGTTTGATTCATAGTAATTTTCAAGTATTAGATTATGCAAGTAAAATTCACACAAAAGGTGTTGCACTTTGATCCCATAAAGTTTGCAACATGATACCAAGTCATCTATGGTTTTTAGCTCTATGAATTTCCCTACCCTAACTGCCTTGATCTTTAATTGTAAATATCTTTCTAGTAAAAACAAAGCATAGTTTTTGGCAGGGCATCTACAGGCTAAGACATCAGTATACAAGGAGCAGAGAGTGTCCATTTGATTGTAGGCTAGTTTTAGCTGGTTCATTACCTTATTAGCCTTTACCTCTGCTTTCTGACATTTTTCATGAGCTTCAACTTCTGCTTCATGAATAATTCTCATTTGTTGCTGCAATTCCTGATATCTCTTTCTTGGGACAGTATCTTCCTCTAATCTCTGCCTTTCTATTTGGGCTTGTGTCAATTCTTCTTGGAGTCTGACCAGTGTCAGGTCACTAAAAGTGTGCTGACTGCTAGATTTCGTATTTTCACTTAGAACAGGTCCCTCTGGAACAACTTGTATTGGAACAGCCATTTTTTGCTCTGCATCATCATCCGAATACCGAATTTCTCCTTCAACTTCTTCTTCCTCAGTATTTCCTTCGATTTCTTCTTCCTCATTATCTCCTTCCCCTGCACTGGATTGTTTTTCACTACCAGTGTGGAGACTTATTTCTTCTTCATTCGAGTAGCGAATTTCTCCTTCCAATTCCTCTTCCTCCTTAGTACGAGGGATTAATCCCTCCAACTGTGGAGGTTTTTCATCCTCTGAGCTGTGCAATTCCAGGGGTTGGTTGCTCCTGCCTGGAAGCCCTTCCACCATCCTCCTACTTCGTTTTGATCGAAGGGACTGTCTGTGAGTAGTAGGCTCAGCTATTGAGCTTGCCATCCTCTTCCGTTTTGGAGCAAGTAGAGCTAACCCTCCGTCAATGGAAAATATTAACTCCTCCCAGTTGGTCTGTTGCTGGGCAAGGCTACGACTCACTATTAATCGAATTAGAAAATGGTGGCTGACCACCATATCTGCATGATGAGCTTTTCTTATACCACGAGCAGTATCATGCAACAAAGAATTTAAAAATGCAGGAAAATTAATGGTGCATTTCTATTTTAATACAACCAGTAGTTTAAGGTGGCGAGGTCTTACCACATCCTTTCTTCCGTCGCACATTATGTAAGCCTGCACAATCTTGGCCAACTCTGTCCATGGTTCTCCTAATGACGCTGACTGGACTCCTTTACCTTTGATAGCTAATGTCTGTCCGTCATCTTGAAAAATCTTCATGGCTTCTCGAATCCTAATCTTTTTATGAGTCCAAATAGTCCCTTGCACGGGGATGCCAGACACCTCTACAATTATTTCGTCAGATACAACTATCTATATTCCTCTGACCATGGAGGATCCTTCCTGTAATTTTAATAAAAATTTGGTGGTCACTGCTTCATGGGGTTGTTGCATCCTCACGAAATATGTAATCCACCCTAGTCTTTCTAAAATTGCTCGTGCAACATTAGAAACTATTAGCACCTATGGTTCACTGTGAATTGGCCATCCTCCCATCGTCTCTGCGCTCTTGTTAATTTTCTTCAACACACAGTAATCACAATGGAACAGCTCAGCACAGTTCGTTGAAATTTTTTTATTTCCTAGAATGCAGGGAATTAGTTCATATATAGGTAAAGAAATCTCAGGGTTTGATCTGCATGTAGTCATCCGCGCCCCCCAAATGAATGATAGGTCATCCTCGACCGTCAATTGAGAGAGGAAATTGTGGCACAGCAGTAGTACAATAGTAAAAAACAGGCGTAATTATGATACATTCAATCAAATTATAGAAATTACTGAAATCAATGCATGTGATGAATCGGTAATGAATATAAAATAATTTTTTAATGATTCAAATACGAGGAGAAGGGACAGCATAAGATAAACATATGTACGATTTCATTATTTACCATTACAAACTAATATGATTGATTTTTAATGATTTTCATGTATAATAGGTTCGGAAGTAGAGGTAAAGAATTCATATTTTCATTTGATATTTAAATAGAGATATAGGAAAAGGGTTAAATATAAATATTGATGTGTATAAATGTGACTCCAATACCATCAGTAGAGCTCTGTTGCCCACGGGTGTCTATAACCTTGACAGAGTTGCTTTCTTACCCACGGAACCATTGTCCTTTATTTATACTTAGGAAGTTATTTTTTATTAAATATCATGACGGAGGCCATTGTACTGGCTTGGTGACCAGATAAACCACAATGCCATTCACCGGGAAGAAGTGAAAGGTGGGCAGGCCAGCTCGTGATGAGACCTCCTGTTCCAAATACTTCTTGATTTTTTCAATTGTCTATTGGACATCCCTGGTTTGGTGGCCATGATGGGAATGCCACTTCACTACTTTCCCTATGATTATGGTAGGCTGGCTCTTGATGAGACCCCCTATCCTCCATCTGAAAAATCATAAGATTATTAATAAAATATGTAAACATTTTTTTTCATATAGCACTTTTCCTTAGTTATTCATAAAGGATGGCTCAACACTCCTTAAGAGTAGGGATGGTGGAAGAATTATGAACATGTCAATAGAAAAAAAATATGCCCTTCTTCCTATTCCATAGATAAAAATCAAAGAAAGTTATAGCATGTGGGAAAGAACCAATCATGATAAAATTAATCGATCAGATTAATTAAATGGTAATAAAATAGCAAAGTTATGTTATTGATCATGCCCCTTTTTCCTTTCTTCTTATCATTACTAGACAATTTCCTTAAAAATGACGATTCCTTTTGATTTTCTAATCAGAGTAAGCTTTAATTTGTATGATTTTATATAAATGATACATTTGCCTTTAGAAAAGTGATCATAAATTCAAAATGTTGGCTTAAAACAAAAAATAATCCACTCAAAAAGGGGTTGTTCCTTTAAAAAGAACAACAAAAACAATCTGCAGAACTGTTGTTTCTTTCGAAAGGAACAACAAAAAAATACTCTGCGAAAGTGCTGTTACTTTTGAAAGGAACATCAAAAGCACTCTGCGGAACTGCTGTTCCTTTGGAAAGGAACAGCAAAAAAAACAAAATAAACATAATTTTTTCTCTTTTTTTCTCTTTTAAAGAAACCGAATTTCATGAAACAAATGATGAAGAAATAAAGAAGTAATATTAAAATAAGTTTTTAAAAAATGAATTACATAAAACAACAATCAAGAAAGCGAAAAATGCTTTATGTACAAAATTAAAAAAGAAATGATTTATCAAACTGGTGCGGAGGAGGAGTTCTCCCCTTCAGCGAGAATTTCCATGGTAGAATCTTCCCGTAACTATTGGTAAAAGGATTCCTGGGTAAGCGGTTTATGATACAATCGTACTCGATGACCGTTTACCTTAACGGAATGTCCAGATCTGTCAATGGTAACTAATGTAATAGTGCCATTATCATGCACTTTTTGTATTTCATAGGGTCCAAGCCATCGTGTCTAGAGTTTTCCTGGGAAATCTTGAAACCTAGAATCATATAGGAGTGCCCAGTCTCCTTCATGGAAGATCTTTTCTTTGATATGGGCATCATGCCATTTGGCTCTCTGTTGTTGAATTAATGCTATGTGCTGAAGAGCAGAGAGCCTAATTTCATCTAACTCATTAATTTGCTGTAGTCTTTTAGCCTGGGCTTCATTCAGATTTAGACCCACCTTTTGAGCTGTTCTTAATGTTTGAATTTCATATTCTATAGGAAATATGGGTTCTTTTCCAAATACCAATTGGTATGGTGAATATCCTGTAGTAGGTCTCCACATTGTTCGATATGCCCGCAATGCTTCTGGCAATCGGTAGGCCCAATCTCGTCTATGTGAGGCAACAGTTTTTGTTAATATAGATTCGATTACTTTGTTCGTGCTCTCTACTTGGCCATTGACCTGTCAGTGATATGGGGTTGTAATCTTGTGCTGAATGTGGTAGTTTTGCAATGTTTCAGCTAATTTATTACCTACAAACTATGGTCCCCCATCTGTGATTATGTCCCTTGGGAGGCCATAGCGCACAAAGATTTGGAAAAGAAACTGTATTACAGGGTCCTCTGTAGCTTTTGAAAGAGCCTCTGCTTCAACCCATTTGGTGACATACTCAGTTGCAACTAGGATATATGTTTTTTGGTTTGATGGAGGGCTAATAGGACCAGCAAAGTCAAGGGCCCAACGTTCAAACAATTCAATCACTAGTTGAGGGTTCAAAGGAATTTCATCAGACTGCCCAGGGCGACCTGCTCTTTGGCAGCTATCATAGGCCTGAACAAATTTTTTCGCATCTTTAAAGATAGTAGGCCAATAATAGCATGTTCGTAAAACTTTATGGGCAGTTCTACGATCTAAAAAATGTCTGCCACACTGTCCATCATGGCATGCTTTCAAGATGTCAAATACCTCATCCTCCCTAACGCGTCTCCTTATTTTCATATCTGCACGTGTATGAAATAGGTAGCCCCTAATCCAAGAGAATCGGGTACTACGGTGTATTATCTACTTTCGTTCATTAATGGATAGATGTTTATGTAATTTACCTACTGCCAAATAGTTTTCTATATCAACATACCATGGTGTTCTGATAGTAACAGCGAAGAGATGTTCATCCAGAAAGTGGTCTTCAACTGCTTCTGTATCTGTTGGCTTTGGCATTCTTGACAGAAAGTCAGCTACAGGGTTCTCTTTCTCAGGTCGATCTTTTATTGTGATATCGAACTCCTGCAGTAAAATCAGCCATCTTGTCACTCTTCCATTTGTAACAGGTTTATTTGCTAAAAATTTAATGGCAGAGTGATCAGTATATAGTACTACAGGATACGCAGTTATATAATGTCTAAACTTTGTTATAGCATGAACTACAGCTAAAAATTCTTTCTCAGTCACAGTATAATTTAATTCAGTAGGGGATATATTTTTTCTAATATAATAAATTTCATATGGCTTCTTGTCTTCCTCATGCCCAAGTACTGCTCCAATTGCTGTGTCTGAGGCATCGGATGAAATTTGGAATGGAAAATTCCAATTTGGGCCCCTCAGCACTGGGGCTATTGAAACAAGATTTTTCAGATCATTAAAGGCATTGTCACATTTATCTGTCCAAATGAAATCAACATTTACAGTCAGTGCATATAAAGGTGCAGCTATTCGAGAATAATGTTCTATAAATATTCTATAGTAACTAGAAAATCCAAGAAAGCTACGTACCTCTGTTTGTGTAGTGGGTGTGGGAATTAACAAGATTATTTGAATTTTAGCTGGGTCTACTTGAATTCTAGCTGTTGAAATATAATGCCCTAAGATAAATCCTTTGGTCAACATCATAAGACACTTTTCGTGGCTTAAGGAAAGCCTAGTGTCAATACATATTTGAAATACCTTTTCTAGGTTTTCCAATGAAGGCTCAAAGTCATCCCCATAAGGTGTGAAATCATCCATATATACTTCGAGGCCTTCATTTATTAAGTCTGCAAAGATGCTGAGAATTTCCCTTTGGAATGTAGTAGGGGAATTGCATAGGCCAAAAGGTAGGACTCGGTATTCCCAGGAATCTATGGATACCATTACATCTTGTAATATACCCTCTAGTTTGACTACCGATCGGTCAGCCAATTCCAACAAGGTTGTTGTTGGTTCCAGTGATGTAATGCCAAGTTTTTGACAGGTGGTGGCTGTTAAAATATTGATTGCTGCTCCCAAATCAACTAAGGCATTTGGAAATGATCGCCCATTGATCTGCACTGTCACTATATGATTTCCCGGGTCTTCATATTTGATAGGTGTTTCCATTCCTGATAATAATTCAGATAAGGTACCGACTATTTGGACATTAAGGTTGGTTGTTGTTATCCTCTTTGGCATCTTTATGCATAATTCCTTAATGGTTTTTGCATATACAGGAATGTCTTGAATAGCTTGGAGGAGAGGGATTTTTATACATAAATTTTTTAATTCTCCCAGAAGATAAAAATTAGGTTGTTCTAATGGAAGAGGTATAATTAATCGTTCTGGGAATGGTGGAGAGGAAGTTGTTACTTATTTTTGACTTCGTTGTTGATTTTGTTGTTGAACTTCCTTCTCAATTTGTACTGTTTGTTCTACAGATAACAGATCTTCAATATGGACATCATTGTTTCTCTCTATTTCCACTATGCGCCCAGACCTTAATTGAAGATCATTGCACTCCCTCAGTTCAGTTTCTACTTCTGGGGGTTCCATTATTTGGACAGAATGAACTGGCCTATTGTTTGGGTTTGGGTTGGGTTGGGCTGGGAGTTGTGGTCTTAAGTTGGTCTGTGGGTTTGTATAAGGAGCTGGCAGTGTAGGTTGAGAGAGAGGAATTGATCTGACTGGCTGATCTGTAGGTTTTTGCCAGTTTGACTGCCAGGCCTGACTCTGGGAAGTAGAGGGGGACCATTGTGTAGACCAAAATGGTGGGTAGAAAGGAAAGCTAGGCCAATTATTTTGGTTTGTTTGATTTGGCCAAGATGTGGGAGGAAATGGCTATTGTGACCAATTAGGGAAAGGTGGTTGATTTTGCCACATCCCACTATATTTTTGAGCATTATACTGAGGAGGCTAAAAAGAAAATGGATCAATTGGCATACCTGATGGTCGCGGCTGCCATTGTCGGCGCTGATTAAGAATACATACCACTTCTGATTCTTCTTCTGCCTCCTTATAAACTGCTTTTAGGCTAGGAAGCGAAGGACATCCCTCTGTAGGGTGATATTTCGTGCAAATGGTGCGGACTTTAATCACATCCAATGGGCATTCTTTGTGGCTGTGTTTATTTCTACATCTGGGAAAGAATATTTCCAAGTTTTTCTCTACTTATGCCTGTTTCTGTTTGGCTTGCATAATATCAAACTGCGTTGTTAGAGTCCCAAGTATGTCTGTCTTAAAGTCTTCTAGCAGATTTCCAATCTCTGCATGAGTAACACCTTCATTAGAGGTCTTATTTTCCCTTGTAATTATATCACGTTCTGCTGATTTCAACCTTGTATTGCCCCTTGAACTCCTGATACACAAATCAATGATGTTAGGATAACTTTCCTGATATATATCACCTTTTCCCATAATATTCAATGTTTCAACCCATTGATCTTTCATTCCCCTAATTAATGTGGTTTTCAAAACATTATCAGGTAAGGGTAAAGATGCATAAGGGGATCTTTGAAGATTGTATTGGAACCGTTCCACATACTCTTCCAAGGTCTCATTTGATTTTTCTGTCATTTGGAATATTTCATATTTTAATTCCTGAGACCTGCAATAATCTTGATACTTATTTAAAAATGTAGCCTTCATATGATCCCAATTAGTTATGACACCCAAAATTAATCCCATAAACCATCGCAAGGCTACCCCTTTTAATGTAGAAGGGAATAGTTTTAATTTTTGGGAGTCGGTGGTGTAATCATATCCTCTGCACAACACATCAAATTAAAAAAAAAAATGCATCTGGGTCCCATGATGTTAAGCCATGAAATGTGGGAATATGTTGAAGGGGGATAGCTTTAATAGGTGCATTGACTGCAATATCTACTATAGGATATTGCAGCATAGAGGTTTGTTGGGGTGCCTGCTGGTTCTGATTTCATTTCTAAGCCATTTGATCGAAAATATTCCAATATCCCTCTGGGATTTCCAAGGAATTTCTAGGTTGACGAGAAGGGGAAAGAATGGCTTTGAAAACACTCCATTTGTCTGGATTAATAAGTATTTCCAGTTGACCTACTGTTTGAGGTGATTCAGGACCTTGGTTCTGAATAAGTTGAACAACACTTCCCTTATCTGGGCTGCTTATTGTTTGGGAAATTTCAATAGGAGATTTTGAGTCTATGGTTTCTCCCGTTTCCCCTTCTCCTTCTCGGAGATTGCTAGAGTTCCCTTATTGAATGAAACTTATGCAAGGATTCTCAATTTCTTGGGAATCTTGCTCAATTCCCTCTGTTTGACTGTGTATCTCGGCAAGGGCTTCAGATGGTGACTCTGTAGCCTGAATGGAACTAGTAGGTTGTCTAGAAGTAGTTCTTTTAAATCCTACTGATGGCTGAGAGTCAGTTCTTTTAAGGATTTCGTAAATAAAGGTTGTGCGCCCAAAGGTCACCGGTCCCTTAGGTTTTTCAGTTTTAGGAGGAATTTTGTTTCATTTAGTTGGTTTATTCATTCAAGGAAACAAACCTTCATTCCTATGTAGAGAAAGAAGCTTACCTACTTCTGCTGTGAAGTGGGTTGCGAGCAAGTATGTTTCTTGCCCAGTGCGCAGGTTCTTACCTTCCGTCTTTAATACCCAATTCTTCACAAGTAGAAGAAAATCAGCTGTGCATTACTCCTTTAAAATGGCATACACTCCCCTGGCAACGGCGCCAAAATTTTGGGTCATAAAAAGGTATCTTTTGAACACCTAATTAGCCTACATTAATGATCAATCCGGGAGCGAATTTTTATTTCAAGAGTGTACTCTGTCTGAGGCTGCAATCATCTAAGAGAAATGATGCGAAGATGTAGTACAGAATGTCAAATGCAAAAGTAACAAATGCTCATAAAGAAACCTAATTACAGTGACATGAATGGTAAGATTAAACTACATCAATATTGCAAAACATCGATTAGGGATGCAGTAGCAGTAACTCTTTCCCTTAGAAATTGAAGCAAGATAACCAATTTGGGGACTTGGAAGCAATAACCTCTATCCTCTATAGTTGGTGATCTTTAAATCACTCGAAACGAAAGCAAATTCAATGAAAATAACTTAAAGGAAACGAAATCTGAAAAGGAATAGCAGCATGTAACCATAACTCATCTATTTGCTAATCAAAAACTATGAATAAATAATGAACAGAAATCGAACAGCAACATGAAATGAACAACAATTACAGTTCTAACATAATCAAGCAACTATATTTCCATGCTTCAATCCTGTCGACAGCCACTTACCATGCAACAATCAGTTATAACAAATTATAAACTAATGGAACAACAACTTAAATCAGATACAGAATAGCAAAGCTTTATAATAATAACAAGATAATTGAATGGAAAATGTGCTTCTTGTAAAGGATGAAATAGCAATGAATTTGTGTTTGATCTAACAACGATAACCCAATTCTGTAATTGAAATAAACATTAAACACACTTCACACAATAGTAAGCAAGGATTAAAAATACAAACAGCGAAGTGATTCCACCAGAGCCTGGCCCTTAGCATCAGTGAAATACTGCTGGGCTAATTCAGAACGTTAGAAGATGGATGAAACGCGTGTCTTATATTAAACCAACATAAAGTATTACAGAAAAGGTTCTCTCGAAGCCGAGAGTCAATAAAACATTATACTACAAAGGAAATGTTTAAATGTAAAGCCTTTCGACTAACTCACTGACTTCAACAACACCCCCTGTGTCACTAAAGGAAATTGCTTTATATATCAATCTCGACGGACAAATCAAGGAATAAGATGAGTTTGAATAGCGATCCCTCAGGATCGAAGGATCCTGAAGGATTCGCTCTCCTTTTTTTAGTCATCATCCTATTTACTCTGACCGAGGCCGAGCTGTCCCCTACCTTTTCTAGGCTATTCATTCAGATCTCCTTGCCTTTGGCTGGATATGGTTCAACGCTGATGGAGCAGTAATTAGATTATTTTCAACCCCGCCTTTGGTACAGTTGTTCACCTCGTCGAATTCATATTTTGTCAATCAAAAAGTAACCTTTAGTCATCTTTTTGTACTAAACATAAAATTTCCAATTCTATTGTAATTATTACAATAAATTACCTTTCCAGGGAAAAAAGGAGTATGTCTATGGTAAAAGAATGAGTAAATACATAGTAATTTCATACCTCTTTCACTACCCAACAGATACCACGTGATATAAATACATGGTCAATAGGCCTGTGTTGGGGGGGACCGTCTCTCAATGGTTATACTTAGCTATGGATTAAATTTACAGTAAGGTGTGGCAAGCACACGGTATCTGCACCAGGGGATTCACTGGTGCGCAGAGGTGTTAAAGACTAGCCGTTGGAACAGTAAAAATGGATAAGACATAACTATTACCATTTTTAGGAGCATGCAAGGTACATTTAATGGGGGGGGTTTTCTAGATTTGGGACCTTTTTGTTAGTAATGGAACCTCATTAATGCTTAAGGAGTCGTTGCAGATACACCACAAGTATAAATATGGGTCATGGGGTTGCAATATTTCCCTTTGCACTTTGAATGAATTTCTTGCCCTGAGATACTTGTTTTCCCTTAGATTTGTTGTGTCTATGTCTACACTGGATCCGGGATTTAAAGAAGAATTGTGTCGCCCAGGGCTAGGATACATCATCCCTGCCAATATGACAACCACACGACCAGGTGAAGACCCTCCTGTGCCCAAGGCCCCCTTTATGAAAACCCCTGTGGCACCCAAAACAATGAAGGGGAAGTCCTCCAGAATAATTAAATTTCCCTGGGAGACGGCCCCTCGACCACGCCCTTCTGCAGCAGAGCTCTAGAAGTGGCCAATGCATGATTTTCCTGAAACTATACATGAGCTAGATGAATATGTATTCCAGCTAGCACCATTTTCACATTTTCTTTGGTACATCAAGCCATGCAAACCATCTTTCAAAGTACCTAAGGGCATAGACATGGTGCACTCAAGTATCCAAACCCCCCTAATCCCTAAGAATGTCCCAATGGAGGGGGATATGCTCACAAGAATCCCACACCTCAGGTTTGACGATTAGAACATCACAGATGTCGAAAATTTCCCTGAGCTCATGTCAGATGTCTACTTAGATTGTGTCCCTTATGATGAAGGCATTGTGCGCCTCAAACCTTGCAGAGAAATGCTCAGGCTGCATAACGCCAGTCTGCTCAACTTGTTACAAAGTCCCCACTTTGGCTATAGTTCCATCAACGACATTTTCGTCAAAAGAAAATTGGCCCTAGTTCATGATGATGCACTCTGGCTAGGGGATAATATCCCAATTGACGTAGCATTAATCCACCAAATCACAGGCCTACTAGAAAAGGGGCCTGATCCTAGTGTTGAATTCGGAGGAAAAGCACAAGAGAAAGTCGTGGTTGATTAGATTAAGAAAACATATGGTGTCATGCGGAAGATTTGGGGTTTTGTGGTCCATGAAATTAATAACCCCATGGTGCACTTCGGCACACTCGTCCTCACCTTAAAAATGATGTGAAAATGCAGACCCAAAGAGGTGCATGCACAAGCAATCGTGCTACCTAGCCAATGGAAGAAAGGAGTGTTCTACAATTGGTCGGATTACCGGTGCCATGAATTTCTTCAGAATGTGCACAAGGTTTAGCAGGAAGGCAATCCCTTCCAATATGCATGGTTTCTATTGCTCATTGTGCTCATCGGATGGCAAACCTCAAAGGATACATAATTTCCAAAGATTGAACCAACTATGTGCGAAGCTGTGTGCTATGCCATGCTATGGCACTCAACAGATCCAATGTGGGTTAAGGAAAATTAAATATTCTATCTAGTATATGATAGCTCATTATACCAAGCAGTACATTCAAGGTCATGACTCTCACCAACCTTATATGAGTAGTATAAGATAATCATCGATTTCAAGGTGACGTTCCATAACATACACATTCGCACTGAAGGCGCCATCGAAGGGGTCTGGTATGAGCTCCCCTATGTTCTGATGGAGTATGATTTATTGCACACTATGGCCACACGGAAAACATCCTATCTTAGCCCACCTACACCTACAAAGTTGTGCACTTCAACTAGCAAGGCTATAGAAAAGGTTGCCAATCTCCCCAAGCAAACAGTGACACAGCAGGTCACGAGAGAAAAGGATCCCAAAGAAAAAGAGGCTACTCCCATAGCCACGCAGGAAACATTTGATACTTCCCCTACACCTAAGAAGAATCATATCATTCCTAAAGAAATAGGCGATTTTGAGACCTCCAAGGGGGTTAAGCGTGGTGGTCAGGCCACTAGTGGAACAAGGAAGAAGCAAAAGGGTTCAAAGAAAACAAGATTGGAGGCTCTGACACTAACCAAATATGATCTCACATAAATAACCCACACTTTCATGTCTGTGACAGAGGATCATTGTACACATATAGAGATCCAGTATAATATTGTGCTCGAGAGTGTATAGAGCAGCTTGCAGGAATTAAAATTCCAAGCAAGCCAGATTAAAGAAAGTGTGCTTCAAGTGAGCCGGTCTAGCGTACTTGTCACCAGCACCCATCCCTTAGACATTTCCCTACCAGTCTCTGAGGAGGAGAGATTTGTTCATATCCCCTTTCCCGTAGTTCATATGGACTCTCAACGACATCTTTAGATCACCGGATCAGGTGATGTTCACATTAAAATTTATGTATTAACTGTAACCAAATTACACTTTCTTCATTCAGTCATTACAGATGAGATGAAATGTCAAGAAGCGATTGTGCACACACAGAATAGGGACACCCAAGAGTCGGCTATGTACGCCCACCAACAGAAAAAAAAAATCAGAAGTAGCCTGTTGTGACGCCAAAGCCCAGCGTGCAGCGCTGGAGGCCAAGATCCACTACATCTGCCAAGATATTCCATATGTCTCCACCATCGCTGCGCGAAGTTGGAAGGATTGGATGCTGCACTGAAAGCATCGTGCGAGGAGGTTCACAATATCATAACTACATATGAGAAATAGATTGCAGACCTCAAAACCAAGTTGCAGCCTAAGACGCCGCTAGAGGTTAGTGCACAACGGGTTGCGGAAGTCCAGAAGGCCAAGGATAGCATAGTTGTCATGGTTACAAAATGTGACAACATTTTGAAGGAAGCTCTGAATGTGTGTTCCTTTGTCCAGAATGATTGGGTTTCCCAACACTTGCACGATGATCTCAGCCAGAATGAGGAGAATTTTGATGAAATCATGATGGTTGCACCTACCTTGGTCCTCTCACAACACCTCACTCGACTATAGGAGTGCAGGAGTGCAGAACCATCCAAACGAATATTGTTGAGTTGCGCAGAATAGAACATGCATTCAAAGAGTGCATGCAACCCTGGGCCGAAGAAGCACTGCAAGTTTCACAAACATTGGAAAATAATCTGAAGGTCATCCAGTAGTCCCAACGTAGCGTAAGGATGGTCATTGAAGGGCCTACCATTGAAAAAATGGTGCAACAGGCACAGACTGCAACAACGCGGAGTATGGAACCAGTTCGCCCTCTCCGTACTTCTATCAAGACACTTCACACTAAGACAAAGGAGCCAGTGCCTCAGTGACTTGGGACGAGTGACATGTTTCTTTTGGGGACATATTGGAGCAGGGTCCCCTGAGGCACAAGTTTCAAAGCTCCATTTTGGGTAATATTGTATGTGTGCACTGCAAAAATGGAGTGAAAGGGCTTTCATGTGGTAAAAGTCCCCTATTTTTGTGTAAATGAACTTAAATGTAAACTATGGATCTTAAACCATGATTTGAGACCATAGTATCTACGCGCTAGGCGCATATAAATATATAGAAGATGTCTAAGCTAAGTACTTAAGGATTGTGGAAGATATTTTATGCTTTTTCTCACAAATAGTCTATAAGAGTCTCGCAGGGTTAGGGTTGGATAAAAGGCTACTCCTGGCTATGTGCGCGGAGACCTAGTCCTGGGTGTGTGTGAACTCCATTGGTTGTGTGCACGAAATGGTTTTTATAAGGGTTTAGTAAGGGTTTTTGTGTAAAGAAGATTGATGTACTAAATGTTATATCTGGAGATAATATAAGTAACTATTTTGGTGAAATTCTTGTGTTATGCATCTGTGCCTTTTACTGTAATGATTTGATGAGATCACACTATATTTTTGCTTACTGATGAATGTGTGGAGCTAATTACTATGTTTATGCATGACTAATTGACTTATGTTAAGTAAGAGAGAGATCTGGTTCTGATCTGTTATTTACGCTGAAGAAAACCCTATCCTTGTGATTCTATCACTGTGTTTTATTATAAGCTATTGCGCAAGATCTTTGGATACCTTAATTTTGAATGATGATACATAACAGATATTTTTAAGTCTTTAATGTGGTGTGATTTGTATCAGCTTCTGTTATGTTGTTTGCGCAAAAGAGATAGCAATTATGTGGTATTCTGTTAAGGGTTGTGCAGTCTCCGTGCATGCATCAGTATAAGTTTGTTGTGGATTTTTTCCAGGAACCACTCATCAATTTCTCCCTTAGGGTGCAAAAACCTGGTTCCAGCACCCCCCCATACTGCTTTAGGTGAGACTTTTGTCTACGCAAGTAGGTCACTACCGAAAGGGCTAGTAGTTAGAGGTTTGTTGGTTTACCTATAACTTTGAGCCTAGGTCAAGACCCCTGAAGCCAACACTGCCCATGATGAACCTTGTGGGGTCCATTTTTCTGAAAAAATAATAACATATAAAATTTTCCATTCTGGCTACTTTTTGCCTTCCCTCTATAGATATTCCAAACAGTATGTTAAGCATTGTGATAGTTGTCAGTGAATGTGCCAACTTGGTCAAGCTGATGAAATTCCTTTGTGTCCTCAAGTCATGTTAGAACCCTTTGAAAAATGGACCATTGATTTCATAGGACCTATAGCCCCAACATATTTAAAAAAATACATATCTTGGTTTGCACATATTGTGTAACAAAACGGCTAGAAGCTAGACTTGTTCTTTTTGCTACCGAAAAAGTTCTTGATTTTTTATTTAATGATATTTTTACATGATTTGGTGTTCCAAAGGAAATTGTTACTGACAATCGAACTCATTTTGTTTCTAATCTGGTAAAAGGAATTATAGGTCAATACAATTTTCGTCACAATAAACCAACACTTACTACTCGCAAGAAAATGGACAGGTAAAATCCACCAAAAAGTGATCAAGTCCTTTCTTACAAAAAAAATGAATATTCATATGAAATATTGCGAAAATAGATTACCAGAAGCATTGTGGTCCTACAGAACTACCTGGAGGAATAGCACAGGCCATACAACTTATGAGCTAGTGTATGAGAAGCATTTCCTATTACCGATTGAATTCCAGAGTAAAACCTTTAGAACTATTGTCTAGTTGGTTTGATCTCTTAGAATAAAAAAGACAACGTATTTTGGAATTGAATCAACTTGATGAAATTAGGAGAGATGTTGTTCACCAAACTATATTGATGCAGCAACATCATAGTAAATAGTATGACAGGATTAACAAAAAAGAAGCAATTCCATCCATTCAATTGAGTACTCATTTATGATTCAAAGTTTTAAAATTTTAAGGGGAAACTTTATACAAACTAGATGGGGCCATATGAAATAGTTAAAGTTTTCGATAATGGAGCGATAGAGGTTAAAACTATTGATGGATGAGAAGTTTTTTTTCCTGGTGAATGGGCATAGACTCAAGATATATGTTGAGCCCACCACTAAGGAGGATTTCATACAACAAGTTCATGAACAATCAAATTCGAAGATGGTAGGTGGTGATATCAACTTAATGTGAGTTTTGATTTTCTCTTTTCCCAATAAAGAAATTAAAAAAAAGAGGAAAGAATCAGAAAGAATGAGAGAAAATAAAAATAATAAGACATGTGACTATGATAATCATCTTGCTAGTGCAATCATGTAAGGGTCTGCTTGAAAACCAACTTGCTAGCAGGAATATCAATTTAAAAATAAAAATAAAAAAAAGGATGTTACTTGTTTATGATAAATGGCTAATTTTTCATTGAGAAGAAGCAGGTTTCCACGATACTAAGCCCATACTAATTTCAGGGCGAATTCCATGAAAATTTTATGCAAGTAACACAACACTCCCATTGCAGCTAATTCATCCAGGATATAACATTATTTGGCAGAGACATTTACTATTTAACGTAAATATTTTTTCTTTCTTCTGATCCCTTTTTCTCAATTTTCCCTTTATTTTTTCTCTTATTTCCCAGATTGAATGTCCCCCTATTCTTCATAAAAAAAATTGTCCCAATTTCTATTCTTCCCTCTTACGCTAGAAGATTGTTTCCCTTATTCCCTTTTCCTATATCACCCTCAATCAATTTACCTTATTCTAAGTGTCTGTTATGATTTTTCTTCCCTTTCCTTACAAACACCCCTGTCCCAAGTTTTGATAGAAATATGATGGTCGTATGTGAAAACAATGGTCTTTGTATTTATGTTTATATAAAATTTAGCCCGTACAGGATGATTGATTAAAGTGTAGGAATTAATATAGGCCCATGAAACCTTATTATAACAAGCACTATCATTTCCAATAAACTTCATGACAAGGACCAGGTGCATGTCTGAAGGTAATTTCACTCCTTTCTATTTATATCCGAGCCTTTGCTATCCTTTAAATGATTTTACCTCCACCATGTGCGATTTCTCCATCCATTTCTTGAAAGGATAATTGTTACAACTGCCACTCCCAATCATCATTACCCAACTGCCTTAAAGATTATGTCGAATCCACTGCCCTCCTAAGCGGATTTTGTGCTGTCAGAGTGGCAGTTACTCTAATTGGTGATGTAAATCGGGATGGGATGTTTTCAGAGTGTGAATTGGGGAGCCGAATGCATGAAATTTGAATTATCAGTTGATGCAGAGATCATGGGGAATACAAAAAATTAATAATTTCACTTCCCAAACACCGAATATTATATGTTGTGAGGAGTTTCTATGGAATTCTATGTTGATGTTTCGAATAGGCCAGGGGATTGTAAGTAGTGATAGTTTTATAATGTCATGGCTCTAGTTCAAATCGAGCCCTGGTCTGTTAAATAGTTTAGAGGAAATGATGGAATATGAAGGTAGCTTACCCATGTTATAAGAAAAAAAAATTCTCTCTTTTCTATATAAATTTGACGGTTACAATTCGGCCATTGCTCAAGATTTTGTGCAAATATTTGATGGAAAAAATACCACTATGGGATCTCTGCAATTCCAAGTAATGGAATGCTCTAATTAACAGCCTACTGAGCTATTAGCCATAGGGGAAAGGTGGTTTAAGAAACGTGAGATAGAGAAGGGTGAATGGCATAAATTTTTGATAGAGGATGACTTTGCAGTAGATTGGAAGGTAGGGGTAGATAGAAATGAAATGATCGAGAAGAGGTGACACCTATTGTATATTATTCATAAATTTCTTACCTACGAAGGGAGATATTATTTAACCTACCTATACCACATCCAACTACTGATGTTTTTTGAATCAGTCAAGTTAATCAACTTTCCTTACTTTTTGTTGATATGTTTAGATAAGATGTCTAAGAGTGTACAAAAAATCCAAAAATTTCAAATATGTTTGAAGCTTTTTCATTATGGGCTGATTAAAATTCTTGTCAAGGAGTTAGAGAACAAGGTAACTATGTGGAAAGGATTTCTAAAATATTTTCGGAGTGGGAGCACTATAACAAGGGCTTGCAGTAAGAGCCAACAAGAAAGGGGATGTAAACGAGCTTCTAAATCCAGGGATACCTAATGCCGAAAGGAGAAGAAACTGCTCCTAGGAGGTGACAAGGATGAGAAATCCAAGGCCACTAAACCCCATCCCATGAAGCAGAAGATGAAAAATAATGACAAGGATAAAGAATCTAGACTAGTAAACCTCATTCCATAAAGAATAAATCAAAAAATAATGAAGAAGATAAAGTTGAAAGACTAGGACTATCTCAGAGGTTTAAAAGGGGATCCATGAAAGGCTATCATGCTTCTTTGATAAAAAAACCACCTACACTAGCTATTGCAGTGGAGGCAATTGAATAATTTGAGTCTTCTCAGAAGGGTTGTTCCTCTCCTGGAAACCCTCCAATGGATTTTTTTTTGAAAATATGTCAGTACATGATAACCTTTCGATGTTGGTAGGTGTAGCAGCATTGGGTGCTTCAGTTTTTATCTTAGGATATAAAGAGTACGAGGATGATGTTCATATAACATCTTTGATGAATAAATTTAAAAAGAATAAAGTGACTCATGGACAAGAGTTTGAGGAGGAGGTGATGAAAGAGCAGACAAAGGAAAAACTTGAAGACAATATTCCTTTGAGAATGGATGAATAGACTCAGGAGCACAAGAAGGGAGAAATAAATGATGATGTTCCTCATACATCAGTGAAAGAAGAGGACAAAGGGAAGGAAGTATTGAATTACTCTACCCTTGGAAAGGGTATGATTCCAACCCAAAAATTGAAACTGCATGCTTATGAATTTGAAGTCCCAAACATGTGCATACAAGGCCAGAACATTGCGTTGAAGAATAGTAATGGATAACTAACAACGACAATTTCCTTGTTGAAGATACAAATAAGGAAATGGAAGTTCCATGTGACCCACCTCAGAGTTCATGTTAATAATTTTTTCAAGCGCATAAGGAAGTTTTGAGTGAATAAAGTGAAAGAAGAAGGTTTGGGGATTACTATTCAAATTCAGAAGCGAGGAGGAGGATTTCTATTTTTTTGTTTTCTGCAGAGGTTAGTGGTTGTGTGAGGAAACACAACAAGATGAGTTTGGGGGGATGTTCGTCATTGAAATTGTCTCATTTTATATTGTCCTTACCCTAAATTATCTTACCCTAACCCTTGTTTTACAACTTGAGCAATACCTCTCTCATACAATTTTGGTTCCTTTTAATGATCTTTTGGAAAATGGATATGCAATATTATATTTATTAAAATGGTTAAATAGGTTTATATTTTTCATGGAACTTATTATTTACATTACCTTATGGATTGACAAATAATTTTCATTAATCGAGGTGAAAGTGGTTGGTACTGGATCCTGACATTCTTGTACTCATTTCAGTTCCTGCACTAGATTTGGGAAACTGACCAATTTAATGAAGATTATCTCTGAGTGCATTATAGTTTTCAAAGATAAATTGTGTGCACATGTCGTTGAAGACTTGTCTCATCTCTTGTATAGGTTTCAGGGTGTTATGAGGTTTCCAAAGATGGAGGTCAGCCACAGACTGTTGCATCTTTCTGTTAGCTATTCGATACGACTAAGAATTGATGTAAACTTGTATGAATTAGAAGTTACGTGACAACGTAGGTTAGTGATATTGTGATATCTTTTTCCTTTTTGTATTTTGAATATATGTATCTCCACAACCCTCTTGAGGCTGAATCCATCACTTTGTAATGTGTAGTTGTAGAGACTTTTTTTCTTTTTAATAAAAAGGAGTCAATGTACAAGATTGATAAAGCTCTTGTGTGTTTATTTTCTTTTGCCGAAGTGAACTCATATCTAAGGTTTTTTGTGTGTTATGTAGGTGTATTTCATCTATACAAAATCACTTTTGTTTAATCCTTTAAAGCATAACAAATTTCTTCGGTCTATGAATATTTTCCTTTGAAACATTTTAATCACTTTCGGTTAATTGTTAGGGTTTCAGGGTTTGAAATTTTAAGTTTTGTTTAAATATTTATCTCTTTACCACAAGCATACTATGATCAAAATACATATAATGTAACTATGTGAAGGTGTCAATCAACCTATGTAAACTATTACATTCAAACTGTGTTCCTTGCTTTTTTAAGCATTCATTTATTGAAGTACATAGAGTACAGGAATCGTTTATTATTAGTATATGAATTCAGGATTATAAAATAATTTTTTATTTTTTTTATGTTGAATTCATTTATAAACAAGAACATATCTGAAACAGTGGTGAGTGTTCAGAGGATATGTAAATAGATTACATCTTTATGTGACAATCTTTTATTGAAACACAAAACTTTATTTTTTTTCATTATGATTGATAAGTTTCCCATTGGCTTTCACAATTCATAGTCCATATTGTAATTTACATTTTGAGAAGAACGTAATGATTTGGGGCTTCTTTCATCTTTTCCTAAGTTGAATTTTTCCTTTCTACACTTCTCGATTTCGTGATTGTTAACACAACATTTTGGTTTGAATGATTAAGGATTGAAATTTTGTCGAGTATAGAAATAGGTTCATTCTGGTATAGGAACATAATCGTTCTAGTAAAGGAACATAGTGGTTCTAGTACAATAACATAATCATTCTGAGTATAAGAATTGAATTATTCTACTACATGAATAGGGTCTTTCTAGTATAGGAAACATAAATGATAAATCAAAAAACATAAACTTACTCTGTTTTCTCAACACTAGAACTAAAGTACATGAACATGTTTTCTTTCTGAATTCTTTTGAGTTTTACGATTAAATTATTGAATGGCATGATTTATTCCTTTTATAAAAGTCCTTGATTTTTATCTCTAACTTAATCCAGTTTCCAGAGTGGAGTGGTGTCATTATATTTGCAAGTGAAGGGTTTTCTTGTAACTTGTTCTTTCAAATTGCGAATGATTTAATTCTAGGAATAGAAGTAGGATTTGCAGGGTTAAATCCAGAGTCTTTGGCATTACATGTGCTACGCCTCAAATATTACATAGCCCTGGTTTGAAAATTAAGTGTTGAGGATTGAATTACAATTTCGGCACCCAACAACCTCCTACTTATGATCAGAACAAATTTCATGTCTTAGGGCTTGCTTGATTTAGAAACTTGTCACCAACATAATGACTAAGAGGAATTATACAGAAAATCCAAGATTTCAGTAAGGTAGAGGGGAAAATAGGTAAGAAAGTATTTAAGCCACTTATCTCAAGGGATCCAATACTCTCATTTAACTAACATACAACCTTCAAGAGGATATCTAATTTCACCATTTTCCAGGTAGAGGCTAATCCTTAAAATTATGAAATGGCTAACATCCCTGATTGTAATCTCATGATTAGCATGGTAGAGATCAACTTGTTAATGCTACGTCAGTCATCAACAGAGGAGGGTTATTAATTCTTATATATTCATCCAAAAGCAATGGGTTACGTTTCAATGTGGTGGCCAATAACATGTTCTTCAAGTATGAAGAAGTTTATATATGGTTGGTAAGCTACCTATACCCTTAGTCAAGTCAAATCCTTCAAATTTACATAGAAATCCTCTATTTCAGGATGAGACATGTATGATATGCTAATTGAAATCCACTCTGTCATTAACCTAAATCCAATTTCATTTGTAATTCACACATTATTTCACCCAACATAAAATAAGCATTTCCAAGGTACATGATCATCAACCATGTTTCATATGTATGAATAACCACACCAGTATATATGTATATCTCTATCTCTGAGACAGATTCCAAAGATAAGGTATATTCTACCAGCCAGAAAAAATATATTACCTATGTGGGTTACCAACTTCCCTTATATTTTTTTTAAGCCTCCATACCTTTTCAAGCTTTCATGTGTTGTCTTTTCCTTCTCCAAAGACCATATCTTCCTCTTTGGATGCTCTCTTGGTTTTTATTCCTATCTAGCTAGTGAGGCAATGCTAGATGTCACGTTTGTTTCCCAAATCCCCCCCCCCCCCAATTATTTATTTTCCTATGACTATGGGTAACCAACCCACCCTTGCCTATTTCTAGTCACGAATATTATTGTTCACTACATGGCCAATTATCATTAGTTTTACTATCTTGGTTTTCTTCCATGCGATTAAAATGAGGGAACTTCTTTGTCCTCACTTCCTACTGATATATTTATTTTTTTGAGTATTCTTGTCCCATGTGTACAATTTTCATCCTCCATGGTCGTAGATCAGCATCCCAACCGATAGTCCCCTCCTCAACCCTGGAATCTGTGTCCCTAGACTCATCCATGTTTTAATAAAATTATTTACAAGGCTCACAATAATTGGATAAGTGTCTTGTGGTTGTCACATAATGCGTCAATGAAAATCATAAATGTTGTGTAGCATGAGTATTATGTGATAATACTGAACTATGCTTCTAGCCCCAACTTAATGTGTGACTACTATTTGCAAATGTTACAACTCGGATGTTGACTATGAAATACAACTAGTTCAAAAAACATGTAACATTATATGTTATGATTCCAATAGAATGATGGCCCAATCCCCCTTAAATCACACACAAATGACACAAGTATATCATATAACTGTAAAATTTACCAAATATTCAAGTGGCATATTGCATAATAAATAATTCTATGACACTTCAATCATGTTACCACATCATAATTTTTTAACCATAGTATTGATACCATAATTAATGAAATGTATGAACTTTGCATGGTATAAATACAAATTGTGTATAATGCATGTCTTCAAGGCCAATATGATAGTGAATATTTGGAAAAGGGTGGGCTTGATGGTATATTATAAACCTTTTCAAAATTTAGATGTATGCCTAGAATTATTTTCCACATGTGTTCTCATATATCATACTCATAAGAAGTAATTTCATATTTATTCTAAACAAAATCAATACCTAAGCACCCTGTGTAAAATTTGAAGCAATGTAAGGTTTCCTTCATAAATTCATATGTTGTGGTAATTCCTTATGACCCCATATTAAGGTATGGTCCCACCTACTAGTATAATTTTTTATTTTCATGATGTAATTTGTTTGTTAAGGAGAGTGAATTAATTAGAGTATGACACCACATTGATTTGCAAAAACAAAAGTATTGATGTATGTCAATATGAGGTTGACCTATATATCTTAGAGCTTAGGAATTATTAGGGAAATGGAAAATTTCACCTCTAAATTTATCCGGGGTAGAAGGGTAAGGGGATAAACTTATAGCTTACTTTAAGCATATTCCTAACACTTTTAATTTCATTCTCAAATCTAATTTACGTTTCCATAAGAATGGAGAGGGCCAAAACCCAAATATTGGAAATTATGTTATGTTTAGTAAGTATTAAAAAAGGAATTTTGACTTAGAGATAGTTTCTTTGCCTAAGAGGGTGTGTAGTGAGATTTGAACATTTTAGTGCTAGCAATCTATGATTTTGAATTATGTGCTTGGTAGTGTAAATTATTTTTTTATCTTCCTTATGTGAGTGGATTAATAGGTTGGGAGTGTACTACTAAGTTGCTAGGGTACTAAGGCACATGTTGTTCCTAGATACTTTTATTATTATTTTGGGTTTAATGACACCATTTCCAAGCGTGATTATATGCACTAAGCGTGATTATTTTGGGTTTAATGACACCATTGCCAAGCGTGATTATTTAAAGAAAAAACTAACTCAGAACTTGGACTTTAATAAGTTAAGAATAATAGGTACTTTTTCCATGATTAAATTGTGTATTTCTAGTTTATTGTGATTAAATTATGAAGTCGTTGTATGCACTATGCAACCTTGGTATACCTTCCTTATTGGGTAGAGAGGTGCAACCCAGTATGAGGGGGATGTGTAATTCCTTCCATACTCAATCAAAAGTTGACACGTGCCTATTTTAAAATTAAAATAATTTTTTTTTTCTAAATAAAAAATATCGTCAGCTATAATAATAACAATAATAACAAAAGTGAATATATATGTTTTGTTAATTTTAATTAAAAATATTATAAAACATCAATAATTCCATTATCATTGTCCTCCTATGATTCATTGTTGTTATTTCAACCCAATATGAAGGAGATGTGGGAAAGAAAACCATTTTTCCTCTCTATGATGAATAAAATATTTCGACGTCCATGTGAAGTCAAATAATTTTATATCAACTTTAAATATAGATAAACTAATTATAAAAATAAATAAATAAAATTATATTTTCTCTTTTAAGTATGAGGAGGATTTATGATTCTTATACTTTTAAAGAATATTTCAATACAATATTTAATTAAACTATTTGAATATCCATATTAACTAATTTATCTCAACATCCAACTTTATATATATAGAGAGAGAGATAGAGAGAGTAAAAAAATATTTTAGTGTTAATTAAAGTAAATTAAAGTTAAAAAGTTCAATTAATTCCTAATAAGGATAATAAAAAATGTGTAATTCATTCAACTTTTAATATAAAATTAATATGTGCTATTTAGAGATAATAATAATAAAATATTTCAATTGTCATATTAAATAAAATATTTCCATGTCAACTATGTATATTTTATATATGGTCTCAAAACTACCTATGTATATATTATATAAATAATTGATAAACAAAAAATCTCGCCCTTAATACATTTTAAGTTGTTTAGCCATTTTATATTTTGGCACTTTTTCAATTATCCAACAAAGGTTGGTTTGAATTCCAAGTTTTAGCTATGTAGTCTATACAATTCAAGGTAGTGAATCCATTTATTCATTAAAAAACACAATGTAAATAAATAAATAAAAATACACATGGTAAGTGTTATGAGACTACAATTAGTATATAGCCATCTTAACAACATATCGGTCAAGAAAGAATAAAATCCTTTGAGGTGAAAACAAGAATAAAAACCCTTGAGGTGCAAACATTTTCTTAAATTTTTCATATTAAAAGAGGTTTGCACCTCAAGATATTGTATCCCTCTTAACACTTGATAAATATGTAGTTAAGATAAATCCATAGTAGTATTATGAATTTTTTAGCTTTATACTCTAAAGAACAGATCTATATTACTTAATTATGCCATAATATTGAAGAAATTATGGTTTGAGTAATATCCACCTGGATTGTTACACCATGCTCCATTAACATGTCATAAAGTACATTATACTAAATTCTAGATACAAATGTACGAGTCATAATAGTTTAATGGTTAGTGTTAAGCCCCAAAATTTGTATATTTAATCATTTTTTTCCCTACGATTACTCATGATTTTACATCATTATTACTATTATTTTGCACAATTGTCAGGCTATTATTTTAAACCTAGAGTGTGATTAGGCAATTGTTCATTATTTAATGTATTTCCTTTGTTTCAATAACATATATTAAAAAATTGTTATTAATGATGGTTTTTTTCTTATTTTACTTGTGCCCATGCTCTCACATGCATCAACAATCAATTAGTAAAGTGAAGTTCAGCGCCTGCACCAAGTACAATTCCTGCACTCATTTGGGGATCGATATATTGGCACATTTCTAGGAAAACGTATACATGGATTTTGTCCATAGTGATGTTTTCATTCCCCCATGAGATTCAAAACGCACTGAGGTCACACGTGTGGATTTATGGAAAATAATTAATTATTTAGCCCCAAATTCGTAGAAATTTTCAAACAAAGAACTTTTTTCTCAATTTTTGTGCGTATGAGGGCGAATCTCAAAATTATGGGACATGGGTTTTTATTTCAGTATAGGAAATTGAGCATTAGGAGGGTTGTTTTCCAAAATTTTCCATGGTATGAGAGATACGAAAGGTTCTTTGTGATGATTTGTGAAAAGAAGCAATTTTCTAGAAAATGTAAGATCATGTCGAGATTTGTAGACAAATGCATTTCCTTAATTAGTTAATGGTTTTACTCGACTTCCATTGATGAAAAATTATTGTATCATCTTGTTTGCAATCGATTGACATGTCTAGAGCTAGATCTAGATTTGTACTGTAAAAATGTATATAAGGGAATAAAGTAGGGAATCAAAATGACTATCTGGTATAACTCAAAATACATCGTCATTTAATACTTGGACTAATTTTTATTTTCCTTAGTAGGTTCCTTATCTGATTTATAATCTTGTAGTTCCATGGAAATATTTTAGTTCTCCTCCAATTGAATACCCTAGTTTATGGGCCCTCTTCTTCGCCCTCTCCCTCAAGTCACATATCCCCACGGCCTCAAGATTTTTTTGGAGCCTCCTTTTTAGGGTAGTTTACCATGAAAAATCAATTACAATAATAACAACAACAACCACAGTTTCCATCAAATGTAACATCAAGTTATCATCCTCTATGGTCACATCTACTTGTGAAACTTTACCCTAACCCATACCCTAATCCAAACCCTATTCCATACCTTAATCCAAACCCTAGTCCATTCCTTAATCCAAACCCAAATCCATACCATAATTCAAACCCTAGACCTAACCCTAATCTATACCCTAGCCCAAACTCTAATCCAAACCCTAGACCTATCCCTAATCCATACCCTAATCCAAACCATAAGCCTAACTCTAATTTAAACCCTAATACATATATTATCCCAAACCATAATCCATACCTTATCCCAAACCCTAATCCACACCCTTCTCCATACCTTAATCCAAACGATAGTCCATACCTTAATATAAAGCCTAATCCAAACCCTATTACATACCTTAGCACAAACCTTAACCTAAACCCTAAACCCAACCCTAATCTAACCCATAAAACAAAACCTAATAAAAACCCTTTTCCAAACACTAATTCAAATAAGGAGGTTGCACAACAATTTAAAACACGTGTTCTTCCTATTAACTCCCCTATTGAATGTAATGTTATATCTTTTATATAGGATAAGGGAGTGAATTAGCGAACTTACCCTATCACTACAATACATTTACCTCAGGAACATCTATTTCAAAGACCATTATAGGAAAAATATATGATTGGAATTTGTTCTGAAGCTATTTTTGAAGCTCAAAACCCCGGAATTTCATTTAATCACCCTTGCCACTGTGAGGAACAAACATTGGAGCCTGAGATTGAGGAGTTTCTTTTTTGTATTTCACCAAATCCTTTATGTCTCCAAGAGAGTGATTATAAAGTTGTGGAAGACTTGTATGAGTTGGAGAATCATGAATATGTGGATCTCATTGAAGCCTCGTTTCAAACAATTTTAAGCACACATCATTCCCTCATCATTAGACAACTATTGGTACCATATCAATTAAAGAACCTAGTTTCTCATAATTTGGAATGCATTGAATTTTTTTTTTTTTTAATTATTATGAGTATATTTAGCATTATATTATGCACATGGCTACATTGGGAGTACTCTTACACTTGAAGGAGATATTCCTCTTAAAATTAGGGTAGGGTAGTATAGAAGAATAAATTCCATCTAAAATAAAACTATTATAGAAACACTCTTGAAACCACAACTCCCTAAGGAATGGCTATTAAAATTTTTGTTAAGCACTCCTGTGGTATGTATTTTTAGAATCAATTCACTCTTAGTGCCTCATATTTGGTAAAGTGGCTTGGATTTTTAATTGGCTAGTTTTTCTCCATGGCTGAAGTCATCCATTAGGTCAGTTAGGGCGTTTTTTTATTGTTGTGATTAATAGTTCCATTCATAAGCACAAAACCCTAGCCTTGGCCTAGTCACTCAAGAAACTTTTTATCCAAGAAATATTTTCATGCTTCTCTTCAAAATCATTGTTTAAAATTATCCTATGGAAGACCACTTCTATAGAACACTAATGAACTTTCATGAGAACCCTAGCATGATTAACTCGAGGAATATTTTATTCATTATCTGGAATGATTTATTATACAATAAAAAGTTGATATTAAAGGATATTGTGATGATGTCACCCTTGGTCTAAATAAAAAATTAGTTATTTGCCTAGAAAATCTAACATACTCTCATAGCACCCACCTTCCTTACACTCTAAAATTTTCCAATGAGGAGTATGCATTTTTTAAAATCTTGTGAGTAATATATAGTAATAAAAATGGAAGTACTGAGAAGTACAAGAAAACCCATCGGGGTACTGAACAAGCCTATTGGTAGTGGGCATATGCTTGTATAGTACCAAGTCAAATCAGTTGGGGTACTAAACATGCCTAATGGCAGTGGGGCTATGCCAGGTAAGAGAGATGAAAAATGCACATTGAAACAATTGAAACATAAAAAAACCATGGGTCACATTCTGACGCAATTATCATTAAGATTGAAGCTAGGAAATGAACTTTATATCTCTTTGAAAATTCCTTTAAGATAATATTCTGTTTTGGAGTTCCATATTTTGGAAATAAGAATATTTTCATAGAAGTCAAACCCTTAGTGTAGGTGATTCACTTTTCTTGAAAAATAGGAGCTTTAGATATATGCTTGGATAATAGTAAGATGGTCACCCTGGGAAAGTATTATTTTTTAATTTTTCTCTTTCCATATTTCCATCCATCTTTGACACCTTGGCATCAAAAACATGGTTATGTCACTTTTATTTACAACGAGGATATTGAGGTGAAAACTATTGACTAAGGTTTATCCTGAGATGCTTTGTGGAAATCTTCATGGTTGGTTATTTCATCCAATGACAACAATATCCCTACAATGAAAAGATTGTTAGCATTCATATGGAAGCCCTTCCATTAATTACTTTGTTAGAAAATAATGAAAATTAGTCTTGACATCGCTAAATCTTTGGTCGCGGGTATTTCTTATATTATTGATGCAAAGGAATTTGACATCATATACACTTACCTACATCATTTCATTCAATTAGCGCTACAATTTTCAATATATTGGTAAAATACAATACAATAGAGCTTTAATAGAGAAACCCTAGCTCTATAGTTTTGATATTTGTTTAGAGGTTTTGCTTGCATGAGGACATGCAAAATGATCAAAATGTGGGGATGTCATGCCCCATAATTGTGATATTAATCCATCCTTTTTCGCTCTTATTACTCATGATTTTACATCATTATTACTATCATTTTTCACAATTGTGAGGCTATTTTCTTAAACTTGGAGCGTGATTATGAAACTTTCATTATTTAATATATTTCCTTTGTTTCAATAAGATTTATGTAAAAATTATTATTAAGGATGGTTTTTGTGTTTATTTACTTGTGCCTAGACTCTCAAATGCATCAACAGTTAATTCCTAAAGTGTAGTTCAGTTCCTACACCATTTACAATTCCTACACTCATTTGGGGATCGATATGTTGGTGCACTTATAGGGAAAACGAGACATGGTTTTTGTTCATAGTGATGTTATCATGCTCCCATGAGATTCAAAATGAAAACAGGTTGCACATGTGGATTTATGGAAAATTATTAATGATTTAGCACCAAATTCACAACACTTTTCAAAAATCCAGCTTCCTCCTTTATTTGTGTGCAAATGAGGGCCAATATCAAAATTCAGGGACATTGGTTTTTCTCCAAGCACGTCAGCGATTTTGAAAAATTCACCATGATATGATAGAGACGAAAGGTTCTTTGGGAAAGGTTTGTGAAAAAATGTAATTTTCCAGAATTCTAGGATCACGTTGAGATTTGTGGAAAATGAATTTCCTCAATTAGCTAATGGTTTTACTGTACCTCCATTTGTGACATTTTTTGTGATTTGATTGCTAATCTTGCTTATAATGGATTGGCTTGTCTAGAGCCAAATTTGGACTGTAAAAATGTATATGAGTTTAGCTATGGATCTAAGCCAATTTAAACCATTCCACACTCTATGTTATTGGTCTAGACTTTGCCTAATCTCGAAGTTCCATTTTACGATGTAAAGGAGTGAACAATGTTTTTAATGGAAGGGATACATGTTAGGTTTTTTATTTCAATTTATATGAAATTTGTGTTACATGATTAGATTTTTTTTAAGAGGAAATTACTTGTTTGGTAGGCCCCCCGACCCAACTCGTTGTCCTCTCGTCTTTCTCTCTTTCCTCCTTGCTCATGATTTCTCTCTTTCCTTCTTGCTCATTCACTTGAATAGCTTATAAATCTGCAATTAAAAGTTTGATATGTTAAATTTTATTTTTATTTATAAATATGGAGATTTAGTGTTTTATAGCATGAATGTTAGTGATTGTGAATGCTATAATGATTTTTTCCTATGCGAATTGGCAATATAAAGTGTGTTTGACACTTGGTGATTTGTGTTCAATCTATTATGATCTCAAATCCTAAAGTAATTTGTAACATAAAATTGCATTATAAATCAAATGGAAATCAAATCATCAAAATATGGAATTGTAACCTGAATTGTGTTATGTGAACTAGAATTTATTTTGGTCAAATTATAACATAGGTTGCAATATTATGTTCTTTATTTTCATGCACATAGATTTGGAGATATATTGGATGAAAAACCTCTGTTGGGTCCACTGCAAGTTCCATTTGTGTGCTTTACGATAGGAAGATTATTATAGGCTCTGTTTGTTAAATTGTTACAAATGATTTTGATCTTGAAATGAATTTTGGAATGTTTTATCCATAAATGTATTGAACCGTAAATCTCAGCTTCTTATTTATAAACATGGAAATAATATGCAATGGAATTTTAAAGTGTGGTAACTCTTTGGAAACAAAGAAGTCAAAATCACGATGCATAAAGCCACGAATTGTGTCCACAGGGTTCAATCTATATTCATTTCAAAGAAGTTTGATTTTTAAGAATTCGAAGAGTGTATCTAAAATTTATATCCTTGTAGTTGCACTTTGAAAATTTGGACAAAGTATATGTTGTGGACTTGTCATTTAAATATATTTTAAGTTTCTTTATCTTTTATTCAAAAGGATTTTATGTAGAGAAGGAATTTCAAAGGGGAATATGATTTTAATGTTTATGTCATTTTAAAAATAAATATTTTGAATGATCATGTAAGGTCCCTATAATACTTGTGCATCCCCTTATTGTTATTGTTAGTATAGCCCCCTTATTTTTATTGTTGTGCCCATTTAATCCCCATATTATTATTATTGTGCCCCATAGAAGCCCAATACTGTTATTGTTGTGCCCTTACATTGTTATTGTTATGCCGGCTAGGATTATATTATGACCCATTGGACTCCTATATATAGAAAAGGAGGTTTTTTCATTTGTATCATCGAAGAGTTGTTAATTTATGTAATGTAAAGGAGGTTTCCCCCTCAAAGAGGCTGGTTTCGTAACATTTGGTATCAAAGCTTTGGATTCTATGGTTTCGATGCTTCAAATAGATCATCATGGCATTTTCACTATAATTTTTTTTCTACGAAGGTTTAAAAGCTAAAAAAAAACCATTTAAGCCAAAATACTGAGGAACATCGTGTAAACACTTCATATCTTAGTTCACTATATCCACAGAGATATGATCGGAGGTAGTTATGTTTTTTGCAGGCTCCCAAATTTCATCTCAAAGAGGTGACCTTGGGAAAATCATCATAACTTTTTCTCCGAGCATCGGATTTGAATTATATAGAAAGTAGTAGAAATTTCACAGACAATAGTTTCTTGAGTATCAATTATAGAGCCAAAATATGAAATAATGACACATGGCATGATGTGTTGGAAATGTTTTCATTGATGGCAAAGGAGGTAGCAAAGACAGAGATAGGCAAAGGAGGTAGCGAAGACAGAGATAGGAAAAGGAGGCAGCAAAGACAGAAACAGGAAATGGAGGCAGCAAAGAAGCAAACGAAGGAAGAAAAGGAGACATGCAGAGGTAGAGGAAGGGAATATAGAGGCAGAACCATTATCAGAGGCAGAGGCAAAGGCAGAGTCGTTATCACAGTAGTAGAGGCAGAGGCAGAGCGACAGAAGCAGCAGAGGCAGAGACACAGCCGTTATTCCAAGAATCGCTACTCCAGCTGGAGGATATATATAAAATTCCGAGAATCACATACCCCACTGGAAGATACACTAAATATTGGAGCAAAAAATTATATATATATATCATTCCGGGAATCGTATACTCCAGTGGAAAAGTATATATTGTACTTTATATACAAAGGATTAAAGCATATATATATATATATATATATATATAGCACGAGATTCAAATAACAAAAGTACCATAAGGCGGGACCCCTTACCCAATCGCATCGGAGATTATAAGGGCAGCGGAACATATAAACCAAAGAATTGCGATTGCGATTGAGAGCCCGGATCCGATGGGCATATAAACAGTGGCTTGATAAGTTTGAAATCCGGCTTAATCGCATCGACTCAAAGCCTATATAAGCGTATAAAACAAAGTATTATATGGTGGGACCTCTTACCAAATCGCATCGGAGAAAAATAAGGCAGTGGAATGCATAAACCAAAGAATTGCGATTGCAATTGAGAGCCTGGACCCGATGGGCTTATAAAACATGAGTAACAAGTATTTGAAGTCCAACATGATTGCATTGGAACAATCTAATCGCATCAGATAATATAAAGGGAGCGGAACTTCCATACAGGAACTTGTGATTGCGATTAAGTTCCAGACCCGATGGGTTTATAAAACATAATGAAGAGACCGGAACCCTGCATAGAAGAGCGAAACCGTGACCATATAAACAGTGACAGAAGTTTATGGTTTTCATCGCACAACCTTTACACGGTGGGCGGTTCTTTAGGAGGTGGGAGGGATTCCATAGATCATTCGACACGTGGCGAGGTGGACCCATGGAAAACCACCTCCCACTGCGTGCCATCACGAATTAATCATCGACCAAAGACGCAGAGCGATATTGACACAAGTCGTCGATCTGGAGGGAAGCGATCTGACGGTGGTCACTTGCTATAGATGCGCAAAGGTTACCCAAGGTATGGTGTGCCATCGCGCGTTATTGTCCGTGCAAGTTGCCCGAGCGATATCTGTCGGATCATCAAAAGCCCTGCAATGTGATGTCCGCTGTTGGATGTGGTAGATTGTTAGCGCTGGGCCCCAGTTTAATTTATATTGCGCATTGTTAAGGTCTGTGGGTTTAAAAAAGGTACGTTATAAGCAGCTCAATTGATTTAAATCTCAAGATATATATTCAAAATTCCCAAGGTCCGAACATTTGAGTAAGCATTATATATTTAAGCGGCGAATGTAATATAATTTGATATTTTAAAGGTTATATAATAGTGACCATATTTATGTTGGGCGCAAAACAAAAACTACAGTTTATTAATAGTTTGAATCGGGAGTATGCATACATGACAATATATATATTGTTCTAAAGTCGAAACATATATGTAATAAGATTGGGTTTACTACAAAAGCCTGAATATTGGGTTTATTACAAGAGCTTGCAAGAATGAAAGAACTAGAGACAGCGGTAGAAATATGGTACAAAAGAAAAATGAATTGAAATTTTAATGTGAGCTTCAAGAAATTGTGCTTAAACTCATGTATGAACAGAGACTGTAGATAGGTAGCTCGAGAATAGAGATGGTAATGCACTCAAGTACAATGAACATATAAATAAACACAGAGGTGAACCAAGATATATAGAACAACCACTCAATAGTAGCAGAAGAGAGAAATCCAGTAAAGCCAAGGTTCAGAAAAGGAGCTGAGTGGTATTGAAATGTGTAACTGAAAATGTAAATATTTTGTTTATATTGTTTGTGATGCAAAGGCAAGTATCCTAAGGAAAAGACAAAATTCTACTGTAGCATGGAAATTTGTACATATTGTTATAATTTTAAAAATGGGTTGGATAAAGGAATGAGAAGACATAAGCCAAAGAGTCATGACAGTTCACTCCAAATTCTTTATGAAATACAAACAGTCATGTGAGGAAATATATATATAATATGACATTGATATGCACATTAGAGATTAGAGAGAGTAAATCTATAGAAGGCAAAATATAGAAGTGTGAGGTAGAGAAGATTAAGAGAAGAAGAGCAGAAAGAGAAGCTACTGAACAGAGTTAATATCTGAGGTAAATCAGCAAACATTCAGTTTGATAAATTGAGGAAGTTGGAGCTTCCCTATCAAGTTGTGCCTGATAAATTGCCAACAGTCGATCGAGGTTGGAGCCCCCCCTGGGAGGGTCGTGCCTCGTAGGGAAATCGATGAGCAGTTTCCTTGAAAGTTGTAGCTTGCAGAATTGAGGTAGGAGCCTCCTGTAGGTTGGTGCCTGCAGAAAAACAGTGGTGAGAGGGAGTTGGAGCTTGCCTTTGCATCACAACAATAATAAGATGTGGTTTTCTCCCTTTATGGGTTTCCACTTATATCTGGTGTCTTTGTGCATGATGTTTATGTGTTGATCTGATTTATATCATCTTCTTAATACCTGCTGCTCTCATATTAAGTCTGCTGTTATATTATATTAATACTTGCTGCTCACATTCTAAGATTACTCACATATTAAGTTGGATATGAAATGAAGGTGTAAATAAGGTTTAATAGAAATTTTAAAATATCATGAATGTGTTAAACTGATTCACCCCCCCCCCCTCCCCCCTCTCATTTTAAATAAGGGTTCAACAATTGGTATCAGAGCAGGTTCCTTTGTACAAGTCTAACAACTGAAAGGAGATCCTAGGTTCCCAAGATGGCTAGTAAAGAAGGATGCTCAACCAATAAAGCCCCTTTCTTCACTAGTGAAAATTATGCTTTCTGGAAAATCAGAATGAGGACATACATAATGTCTCTAGGAATAGAAGTCTGGGCTATTGTGGAATTAGGATATGCCCCAAAGGCAACTGATACAGAGAAAGAAACAAAACAAGAGTTTGTGGCTAATGCAAAAGCCATGAATGCCATCCTGAATGGATTGTGTGAAGCGGAGTTTATTAAAGTAATGCACAAAGACTCTGCCAAAGAAATATGGGATACTCTTGAGAACATACATGAGGGGGACAAGAAAGTGAAGGCTGCCAAACTTCAAGTCTATAGAGCCCAGTTTGAGAACTTAAGAATGAATGATGATGAAGACATTGCCAGTTTCTTCCTAAAAACTGCATAAATTATTAACAATATGAAAGCTCTTGGAGAAAAAATACCAGAAAGTGTAATTGTACAAAAAATTCTAAGATCTCTTCCATCTAGATTTAATCCAAAGGTATCTGCAATAGAAGAAACAGCTGATTGGGATACCTTGACCATGAACCAGCTACTTAGAAATCTAACATCCTATGAAATGAGGCTCCCACAGAAGAAGCCAAGTACAAGGGAAGCAGCTTTTAAAACAGAAAAGAAGAAAGAAGAAGAGGGAGACATATGCTCATGCTCGGATGAAGAAGAGGCAAAGTTTGTCAAGAAATTGGATAGAGGCTCAGGTAAATACAAAGGTAAACTTCCTTTCAAATGCTTTAACTGTGGAAGAGTTGGACACTATGCTGCTAAGTGTCCTCACAAGAAAGTAAGGAATCAGGCTCAAGAGTCAGAGAAAAATAAATCAAAGAATTGGCAGAAAGGAAAGAAGTTCAGCAGAAAATCCTTCTATGCTCAACAAGACAGCAGTACATCTGAAGATTCAGATGAATCCTCAAGTGAAGAAGGAACCTATGAATTCTTATTGATGGCCATAGAAGAACTTGAAGGTCTCCTGCTAGAAGATGAAGAAGAAGAAGGTGAAGTCGATCTTGAGGGGGAGCTAAGAAGTGCTCTAGAAGAGATTGATAGACTCAAACTGAAATGCATAAAACAAAAGGACATTCTCCTCAAGTATGTACAAGAAGAACAGAATTCAAAAGTCCTTAAGCAGCTAAAGATAGAGCTTGAAGAAGCCAAGAAGATAGAGGAAATTTTACTTAAGCAAATCAAAGAAAAAACTTAAGACCAAGAAAAGTTGGAAGAAGAAGTAGTATGTCTCAGGAAGAAATTAGAAAATGCTTAAAGGAAAGTGTTTATAAACTCTTCTCAAACAACAAGCTCTACTAAGTTGAATGAAATTCTGGTTGCTCAAAGATCCCCTATGATAAAGACTGGAATAGGCTATGAAGGAGAATCAAGTAAAGGAAAAGAAAAGGTTGACAGAGAAATTATTTTTGTAAAAGCAAAGAAGAATGATGAAGCAGCTCAAACAATTCCTACAAAAGAAGAAATCTGCAATAAGGAAGACAAAGATCATAAGAAACCACTAGTAGCAAAGAATGTAATAAATACTAAGACCCCTGAATATGTAAAATTTGGAAACCATCAAAGGAGATTCTTCCCTCCTATGAAGAATGCCACCTTTTATGTTTGCCACAAGCTGGGACACATTGTTGCATATTTTCATGCAAGGAGGAGTAATTCAAACCAGAAAACGATGCAAACATTGAAGAAACTGCCTCAAGCAAACAAATGGAAGAGACAACCTTACATCAGGTATGAAAATAGCTTCTATGGTTACTGCTTTTATTGTAAAGAATTTGGTCATAAAATCATTGAGTGTAGAAAGTATGGAAAAATATTGATGTTTAACACCTCAAGGAAGTTTATGAATCAAAGAAATTCTGTTCATACTCATAATTCTACAAAAATTATGATCAAATGTTGTGTATGCAATCAAGTTGGAAATATACCTTCCAAATGTCCTCTAAGAAGATATAGTTCATCTCCTCACAAAAGATACCAAACAAAAGGGTGCCTCCAGAGGATAAAGAAGGTGAGTAAATGTGACTTGGCTCTAACTACTAAAGACCTGAAAAGTCAATGGTATTTGGATAGTGGTTGCTCAAAACACATGACTGGAGACAGAAGCAAGTTTATAACTCTTGATGAAAAGAAATCTAGCAATGTCACTTTTGGCAATGAAAAATCAGGTAAGATCAAGGAAAAAGGCTCAGTCAGCATAGACAATGGAAAAGGAAAGGCCCAAGATGTACTATTTATAGATGGGCTGAAAGAAAATTTATTGAGTGTCAGTCAGATGTGTGACAAAGGTTGCGAAGTTCTATTTAGAGCACAAGATTGTGAAGTCAGATCAAGCACCACAGGTAAGACTCTGCTCAAAGGTGTTCGAACATAGAGCAATGTTTACATTATGAAAGAGGAAGATGAAGCATGCCTTCTTAGCAAACTTGAGGAGTCATGGTTATGGCATAAAAGACTGGGACATCTCAGCTTTGATCACATCATCAGACTAAGCAAGAAGAAAGCTGTTAGAGACATGCTAGAAATAAAAAGGCCTTCTAATACCATATGCAAATCTTGTCAATTGGGTAAACATACCTGTACATCATTTAAGGCCAAAGATGAGTTATCAACAAGAAGACCTCTACAACTTGTGCATATGGAACTTTGTGGACCTGCAAGAACTAAAACGCCAAGTGGAGAATCATACTTCATGCTGATAATAGATGATTTCTCCAGAATTACATGGGTTTCATTTCTTAAGAATAAATCAGAAGCTCTGGAAAAATTCAAAACATTCAAATCTTTAGCAGAAAACCAGACAGGATGCAAATTGAAATGCATCAGATCAGATAGAGGAGGTGAATTCACAAATTATGAATTTACTGACCTATGCAATGAACATGGCATAAAACAAAAATTTACTATTGCAGGGACACCTCAGCAAAATGGAGTAGAAAAAAGACAAAACATATCTGTTCAACAAATTGCTAGAGCCATGATGCAAGAGAATAATATTGCTCAAACCTTCTGGGCAGAAGCAGTGCACACATCAGTACATATCCTTAATAAGGCTCACTTAAGGCCAAACATTGACAAGATTCCCTATAAACTATGGCATGGAAAGCTAGCTTCAATCAAACATTTCAGAATCTTTGGTAGCAAGTGTTACATAAAGAATAATGATGAGAATCTTGGAAAATTTGATGCAAGAGCCGATGAAGAAATATTTCTAGGATACGCATCCAAAAGAAAAGGGTACAGGTGCTACAACAAGACTCTTCGAAAAATAGTAGAAAGCATTGATGTGAGATTTGATGAAGAACTTCCAAACAATACAAGGGATATAGACTGCTGTAGTCCATCAGACAACCATGAAGAATAAAACCAAGATGATGAGGAAACAAGCAAGACAACAGAAGATACAGAGCTGAGTTCTAAAGCACCCCCAAGATATACTCAGAAAAACCATCTTGAAGATCAGATCATTGGAGACAAGAGAGTAGGGGTCCAAACAAGAAGGCAGCTAACAGAACAAACTGAAGAGGTATACATAGCCATGTTGTCACAAATAGAGCCAAATAAATTCGAAGAAGCCAGCAAGGAAAAGTCTTGGGTAAAGGAAATGAATGAAGAATTGGACCAAATTGAGAAGAACAATACCTGGGAACTAGTTCCTAGACCAATTGAGAAAAATATCATTGGTTCAAAATGGGTATTCAAAAACAAAATGAATGAGCAAGGACAAGTAATCAGGAATAAAGCCAGATTGGTCTACAAAGGATATTCACAAATCGAAGGACTTGATTACGATGAAAAATTTGCCCCTGTAGCCAGAATGGAAGCCATAAAAATGTTTCTGGCCTTTGCATGCTACCAAAGCTTCAAAGTATATCAAATGGATGTAAAATATGCATTTCTGAATGGAGACTTAGAAGAAGAAGTCTACATGGAACAACCAGAAGGCTTCTCATTAACAGACAAAGAAGACTATGTATGCAAATTGAAAAAGGCTCTTTATGGACTGAAACAGGCTCCTCGAGCTTGGTACTCAAGACTAGATAAATATTTTCAAAAACAAGGCTTTAAGAGAGGTGGAGTAGACAACAATATGTACATAAAAGCCCATGAAAATGAACTCTTGATTGTTTTAGTATATGTTGATGACATTATGTTTGGAAGCAACAGAGAAGAAATAGCAAAAGAGTTTGTTGATGAGATGAAAACAGAGTTTTAGATGTCTATGATTGGAGAGCTCAGTTTCTACTTAGGACTTCAAATTCAGCAAAAGAACACATGTACATTCATCTCATAGGAAAAATACTTAAAAGAAATGTTGAAAAAAATCAAAATGGAGGACTGTAAACCTGTGTCAACTCCCATGATCACGGGATCCAAACTGTGTGTTGATGACGGGCTGCAGATATAGATCAAAAACTCTACAGATCCATGATAGGAAGCTTTTTTTACTTGACAGCATCAAGACCAGACATCATGCTAGTAGTAGGACTAGTGGCTAGATATCAAGCAGCACCTAAACAAAACCATCTTCTGGCAGTCAAAAGAATATTTAGATATCTACAAGGAACGGTACAGTATGGACTTTGGTATCCTAAAGGAAAAAGCTTCACCTTGACAGCCTACATAGATGCAGATTGGGCCAACTGTATGGATGACAAGAAAAGCACAAGTGGAGGTGCTTTCTATCTAGGAGAAAGCCTGGTGGCATGGTTAAGCAAGAAACAAACATCTATCTCTCTGTCTACAGCAGAAGAAAAATATATAGCAGCAACAGCATGTTTTACACAAGTCATGTGGATGAAGCAGACTCTTCAAGACATGAAGGTAAGCACTAATGAACCTATCTCAATTAAATGTGATAGTACAAGTGCTATAAGTATATCTAAAAATCTTGTGCTTCACAAAAAAACTAAACATATCCCAATCAAGTATCATTTCCTCCGAGAACAAGTGGCTCAGAAGATAGTAAAACTGGAGTATATACCAACAAAAGAACAGACAGAAAATATATTCACCAAACCACTTGCTATAGAGCCATTTGAATATTTGAGAGACAAACTAGGGGTAGTATCTGTAGATGCTACTCTCTAATATGAAGAGAAAGCACAGTTTCAGGGGGAGAACATAAACAAAAATATCATTCTCAGGGAAAGATCAACCAGCAAGGGAAGCATGAAAACAGGTCCTCAGGATCAAAGGGATTATGGCAATAATACAGTCGGCATAAAATAATCAATAAAAATGCAAAAGGGTCAGTGATGCACAAGAACAATGGTGAAACCGACATGAACTGAACACGGAAAAATAATGAACCCAATGTGTATCAAATCCAAATTTTGGAGCAGCAGCGTACCAAGTCAGGAAATTTAACCTGGAAATGCATGAAATGTTGAAAAAGGATAAAAACACAGCATCAGAGAATAGAAGCTTTACTAAAAATTCGAACCCCTGGCCATTGATGTCAAAGGGGGAGGAAGAGCAAACAACAGTAAGAAGAGCAAGCAATAGGAGAAAGGATCCTTTCAGGGAAACAGAGGAAGCGTATTGCCATCAATGCCAAAGGGGGAGACTGTTGGAAATATTGTCATTGATGGCAAAGGAGGTAGCAAAGACAGAGACAGGCAAAGGAGGCAGCAAATAAAAATACAAGAAAAGGAGGCAGCAAAGACAGAAACAGGTAATGGAGGCAGCCAAGAAGCAAACGAAGGAAGCAAAGGAGACAGGAAGAGGCAGAGGAAGCGAATATAGAGGGAGAACCGTTATCATAGGCAGAGGCAGAGGCAGAGTCGTTATCACAGCAGTAGAGGCAAAGGCAAAGCGACAGAAGCAACATAGGCAGAGACACAGCCGTTATTTCGAGAATCGCTACCCCAGCTGGAGGATATATATAAAATTCCGAGAATCGCATACCCCACTAGAAGATACACTAAATATTGGAGTAGAAAAGTATATATATCTCATTCGGGGAATCATAACCCAAGCGGCAATGTAATGCATATATAATATAAATCTCATTCTAGGAATCGTATACTCCAGCGGCAAAGTATATATTGTACTTTATATACAAAGGACTAAAGCATATATATATACATATGTATAGCCATATGTAGCGTGAGATTAAAAGAACAAAAGTACCATAAGGCGAGACCCCTTACCCAATCACATTGGAGATTATAAGGGCAGCAGAACGTATAAACCAAAGAATTGCGATTGCGATTGAGAGCTCGAATCCGATGGGCATATAAACAATGGCTTGATAAGTTTGAAATCCGGCTTAATCGCATCGACTCAAAGCCTATATAAGCGCATAAAACAAAGTATTATATGGTGGGACCTCTTACCAAATCGCATTGGAGAAAAATAAGGTAGCATAACGCATAAACCAAAGAATTGCGATTGCGATTGAGAGCCCGGACCTGATGGGCTTATAAACCATGAGTAACAAGTATTTAAAGTTCGGCATGATCACATCGGAACAATCTAATCACATCGGAGAACATAAAGGGAGCGTAACTTCCATACAGGAACTTGCGATTGTGATTAAGTTCTAGACCCGATGGGTTTATAAAACATAATGAAGAGACCGGAACCCTGCATAGAAGAGCGAAACCGTGACCATATAAACAGTGACAGAAGTTTATGGTTTTCATCGCACAACCTTTACACGGTGGGCGGTTCTTTAGGAGGTGGGAGGGATTCCATAGATCATTCGACACGTGGCGAGGTGGACCCATGGAAAACCACCTCCCACTGCGTGCCATCACGAATTAATCATCGACCAAAGACGCAGAGCGATATTGACACAAGTCGTCGATCTGGAGGGAAGCGATCTGACGGTGGTCACTTGCTATAGATGCGCAAAGGTTACCCAAGGTATGGTGTGCCATCGCGCGTTATTGTCCGTGCAAGTTGCCCGAGCGATATCTGTCGGATCATCAAAAGCCCTGCAATGTGATGTCCGCTGTTGGATGTGGTAGATTGTTAGCGCTGGGCCCCAGTTTAATTTATATTGCGCATTGTTAAGGTCTGTGGGTTTAAAAAAGGTACGTTATAAGCAGCTCAATTGATTTAAATCTCAAGATATATATTCAAAATTCCCAAGGTCCGAACATTTGAGTAAGCATTATATATTTAAGCGGCGAATGTAATATAATTTGATATTTTAAAGGTTATATAATAGTGACCATATTTATGTTGGGCGCAAAACAAAAACTACAGTTTATTAATAGTTTGAATCGGGAGTATGCATACATGACAATATATATATTGTTCTAAAGTCGAAACATATATGTAATAAGATTGGGTTTACTACAAAAGCCTGAATATTGGGTTTATTACAAGAGCTTGCAAGAATGAAAGAACTAGAGACAGCGGTAGAAATATGGTACAAAAGAAAAATGAATTGAAATTTTAATGTGAGCTTCAAGAAATTGTGCTTAAACTCATGTATGAACAGAGACTGTAGATAGGTAGCTCGAGAATAGAGATGGTAATGCACTCAAGTACAATGAACATATAAATAAACACAGAGGTGAACCAAGATATATAGAACAACCACTCAATAGTAGCAGAAGAGAGAAATCCAGTAAAGCCAAGGTTCAGAAAAGGAGCTGAGTGGTATTGAAATGTGTAACTGAAAATGTAAATATTTTGTTTATATTGTTTGTGATGCAAAGGCAAGTATCCTAAGGAAAAGACAAAATTCTACTGTAGCATGGAAATTTGTACATATTGTTATAATTTTAAAAATGGGTTGGATAAAGGAATGAGAAGACATAAGCCAAAGAGTCATGACAGTTCACTCCAAATTCTTTATGAAATACAAACAGTCATGTGAGGAAATATATATATAATATGACATTGATATGCACATTAGAGATTAGAGAGAGTAAATCTATAGAAGGCAAAATATAGAAGTGTGAGGTAGAGAAGATTAAGAGAAGAAGAGCAGAAAGAGAAGCTACTGAACAGAGTTAATATCTGAGGTAAATCAGCAAACATTCAGTTTGATAAATTGAGGAAGTTGGAGCTTCCCTATCAAGTTGCAGCTTGATAGCTGTCAGTTATAGTTGACTGAGGTTGGAGCCTCCTGTAGGTTGGTGCCTGCAGAAAAACAGTGGTGAGAGGGAGTTGGAGCTTGCCTTTGCATCACAACAATAATAAGATGTGGTTTTCTCCCTTTATGGGTTTCCACTTATATCTGGTGTCTCTGTGCATGATGTTTATGTGTTGATCTGATTTATATCATCTGCTTAATACCTGCTGCTCTCATATTAAGTCTTCTGTTATATTATATTAATACTTGCTGCTCACATTCTAAGATTACTCACATATTAAGTTGGATATGAAATGAAGGTGTAAATAAGGTTTAATAGAAATTTTAAAAGATCATGAATGTGTTAAACTGATTCACCCCCCCCCCCCCTCTCAGTTTAACTAAGGATTCAACATGATGTACAAGGTCTTTTTACTGAACTAGTCCATAATTAGGTCATTGTGGGATATTGGACATAAGTTTGCCTTGAAGAATCTCAATTAGGTCTGACCTATGGCATTAGAAAAAAGACTCAGAGTGCTACCATAGGACTGAAGTTCAGATCTCGGAGATTAGAAATTACGGAGTTACAACTGTTTCAATATCGAGCTCCTAAGAGCAAGAAAAATGTGTGTATTGTTTTTTTTTTAAATTGCATAACTTTTGTTTGAAAATTCAATATGAAGTAATTCAAAGGGAATATGGAAGCATAGCTATCAGTATTAGGTTAGATAATGTCTCCAAAAAATAATTCCACACCCATTAAGCCCTAAGAAACCTCTACTATGATGCATGAAGAAGAAGAAGTGCAACATGATATATCAAAATTACAAGACCAAGTGCAACAAATTTCGTTCTTGGGAAGAGTAACCAAAAATGAAATGGAAGCTAAGGTGGATGGTTTGAAGGATGAAATTAAAGCTAATATGGATTATCAAGCAGTGGAATATCACATCGAGCATAAACAACAAGTTCTCCAACTCTTAAAGGATAAACTAACTTTGGTGCATAATCAAATGAAACAACAGGCAGATCAACATTGCAGCGAAAGATGTTTTGATGTAGGTGAATGGGTATTTTTACGATTAAAACCATACAAACTAATGTCCCTCATACAAGCTAATAAGTATAATAAATTATCGCCAAATTACTATGGTCCTTACAAGGTGCTGTAGAATATTGGTACTATGGAATATAAATTAGAGTTGCTTGCATCTTCTCGAGTGCACCCAATTTTCCATGTTTCATACTTAAAGAAGGTTATGGGTGAAAAAATCCAAGTTCAAACAATATTTCTAGAAATTTAGGAGGAAGGAAAAATAATATTCGAACTTGAAGCAGTCACGGAAACAAGAACTTGACAACTACCAAATCAATCAATTTCATAGTATCTCAGCAGTGGAAGAACTTACTCACTGAAGATTTGATCTTACAATGAAACTATTTGTATCTGTTGTTCAAAATATCCATTTCCATTAAATTAAGTGTGCAAAGTATTCTCGATGTCTTGCAATTAAAAAAAGTGTTTTTTGGTAACTGTTTCTGAGTTTATTTGTGAGGGAATGTTAATTAAAATTATTGTTTAACATTTTAAATAAAAAATACACAACAGATAAACTTTACCATAACAACACACAACAACATGATGAGGTAGTTCACCCCTCCTCGGCTACATCTATTGGGTCCAAGGCTCCCAATGGGAATTTCCTTGCTCAATTAAGTTGCTCAAATTGGTTATACAGTGAGAAATATGCCTAAACAGGCAAAAATAGATGTGAAATTTAATTCAAAAGATAGAAATAAGCTAAAAATGGCTTTTGTTTCACCTCGAACGGTGAAGTACATTCCAATACAACTCCATTTCCCTCATGGCCCTGATGGCTCTCCAAGCTTCCCTTAAAAAAAAGTGGCTGAAGAACGCCTCTGTTGGCTTTGAAACCTATCCCAAACTCTCCATAATGCTCAAAATACCCAAAATTGACCACAATTTCATCCAAATGGGTCCAATATTGAATAAGTTATGATGAAAACAAATTTCTACCTAATGTCAATTGAAAACCCCACTAAATGTGGGCTAACTGCAATTAGAAGCGCCAAAATATGGCATAACTCCAGAAAAGGTAGACTAGCGCTAAATTGGGTGGGACCGCTTGTGGTTGCATTTAATGTTGTAGGTTAGCAGTCACATGACGCCTCCGCATATTAACCGCCATCTTATCTGTTAATAAACCACCGCATTATGTATTAAATGTCATGCTGGTGGCTACATGTGAATGGTCCACGTGATAGCCGCCGCATAAATCGTCGGCGGTTGGCGAAAGCTCCTGGTCGCCAGCAAAGGGTCTTATGGAATGGTTTGATGTGGGGGCTCGCCCCCTTTGCCACCAGAATGAATTCATTTTAAACTTTAAATATTCACTGCCCTCATTACATGTTAAGAACCATACATATAGGAGAGTTGGTCGGGTGTTGTGGTTCTGGCGGTGAGGTCTGAGGTTCGAACCTCATGGACCCATAAATTTTTTAACATACGTGACATTGACTCTGGCCTGGGGCCACGTGGCAGCCTCCAGGCCTGCCACATGGTAGCCCATGATTGGCCCGCCAATATAAAAGTCAGCCATCCATCAAATGAGAATTCGTCACTTATCCGCTTCTTATTTGCCCCAGATGGAATGTTCCATGGAATATTCTAGGGAATATTCCAAGGAATATTCTAGGGAATATTCCAAGGAATATTCTCAAAATATTCTTTGGAATATTCTTTTTTTATATTTCCAAAGTCAAAGTCAACTTTGGTCAGCAAGATTTTTTTTAAGGATACTGAAAACTTCAAACCTGCATAACTTTCACATATGATGTCGGATTGGAGTGCCATCCACGGTGCCAAAATCGAAGCAATCAAGCCTATCCGGTCATTCAGGTTGCAACCAATTCCAAGTAGGTCCATTTTTGAGCATTTTTTTTTCCACTTGGACATGATCACCAGATCAAGATTCCAAATGGGAGGATGAGAATTTTATATAAGAGCATCCAGAAATGATCAAGCATTGAGGACAACACTTGTTTTAAGGAGAGGGGATTTTTAGGTCCTTACAATACTAGTGTATCCCCTTATTTTTATTGTTAGTATAGCCCCTTTATTGTTATTTTTGTGCCCATGTAGTCCCCATATTGTTATTATTGTGCCTCATAGAAGACCACTATTGTTATTATTGTTCCCTTACATTGTGATTGTTATTCCAGCTACAATTATATTGTGACCCATTGGACTCCTATATATATAAAGGAGGTTTTTTCATTTGTATCATTAAAGACTTGTTCATTTATGTAATGTAAAGGAGGTTTCCCTCTCAAAGAAGCTAATTTCTAAGTCGTTGATCTGTTTTTTCTTCTATTTTGTGAGATGATTTCATAATAGATCAAGATCAAAAAGGGGTGTTACTACAATTCTTTTCTTTTATAGAATTTTGTTGTAGTATATTATTACAGTAAATGATATTTCGCAGATTTCAGGTTCAAGAGTTATTTGTGAAAATAATTCAAGCATTTAATATAATACATGTAGCTTCTTTTTAAGCAATTGTAAACATAACAATGACTTATGCATATAGGGTTATAAGGTGTGATTTTGAAGTTGTGGCAACTATTCATTTCTAGATTCTATAGTCAATTGGAAAAGTGAGGTTTGAAGAGAGGACAATAGAAACATTGTGATGCATAATTTACATAATTATCACATTGTACGAGATTAAGAAGATTTAGAATCTTCCTTGCATTTCTTTGGTTTCACATAGAAGTAGAATAAGTGCAGATTGATTGCTATCCTATATTTATATTATGCATTGTACATGGAGATGAGGGTTGATTATGTTCAAAGTCCTTTTACTCGTTGTTAAAGAGCTAGAGTTAAAATTTCTAGTAGCTAGGGTTTTATCTTTACTTTCCAATAATTAGCGCTTGTTTTCTAGATTGATCAGTGGCTAGGGTTTTTTATTTGATTGTCATCAGTTACGGTTTTCTCCTTAATTTTCAATAATTAAGGTTTTCTCTTTAATTAGGGTTTTCTTTCCAATTACCAGTAGTTAGTGATTACTTTCAATTGCTGGTGTCTACTAGATTGCTTTTTGCAGCAATTAGGGTTTTGCTTCTAATGAATGTTTTTTATTGCAGTAATAGAACATGGAGTTTGACTAGTGTAGAAACTTAAGGTGTGAGAAATTTCTAGACAAATTAGGGTTTTCTTGTGTAGCTCACTGGAGTCTTTTTCTGGAATTTTTAACGTTGAGCCTAGAATTCCATAGACCCCAGATTGACATTAAATGTTGGTCCATTCACCTATCATATACTACACCCAATAGTAAGTTCAGTTAATTGTTGTGAATTAATTGGCGATTTGGCTAATTTTTTGGATGCTTAATACAATTTCCCTTATTAGTCCATTCCCAGGAAAGACTGCAACAATTGATTTTCTTGTTGACCAATATTAGTTTGGAATTGACTAATACAAGTTATAATGTTTAAATTTATAAATAATTAAAGTTTTTTTTTAATTAAAAAAATTAATTTTTTAGCAATTCATTGGCTTTTTTTTTTTACATCTATGCCATATCACTCATGAAATTTTCTCACCTTGCAACCTCCCCAATTTTCACGGGAATCATGCTTGGATCTTGTAAATTGATTAACAAATTGGCTTGAAAACTGGAACATAGTTGGGTGAATGGTGCACGTATGATAAATTAAGCCTCCTATTGTTTTAGTTAATGAATAAAAAAAACTTATTAAACCATATACATTCATCTAAAAAAACACTTAAAATATTTTCTAGTGAAATTGATTTCGTGGTTTCCTCCAAAATGCCAAAGGAAGATTATTCATGTTTTCAAGAATCCTTTCTTCTTTATATCTTCTTCTAATACTTTCTATTTCATATCTCCCTTTGATACTCCTTGGAAGCTCTTAAGTTTAGAATAGTGTGGACAAATGTGGTCCATTACATTTTATTTTTTATAGTTCTCTCTACTATTGATTCCAATAGTAAAAAAATTCTCTATGGACAGAGATTATGTATTGTTGGGAATAGTTTGTAGTTTGCACTAGATTTTTTTTCTTATTATTACCATATATTCATGATCACAACTTATGCTTATCCTTAATTCATAATTTACAAAATAATGCGAAGGAAATTTGGGTATGTTTCCTTCCATTGTAACAAATATGATTCCAACCCGTTATTTTGGTTGTCCTTTCTCATTTTTTCTCGAGGCACCGTCAAAATACATCTCCCAGAATTTTGATGTGGATCTTGATGCAACTTCAGTGTAATATACTTCTTTGCGAGGCAACTATTCTTGCAATTTTGAGTAACATCTTGATTGTAATGAAACTGGGTATTGAAAGCTTGTACAAATGGTATAATAAATAAAAAATGACAATTTCCATTCATAGAATTCAAAGAGTGACTCTTTCCTTCTCTAATGATTTGAACTTATCAATTTCAAAGTCTACTAATTCTTCGACTCAAAATTCAACTCTTTCTAGGGTGGGGGTTGGGACTAGCTTAAGACTTACAACATGCATAACAGTGATCCTATATATATATATATATATATGACATTAAATTTTTCATTTTTATAATATAAAATGTCTACATATTCTTAGAATATCATGGTAGCTGAAAGGGAAGTAAGTATAGTTACACGAGTACTACTCCTTGGTTTTAGAGAGAACGTGCCCCATGCTCCCCCACTTCTGGGAGCTTGGGAGCTAGTAGGAAATGCTCCAAAACTACCGAGAGCTTCAACAGGTACTTTGGAGCTTTTTAGGAGCTTCATTACAACAAATTTTTTAAGTTTTGGGAGCTTCACTGTAATGAATAAGTGCAAAATTAGGTGTATTTGACGCTTCCAGCTGTTAGCCACCTATAAAAATCTATTATACCAAAAGGTGGCTAAATCATTTTCTGAAGTCTTCAAGGAACAAATTTTACTACTAAAAAGTGTTGGCTCTTGAAGACTCTCAAAATGCCTCATGCCTCTGTCTAAATCTTCACTACTGTGCTCATTTCACACTCAGAAATTCTGCTAATTTCAAAGCCAAAATACTGCTACAAACTCCATTTTTCCTCCTTCATCCCCCATAAAATCTTTCATTTTTCATGTTTTTCCCATTTCCCCTTTATAAAAACCCTTTGATAAGGTTTTAAGACCCTTTCTTAGCATTATCAAAACCGTCAAACTCCTTTGAAAATCATTGAAAATCTATAAAAACCATATCTTTTATATATTATAGACTTAAGCCCCCTTGGGCTAAGTCTTTAACCCCTCCCCTCCATATGCCCTGGTGCTGGAACCATGCGCTGACCATCCAAGCGCTTATCGCATCACCCAATGCCAATTAGCCCTTCCTCCATAAACCTTGGTCATATGATTTTCCATATAACTCACGACCCCACAGTCGAGTGCCTATCCGCTTCGAATAAATATTTCCGCCCAAAGTATAAACCGTTGTTTATATAAATTTGTCGGTTTTTATTATATAAATAAATTTTCCACTGGTGTAAAGGTCCTAATAGCTATCCACCATCGATCTGACCTGCAGATTGACGACGTGCAATCCATTGCCCCGGTGGTCCCCGCCAGCCACTTATTATTGCAAAACCGGGCGGAATCCATCGCACCGCTTTCAAGCAGAGGGCGGTTTTTTCCCAATCGACAGCGATTCCATTCACTGCTTGATGCGTGGCCTTGAGAACTATTCAAAAATTGTTGTTCATCACACATTAAATTTCGACTGTGGAGTGGGCGCGATATTGATGTGCACCGTTTGATCTGAGGCCGCTCATCGGATGGTAGTTTCTCTCCAAATATTCCCGTGCGATAACTCGGGGTACGGTGTGGTATTAAATGCATCTCTACCATTAATCTGATCTACAGATCGACGGCCCAAAATTCATCGCCCTGATTCCTCGTCCAGTCAGCATTTCTGGACCCGAGGGTTTTATTCATCTGGATTTTATTAAGGGTTTGATGTCCAGGCATGTTTTGTAAGGTTTATTGGCACCTGTTCTACGCCATTGATCACGTGGGCCGATCTCATCTAACGGCCCACGATCGTCTCGAACCCCGAGCATGATTTTTGATCATTTTTTCGCTGAAACAAAGGTTTTAAACCTTTTTCCCAATTTTATATATTTTTTAAAACGTGACCCCTTCATGTTGTTTAGTCACCCTCATTCCCGACTGTTGATCTCTTCGCGATCAACGGTTCCGATTTAATTTCCTCCTCCACTCTCCTTTGACCTCCTATAATCAATCTCGACCGTTGGATGATGCCATCCGACAGCCATGCTCTCTCCACGCACCTTCCTAAGAAGTTAACCTATACATGCAGGATTTCATAACATTTTTGTATTTTGCAGGGTTCCAATGATTTCTCCGCTATGTCTAAAGGAAATTCAGAGGCAGAGGGTGACGATCCTCTTGCCTTCGTTTCATCAAAAGGAATCATTCGCAGGTTTCAAATCCACATTTTATCAATGGTTCATAAGGCATTGATGCCATCCAATCCCTGTGTAGCCCTGCATACCAACAAACATAGAAAGTCAATCACAAATCAAGGAATATCAGTGTCGAGAGAAAAAAATGCACTAGCATGGAAGATTGAAGACAAATTTATGGGGGATTACGGCTAAAATTGATTACTAAAAGCCTAATCCTCCCAACTAAACACAGTTTGAAGAAAATCATAAGTTTTTTCTTAGACAGAGAGCCTACGCTGCCACATCAGGGGCTAATTGAATCCACTAGCTACCACAGAGCCACCTACAGCCTCAAATAAATCAAAAGAAGGCCGAAGTTATTACCAGACCAGGAGATATTTTGCATCAATATAGCTGAACAATTAATTCAACCAAAGGAACTTATTGTAAACTGTCAGCAAAAGTTATTGCAAGGATAACAAGGAGCCTTGAAGTCAACAAATTCTTTCTAGCAAGCCTAATAGTTAATGTAAACCAATTAATATAGGAGAAATATCCAAAATCTTCTCTATTAAGCCCCTCAAAGGCTGAGAGACAGTGTGCTGTATTAATTGAACTTAGAAGATATTTTATCCCATTCCACCTCCTCATTTTCTCTATAAATACTACTGGAGAAGATGAGAAAGTGTTGGTTGGTTGATCACTAGTTGTAATATTGAAACTCTTTGAAATAATACATATTTTGCTGAAGTTGAAGAAGAAATTGAAGTCTTGGAAGCCTTGATGATGTTGTTGCATGCTTGTTCCTTAGAAGGCTCTATCATTGGATCGATGAGCTTGGCTATTGGTGAAGTATTTTGAACTGTATAATTTTTTCCCATGTTTTCATTCTGTTCCATAACTTCTTACTACATTAGGTTGAAAGTTTTAGGCTAAGAAATGACTCCTGGAAGCACCTTAGACCTCTTCATCCTCCACTATTTCATGTTTTCTTCTGCTGAGGTATTTTAGAGTCTTTAATCTCTCTCTTTAGTCCTCATGCTTGTTTATTTCTATGATAGTTTGAATAATATGGTTTCAGCATGATTTATGGTTCTCCTTGCTTGTCTGTTGCCACTTAAAAGGCTATTATTGAAGTTTCCCTTTGAAGTATTTCTGTTTACAGTAAGCCAAGGAGGTCTGTTCTGATCTCGCCCTTTTTCCTTACTTAAAAATTTGTATTAAAGGTCTTTATAGTTGTAATCATAGATGTGTTAGGTGTTCCCTCTTCCAGGACTGCAATTATCAGTGAATCTTTTATGTTTTCTAGGTCATTTGAAATAAAATATTTGAGGAAATAGGGTGTTCCCCGAATCTTAGATTTCATTTTAAAAGTTGTTTTGAAATCATTATTTTCTTAAAGGTGTGATTTGTAGAATTTATGGTTAGCCCTGTCTACCAAATATCTCTTTATTGTTCAAGTTGTGGTTTCAAATTCCATTTGTTTGAGAATTGAACTTCTCTTTCCAAATCACTGATGTCCATCTCATTCCGAAAACCAAAGGATCCTGTGGCCAAGTTATATTTGTCCTCTAATATCCCATATCCATTGATGAGTATGTTATGACCCCTTCTGGACTCCATTGCCCAATGAACCAGATGTTTCTCCTTTCTATATATCTTTCCTAGACCTTTCATGTTCTGTTGTATCAATCCAACCAAACAAATAAACAAACACCTACACTTAATAACTAGTCTAAAACCAGTACTCAAAGAACACAAGATAAACCTTTGCAAACAAACATTTGAGAGATCCCTCTCTGAGAACAGGAGGACTAGATCCTGGAACTCTAAATATTGGTTCTGATGTTTCCTTGTCTTTTGATTTGTCAAACTATAAAAACATGGGACACCAACATAATGGTGATCACAGTGGGACACTGAGTAAAATTTTCAAAATTAAACACTCACTGCCTAGTATAACATAAGTAACCTTCTTCAAACACTACCCAGAATAATGGTAATCATGATGGGACTTATTTGAATCAGTGAAAAACTAATTAACCCTTAGGATTATCATTGAACCTTATCAAACCTTGAAGGAATCAGTTACCAAGCCATAAGAGTGAAATCTGTATGATTAAATACCTTAGCTAAGTGTAAATCAGATTTAGGACACTCTCATAACCTGTAAGACATAAATAACTCAGAAAAACCCAAAACATTTCAGTTTGGCTTCATAATAAACATGGTGGTGGGACCATCGAATATTTTACCTTCATAAAAGCTAAAAAATTTCCACCTAGCGACTCCGCTAGCCCCAGTAGGCCTATTACTCATCTAGGTTCCCAGATCTCTTTAGGACTATGTTAACCAGCCTTGAAGAAGTTTAGAAGCTTAGTCCCATACTAGATAAGACATCCTGAGAGGTGAAGCTTCCAGAAGCAGTACCTAAAATTCTCAACCTCTCTCATTTTTGAAAAAACAGACTGGCTTCACATAGGATCAACACTAGATCCCATCCAGACCCAAATCCTCCTTTAATCGTTGAAAATCCTGAGAGAATTCTGTGGTAGACTTATAACTCTGGAAAATCAGCTACTAACAGGAGCATCTTAAGAACAAATTCTGTCCCTGAAAACCTTGTTGTCTTAGAGGATTCACACTTTCATTTACATCATACAAAGAACATATTTAGAACCAGATCTCAAGGTGATTTCAACCAAACTGATCTTTACATTGCAGAATTGCAACAAAGATTCATTAGAGAAGCCTCACCTTCCACTCTTCCTGACTCCCAACTTCTTCATCACTTTAGTATTTTCCATAACAAGTCTGCTCAAAATCAGATCGTTGGCCTACGTGTTTCTTCCACTCCAATTCATACTACCACTGTGAAAAACACTCCTGTTCAGCCCACTATCACTACTGTAAATCCACCTCTTATAAAGCCACCCTTATTTATAGCTATGGCAACATGGTATGCCCCATTAGTGTTACCACAGCCTCTGCTTCCCCTACCAAATGATTACCGATCCAAAATCCCTCATTTCACTGGAAAATAGTCTACAACAGTTCAATAACATGTAGATAGGATGGAAGTTGCTTTCAATTACATGGAGATAGAAGAAGAAACGGTGAAGATGAGAATATTCGCCCAAAGTTTAGGAGGAGATGTAAAGAAATGGTTTAAAAACTTACCTCCTAATAGCATAAATGATCTCCCTACCTTGCATCAAAAATTCATCAAAAAATGGGAACTCAAAAGGAATCCTCTCCAAATACTAGCAGAATATAGCATCCTCAAGAGAAATCAAGGAGAGAGTGTTCATGACTACTCCACTAGGTTCAATAGCATTTATAATGCTCTTCCACCTCACATGGAACCTCCTCAAGGCGTGGCCTTGGTAAGATATCCCGAAGGCCTTGATGCTGACATGATGTATCAGTTAAGGGAGAGAGACTACTTAACCTTAGAAGACATGCAGAAAGGAGTTGTGAGTGTAGAAGAAAACATAAATGAGAAAATAAATAGGTTGATATCAGAGAAGAGGGTAACTTATAAAGATGACCTACTACCCTCAGCCTCAACTTCTGACACAAAAATTGACAACCTAGTGAAGGTGATGGAGAGGATGCTTGAAAAGATCAATTTGAATGAGAGAGTGCCACCAAGAGAACCTAAAAATAACCAAAACAGAAATAGAAATTAGAATTATAGATGAGAAAACAATCAAGATAAGCAAAAATAAAGTGACCAAGAGATTAGACCTCCCTTCCAACAGAACTATGTAGATCACTATGAGGAAGATAGGGAGTTGGAAATATTGGGAGAATCTCATGTAAACTTGATTGGATCAGACAGTGGGGATGATGTTTTCCTCACTGAAGAAGAACAAGGTTTCTTTTCTGATCAAAGTACAAACACCTATGAATATTCTGATAACTATATATTGGGGTTCGAAAATGCAATAATGGAGGTGCACAAACAATATGATCTTAGGAGCAAGGGGAACTTGGATAATTCAAAGAACAAAAACACTAATTCTGCTGTCAAGAAAAACACAGAAACTCAGCCCAAAATGACAGCAGAAAAAACCAACATTTTGACCAAGAAACCAGACATAAACAAAGATAAAAGTGTCCAGCTAAATGTTGAATAGAGTACCCCTAGCACTTCAGCCAGTGGTCCTAATAAAAATGTCCCAATTACCAGTCCAAACAAGGTTCAGCAAATCAAAATTGCTGAAAAGAATTCAATTGAAATGACGGATGTAAATATAAACAAGTAAATCGTTCCTTTCAGTCTTGAGGGAGAGATTTCTAAGATAAAAATTACCATTCCCCTAGCTAAACTAGTAACTCAAGAGGTGTACAAAAACCAAGTTTTGAAAGCTTTGAATTTAGGAAGTGACACTGACACCTTAAACTTGACAAATGAAAAACCTGAGTTGTTGTTTGTTCCAGAAGTTGAAGGAAAATACCAAGAAGGGGTTGTCCCTCCCTTCTATGTTAGTTTGAACATACACGAGAAAATTTTACACAATGCCATGTTAGACTCAGGAGCTTCACACAATCTAATGCCCAAGGTAGTGATGGAAAGCTTAGGCTTAGAAATTACTAAACCATACAAAGACTTGTATTCCTTTGACTCAAGCAGAGTCAAATGTTTGGGTTTAATCAAAGATTTGTGTGTTAACTTATCCCAAATCCTTGCTAAGAGTTTAGTCATGGACATAGGTGTAGCTGACATTCCCCCTAAGTATGGCATGCTCTTATCAAGATCTTGGGGAGCCAAACTTCAGGGAAGCCTTCAAATGGACATGTCTTATGCCACCATCCTTGTTTTTAACCAAAATAGGAGACTATACAGGGAATCCCACATGAAGTACATGGTGAGCAACATAGACAAACCAAAAAACTCTCCAATATATTCTATTCAATCAAGTTTGGATTCCTTTATCTTATGTAACGAAGATGAAATTACTCAATAGGATAAGGAAAAAATCGACCCAATCAGTTCACCAAAACAATCAAATTTTCCATTGAATCAAATTCAAAACATTGGCAATCAACAGCAACAAGAAAATGAAAATAAGGCAAACATACTGTGGACTGTAAACTTTGACGGATCCTGCAATAAAACAAGTGCAGGGGTAGGTATTTGGATTCAAAATACGAATAAGATTTTTTCATATAAATTGGATTTCCCATGCACTAATAATATTTCTGAGTAATCGGTAACCGAGGCTCTGCTAGGGTTTCATGCTCTGCTCTGCTAGGGTTTGGCGTTCACCCCTGGTTCTGAGTCGACTGCTCCTGCGACCCTCAGCATACCATATTCTTCCCGCTCAGCTTATGTGTGGACCGGCAAGGGGCGTCCAGCCATGACTGGCCCCACGGGGGGGGGGCGCTCAGTCTTCCCCCTCAGGACCCAACCAAACTGTTACTGCAGGAACTTCCGTGACTGCGACTCTGAATCAACAGATTCCTGATGCACAGGATAATAGGATGCAAGAAACGCCAAAAGGCACAAATGAAAAGACTCAAGAAGCACAGGCTGGAGCAGTAGGTCAAAACGAAACCCCTACGGTGAAGTCGGTGACCTGTAAACCAATAGCGACGGAAAGACCAAAAATAGAGCTTCCAAGCCACAGGATAAATGGACGCATACAGTTTATGAAAGATCATGTGCTCATCGGAAAATTTATCGACATATGGCCAACAGAAAAGGTGCTGCAAGGCTGGATAACAGCAAAATGGAAGCCCAAAGGAGACATCACCCTTCAGCTTGGAGCCAAGGGCTTCTTCACGGTGGTTTTCATCTGCATTGAAGACCGCAACAGGGTTCTTGACGGAGGACCTTAATTCCTCAACTCCGCTGGACTATATCTGAGAGAATGGGTGGAGAGGTTCAATCCAGATAATGAAGACCTCAGCTGGGCGTCGGTCTGGATTCGTATGTATTCGCTACCGCTGGAGTACTGGGATGAGGAATCCCTTCAAGAAATTGGTAAATGAATAGGTGAGTTTGTGAAAATAGCGGAGGAAAAAAAGCTGCGACGCTATACATCATACGCCCGCATATGTGTCTATATGTGTCTGGATCAAGCTCTCCCTGACTCGGTAAGCATATTTCACGATGATTATGAGTGGATACAACCCCTAGACTTCGAGCATGTCCCCTTCCGTTGCCGCAGATGCCACCTTCATGGACACCTTTTCAGAGACTGTCCGCTCAATACCTCGACGAAGAAGAAGGACAGCCCAGATTCGTCTTCTCCTGATGGATTCACCAAGGTGACTAGCCGCAGAAGGTCCCATAAGAAGCCATCTCAGGGGAAAAAACCCGCTTCAGCTGTCAACCCCGTTCCATCTTCAAGTAATAGCTTTGAAGTCCTAAATACTATCACGGACCTGACCCCTCAAGCAGCTACCACCAATACCCCTGAAGTCAATACTACCCTGTCCAGCCCTCCTCAGAACACCAAAACTATACCTCTGCCCAAGAGTATGCAGTTTGGTCAAGTGGAAGATCCCTACACTTTACCAGAGGGGAAATCTATTGGCATGGATGTGGACAGCCTCCAGGACCCTCCAGAAGCAGGCAATAGTCAAGTTCAGCTCATGGGCGAAGAGCCAGAGAGCATAGATCTAGGAGGACTTGACTTACTAGAACTTGAGCGAGCGTGCAGGAGAAAAGAATTTGACAAGATTCAAGTACATGAGCTTGAAACACTGGAAGTCATCATAGCACGAGCTTTCTAACAGAAAGAGCTGGGAATCCAACCAGGCAGCAGATGGGATGGCAACACAATCCAGAAAGACTCCAAGAAGAGAGGCCGGAAAACAGATCTGGAAAGAACAATCACAGTGGGCAAAATCCTGGTTGATTCCGGTAGATATGCTAAATTGACAAAGTACTATAAGCCCCTCCCAAACAGTGACTCATGAAGCTCACATCATGGAATACTAGAGGACTCAATTGTCCCGGGAAACACAGGATGATAAAGAACATGGTTAAGCAGGAGAAGCCTTAGATATTCTTCATGCAAGAAACTAAGTGCAATAGCAATGCGATTGGAAACATTCTTTCCAAAGCTTGGACTGGATGTCAGTCAGTAGTGGTAGATGCATTGGGAGCCTCTGGAGGACTGGCCATAGCCTGGAACCCTCAGACTATCTCCCTCTCAGACTTCCATGCCTCCCACCACCTTATTCAAGCTACTTTTCACATCCTAGGCACCAATATCCATGGCCATCTCACAAACGTCTACTTTCCACAGGACGCAGTGAGAAAATCTGCTCTCCTAAATACTATAGAAGGGCTAAACTAGGACAGGATTCACCCCCTATGGATCATTGGAGGTGATTTTAATATGATAACTAAATTGGAGGAAAAAATGGGCGGCAGATCCAGACTGGAGCCAGAAAGTGGCTTGTTCAAAGATTTCATACAAAACCAACAGTTAATTGACATGCAATTCTGCAATGGCTCGTTCACATGGAGTAATAGAAGAGCTGGAAGGCAGAACATTGCCTCCAAGCTGGACAGGTTTCTTATCTCTGACAACGCCGTACATTTGGGGGGTGATCTCTCTGCCTCTATCCTCCCCCTTCACGGGTCTGACCATTGGCCAATATCTCTTCAATGGCAGCGGCTGGGCCAAACTGTGCGTCGCCCCTTCAGATTTGAAGCCTTCTGGCTAAATCACCACGCTTTCAATGACCTCATCAACTCAATTTGGAAAAGCTATATTCCGCCAGAAGGGTCCCAGATGTTCAAATTCCAAGAAAAACTCAAATACATGAAAGGTCAAATTAAGATCTGGAACCAATCCACCTTTGGCAATATATTTCAAGCTCAGAAGCAGATACACCAAGAGATGGCAGATCTCCAGCAAAAAATCATCTTGGAAGGCTGCATGGATCAAGCCCTGGAAAAATAACAACAACTTCGATCTCAGATGGAGGAGAGAGCTAAGAAGGAGGAAATATTATGGAGGCAGAAATCACGCATTCGATGGCTGAAAGAGGGAGAACGAAACACAAAATTTTTTCATAGATCAACCATCCAAAGACGCATGCATAACAACATCCCTTTCATCAAGAATAAAGAAGGGGAGAAGGTGGAAGAACATGAGGAGATAGAGCACATCCTCATCAATCACTTCCAATCCATGCATCAAGAACCCCTCCAGGATAGATCAGAAGCCATTGAAAAGATCACTCAGAACATTCCCAAGTTGGTTACTGAAGAGCACAACCAACTCCTTCTCTGCTCTGTCTCGCGCATGGAGGTAGACACAACCGTGAAACAACTCAAAGAAGGAAAGGCTCCGGGGCCGGATGGCTTCACCACCACGTTCTTTCACAAATTTTGGGATCTGATTAAAGAAGAGGTCTGGCTGGTAGTGGAAGAATCACATACAATGCACTAGCTCCTCCCATCATTGAATGCTACCTTTCTAGCTTTAATTCCAAAAGAAGAGGCTTCTTGTACGCCGGAAAAATTCCGCCCTATAGCTTTGTGCAATGTTATATACAAGATCATCTCCAAAGTCATTGCCAACAGACTCAAACCGCTCCTGCCTCTCCTCATCTCGCAGGAGCAAGCTGGGTATGTGGAAGGAAGGCAGATCCTGGACGGCATCATCCTTACTCATGAAGTCATTCACTCCCTTAAAGCAACAAAACAAGCAGGTATGATTCTTAAGATTGACCTCTCAAAAGCTTTTGATAGATTAAGTTGGATGTACATCCAGAAAGTGTTATTTTCTTTTGGCTTTTCTCCAACCTGGATTCGTTGGGTTCATAATCTTATCTCCTCCGCCTTCTTCTCCATTCTCATTAATGGTATCCCCTCGCGTCCTTTTTCTCCCTCTAGAGGAATTAGACAAGGGGACCCCCTCTCCCCTTTCCTATTTGTCTTAATGGCTGAAGGTCTGGGGCGCCACCTCAAAAATGCCCTTCACTCCCATCAACTCCAAGGCCTCTCTGTTCACCATTCCCCCGCCATTACCCACCAACAATTTTTAGATGACAATATGGTTTTTGGGTATCCTTCTGTGCATGAAGCCTCCCAACTTAACGCTCTTCTGACTGACTTTTCGGAAGCTTCGGGAGCATGCATAAACAATGCCAAATCCCAGCTTTTTTTCTTCCACACTCCTCCCTACACCCAAAGAGCTATCGCCCGTATCCTTGGATTCTCCATTGCCTCTCTCCCTTTGAAATACCTTGTCACCCCTCTCATTGAATCAACCTTAAAGCACACCTCTTGGCGTGAACTCCTTGACAAACTAGAAGCCCGACTCTCTTCATGGACCCACAGGACTCTTAATACTGCTAGCAAGGTCATTCTCATAAATTTTGTGTTACAGGCCATGCCTCTTTATCTCTTCTCAATATTGGTAGCACCCAAATGGGTTCTAAAAAGAATTAAAACCCTGCAAAGGCACTTTTTATGGGGATCCAAAGGTACACACCACAAATGGGCTTTAGTCAAATGGTCTCTGGTATGCAAGCCTAAGGATCAAGGCGGATTAGGATTAAGGGATCCTTCCCGCAGCAATGAGGTAATGGGAGCAAAAATCTGGTGGAATTGGCTCAAAACCCCCAGCAAACCTTGGGCTACTATCTAGACAGCCAAATATGCCAACCATAGACCTCCAGAGGAACTAATCAGGCTCACACCCACGGAGAAAGGTTCACTAATATGGAATGTGGCTAAACAGCACTATCAGCTGATTCAGAGACACAGCTTCTGGGAACTGAGGAATGGAAGAACTGCTAGATTCTGGACAGATGCTTGGGATCAATTCCCTAAGTTAACCAACACTTACAGCCCTCCTCCTGGACCGGATTGGGACATACAACAACTGGAAACGGTTCATCAACATTAGGAAGATAATGCAATACAGGGGTATCGACAATGGAAACCGGCGGACAGAATTATGGGGCACATAGAGGAACAGAATCAGGAAGCACTAAATGATGAGCTCAAAAAAAGATGCACCAGATTTTCGAACAGCCAGGACATACTAAGATGGGGATATTTGCCAAAGGGCTCCTTCTCGTCCCAGGAAGCTTACAGGCTCCTCATACAGGATCCAGAACCCAAAGACCCTCTATGGGAAAAAAATTGGAGACCAGGGATATGGCCTAAAGTCTCAGTATTCCTATGGCTTTTCGGGCATCAAAAAATTCTCACATGGGATAACTTAATCAAACGAAGCTTTCATGGCCCATCCATTTGCCCCAACTGCTGTGCCCAAGTGGAGACGCAGAAACACCTACTGAATGATTGCTCTTTAGCAAGCCAACTGTGGGAGAAAGTCAGCTTTCGATGCCAACGCAACTGCCGACCCTCTGAAGATATCATCAACACCATCAGAGAATGGCATCTGCACCCCTATGCTAGTGCACTCCTAAACCAACTTTGGAGCCTTATCCCGGGATTATTATTATGGACCATTTGGAAGGAACGAAATAAACGAATCTTCAAGGATCAGAACACTCCTCTGGAAGTTATCTGGAGGACCTTCTGTCACAATCTAGAAGAGTCCCTCAATCTGCACTCTTGGGATGCTAGTGATTTCCCCACGACTGCTAAGGAAAAAGCCATCTGGGACAATTGGGGAATTCAACTTCAACCTCCAGCGCCAGGGCGCAACTTAGATAAAGATGATAACAGCAAGAGAATGTGGATCCCCCCTTCGGAGCACACCTACAAACTCAATTTTGATGGAGCTTCTAAGGGGAATCCTGGCAAAGCCGGGTTCGGAGGCATTATCAGAGATCACAAAGGCAATCCCTCAGTTATCTACATGGGAAAGCTCGGTTGGGACACAAACAACTCGGCAGAATTAGAAGGTCTCTGGCAGGGTCTTCTTCTCTCTCAACAATTAAAGCTTCATCCTTTGGAGATTGAAGGGGATTCACAAATCCTCATCAACCTGGCCAAGCAGCTTCTCAATGGAGCTCATGCGCAGAAATTTCCCATAGCTAGAGACTGGAGGCTCGTCTGAAAAGCATTGAGGATTGGCTCATCAACAATAGGGCACTCACCTTCCTGAATACAAGAAGGGAGGGAAACAGAGTCGCTGATTTCCTAGCCAATGTCGGAGTCGACAATGAACACAACCTTCTCACAGGCACACTTGAAACTCTTCAAAATGAGGATCAACGACAGGAATTCCATTTGCTGCTCCAACGCGATGCAGAAAACCCGGATGCGGGTGGTTAAAATGATAAAAGGGTGGCATAGTCGGCCAGGCGGCACTCCGGCAAGCCAAAGGCCACCAGGACCTGCAAGTGTCCTTCGGCACCTGCACAAGAGAATGAGGCATTTAAGGCATTTATCGCCCGGCGCGCTTCACAACATAGTCACCGGAGATCGAGACATCTCCACACACTGCAAACAGGACATGGAGATCAATCAATTAAATGAGGGGTTAATGCTGATGGTTGGCAGCAGATTTGGTTCATTAGTTCACAAGATGGCGGACGAGCATCCCTCAAGCATTATTCCCAGGCCCATTTCTGTTTGTTGCTCTCCCAATGTTCGGCTCTCCTCCGAGCGCACAGTGACTGGCAAACGAACCAAGATCCATGGCTATCTAGAGCTCAGCGACAATTTACATTTCTCAATAGCGGGGAATTGTATGCGTGATTCCGGAAATTGGACAGAGCATTTTTCCAGGGCTTCAGTCCTGCTCCCGCTCTCGCACTTGGCCAACGCCTCTTTCTGGTTACAGCATTCATCCAGGGCTCCAGCTTCGAATGAAAGAATGCCTCGTCTCAGGCACAGGATGAGATGCAGAAGAGGCTCATCCCGGTGGCTGGTAAGGCACTCCTCACCGTCCTCCAGCACCTCCGCTGAGGATTCTCATACTTCTGAAAGAACTTCCCGAGCTGCCAGAGGATGTATCCTTCGTTCTGGGCAACGATATCCCACCCCTCTGCACGCTCCAGCCCATTCTCAAATGAGGCACTTCACCTTCATAAGTGCGCTCAATTGCCCTCGAATTACCACCTCTGTTACTATTGTTTTTCGTGAGTCCCCTCAAGATGAGGCTCCCAATTCAGGAAGACGGGCTGGAAGTGTTGTGGACATGAATGCTATAGGGCAAAGTGGTGGTGGAGTGAACGTGCAGAACATGGACATCAACCAGGAAGGCGCTAGTCAAGGAAATGAGATGAATATTGATATTGATCTGGAGCAGCAAGGGCAACAAACTGATACTCAAGACCCTGGAACTGAAATTCTGCAGCACCAAACCCAACCGAGCGAGGTAAAGCGCACCCCAGCTGCTGAGAAAGTTATACACTCCACAGAGGACCTGTATACAACTGATGGCAAACCAGATGATCTATGGTGCAGGGTCGTGGAAGAGGCACCAGACGAGTAGCGCCTCCACTGTTCCTGGTTTTTGCTATAGCCCTGTCTACTTTTTTGAAAATGTTAATGTTTGTTTTAATGGTTTCGGTCAGGTCTCATAGGCTTTCTTTTTCACGAACAAGATGCATCCCCTGCGTGGGATTTTGCTGGAAAACCTACAGCACTGGTTTCCCTCTTGGAGGGCAGTGCTCAACAATGATTTTTTGCTTAACAGGCCTCAACCTCGGGCCTGGTCCTGGATAATTCCTGCTGTACATATTTTTGTTTTTTGTTGATTAATAGATTACGCATACTTAGAAAAAAAAAAATATTGCTGAGTATGAAACACTTCTCCTAGGCTTACAATTGCTTAAACAATTAGAAGCCCAGAGGGTATCAATCTTAGGAGATTCTGAACTTATCATAAGACAAATCAAAGGAGAATACTCAGCTAGAAATCCAAGGGTTAGGGAATATCGGAACGCTGTCCTTGATTTGTTGAAAACATTTGAAAAGTATGAACTTATTTTCATTCCAAGAGCACTAAATCATCTAGCAAATGAACCCGCTTTCAATGCCAGCAATTGCCAAATACCTGAAATAAATGAAAAAATTAGTGTGAAGGTAAAACATAGGCCTGCTGTGCCTGATAACAAAGATCACTGGCAAGTTTTTGATTCTGACAAACACATAGATGATTTCTTGAAATCATAAAATGATTTCAGCATACCAATATCAGAAACTAGCCATGAAGAAAATTGTTTGTATATTGAAAAAATCCCAGAAGCTTAAATGGCATATACTACTGATATAAATCATTATGAAAATCCTTTTGAAGCAGAGACAATTGACAACACAAAACAAGAAGACTTGGAAGTTTTAGAATGAAAAAAAGATAAAATTCCAAGAGGTCTAGCACCTTTAGAACATCTTTTTGATTTTAACGATGTAGCCAAAGAACCGAAGATGGAGCCTGTGGAAACGAATATAGAAGAGCATAACATAGGCAGTCTAGCAGAACCCAAGATGATCAAGATGTCCAGCACTCTCCCAGCTCACATCAAATTACAGTACATAGAGTTGTTTAAAGAGTTTAAAGATGTTTTTTCTTGGGGATACAAAGACCTAAAATCGTATGATACCAACATCATCCAGCATAAAATCCCTTTGAGGGAAAATCAGAAGCCTTTTAAACAAAAACTAAGGAGAATAAACCCTGTTTTATTACCTTTAGTTAAGGCAGATATTGAAAATATGCATGCTACTGGGTTCATTATACCAATTAGATATTCAGAGTTGGTATCGAACTTAGTTTCTGTTAGAAAGAAAACAGGGGAAATCAGGCACTGTATTGACTTCAGAAATTTAAACAGAGTCTCTTTAAAAGACAACTACCCCTTACCAAAAATGGACCATATAATCCAAAGGGTGGTTGGGTCAAAAAGGATATCCCTCTTAGATGGGTTCTCAGGTTACAACCAGGTGTTAGTGCTCCCAAGTGATCAAATCAAAACTACTTTTACTACACCTTGAGACACCTTTATGTATGTCAAAATGCCTTTCGGATTAATGAATGCAGGGGCCACCTTCCAAAGGGCCATGGACATAGCCTTTTCTGAAGATATTGGCTAATTTATAATCATTTACCTCGATTACATAACCGTATTCTCAAAAACTGATGAAGAACATATGATTCACCTAAGAAATTTTTTTGAGAAGTGTAGGAAATTTGGCTTGTCATTGAATCCCAAGAAGACACTCTTTGGTCTCCAAGAAGGTAAACTTCTTGGCCATATAATTTCGGAAGAGGGAATCAAAATATACCCTACAAGGATAGATGGCATATTGCAGATCGGCCATCCAAGAAGCCTCAACGAATTACAATCTTTCATTGGAAAGATTAATTTTCTAAGGAGGTTCATCCCGAACCTTGCTAAGCTATTAAAAAACATTACAAACATGCTTAAGAAAGATGTCGGTGTAAAATGGACTTTACTAGCTAAACAATCATTCGAACTGTACCAACAAGCTCTTACTCAAACACCAGTCCTGATTAGTCCAGATTTTACCAAAGACTTTTATATCTTTTCTTTTGCATCTGAGCATACAATAGCTACAGTATCACTTCAAAAGAATGAGTTGGGGCAAGAAAAACCAATATCCTTCTTTAGTAGGGCCTTAAGAGATACTCTTGTCAAATATAACATCATGGAGAAGCAAGCCTTAGCATTAGTGAAAGCATTAAAAGACTTTAGGGTCTATATTTTACACTCTCACATAATTTCTTTTGTTCCACATACTGTTGTCAAGGACATTCTAAGTCAAGACCCTGATGGTAAAAGGGGAAAATGGATTGCAACTATTCTTGAATATGACTTACAAATCAGGCCCACCAAACTAGTTAAAGGGCAGGGATTAGCAAAACTTGTGGCTGAGTCTAACTTTCAAGCACTAGACATGAATATGGTAGATGTGTTGGAAGAAATAGAAGAATCTATTGCTCCTTTTATTGAAGAAACATTTTTTAATTCTCCTTGGTATGCTGAAATTATTTATGTGCTTTTATATTTAAATACCCCTCCTTCTCTATCTAAAATTAAAGCTAGATTTTTGAAACAAAAAGCTTTTAGTTTTTGCAATTTAGATGGGATATTATATTGGAAAAATGCTGTTGGAATTTTGCTTAAATGTTTACTTGAAGATGATGTAGGGAAAATCATGCATGGGTTGCATGATGGAGAATGTGGAGGACACCTCTACTGGAAGGTCACAACAAACAAAATTCTTAGGTCTGGTTACTATTGGCATACCCTTTTCCCAGACACTCAAAATTTGGTCATGTCTTGCCATAAGTGTCAATTTTTTTATGGCAAAAGAAAACTCCTTCCCTTACCCTTACATCCTATCAGAGTTGAGGCACCTTTTCAACAATGGGGTTTGGACTTCATTGGGGAAATTCATCCATCCTCCTCAGCTCAACATAAGTCGATCCTCACAGCCACTGACTTCTTTACCAAGTGGATAGAAGCTATACCTTCTAGGAATGCTAATGACTCTGTCATTATCAAGTTTCTTGAAACCAATATCCTATCCAGATTTGGTTGCCCCAGAAAAATCATAACAGACAATACTGCTACTTTTAAATATAAGAAGATGGTTGATTTCTGTTACAAATACCACATAACCTTGGGCCATGCCACTGCTTACTATCCCCAAGGAAATGGATTAGCTGAATCTTCCAACAAGAGTCTCATCAATATCATCAAAAAACTGTTGGAACAAAATAAAAAATCATGGCATAGTAAACTGGTTCATGCCTTATGGGCTGATAGGTTAACTTCAAATAAATCAATAAATATGTCCCCTTATCAGCTATTTTATGGCATGGATGCAGTGTTTCCCAACTCATTTGGAGTACCAGTCATGAAGCTGCTTCAAGAATTGCAGGTGGAGGAAAATGATATACAGAGGAGAATCAATCAAACCATCCATTTATATCAAACCAGAGAAGAAGTTTATGAGAGAACACAGTTGGTCCAAGAAAATATGAAGAAGCTATTTGATAAGAGAACTGAGGCAGACAATTTCCAAGTTGGAAATGTAGTTCTTAAGTGGGATTCAAGGAGAGAAGAAAAGGGGAAACATGGCAAGTTTGAGAACTTGTGGAAAGGTCCCTATATTGTTCATGCTGAAAGGGTTCACAATGCATTTTTCTTGAAAGAATTGAATGGAGAAGATCTGTATGGAGGTACTGTCAATGGCAGAATGCTAAAGCATTAATTCTTCCAAGAATCATAAGTTTCAAAGCATTCTATTTTGTCATTGTAAATATCATAGTCTGAACATTGCATTCAAAGTTATAAAAATAAAAATACAAAAACAAAGAAAAGAAAGAAAAGAGGGCAGACTGAGAAAACAAGAAAGGTATAGCCCCATACCAAAAAAGAGAAACAAATCTGAAAGTGTGCAAGATGAAATGCCACTCCTAAAGAACACACTTCTATTTAGTGAAAAATATTAATCTTGGCTAATTAGCTTTAAATTTTCTATTGATAGGATAGTGAATTCGATTTGCCAAACTGTTTAATCTTGGCTTATCAGTAGATAGATTAGGATAGAAATTAAAGGTTCAAATATGCTCAAAATCTGAACCTAAATTTCCAAGCAAAGAGAATGACTAAAATCTATTTTAACTCCCGAGTCACAAAAGATGTAAAACTGGTTCTAATCAGCTAAAAATCTGAGCCAGTGGATAGAAGAAAAACAGCTCAAACAAATTCAAAACAGAGCTGTAAAAAAGGGTGAAGGAAATTCTTTGAAATTTCAGATCCTAAACCTTCCTTTTTGTTTTAAATTTTGTGCAAAATAATGTCTATGTGCAGCTTGTTTTTATGCCATAGACCAACATCAAGTCAAACAGCTTAATCTTGACATGAATGCTTTTTAAATTTCTGTTGTAGAAATTAGAGAATAAAATCTGTTGGACAGTTTAATCCCAACAGACAGTAGATTAGGTAGAGAATCATATGGGCTCAACTGTTTAATCTGGGTCCATGGAGAAATAAGGAGTAGAAGTAGATTAGATTTCCTGCTTTCAAAAGAATAAAATGTTGTGAAAGAGTTTTCCAATCCAAGTGCACTGTAAAGAAGAAAAAATGTTAGATCAGTAAGATTGGGTAGGTATAAAGATTGTATTAATGGAGATCCATTGTTTGTATGGCTGCTGATATGTTTTCAAAGAAAAAGAATATCATCCACAGAAATAAGGGCAACCCAATGGATGAGGCACAGATCAGCCTCCCAGAGAAGACAAGTCTGAAATTCTTGATGCCTTCAAGAAGGCACCATCCCCAAGTGGAGCCACTGTTAGCCACCTATAAAAATATGTTATACCAAAAGGTGGCTAAATCATTTTCTGAAGTCTTCAAGGAACAAATTTTACTGCTAAAAAGTGTTGGCTCTGGAAGACTCTCAAAAAGCCTCATGTCTCTGTCTAAATATTCACTGCTGTGCTCATTTCACACTCAGAAATTCTGTTAATTTCAAAGCCAAAATACTACTGCAAACTCCATTTTTCCTCCTTCATCCCCCATAAAATCTTTCATTTTTCATGTTTTTCCCCTTTCCCCTTTATCAAAACCCTTTGATAAGGTTTTAAGACCCTTTCTTAGCCTTATCGAAACCCTCAAACTGCTTTGAAAATCATTGAAAATCTATGAAAACCATATCTTTTATATATTATAGACTTAAGCCCCCTTGGGCTAAGTCTTTAACCCTTCCCCTCCATACGCCCTGGTGCTAGAACCAGGCGCTAGCCATCCAAGCGCTTATCGCATCGCCCGATGCCGATTAGCCCTTCCTCCATAAACCCCGGTCATACGATTTTCCATATAACTCACGGCCCCAGAGTCGGGCGCCTATCCGGTTCGAATAAATATTTCCGCCCAAAGTATAAACCTTTGTTTATATAAATTTGTCAGTTTTTATTATATAAATAAAGTTTCCATTGGTGTAAAGGTCCTAATCGCTGCTTCGGTGGTACCCGCCAGTCACTTACTATTGCAAAATCAGGCGCAATCCATCGCACCGCTTTCAAGCGGAGGGCAGTTTTTTTCCCGATCAGCAGCGATTCCATTCACCGCCCGACGTGTGGCCTTGAGCATTGTTCAAAAACCGTCGCTCATCGCGCGTTAAAGTTCGACTGTGGAGTGGGCACGATATTGATGTGCGTCGTCCAATCTGAGGCCGCTCATCGGATGGTAGTCGCTCTCCGAAGATGCCCGTGCAATAACTCGGGGTATGGCATGGTATTAAAAGCATCTCCACTGTCGATCTGATTTGCAGATCGACGACCCAAAATTCATCGCCTTGATTCCTCTTCCAGTCAGCATTTCCGGACCCAAGGGTTTTATTCATCTGGATTTTATTAAGGGTTTGATGTCCGAGCATGTTTTCTAAGGTTTATTGGCACCTGTTCTACGCCGTTGATAGCGTGGGCCGATCTCATCCAATGGCCCATGATCGTCTCAAACCCTGAACATTATTTTTGATCATTTTTTCACTGAAACAAAGGTTTTAAACCTTTTTCACATGTTTATTTTTATTTTAAAATGTGACCCCTTCATGTTGTTTAGTCAACCTCGCTCCCGACTGTTGATCTCTACACGATCAACGATTCCGATTTAATTTCCTCCTCCGCTCTCCTTTGACCTCCTATAATCAATCTCAACCGTTGGATGATGCCATCCGACGACCATGCTCTCTCCACATGCCTTCCTAAGCAGTTAACCTATACATGCAGGATTTCATAATGTTTTTTTATTTTGCAGGGTTCCAATGATTTCTCCACTATGTCTAAAGGAAATTCTGAGGCAGAGGGTGACGATCCTCCTTCCTTCGTTTCATCAAAAGGAATCATTCGTAGGTTTCAAATCCATGTTTTATCAATGGTTCATAAAGCATTTATGCCATTCAATCCCTATGCAACCCTCATACCAACAAACACAACAAGTCAATCACAAATCAAAGAATATCAGTGTCGAGAGACAAAAACGCACCAGCATGGAAGATTGAAGACAGATTTATGGGGGATTATGGCTAAAATTGATTACTAAAAGCCTAATCCTCCCAACTAAACACAGTTTGAAGAAAATCATGAGTGTTTTCTCAGACAGAGAGCCTATGCTTCCACATCAGGGGCTAATTGAATCCCCTAGCTACCACAGAGCCACCTACAGCCTGAAATCAATCAAAAGAACGTCGAAGTTATTACCAGACCAGGAGATATTTTGCATCAATATAGTTGAACAGTTAATTCAACCAAAGGAACTTATTGTAAACTATCAGCAGAAGTTATTGAAAGGATAACGAGGAACCTTGAAGTCAAACTATTTCCAGCAAGCCTAATAGTTAATGTAAACCAACTAATACAGGGGAAATATCAAAAATCTTCTCTATTAAGCCCCTCAAAGGCCAAGAGACAGTGCACTGTATTAATTAAACTTAGAAGATATTTTATCCCATTCCACCTCCTCATTTTCTCTATAAATACTACTGGAGAATATGAGAAAGTGTTGTTTGGTTGATCACTAGTTGTAATATTGAAACTCTCTGAAATAATACATAGTCTGTTGAAGTTGAAGAAGAAATTGAAGTCTTGGAAGCCTTGATGATGTTGTTGCATGCTTGTTATTGAGAAGGCTCTATCATTGGATCCATGAGCTTGGCTGTTGGTGAAGTATTCTGAACTGTTTAATGTTTTCCCCTATTTTCGTTCTGTTCCATAATTTCTTACTACAGTAGGTTGAAATTTTTAGGCTAAGAAATGACTCCTGGAAGCACCTTAGACCTGTTCATCCTTCACTATTTCATGTTTTCTTCTGCTGAGGTATTTTAGAGTCTTTAATCTCTCTCTTTAGTCCTCACACTTGTTTATTTCTATGATAGTTTGAATAAGATGGTTTCAACATGATTTATGTTTCTCCTTGCTTGTCTGCTGCCACTTAAAAGGCTATTATTGAAGTTTCCCTTTGAAGTATTTCTGTTTACAGTAAGCCAAGGAGGTCTATTCTGATATTGCCCTTTGTCCTTACTTAAAAAGTTGTCTTAAAGGTCTTTATAGTTGTAATCATAGATGTGTTAGGTGTTCCCTCTTCTATGAATGCAATTATCAGTGAATCTTTTATATTTTCTAAGTCATTTGAAATAAATTTTTGAGGAAATAGGGTGTTCCCTGAATCTTAGATTTCATTTTAAAAATTGTTTTGAAATCATTATTTTCTCAAAGGTGTGATTTGTAGAATTTATGGTTAGCCCTGTCTACCAAATAGCTCTTTATTGTTCAAGTTGTGCTTTTAAATTCCCTTTGTTTGAGAATTAAAATTCTCTTTCCAAATCATTGATGTCCATCTCATTCCAAAAACCAAAGGATCATGTGGCCAAGTTAGATTTGCCCTCTGATATCCCATATCCATTGATGAGTATATTATTACCCCTTCTGGACTCCATAGCCCAATGAACCAGATGTTTCTCCTTTCTATATATATTTCCTAGACCTTTCATGTTATGTTGTATCAATCCAACCAAACAAATAAACAAACACCTGCACTTAATGACTAGTCTAAAACCAATACTCAAAGCACACAAGATAAACCTTTGCAAACAAACATTTGCGAGATCCCTCTTTGAGAACAAGAGGACTAGATCCTGGAACTCTAAAGATTGGTTTTGATGTTGCCTTGTCTTTTGATTTTCCAAACTATCAAAACATGGGACGCCAACACCAGCTTGGGTGATTCTTAAACTGATGGAACCGTGCGAAGGGAAGTGTATGTTGTTGGGTTTAGATCTGGATATGGCTCTGGAACTAAGCGAAACAACTCATTTATGAAAATAACTTGTATCCAAATGAAGATGAGCGTGGCCAATTGAAATGTGTTTTTGGAAAGCTATTCATTCTCCTTAGATACACGGATGGTGGATGGATATAAAAGATTTTAGGCAGATCGCTGGCCACTCACAAAACCATCATTATCCCCCATGGCTGAATGAAAAAAAATACGAAATACTAAAGAGAAAGAAAATCGTTGCAATTATGAAATATAATATGCTTAAAAGTAACATTTTTTAATTTAATTTTAATATTTATTAAGTATAAAATACATATTAACTTAGAAGTTTATAATTTTATTATACAAACTCTCTTTAAAATAATATTGGTTTTAAACTCTATTGTTTTAATTTTAATTTTTAATTATTGTGAATATATATTTTATTTTTTGTTATCTCTATAATAATTAGATTTAATTTATTTCACACACACACACACACACACACATATATAAGTTTAATAGTGGTGAGGTCACATCATGGCCAAGGAATTGTATATATATATATATATATAAGTTTAATAGTGGTGAGTTCACATCATGGCTAAGGAATTGAATAGGTGAGTTAGCATATAGAGTTTCATGAAATCACCTAATAATGGAATAATAACAATCCTTTTAGGGTTTGGGAGTTTTGCATGTTTCTTTGTTGGGAAGGAATTTAATTGGAAAATTGTTGATGGATTATTATTTTTATTTTTATTTTTTTTGGGCAGTATTTCAAAATTCAATATTTTACATATTTCATTGCAAGATGAAATTTGATTAACAAGTTTTAAATAAAAATAAATTAATTTTTTTTTATTTTTATTTTTAATATATTATATTATTGTCGCTCTCAACTTGATGTTCCTGTAAATTGAAACAAAACTTCGCTCTCAACTTGATGTTCCTGTAAATTGAAGCAAAACTTCTATCCTATCAAAACGTTCCCCTATATCAAAGATACTCGTATTGAAACTCGTACATAGAGAGTAAGCCATCAACAGAGATGATAATAAATAAATAAAGTAAAGATGGTGAAGGTAGTGTGCATCATTGGTTGGTGAATACAACCACCCCATAGTTAACTCGAGGTCTCTATGCGCACAAACTGTCCAGAATGTTGTTAAGCAATAGGATGGCTCTCTTGGATCGCATGAGTTATTCCTCGCATTTTGAAAACTTCGAAGTTCTGGAATAGAATCAACATTGATACTTGAAAACCTGTAACATAAACTTCCTCGTAGATTTTTTGTCTCCCCATGAGCAATGTTAATTAAAAATAGTAATTTTTTAAAAATTCAAATTAATAATAAAGATTTATAATATTTTTAAATTATAAAACTTTTCAGAATAAATATAATTATATAATTAAGTGTAAAGAAATTTTTATTTTTAAAGTAAATTATAAAACTGTAATGGAATGGATTTTTTTTTTAAATTATTTTTATATATTGTTTATGTGAAAAATAATTTATTATTTTTATATTTTTATTTATTTATATATAATACTGATGGTTAATTTACATTGAAACTAAATTGGTTTATGTAGCAGAAAATAAAAATGTAAATGTGTAAAGTTACTAGTGATTACTACCCACAAAAAAATTATGCAAGTTTTTACCCCTTCATTTCAAATGTTAATTTACAATTTTTAGTGAAAAAAACTACACTTGAGAAAATGAAATTGTTTAGATTAACATATTTACTAAAAGTTTTATTCATTAATTACAACATCCCTTTAATTGCTTCACATTTTCTTTTTCCATATGTAAATATGGAATACACATCTTAATATCAATTGTAAAAGCTTTTTGATAATGTTATTTTCTCATATTTATATACTTTAATTAATGTATATATTAATATTAAATTAAGAATATAAAATCATATTTACAATTTATTATAAATATTATTTAGATAACCATCATCATAAATAGGTGTACATCTAATACAAATTTTAATATGAATTTTGAATTTTTTTAGATATTTTGTTTTTCCATTCTATATATTATAAAATATTAAAATATATATCAATGTAGGAAAATTCACCTCTTCCTGCTAGGATGTCAATGCAATGAGATCAAGGTTCCCATCCACCTTTAACCAATTTTTGATCTTGTGCTTTATTCAATTACATATTAATTACATAAGTATTCATTCCTTTCTTGACCTGATCTCACATTCGTTTTAGCCATTAGTTTTGATTTCCCATAGGCTTACAATAAATAGAATTAATAAATACAATTTCTTTCCCTAAATCGAAAAATCACTCCCCTAAAGCTCTCATAATTTATTCACTAAAGATCTCATGCTTTATTCCTTAAATCTATCATGCTCTTCAAGGAAACTTTGTTTTTTCCTTATGGAAAAGTCTCTCCTATCCATAGCTTTTATAAAACTATTATATAATAATTAAATGAAACTAAGAATATTTACAATTAAGGAATTAATTCTTTTACAATTTTGAAACCCCTTTTGGAGCTTTTGTTTCAAAAATCTTGATCGATTGGAAGCTCTCATACTCCTGCATAATACTCCCAAGGTATAAATAATTCATGACCTCCTAGTCATGTGTGATTAATTTCCTAGTCATGTGTGATTAATTGTCGAATTCTCTTGGATCCCAAACTTTGTACAATAACTGATCACCTCCTTCTTTATGTTACTTCTTGTTATTGTTGTCACTTTCTTCTTCAGCCTCCCGGGTTTCCAAACTTTATGTTGTAATTTTCCACTCTCTTTGTTGATGTACTCTTCTACATTCAATTTCCTTCTACAATTAACTACCCTTGTTACATTAGTGTTCAATTTCTCATGTACTTTCATCATCTTTCAATGTCTAGTTGATCTCCTAGCTAGTACATTTTGATCCTCATTGGTTGTCATTGCATGTTTTCTTCTTTAATAGCTACAAAATTCTTACTGTTTCCTTAATTTGATTCCTTAAGCACTCCTTCTATGACCACAACTTTTATGCAATATTCTCTATTAATCCTTGGATTAACTAACAATTCTTCCAAAATCCTTAGCTCTTCTTCAAAATTTGTTAGAATTGTCTGAATGTTGTTCTTCCTATTTATGCTTCCTTTGACTATCTCCATGAACCAAATCTTCTTTGTCCTATGCAACAACATGTTGCTTTCAATGTTTGTCAGTAATCCCTTTATTCATTGATGTATGGTTTTCATCATGGTTTTCTTCATGAGAGAATGCTACCTCATCCTCAATCAGAATGAAATTATGAGTTTGTCTTCCCTCTATGCCTCGACAAGCCATTTCTTTTTCTTCATTCACCTTCATGATATTTCTAGGTGATTGTCCATCACTCTCCACAAAATAACTTGCAACCATACATAAAATATTAGTTTAAAAAACATTTGGATTTTTAGCCTCTTTTATCTCCTCTATCAACACATCCACATGTTGATCTCAATGCCTATCCAAGTAGTTCATGAGACTTGCAGAAAGCCCCTCATCTTCATTCTCACCAAGAAATGGTCCTTTCTCTGGTTCACAAATGTATACTTTCTCTTTCTCACTTTCTCCAAGCATCCTTAACCAATCTCTAATGAGATGCCTCATCCATCTTCTTTGATTTCGTGGATGCAACTTCTTCACCGACCATTTAACTTTCTTTTTAAATATCCATCCACATTTTTGGTCTTCAACTTATTGTTGTAACAGCTCCTTAAGTACATCCTATTTTACTTTAATTTGAGTGAGTTCTCTATTAAAATCTTCATCACTCATTTTCTTTTTCATGTATTTTTACTTGACATCTTATTTCCTTCAGCTATACCTAAACCTTTGTCATGACCCTTTGTGATCATCCTTCTCTCTATCTTTGTGAGCTTCTCCATGCTTAACAATGCGCTACAACCAAGCCTCTCCTCTGTAGCAAGTCTCCTCTTCTTACTACTCAATACCTCATCAAGCTTTCTTCACTAGCTTGACCTTTTGGTATTTTCTCTAGTTCTCTCCTTAGAAGCTTCTCTTAGAAATTCTACCCACAATTATTATGGAACTAACCTTTGAAAACTTCTACCCAACTGCTACTTGTTGGAATTCGTCTTTCTTCTAGCTGCAATCCTCAATTCCAAAGAGCTTACTGGTTCTGATACCACTTGATGCAATAAAATTCACCTCTTTCTGCAAATTCCTACTCTCTACTTTTGGAATGTCAATGCAATACTAACATCAAGGTGCCCATCCACCTTTAATCACTTTTTGATGTCATTCTTTGTTCAATTACATAAGTATTCATTGCTCTCTTGACCTAACACTCATTTTTTCCATTAGTTCTTATTGCCCGAAGTCTTATGTTGGCTTGAGGGATCCTGACCCAGGTTCGGTATGCAAGGTTTTCCAACAAACTCCTATAATATTGGCCCTTTCGACAGTGACTTGCTTGCTTGGGTGCTGGAACTAGGTTTCTGCACCCTGAGAAAGGAAGGGTAAGGCAAGCAGGTTGTGTTCTATTCAGATTATTGTTTCTCTGCGCAGGTTTAAATATGTATCCAATCGCATCCACATGCACCATATCTATTATTATATGCTTCTTATAACATCAATACACAGTACATAACCCGAACATATTAGATCTAGATATACTTCAATACACCGAATTTCACGGCATGATATAACCAGAACATAATAGATCGAATCATTCAAGGTACATACCTTCGCAGCGCAAGGACAGAAGATGCATAACACAATAATTATCAGAAATCCATTTAATAGTACTGATTCAGATCTAATAATCCAGCATATTCATTCATTCATCACCCTTAAAATTCCCTTCCCAACCTATGCACACAGCAGCAAGGTCTGCACACAGCTGGACTAGGATCTCCGCGCACACAGCCACCAGGAGTCTATTCCCCAAAACCCCAACGGATCACTTATACCACAAATCGTATCAATATCTCATCAAATCCTACCTCTTACAATTCGAAATGATTCTCTATTTATAACAATCTAGCTTTAACAATATTATTGTCCGCAACCCATGGTTTTTGAACCCCTATTTTACCCTTTAACCCCATTACAATGCTTTCGGAGCTTTGACCCACCCCAAAACCCCAGCGCTATACTTAATATAAAAAAAATAACCAAAATGGACCAGTTTCGTAGCTTGTTTAGGAGACCCCGTTCCAACAGTCCTCCAACACAATCTTGTGACTCGTCCTGAGTCACGGTACTGCAGTGACCTCAGGAGTCATAGCCTGGTAGGGTTTGAGTCAACCTCCATTGACAAAACCAGGGAGGGGCTCACCGCGTAGGGTAACTAATCGAACCACTCCGCCATTTGTAACCTGCTGAATTATGTAGGGACCAAGCCAATGCTGCCGGAATTTGCTAGGATGTTTCACAAATTGGCTGTCGTATAACAAGACATCATGCCAGGCTTTATCTCTATATTTTTGTGCCTGCTGTTGAAACTGATCAATAAACTGATCTTCTTCCAATGCTACCAATTGCGCTAGGCGTTCTTCTATGATATCAGAGTCTGCCATATTTGTGAATGCTATAATGCGCAGGCTAGGAACAACGTATTCTATGGCCATGATGACCTCCTTTCCATAGACCATTCAGAAAGGTGTCCTACTGGTCAGCTTTTTGCAGGTCGTTTGGTAAGCCCATAGGACCGAGGGAATGCGAATATCCTAGTCACTACGGTTGGCATTACAAACCTTCGTTAATGCCTGTTCCAAAATTTTGTTGAACGCTTCCACTGTCCCATTGGCTTGAGGATGATTTGGTGTACTCTTGGAATGGTGGATCCGGAACTCATCATTCAAAGCTTGAATCGTTTGGTTAACAAAATGCATACCTCTATTGCTCATTAGGATTTTTGGGTAGCCAAACCTGGTCAGAATCTTCTCAAAGATGAAGTGCATAGTAGTGTCAGCGGTACAATCCTTTACAGCCTGAGCCTTAGCCCATCGTGTGACATAGTCAGTGGCAGTAATAATGTAGTGTGCACCAGTTTTATTACCTGGTGGATTAATGGGTCCTATAAAGTTAATGGCCCATTTATCGAAATCTTGTAAGGCCATTTTGAGGCTGTAGTGGCATATCATCACGTCGTGAGGGGCGGCCGGTTCGTTGGCAGGTATCACACGTTCTACAATAGGTGTAGGAATCCTAATGCAAGGTAGGGCACCACAAGCTAGCCCTCAAAATATTTTGTGTTGTAGCCATGCCTGCGTAGTGGCCGCCAGCGACTCCCTCATGGGCCTCTGCGAGGATGGCGGGTCGTTCATGTTCTAATACATATCTATGAAGTATTTCATCGGCGCCTAGCTTGTATAACTGCCCTACGATGATATTAAAGTCTGCCACTCAGGTAACTAACTCATTTTTTTGTTGCACCGAATATGAAGCAGGGGCCAGACCTGTAGTAAGGAACTCAAGGATATCAGCAAAGTGGTCATCCACCATCTGAATGGTAAATAGTTTCGCATTAGGTAAGCCTTCGTCCAAGTTAGTGGGTTCTTCCCCTGTATCAATACGAGACAGATGATCTGGGCCTGCATTCAACCTTCCAGGCTTCACGATGATCCCAAAATCATATTCTTGAAACAACAATAACCAACGGCAAATCTTCCCCCCCAACATAGGCTTGTTGACCAGGTATTTCAAAGTCGAATGGTATGTAAACATCTTAAAGTGTCCCCCCAGCAGATAGTGTCGATATTTTTGTATCGCATACACTATAGCCAGTCCTTCGCTTTTAGTGGTAGAGTAATTTCGTTCAGCATCTGAGAGTTTTCAACTGGCAAAGGCAACCGGATGATCAATATCCCCTTCGCCAGGCTGCGTAAGGACTGCACCCAAGGAAATACCTAACACATCAACATGGACATGGAATTATTTTTACTAGTCAGGTAATATCAGTATGGGTGCAAAGATCATCTTCTCCTTGAGCAGCTCAAATATCTTCTGACATTCATCATTCCAAAAAAAAGAGACATCTTTCTTTAGCAGTTGTTCCATGAGTGCTGTGATCAGGGCGTATCCTTGAATGAATTTCCTGTAATAATCTGTGTGATTGAGAAAGAAGCGTAGCTGTTTCTCCATTGTAGGGGCTGCCAGGTTGATAATTACAGCTATCTTCACAGGGTCAACTATTAGACCCTACCGACAGACGATATGACCTAGCAAGATTCTGAACGGTATGCAGAAGACGCACTTCTTGACATTCAGGGAGATCTGGTGCTTTCGACATTCATCCAAAATTAATCGTAGGTTCGAGACATGATATTTTACTAAGCCAAACACTGTCCAGTCATCGAAGTAAACCTCCAAAAACATATGGATAAATTCTTTGAATACAGCTACTATGACCCTTGAAAAGATAGCAGGTGCGTTCTTAAGACCGAAGGGAATGACCGTGTACTGGAAGGAGCCCCATTCATTGGAAAAGGTGGTCTTACTGCGATCCTCTAGCGCAATTATGATCTGATGGTATCTCGATAATCCATCTGTGAAGGAATAGGCCTCCTGTCCACCTACGCTATCCAAGATTTCATCGAAGAAGGGAGTAGGGAAGGGGTCGTGAATGCAGGCATTGTTTAGTTTTCGTAGGTCCACATAGATACATATTTCTCCTTTTTTTTTCTCCTGAAAAACCATCGGGCTAACCCAATATAACTGTTCAACTGGTTCAATGATACCTACGATCAACATTTTTTCCAGATCTTCTTTGACCTTTTGCTTATATTTAGGATTCAACTGGTAGGGCCGCTGCTTGATGGGTCGTGCCTCCGGATTTAGAGTGATGTGCATAATGCCAAGGTCACTTGTAATTCCCTTGAGCTCAGAAAAAATTTTAGGGAATAAGTCCTGGTACTCTATGAGTAGCTCGGCGACTTTTCCCACAGTGCCCTCATCCCAATAGTCCCCAATTTTCACCAGCTTAGGGTGTTCTTCTATCCCAATATTTATCTCGTGTAGCCGGAGAGGTTGCGTTACATCGAAATTTAAGAGCGATGGTCCAATAACAGTACGTTCCCCTTCAGATTCCAGAACGAAGAGATTCCATGGGTTATCCTCCTCTTCCTTAATCGCCAAGCTCCGGCAGTTGACTATGTCTTGCATCTGGGCCTCCCATGTTAGAGCAGCTGGCGGGATGTGAGGGTGAGGCTTCTTAAATATGAATGCATAAATGTCTTGCAGAGCTTCGTCAATCATTTCTGTTCCCCCAATGAGTCCGAATGTTTTGAGTAAGTCCTCTTTTAATAGTTCCCAATGGTGGGTCTGCTGCTGGAATTCAACATCTAAGTACGAAGTAGTGGGGATGGGGCTCAGGGCATGTATAAACAGATGGATCCACTCATCTAGGGTTCGGTTGAACAACTTGGTTGCCCATATACCCAGATGCGCATGGGGATCTCCGGGCCCCAGAAATATCTTCGTGCGCACATCCGCAGGGGGTGTGAATCGCAGCACCATCCTATCCCAACACATCTCCCAGTTTGGGAATGCTTTCTTATGGGTATCCCACCATCGGGAAGGTGTTTCGTGCAATGCCAGATTGAGCCCCTAGATTCATTGATCCTTAGGCATCCTAGCTTCTAAAGTTCTGATGAATTCCTAGACAGTACTAGACCCATCAAAGTGGGGAAGGTCCCTTACCTCCGAAGCGATGCAGTAGAGTGTCCTTGCGATCCGAGGGCACCGTAGGGTTGAAACATCGTGTAGTCAGGTCTGCCACTTCTCAAGTTCTTCATCTGGATCAGAAAAGTACTCCCTATTCTTCTCCCTGCTGAGTATTCCACCTGTTGCAGGATTATCCTCGCCTCCATCCTGTGTTGTCACCCTATAGATGTGATCGTGCTCCTCGTCTTCATATGTTGGTTCAGTATACCGTGCGCCTTCAGCGAGATCCAATGGTACTATTACACGTGTCCCATTCTTCTCAAACACCATGTTGCATTTCTTTAGATTAATGACACCCCCTACGTCGATAGCCCAGTCTATCCCTAGGAGCGCAGGGTAGGGGTCCGTATCTTCCACAATTTCTATGACCTCAAAGTCGTCCAAGACCTTTACTCCTGCGATATCAACCATAACCCTTGGCAACCGTCCCAGAGGGATGATCTTTTGTTGATTTTCCATTCGCAGCTGGATGGTGGACCAGTCTAATTTAGGTTATCCCATGCTTTGCCAGGTTTTTTTTGGTAATACATTCACCTCAGATCCAAGATCTAGAATAATATGATCTATCTCATAGTCACCAATTTGTGCAGTCAAGCGCATCCCTCTCCCGGTGCACCTTTTATAGTTGTGTAATTGGTGTACTCCCTTAACCTTAGTCGTCAGGCTGGGCTGGGCTGCGCAGTACTGCAGTAATACTTGAAGACTTTCCTCCGCCTGTAGGCTGCGTAGGAGCTTCAACCATGTCCTCAAAAAGGTTTCAACTTCTTCTTCTAGTAGCTGTGTAGGGGCTCCTAGTGATTCCTACTTCCTGGGAGCTGGTTCCTTCCAAACAGTAAGCTCCTCTCTTGCTTCCTCAGTGATGATGCTATGCGTTATGCTCCTTAGCTTTGTTTTGACCCTCTGTATGTTTCGTGTGGGGGTAGACTGTTTTTCCTTCATCTTTGTTAGCACAATCGGGCAGTCTTCGAGTTCATGGTCCAACTGTCAATAGTATTTGCAGGTATGCCTAGTGGGATTTGAGCAGTCCCGGGCGAAGTGCCCTACCTCTCCACAGTTGTAGCAGATCAATTTGCCCCATCCTCATCCAACACTTCCTCCCTGCCCCCCTACCCTGTGCAAGGGAGCCACCAAAGCTCGCGGGGGATCTCGGAGAGGCAAGATCAGATTGTACCCTATAAAGGGTTCCCCGATCTACCAGTAAGTCATATGTGCAGCAATTCTTCTCATCATGTCCCATAGAGCGGCAGAATATGCACCATTGTTGCTTCAATACCCCTTTATTTATTCGCGGACACTAGGTTGTATTATGCAGTCCCGCCACCCAGAACTCCTCGCACCAAAGGTCCGTGGTTACTCCTTTCCCTCGTTCCATCTATAATCTCTGTATTTCCATGCGCATGGCCCTGAGCTTCTCCTAAATTTGTTGTATGCCTTCCCTTGTGTCATCCTTAGGCGCCGCTTCAAGTTTCATGGTAGCTTCCAAGGCCTTTTCTTTTGATTCAAAAGTCTGACGGCCCATGGGCATACGCAAGTGAGGTAGGAGCATAGCGATAAACCATTTTGTGTGTTGTTTGTCGTCGTACTTGAACTCGCCTTCCTGGATTGCTTTCTTTAACCATTGATCAACCTCCCAGACTGATTCAGATGCCCCATGTTTGAAGCACTTTACTTCTGATACCAGTTGGGAATAGGATCTCAGTTTCCGGAATTGTTGTTTTAGGGCATCCTTGATATTTTGAAGTGTTGCACTGCCGTTTTGAGATATGTACCGCATATATGAATCCAGCGCCCTTTCCTCAAAATCCAAGGATAGCTGTGCTCTTTTTACCATATCATTTACCACCCCTTGCGCCATCCATACCAACTCGGCCACGAACCAGAATCGTTCTAGGTCCTCATCGACTGCTCCTTTAAAGGTGGGTAATTTTAAGTGTGCTGCCATGGGTACCTCTGGTTTATCCTCCAGAGGCCCTAGCGTCGGGGCGGCTGGTGGACTTCGTGCCAGTCTCGACGGTCTATAAGGGTGATCTTCTTCTCACCTCTTCCGATAGTTCTCATAGTTCCGTGTTATTCTTTGGCTTGTTCATCCCTACGCTAGATCTCTGATGCCACTACCTAATCTGTTCTCCGATCTCTTCGGTCCCGACAACGGAACCATTTGTTGGCTTGAGGGTTCCTGACCCAAGTTCGGTGTGCAAGGTTTTCCAACAAACCCCTATTCTACTGGCCCTTTCGGCAGTGACCTGCTTACGCAGGTCACAGTCTCACCTGAAGTAGTATGGGTGGGTGCTGGAACCAAGTTTCCGCACCCTGAGAAAGGAAGGGTAAGGAAAGCAAGTTGTGTTTTATTCAGATTATTATGTCTCTGTGCAGGGTTAAATATGTATCCAATTGCATCCACATGCACTAAATCTATTATTATATGCTTCTTATAACATCAATACCTAGTACATAACCCAAACAGATCAGATCTAGATCTACCTCAATACACAAACTTTCGCAGCATGATATAAATAGAACAGAATAGATCCAATCATTCAAGGTACAGACCTTCATAGTGCCAAGATAGAAGATGCATAACACAATAATTATCAACAATCCATTCAATAGTACTCATGGATTTAGATCTAATAATCCAACATATTCATTCATTCATCACCCTTCAATGCCCTTCCCAACCTGTGCACACAACAGCAGGGTTTGCACACAGTTGGACTAGGATCTCCGCGCACACAGCCAACAGGAGTTCGTTCCCCAAAAACCCAACAGATCACTTATACCACATATCATATCAATATCTCATCAAATCCTACCTCTTACAATCCGAAATTCTTCTCTATTTATAACAATCTAGCTTTAACAATCCTATGGTCTGCAACCCATGGTTTTCAGACCCCTAGTCTACCCTTTAACCCCATTACAATGCTTTCGTGGCTTTGACCCACCCCAAAACCCCAGCGCTATACTAAATATAACAAAGATAACCAAAATGGACCGGTTTCGTAGCTTGTTTAGGAGACCCCGTTCCAACAACTTACAATAAATAGAATTAAGAAATACAATATATTTTCCTAAATCACTCCTTGATTTATTCCCTAAATCTCTCATAATTTATTCACTAAAGCTATCATGATTTATTCCATAAATCTACCATGCTCTTCAAGGAAATTTCGCTTTTTCCTTATGGAAAAAACTCTCATATCAATAGTTTTTCTAAAACTATTCTATAATAATTAAATGAAACTAATAATATTTACAATTAAGAAATTATAATTCCTTTACAATTTTAAAATCCCTTTTGGAGTTTTTTGAAGTTTTTTTTTCAAAAATCTTTATGTATTGGAATCTCTAAACCCCTGTATGAATTAGAAATTTAAAATTACATTTATAATAATTATAAATATTATATAAATTATTATTATTAAAAATAAGTTTAGTTTAAAAATAAGTGTAATTTAATTGTTTTATGTTTTGGATTTACATTTAAGAATATAACTTAAACTTGTAATTCCAACATATATTTTACAATTTTAAATAAAATTGATAATAAAATATGTAAAAAACATATTATATATATATATATATATATAGATAAACCTTATTAACAAATTTATATTACAAATATTTTGTTAAATAAATATGGTTTCCAATCTTATAATCGTATGATTCTTATTTTCCGTAATGGAATCACCATGGGTCATAATTATGCCCCAGATTGAGAGATGTCCCTTTGGACAAATTCGGGAATGACGAAAGTGGCATGGAATCCGCGGGTGGCCAAGTTCACATAAAGCTTTATGTGGAGGAATCACTTAACAACTGAAACTGATTCCATTTCTTCCCTGTGTTGATTCACGAAGGGAAATGTACTCCAATGAGCGCACAGATGCGAAGAAGGGGCACAAAGATGTGGAGCTATCGATATAGGTTTTCCATAACATTAAGCACTCCACTAGAGTTCCATGAGTTGCATGTTTATAAATTATAGTTACCAAACTCTTTTGAATTGGGGTAAAAAAACATGAAAATTTGACAAATTTATTTGAATATCAAATAACATGATCAAATTTGATATAATTTAGGGTATAAGTTGTAAGTTGTTAATCAAGTGGATGAGAGGATTGAAAATTTATGATTCTTAATTTATTTATATAGATTTGGTCGTTTATAACAATATTTTTTTAAATAGTGAGAAAATTTATCATAATTTAGTTATCAAACTAGTCATGAGGATAACCATTAATGGGTGCTATTCGTGAATGCTCATTGAATCGTCATCGTTATTAAAGGAAAATCACATAATGAATTGTTGGTAGTCCATGAGGAAAGCTTTTGCTCCTATCAGATGCTTCTGGGTCTTGAGTCCTTAACCTATTTCCTTACATTCGAGAAAGACGAGCTCTTATCCAATCAGAAATAGTTTTGGGGCATACTCCATGGACAATAGTTTATCATTAACATTCTTGTTTGTCAGAATGTTAAAGATAAAGAAATTGAAGTTTCTCTAGCTAACAAAATTATAAATACTATTAAAACTAGTGCAATCATATGAATTAAATGACTAATAAACATTTATAGACATTTAATGTATGATAAACATTAAAACACTAGCCTCATGATACCTCCAACATTACCAATATTAAAAAAAAAACTTATAATTTTAGTTTAAATTATTATTATTATTATTATTATTATTATTATTATTATTATTTCATATAAAAAGAATTAAACTATGTATTAAACACATATACATTAAAAAAAACATTCAATGTAATTTTGACTTATGGAGATTCACTCATTTTATCATGGAGATTTTGAATTTGCATTGTTACAATAATATGGGGTATACTATGGCTAATAATTACTACATGTCCAAAAAGCATAACTCATTTCAAAGTCAAAATATTTTTTATATTTTGTTTTAATTTAATTTTAGATTTTTTTTTATAATTAAATTGAAAAGAAAAATGTCCATAACTACTTTTGAGAATAATCTCAAGCCTCTATCATGATTCAGTGGATATTAAGTAGAGACTAAATCCCTACCATCCAAAATTATTTTGAAATTCATGTAGGATTGAGATAAAATGTCTTGATTTTCCAAAATATACTTCATAGTAAACATTTTGATAGATCTATTATTAGAAAAACCAAAACACTCCAACATCCATTTATTAATTATTAATAATTAAAATAAAATTACAAAAACTCTATTCTAAAATAAACACAAATCTATATAATTAATAAATTTATTTTAATTTAAATATTTACATTTTAAATTTATTAACTTATTATATATTTTCAAATTTGTAAATAAAATTAAAAACCCAAAATAAAAATTTATATTATAAATAATATAACTAAATATTATATTTTATATAGATTTATATTATAAATAATATAATTTTAGTATTATATTTTGTATAAATATATTATCAATTCTATGAATGTTATATCCTTTTATTTTATTAGAATATGTGTCAAATATACTTATAACTAAGTGGGGTTTGTCAAGAATCAAATCATTATTATATTTATAAAGAGTTTTTTTAAATGGGCTAAAGTTGTTATTAGATTTTGTTCATATTAAATAGGGTATTTTTTAAAATGTACTCGATTGTATAACATAAATAATTAAAATTTTAACAAGATAAATAGTAATATTAAAATTTTTAACAAGATTAATAGTAACATTATGGAAAAGAAAGAAAAATTCTGGCCCAGTAGGAAAGCCTCAGTCCAATCCAAAGGCCAATGAAGACCCAAAAGTTGGATCCTCCTCTGGTGGGAACGTAGAAACCATCGGGGCTCAAGAAGAACCGGAAGACTTGATGAAGGAAGCAAAAGAAACTGGTACTGATATAATCTCCCCCCCAGCATCAGGAGGCAATGAAGGAAATATAGATAAGGAAGAACAGATCAATCTGGCTTCCGAATCTGATGAAGACTCAGAAGGAAGAACCTATGAATCAGACAGCTCACAAGTCACCCCAATCAAATCAGCCAGGGGTCGAAAGTCCAAGAAGAAACAATGAGAGGAGAAAACTTATCTGGATGTTCTCCAAGGCTCTCAAAAAACTCTCAAGGGAATGATGAATACTAGATCAAGGCGCAAGCACGGCTCGGCTCCAAAAGGAGCCACTAACTCCCAAGCCAATAAATAATGAAGTACGTCTCCTGGAATTGCAGAGGATTAGGCAGCAAGCTAAAAGAAGATGCCCTGAAAGATATAGTAAGAATGTATTCACCTGAAATCCTTCTCATCCAGGAGACAAAGTTGGAGGAAACTCCCCTCCTCCAAGCTAGAAAAACCTTCTGGCGCAAAGGTATTGGATGTGCTGTCAGTGCAAGAGGCGCCTCCGGTGGAATAGCTACCTTCTGGGATAGCTCTATCTATGATCTGATTCAAAAAGATAGCTCCTCCCATTGGCTTCTCACGAAACTCCTCCATAAAGACTCCAGACAACAAGTAAGTATGTTCAATATATATGCTCCTGTTCTTCCTTCTGAGAAAAAATACTGTTGGGACTCGATTATGTCCTATCTCTCGCTGCACAATCCTGAAAACATTATCATAGCTGGTGATATGAACGTTACTCTTGCTGTAAATGAGAAAAAGGGAGGCTCCCCGGTCAGGGATCCAGCGAGAGAATGGGTTGAGGACCTCATGTTGGGATGGGAATTGGAGGATATCAAGCCCACTTCCGGGAAGTTCACCTGGTCTAACAAAAGGGTGGGCCCAAATCATATTGCTGCTCGATTGGACAGATTTCTGGTCCAATCCTCTTTCCTCACTTGCGGACTAATGGCCTCGTCCAAAATTCTGCCAAACAGCACCTCTGATCACAAACCCATCATTCTCGAGCTTTCCACGGATGAAAATCTTGGCCCTATCCCCTTCAAATTCAGCCCATTATGGCTTCAGCATGAGGGGTTCCAAGAGATGGTTTCAGATGCCTGGAACAGACCTATTAATGGCTCCCCCTTCTACGTGTGGGAAGAAAAAATGAGGGGGCTCAAAAGAAGGCTTAAGGAATGGGCTAGAACGCTGAAAACTCCCTCCTCCAAAAGAAAGATGGCCTTGGATAGTCTTGCTGCCCACCAATTATCTATGGAAAACTCAGTTGTTTCCCAAGACCTTCTTCAGAGGGAAGTTGACCTGCAAAAAGAACTCCATAAAGTAAGTAGGGAAGAAGAAGAACTCTGGAGGCAGAAGTCCAGAGCTCTCTGGTTACAAGCCGGAGACAAAAATACTAGCTTCTTCCACAAACATGCTGAAGCTCGCAAGCAATTCAAATCTGTCATAGAAATTCACCACCAAAATGCAGTGGTTAAGGATTTTGAAGGCATCAAGCGAGCAGCTCACTCTCACTTCAAAGATCTTTACTCTGCCCCTGATGATCCACCACTGGATCCCCTTGCCTATCCGATGAATTTGATTCCTCAATGTGTTCAAGACTCTGATAATTCTATGCTGACTGCTCCAATCAGCATGAATGAGCTTAAAAATACTCTGGACAGTATGGAACCGGACAAAGCTCCTGGTCCAGATGGGTTCCCTGTTAGATTTTATCTTTCCTGTTGGGCCATAATCAAAAATGACCTCTTGAGAATGGTCAGGAAATCTCAATCTTGTGCTAAGATAGGAGGCGGCATCAACTCAGCTTTTCTGGCCTTGATTCCGAAAGAGAAAGGTGCAGCTGATTTCAGCAGATTCAGACCAATCTCGTTGTGTAACTCTAGTTACAAGCTGATCACTAAAATTATAGCCAATCGCCTCAAGAAAATTTTACCGGCCATTATCCCCGAAAACCAAGGAGGATTCATCAAAGGGAGAAAGATTCTTGACAACATTGTGCTGGTGCAAGAAGCAGTTCATTCAAGCTATCACCAAAAGGAGAAAGGTATGGTGATTAAGCTTGACTTGGCAAATGCCTTTGACAGGGTAAAGCATGATTTCCTGTTTTCGGTTATGAAGAAAATGGGCTTCTCTTCAGCCATCATTAACTGGATAAAAGCCTGCATTGCTGCTCCTTGGATAGCGCCTTTGGTTAATGGGCGACCTTCAGATTTTTTCCAAGCCTCTCGGGGCCTAAGACAAGGCTGCCCTTTGTCCCCGCTTCTCTATGCCATTCAAGCTTCAGTTCTCAGCTTTCAACTGGACCACAAACAACAGACTCAAATCCTTCCTGGCCTACGCATGGTTCATCATGTCAAAGATATAAATCATGCCCAATTTGCTGACGACACTTTATTGCTGGGTGGGGCAAGCATAAACTCTGCTAAATCCTTCAAGAAGGAGCTGGACATTTATAGAGAGGTCTCGGGAAGCAAGATCAACTTTCTAAAAAGCACAATCTTCAGCTGGAACTGCTCGGTTAAGGAATTATCAGATATTGCAAGGATTCTTGATATGGAAGGGTCTTGGGCCTGGGACTCCTTTAAATATCTGGGGGTTCCAATCTTCAAGACCACTCCTAAAGTTGCCCATTGGGTGCCTCTGCTGGACAAGATTAAAAGCAGAATCCAAGCCTGGGGTGCTTCTTGGCTGAATAATGCTGGAAAGATCATTCTGATGAAAGCGGTTCTCTCCAGTCTTCCGTTATATCAGCACTCTATCCTCCTTGCCCCAAAAACCTTCATCAACAAAATGGAAGCTCTCCTAAGGCGATTTCTGTGGGAAGGGGGGAAAAACAACGAAAGAAGGTTGCATCTTGTTAAATGGGATACTATTAAAAAACCATTTATGGAAGGAGGTCTTCAAATTCGAGACCTGGCCGCTCAAAATCTGGCTTTGGGAACCAAGCTACTATGGGACATTGTCTCTGGAAAATTAAGTTGGAGCAAGAAAGTCCTGTGGAGAAAATATTTTCATGGGAAGCGCCTTAGATGCTTGGACCAGCCTCCTAGAACCTCCAAAGGTTCTCCTGTGTTTAAACTCTGCATCAAAGCTCTGGATCACTTCAGCCATCAGCTGTATTGGATTCCAGGTAATGGGAAAAAAATAAGAATCTGGGATGATCCTATTCTGGGCGACCAACCTTTGAATCAGATGGAAGAACTCACCAATATCAAAGACTGGCTCCAGGCTCGCAATTTAATCACCCTTTGGGACATCTCCACTTGGACGGAGGATTGTCTTTGGGACAGCTAGTATTTGGGGGAGGTCCCTCAGTGGCTGGAAGGTGAAGCCTCTGTTCTCTTGGATAAACTACAAGGGAAAGCTCCCTTAAAAGCTTCAGCAAAGGACAAACGAGGCTGGGGTTCTGTCTCAGGTTCGTATACAGCTTCCGAAGGCTATAAAAGTATTATGACCACCCCGAATGTTCCTCCAAATCCTGCTCAATGGAAATTTATTTGGGATTCCCCCTCTCTTCCCAAAATTGATTTCTTCTGTTGGACGTTAGCTCACAACAGTATTCTCACTCGTGATAATCTCCGCAGGCGTGGTATGGAAGGACCATCCTGGTGCAATCTTTGCATGTCGGATGAAGAAACTGTTGATCATTTGTTCTTAACCTGCCCCTATGCACTAAAAGTCTGGAAGGGGGTCCTTATGCTAAACTCTGATAAAATCGAGCTCCCTAGGAACATCCTGAATCTTTTCCAAACCTGGAGCAAATTATCCCCATTTGGTCTTTCCAAAAATCTCCTTCTCAAAAATTGCTGGCTGTGGATCCCCAAGATTGTTTGCTGGAAGTTGTGGCTGGAGAGAAACAATAGATTATTCAGAAACGAACGCTGCAATTCGTCCAGAGTCATCACCAAAGTCAAAGCTCTATTGGGTGAAACTCTTGAAGCCAATTCTGCCAATAAGCCAGGAAAAGCTCTGAACAACGAGGAAGATCTCTGGTTGAATGGATTGGTCCCTAACCATAAGGACTGTTCCACCATTTCTGCAAAGGTCCACTCCAACTGGGAAATTAGACTGGAGGAGCAAGAGTTCATCAAGTGGAGGTCGGCACTGAATGATCACTGTCTATTCTTTGACGGGGCCTCCAAAGGCAACCCTGGTATCGCAGGAGGCGGTGGGGTTCTCTTGGGCCCTGATGGTTCTGATGTGATCAGGTTTGCTTGGGGTCTGGGCAGGGAATCAAATAACAGAGCAGAGGCTCTTGCTCTGTGGCAGGGTCTTCTTCAAGCAATCAAAGGTAACTTCCTCTCCATTTCAGTCTTCGGGGACTCCAGGATCATTATCCAGGCGCTGAACACCAATAAGAACCCTTCTCAGCTCCATTTATCAGCTATCCTCAAGAAAATTAGACTCATTTTGCCTAAATTCCACAAAATCTCCTTCTATCATATCCCCAGAAAATTAAACTCCCAGGCAGATAAGGAAGCCAATCTTGGCGCTCAGCGGAGTAAAAGATCTCTATCTGTTAACTATGTTGACACCTTCTGCAATATCCCTTAAGTCCTGTGTTCTCTGGGCCAAGCTGGGTATTCCTTTGATCCCTAATCCCTTTCATTTTCCCTTCTATCTGAACTGCAACATCTTTATTGACCATCTGAAAACAATCTTGGTTCATCCCCTAAGGAAGCAGACTGTTCCTTACTCCCATCTCCGCGCTCTTTGTTATTTTCCTGTTTTATCTGCTGTAAGCATCTGGATGAGAGGAGGCTGTGTGAGCAACTTCTGCACTTTGGGCAGGAACAAAATTGCTCTTTACTCTATCCTCAGCGCATCCAAAGGTTATAGAAAGAAGGGATTCTCTTACGATACCTTGGATTGCCAAACGAAGGGCCTGATCGTTGATCCGGAGGGATTTCAAGCCAACGGCCCCAATCAGCCAGCGCTCAACTGCGGATCTGTCGGCAATCTCAGCGCCTCTTATTTCGAAGCCATCTCCATCGCTCCAACTGACCACGACAGCACAGAGTTTCGAAATCTGCAGTGGGGTTTTGGCAATCTCTGCTATAATGTTTTCTGCCTAAGGAGGAATACTTGGCTCTGCGCTCTTAGCCAGAGCAGCAATGTAAAAGCACAACGCCACTGTCTTGGCGCCTTCTAATAAAATTTTGTCAGGTTTAAATACAAAAAAAACAAAGTTCATATATATAGTAAAGAGTCTGCGTGAGGCGGTTTTAACCAAGGTTAGGATATGGTAAAGCTTAGAATGATAATAAGCTTTTTATGGTGGTGCGGATGAAAAAACTTTAGGATAAATGATATAAGAGAGGTGATGTGGTAAAGCTATATTTTTCCGATAGCTTTATTTATATTTGTATTTTTATTATATAGTTATAGACCATGGAGAGGTCCAATAACTATATGGGGTGAGATTATTTATATATGGTTAGTTTTAGACCAAAGGGGGTATTTTTTGGGTTTTTAATTTAACACGTGGATATTTAACTTTGGTCAAAAATCTTATAATAGTGGGTTTTTGGGGATAATTAGATAAAAGGGGTTATAATAATAGGATAAGGTTTATTTATAGGGATTTAATAAATAAATTAGAAGTTAATATGACTAAGGACAATGAAAAAAACACTAAAATATAATTATATGACTAAGTAAAGTGATAATGTGAAAGCCAAGCTTTATCATTTAAAATTTGACCACTTTGACCTAGAATATAATATTTTTGGAGCGTTTTTATGTCTTTATGAATGAAGGAGATTAGTCAAAGAGGATTTTATTTTTCATTAAGTAAAAAAGTCTTTACTTATGAAATTTAAGTATAATGGATACATGAAGGGTAAATGATGGCAAATAGGGATTATTATAGGAATTCAAACATTTTTAACTAAACAGTCATTAAGCCTTGGGTCCGGTCCCAACAGAACTCAGAGAAATACTCTGAGCCTCTTTGACTGAAAGTCTAGAATGCAGAATAACTATAGGGGAGGGGAAATTAGTGATTTTGCCTGGTGAAAAGTATTTACATGATTCTCCCACTTCTTTCTACCTACCAAACTTTTAATCTAACATTCTTTCTTTCATTTTGCAGGTGCATTTGAGCTAGCAACCTTGAACATTTTATTCTTTTGAAAGCAGTAAAAACTATCTAAATCTACCTTATATCATCCGAGGGCTCAGATTAAACTGATGAGCTCCTCTTTATTCTCTACCTATCTACTAATTAGTCAGGATTAAACTTTCTGACTAATTTTTATTCACTATTCTACAACATTAAAATTGAAACATGACAAGTCAAGATTAAGTGGTTCAACTCATCATGGATTATGGCATTTATTGACACTCTGCCATAATCATCTGAAAGTAAAAAGTAGTGGCATTTGGACTTGCACACTTTCATGTTTTTTTTTTCTTTTTTTTCTTTGGGGTATATTATTTTTTCTAAGTCTTTTGATTTTTATTTTCGGACTTTTACCCTCTTTTTGATTGATTTATTTATTTTTTAACAAAATATGGGAAAACAATTTGCAGAAAGCAAGTTATGTACATATTTACAAGACTATCAAAAGTCAATTCCAAATTATGAATCCTATATTTATAGGACCCTAATAATGCCTACATAGCACTTTAGTCTATTACCTCATGCTTATTCCCTGGCTACATTATGTGCTAGTATGAGAAACACTGGAATGTTATTAAGGAGATAGCTATTGTTTCTGAAAATACCTCTAATTGTTTCTTTTATAGGCAAATAAATCCAAGGTTTTCATTGCATAAGTTTTAATGCACCACCTTTGATTTTCATATATCTAGATGCTACAAAATTTACTTTGAAACATGCTACCTATTAGAACTTGACAACCGATGGTAGCATATTTAAGGACCATACCATAAATTTTTGTAGATACGTAAGATTGTTCACTCGTTACAACTAATTAATATAATTAGTATAGGGATCTACAAGTTTAAATATCCTCTATATTACAACCAACATATGGATTAACAGGTTGGGTTATTATTGCTCCTTATTTAGGAAGTCCACAAGGGGTTGTGTCCATGGTGAACTTTGGGGTTAACATATGTAATCTTGCAGTATATGAATTACGACAACATGTTATAAGGGTTTTGTATGTTGATCAAGTGAATTTTCACATGCATAGTGTTCGCCTAAGTTGGATATGTTTACATTCGAATAGTTGTAAATAGCCTCAATTGCAAAGAATAGGAAGAATTTGAGGAGCTTCCTTAGATGCATGACTAACTTCAACAAAAAGTGGAAAAACAATGCTTATATTCACAAACCTCTACATGACTTAATTAGCAACACTTATCTATGTTAGACACCAAGTGGATAGTGAACAGAGTAAACAAAGATGCACCACACTATCAGCAACAAAGGTGTCAAAGAAAACAATCAAAGTTATGGTCCCTTCACAGAGCTGGAACCACAAAATATATCCATGTAAAGTACACTTGACATCTAATTATGTTAAATGGTAAATATAAATTAGTATTCCAAATCTCGGAACTAGGTACATTGATAACCAAACTTGAATTTTACTCTCAAGAATCTCCATTATAGCTCGCAGCTTAACTTGTATATGAACTGAAACCCCTCTATTACTACTTAGACAATTTTTGTCGAGTGGTTTCAAGGGCTATGCTTTTTTCTTCCCTTGAAATACTTTGAGATAGAATGGTTGACCTTGCAGATTTAAAAGATGATGTAAGATATGCTTTCTAATCCAAAACAAAAAATTTCATTGTTCAAATCTCCGTTAGTCAATCCAACCAAAACTATACTTAAATAATGTAACACCCTCTTCCCACATCTACCCAAGTAACTAGCCAACTGTTTAGCAAATTTAATGTCTTAAATTGCTTAACATAAATTATCAACCGAGGTTTGTAATCTGATGAAGTGTGGTGCACTATATGTACTTAGTTAACCTTCTTAGTACTTCGTTGTATGTATTTTATGTTGTTTTCAGGGGGTTTTGTGCTTTACGTCTAAATGTTAATCTCAAGAAATGAAAACTATGAAAGAAATCTAGTGAATCTAGTGAAATTTAGATGTATAAAACTAACTCTAAAAGAAGGAAGAAAATGAAGTGTTTTGAACTTAAACTAACTTGCATAAAAATGAACAAAAAACTATTGAATGGTTAGAATCTGATCTGAAAACAGAGTGCCTATTCTAATGACTTCTAATTTAATATTAGTCCTATTCCATGGATATGAATCTTATAACTGAAAACTAAAATTGCAATGCTACTCTAGGTGAAAGCAGATTCAAAGGAAAACAACTAATGTATGTTCAATCACTCCAACATTCAATATGGAAGTATGATGTAACCACCCTCTTGAAATGATGTACAAACAACTGATTATACTTTAGTTTTGAAATTTTAAATCTAGGAAAACAATTAAAGGTTGTAAAGGGAAACTCAATAATTGCATAGTTTAAACATTCAAGCACCCAATTTGGAAGTATGACAAGTCACCTTTTTGGCCTGATCTTTAGGAACATCCAATTATACAATTGACTGAGGATCTTAATCTAGAAAATAGCTTAAAAGCACGTAAATGAAAAGCTCAACGATTGCATAGGTTGAACACACGAGCACCCAATTTGGAAGTATGACAAGTCACCTTCTTGGCCTGATCTTTAGGAGCATCCAATTACACAATTAACTAATGATTTGAGCTAGGAAAGTAAATATCAGAACATGAAAGGAAAATAAACAAATGTGAGCTCTATTGCCTCAAACTTAATCCAATTGGAAAATAGATGAATCTACCTTCTTGAGATGTTTTAGGAAAGAAAAGATTACACAGTCATTCTATCATTGATGCTAAGAAAACATTCATGACTTAATTATATGATACTGATTTAAAAGCTGCAACAAAATATTAATCTACTCAGAAAATTGACAAAACAGAGTAAAGAATTAAACTAAAATAATTAATGAAAAAACGCCTCCTGTGCAGGAGCCCTCTACGATAGAATTGGTCGAGATCCTAGCTGATTATATACACATTGAGCAGATACTGGAACCATGAACAAAATCCTTGTATTATGAAGAGAACAAACTTTAAAGCAATACACAATGTTTCAGAAATTACAACTATCGTTCGGTCTTTGCATAACCGATATTTAAATAAAATAAAATGTAACTGTAATGAGCTAATTACGCCTATAGATGGCTATTTTAACCGAAACATAAAATTAGATTCTAACTAGTTAACTCTTGATTTGCCACGTATGAGCAAATCAAGAGTTCTTCGCTCTCGGCTTACATCCTTTAACCAGACTTTGACCACGATCACATGCACCCTTTTCTATCGATTTCGATCAAGTAGATAGGATGAAATCCATGTGTGAATCATTCTGGAGATACCCATGTGGCTTGCTCGTCTATTTTCTCATTGGAAACTGTCAAACCATAAAAGTAGCTGCGGAACCAATGATTAGCTTCAAAATAGGCTGCGTTCTGTAGCTAAGTTATAAAAATCCATTCAAATAAAAAGAACATCATAATATAACATAGAAATCATTTAAATGCATTCCCTGAGATAAAACATGACATTTATCATTGATTGGAGTGTATGGAATTATGAGAAAGTAAAGAAAAAGTGATGAGAAAGGATGTTAGAGAAAGGACAATTATGAGGTTCAACATACCCCCACTAAGAAGTCATTGCATGTCCTCATGCAATTTACCAAAAAGGTGAACTTCCCTCTCCTATTGTATTTGTTTAGACATTTCTGCTAATACATCTAGTTTTCTCCTTTTTCTTTTCTTTGAAGTGATTGCCATCCTAGGCTTCCTCATAAGGAGTTTGTATTTGAGATTGATGACTGCCTTGTTTAGTGATTTTTTCTTTCTTTTTAACTTCATGTTCTTTTTGTACCACAGTCTTAAGTGCAGGATGGTATTATCACTAATCACTTTCTCCAATTTGTTCTGTTGCTTTAAAGCTTCATTATCCTGTTTAATATGCCTATTTAATATCTCTAGTTCATAGATTTCTTGTTTTAGAGTATCAACTAGAGGTTCTTGTGGATTGATAGCAGGCTCTGGATTCACTGCTGCATTTCTCTTCTCCAGTGACTCTATGTAATCATATATCTCTTGTTGTACTAGGTCTATGCCTTGAGATATTCTATTGGGACTACCTTCAAAATTATGTATAGGAGAATTTTCAGGGCTATGTAGAGGAGAAATATTGATGGGAGATAGTATTGGAGGTTCTTCCTCTAAATTTACAAACTCTGTTACTTGTGGTAGTGTTTTCTTCATTGAACCTCGGAATCTAGAGCTCCGTCTCAGCTGTAGAGCATTTATGTTTTCTTCAGTTGTAATCTTTCTCCTCTTCTCTGTTTTACCTCCTGTCTTAATTTTACCTTGCTTCTCGTTTTTTGTCAGCTTTGCAGAGGTGAGCTCTTCATCTCTTTGCTGAAGTGGAGATGCAGTTTTATCTTCCATGCTTGTGTCAATCTTGTTTCTTCTACTTTTTATGGTATTATCTTCTTTAGGCTGCTCTGGTTCAGCTTGGAAACGGTTTTTGATAAGAAAGTTCTCCCAAGAATCTCCTATACTTTTCAAATGAAATTCAAGAAGTATTTTTACCAACCCATGATGGTGCATAGTATTATCTATAAACTGAATTCTCTTCTGCACGTTTGTAGACATTCTTTTAAGCTATTTAGGAGAAAGAAGGGAAGATTTATTTCACCATTCTCTAAGAAATTCATCAATAGTTGAATATGCTATACATACATGCAACCAAATCTGCCTTCACAGGTGATAAACTTCTGCATAATTAAAATCATGTTCCTCCATTTGTTCTTGAGTGCTGAACTAGGAATACCATTTCTGAAAACAGAAGTATCCATACATGGATTTTGAGGACAACCTTCCATGATTCACTGTGAAATTCTTTGTTTTTGAACCACCTTTCGCCAACCCTTGGGAGTTATGTGGCTTCAAATATGAATGCCTCAATTACTGAGAACTTGATGTCTCCTATTTCAAATTCTGTCCCATCAAAAGACATCGTAAAAGACTTAGTGATCTCTTTGTGGAAGCCATCAAAATTTTCTATAAACTTGAGCCATTTAGCCTTCTGCAACATCTCCCTGATTTGAGGATATCCCTCCATATATCTTGTTCCCACCGGTTTTGACTTGACTATCAAACCCATGTCTTTTGTTGTGAAGAGTTTATCCTTCAAAATTATCCTTCTCTGTTACGAAGTGAAGTGGATTTTGGATCCGATGAAGGACGTTGAGGGTTTGTAGGAATGAGTGAGATGGATTGAGGTTTTTAAGAAACGTAGATCGATATGTTACGACAACAGGTCATAACCGTTAATCATAAATGGGGGAGTCCATTATGGACCATTATGAAACATAATGCGGATGATGTGATCGATCTATGACATGATGGAAGTCCCAATCAAATCATATGATGACATGTCGAGGTAGCATATGATTATCTATGTTATACATGCTAATGTTTTGACCTTGCTATTTAAATAAATTTTTGCAACTTTACCTTTAGAACTAACCTTTCGTTGTCATTTCTTTGTTGTTGAATCTTCAGGTATCTTTTAGCATGGTGGTCTTCAAATGTAGTCCTTTAATTTCCTGTATTCATCATTTATTTTTTTTCTTCAGTAGGCTGTACAAATGTGTCAGAGCTGCAGAATGGAATGTTATTGTAGAATGGAATGTGGCTGCAGAACATGTGGAATATCAACTTCTGAATGGAATGTAACTGTAGAATGGAATGTAGCTGTAGAATGTGGAATCAACTGCAAAATGGAATATCAGCTGCAAAGTGGAATGTAAATGCAACATTGAATGTAGTTCTGTACTACTTCTTATTGTAGAAAAGAAAGGGAACAAAGATTTTTGGGATTTTTTTCTTCTTAGAAATGGAATGAAAAGTATAAGATGTCGGAATTTTTGATTTTCATCCTGTATTTTCTGTATAAGGATGGCAATCATTGATTGGTTTTCATACTTATACAATTTATTATTTATTATTATTATTATTTTAGATAGGAAAAATAAAAGCTAAGTTGGGGAAGAAGAAGGATTCTTCTTCACTAACTTCATATTAGTATTATATTGGAAAACCTTGATAAACTCTTCTCTGGAAATTGGCTTATGATATACTTTCAATCGATGTCCATTCACAAGAAGAGGTACCTTTTCTTTATCAATTATCCTTATCCCGACTGCTCCATTTTCAAAGACTTTTTCAATCTCATAAGGCCCAAGCCAATGAGTCTGGAATTTTCCTTGAAAGTCTTTGAACTTTGAATCGAACAAAAGTGCCCAATCCCCTGCTTGAAACTTTTTCTCCTTGATATATTTATCATGCCATTTGGACCTTTGCTGCTGGACTATACTAGTTCTTTCAATTGCATCTTTCCTGATTTCATCAAGCTAATTAAGTTGCTCCAATCTATGCTTCTGGGCTTCTGATAAATCAAGTCCCAATTGGACTGCCATCTTGAAGGTTTGAATCTGAAATTCTATAGGAAACATGACTTGCTTCCCATAAACAAGTTCATAGGGAGTATGTCCTGTTGTATTCATCCATGTGGTTTTGTAGGCCCACAAGGCTTCAGGAAGCCTCTCTGCCCAATATCTTCTGTGTAGATGTACAGTCTTAGTGAGAATTCTTTCAATGACTTTATTGGTAGACTCTATTTGACCATTTGCCTGTGGATGATAAGGAGTGGATTTTTTGTTTTTGATTTTGTAGTTTTCCACAAGCTTTTCCACCAACTTGGATGTAAAATGGGATCCCTGATCTATCACAATTTCTCTTGGAACACCAAAATGAGTGAAGATATCCTCAAAAATAAATTTAACTACAAATGTTCATTAGCTAAAGGAAGTGCTTTAGCTTCTACCCATCTAGTGACATAATCAATACATACCAGAATATATTTATTTTGATTAGATGGTGGATTGATTGGTCCAACAAAATCCAAAGCCCATTTTTCAAATGGTTCGATGAGTACCTGAGGTTGTAATGACGTTTCATCTGAAGGAACAAGTTTCCCCATTCTTTGACAATTGTCACACCTTTTGACATATTATTTGGTATCTTTAAAGATGGATGGCCAATAATATCCTAAATGAAGGATTTTATAGGTTGTCCTCTTATCAGCAAAGTATCCACCACATGGTTCATCATGACATGCTTTAAGAATCTCAGGCATTTCATCTTCTCAAACACACCTTCTGATAATGAGATCTGGACCTGTTTTATGCAATTCATCATTAATCCATGAATATAGTGCACTTATTTGAATGATTCTTATTTTATCTCTAGGAAACAAGTGCGAAGGTAATTTTATTGTGACCAAGCTATTAGCAATTTCTGTAAACCAAGGAATTTTAGTAGTTATTGCAAAAAGATATTCATCAGGAAATTTATCCTCAACTTGAGTATCATTTTTGACATTTTGAATTCTAGACAAGAAATCAACAACTGTATTTTGTTTTCTAGGTCGGTCTAGAATGGTGATATTGAATTCTTGCAGGAGTAATGACCATCTTGTGACTCGGCCATCAGTAACATATTTATTAATTAAGTATCTAATTGCAGAGTGATCTGTATGAATAAAGGTTTCATAACCGGTAATATAATGTCTAAATTTGTTGATAGCATGAACAACAACTAAGAATTCTTTTTTCAGTTACAGTGTAATTTAACTCAGTGGGAGTCAAATTCTTGCTTGTAATAAATGGCATAGGGAATCAAATATTTTGGTCCTAATACAGCTCCCAGAGCTGTATCTGAAGCATCTGTTGAAATATGAAAAGGTAATTTCCAATTTGGACCTCTTAAGATGGGAGCTTCAGAAATTTTCCTTTTTAAAGTTTCAAATGCCAATTTGCAATCAAGATTCCAATTGAATTCACAATCTTTGGTAAGTAACTTGAAGAGTGAGGATGTTATTTTAGTGAAATTTTATATAAATCTCCTATAATATCCCGTGAATCCTAGAAACTTCTAACATCCTTTTGACAAATTGGAATTGATAACTTGGATATGACTTCAAATTTACATGTGTCAATTTTGATTCCATCTCTTGAAATGTGATGTCGTAAAACAATCCCTCCAGTAAAAATCATAAAGCACTTTTCATGACTTAATGAAAGGTTTTCCTCTTTACATATTTTAAGAACCTTTTCCAAATTCTCTAAAGCTTCTTCAAATGAATTCCCATAAACTGTAAAATCATCCATATATACTTCTACACAATCATGTATTAGATCAGAAAAAAAATCCTAGTAGTGCCCTTTGGAATTATTGCAGGTGCATTGAACAATCCAAAATGAAGTACTCGGTAGGAATAAGTCCCCCATGGACATGTGAATGTGGTTTTGTCTTGGTCTTCAGGTGCTACCTGAATCTAATTGTAACCACTAAAACCATCCAAGAATGAGAAATACTTCTTACATGCTAATGTATCCAATACTTGATCTATAAAAGGTAGAGGAAAATGATCTTTTAGGGTGGCTTTATTCAAATCTCGATAGTCAATGCATACCCCCCACTTACCATTATTTTTTGGTACAATCACTAAAGGGGAAACCCACTGATTGTCTGAAATTGGGTAAATGAAGTTCACATTCAACAATTTTTGCAATTATTCTTTCACAATTTCCCTAAGATTTGGATTCATCATTCTTTGAGGTTTTCTGATAGGTTTACAATTTTCCTCAATGTAGATGTGATCTATACAAGTCTTAGGACTAATTCCTTTCATGTGAGTGTATTCCCATGCATATGTAGAAGAATGTTGTTGTAATGTTTTAATTAACTTTTCCTGTTGTGGTCTTTCCAAGTTTTTGTTTATGTGCAAAGATTTTCCTAGAAAGATTTCAACTATAGAGTTACCAAATTATTCCATAGAGTATTGAGACATCTGCCTGGATGACAAATATTCAATATAGCATTATTCTTGAATTTGATCATGTTCATATTCTGAAGATGTTTCAAAGTTTTCTATTGAATTTAAGATTTGACTATCTTCACTAATGCTTGAAATAGTAAAGAGAGGTTGTATATCATTGTCATCATCAATCCATTCCTCATCTTCTAACTCTGTGATTGTTTTTGCTGGAGGATATAGAGTGAATTTATTTGTTGAGTTACCATCAAAGATGTACATATCACCAGATCTATAGCTAATGAAAGCATCAACTGTAGCCAACCAAGGTCTTCCTAATATTAGTGGATGTCCTCCTAGAGTATCCTTAGGAGTTAAGATCATAAAATCAACAGGATACTCCCAAGAGTCTAAGGATACTGAAATATCTTCTAATACACCATCTGTCTTGATTACAGATCTGTCTGCTAATTGCAGTAATGTAGGTGTATACAGAAGGTTAGGAAGTTTGCGATGTTCCATGGTTTGTTTGCTCATGATGTTTACAACTGCTCCTAAATCAATCAATGTATTTGGAATTTCAACACCATTGATATGTGCTTTTACAACTGGACTTCCTGGATCTAAATATTTTTGTATGGCAATTTTTCCCATCATCATGTCTGCAATTTTTCCTACTAGTTGAATTCTTTTTATTTCTTCTTGGTTTCTTCAAGCTCAACTCTTTTATTGTTTTGGCTAGAATTGTAATCTCTTTGATAGCCTGTAACAAAGGAATTTTGATACAAATATTTTTCAATTCATCTAGAAAATCATAATTGGGGAGCATGATATGTTTTTCTACCCCTCTATCAACTTGTAATCTTTCAGGAAAAGGAGGGTTAGAAGTAAGTATCGATGGTTGCTCTATGATAGGAGTTGAGTTTATTTGTTATTTTTGTTTTTCATTTTTCAGAATTATAGTTTTGAAGAGATGTTCCTTCCTTAAAAATTTTATTTGGCTGTAGAGAATCTTCCTCAAAATTATCTTGTTCTTGAATAACTACAGAAGGCTTCTTCTTTTCTAGTATTCTACCAGATATAAGTTGGACATCATTAAGATCTAGTGGAGTAATCATATAAGTTGGAAATTGTTGTCCTTCTATCATGTAAGTATTTTGAGGATTTTTATTATTGGGGTTTGACAATGGTTGGGCAGGTAGTTGATTTGGTCTTTGTGGAAATGGTAATGAAAGTTGTGGATTTTGGTTTTGGGGAGGATAGTTTGGATATTGGTAGTATTGAGAGTATCTACTATAGATATTTTGCATTCCTTGTGCCCAAGATTGAGATTGAGGCCAAGGTTGTTGCCTAGAATTCTGATTATTTGGTAGGGGATGAGTGTACATTTGGTTGTTAAAGCCTTCAGTTTGTGGCCCCTTCCATGGTCTTCTAGAGACAAAGCAAAGAGATTCTATTAGATTTGAAGTTGTTTCTTCTTGAAAAACAACCTTAAGACTTGGAATTGAAGGGAAACTCTTAGTTTCATGATTTTATGAGCAAATCACACAGGTATCTATGACTTTTGCATCAAGAGGACATTCTCTTAAAGCATGATTCTTTCTGCATTTGGGACAAAAAATAGCTAAAGCATCAGTCTCGTCTTTCTGCTTGTTTTGTAATTTAAGGGTGTCTATCTGTTCATTAAGACTCCCTAAAATATCTGTTTTAAATTCATCAAGCATATTTCCAATTTCTGTTCTACTTACTATTCCAATTGCAGATTTGTTCACTCTAGCAAGAGAAGGATCTCTTAGAATTTTCCCAGTTTTTGCTTTTCCCCTTAATATATGAATACATAATTCAGGAATGTCAGGTAATGGGAGTTGAGAGATATCTCCCTTTCCCATCATGTTGATAATATATATCCACTCATCTCTAATGGATTTTAATAAAAGAGCTTTTAAAGTATCTTGATCTAAATTATCCATTTTAGCTCTTTTTATGTTATAATTGAATCTTTCAATTAAATCCTCCAAATTCTTATCCTCTCTTTGCATCATTTTGAATACTTCATCCTTATGATTAATGGGTATGCAATAATCCAAATATATTTCTAAAAATTCTTTCTTCATGTCATTCCATGTCCTAATAGACTGTGTGACTAAACCCATGAACCATTTTAAAGCTGCTCCTTTCAATGTTGAAGGAAACAACTTAAGTTTTTTAGAATCTTGTAAATAATCATAAGATCTACACAAAACTTCAAATTCAAACAAAAAGGTTTCAAGATCTTCACTTTTTAATCCATGGAAATTTGGAAGGACAAAAGGTGAGATATTTTTCATTGTGGCATTTGTATCTCCATCAATGTTAGGAAATCCAAAGGAATTATCAGTTTCCCTATTTCTTCTATTTTCTTCACCTCTTCTACCTCCTCCTGCATTCCCTCTACCTCGTCCTCAGCCTCTTCCTCCAAACAATAGATTTTCTCCATTTAGAACTTCTCCTTCTCCTCCTTCTCCTCTTCCTGCCATTATAGATTATTCAGAGCTAATATAAGGTTCAATCTGTAAGGTTAATTGCTCTTCCTCTGGTTCTTCTATTAATGGAATTTTGAAGAAATGTTCTTGTTCCTCTTCTCCACTATGAATTTCTAACACTTCAGCTAAAATGTGTTCCCCTGTAGAGGTGAAAAAGGTCACTCCTTCTGTTGGAGATCTAGGATCTTCTTCCTCTAAGACTACCTCGGTGGATGAAGTAGGAGATCCTCCTAATTGAATTTCTGACCTTAAGACTTCAGGAAGTCTATGTCTAGTGAAGTATGGAATATGAGTTTGAGATGGTGGTGTATCACTACGTGGTCTAGGTGGAGTGAGTGGTGTTGTAGGAATTAAACTTCTTCCTCTAGCTATGAATCTACCCCTAGAATCTCTTTCCCTACGCATATCATATTTTTTTTTTAGATGTAAGAAATGATGTTACCAAATTACATTTCCCCGGTAACGACGCAAAAATTTGTAGCCAATTTAAAGTTTTAAATTGCTTAACATAAATTATCAACCGAGGTTTGTAATCTGATGAAGTTTGGTGCACTATATATGCTTATTTAACCTTCTTCTTACTTCGTTGTATGTATTTTATGTTGTTTTCAAGGGGTTTTATGCTTTATGTCTAAATGTTAATCTCAAGAAATGAAAACTATGAAAGAAATCTATTGAATCTAGTGAAATTTATATGTATAAAACTAACTTTGAAAGAAGGAAGAAAAGGAAGTATTCTTAAGTTAAACTAACTTGCATAAAAATGAACCAAAAACTATTGAATGGTAAGAATCTGATCTGAAAACAGAGTGCCTATTCTATGACTTCTAATTTAATATTAGTCCTATTCCATGGATATGAATCTTATAATTGAAAATTGAAATTGCAATGCCACTCTAGATGATAGCAGATTCAAAGGAAAACAACTAATGTATGTTCAATCACTCCAGCATTCAATATGGAAGTATGATGTAATCACCCTCTTGAAATGATGTACAAGCAACTAATTATACTTTAGTTTTGAAATTTTAAATCTAGGAAATAAATTAAAGCATGTAAAGGAAAACTCAGTAATTGCATAGGTTAAACATTCGAGCACCTAATTTGGAAGTATGAAAAGTCACCTTCTTGGCCTGATCTTTAGGAACATCCAATTATACAATTGACTGAGGATCTTAATATAGAAAACAATTTAAAAGCATGTAAAAGAAAAACTCAGTGATTGCCTAAGTTGAACACTCGAGCACCCAATTTGGAAGTATGGCAAGTCGCCTTCTTGGCCTGATCTTTGGGAGCATCCAATTACACAATTAACTAAGGATTTGATCTAGGAAAGTAAATATTAGAACATGAAAGGAAACTAAAAAACTGTGAGCTCTATTGCCTCAAACTTAATCCAATTGGATGGGGAAAAATGGAGGGAAGCGGTGATTTGGTTTGCGTTCTTCCTAGGGTTAGCTACTCTGTTTCTCTGGTTGCTGCGGCGACGGCTCTCGATGGAGGCGATTCGGTGGCGAAGAACAACATCTACAGGCCTGTTACCTGTTTATCGGAGGCGCAGTGCTCTTTTCCTCCCGTCTACTCTGTTTTCCGGCGCATTTGGGCCGCGGCGTTTGCGCACTGGGGTTGGACCTGGGTACAGAGTCACGGCTCTGTGGACATTGTTGAGCGACTTGTATACACGGTGATCACTGATTCGGTGGCTCGCTTTGGCTGGAGGAGGACGGTTGTTCCTGAGGATCCTATTTTAACCTTCACCCACTGTCTTCACCGTGCTCTGCTTGGGAGGACCCGACAGTTGGCTGCCATTGAAGTTTCTGCAAGCCTGCTATGCCAGAAGGAAGAGGGCGTCGGCCTTATTACTGGCTGCGAATCTCCGGTAGGCAATGCATTTTTTCAAATATTTATAAAAGCTCCTGCTGGTAATAGTTTTGCTATATGGATTCGAAATACAGATTCCATATTGTATTTGAAGGGCATAATCCAGTCCACTGCTGGCTTCCCATCTCACCTCCAGTCTTTAATATATGGGGGAAAAGCATTAGCAGACACCAGAACTCCTATTGACTATGCCATTGCCTCGGGATCAACTGTCTGTCTAAACTTAAGACTGCGGGGGGGAAAAATAGGACCGACCAGATCTCATGGAACTACCCCAGGAGCCAGTGCGTCCAACGCTGCTCACTCCAATGGACCTTCATATAGGAACGTCCTACAAGGGGGAAAAAACAAAGCTGCTACAGAAACTGCGGCTCAGGCTGATAACTCCCCCAAGCCATACATTGTGGAACAGCAGAACTGCGTTCCTGAAATAAATATAGACATTCCAGATATAGAGCTGCATAGAACAGTATTTGAATCACAGGCTATAATAGGCAGATTCAACTGCTTTTGGCCCAAACCAGTGGAGCTTTTCCATTGGATATTCACCAACTGGACCATGGACTGTGAAATCCACCTATGCTCAAAAGGGTTTTTCATTGTCAAGTTCTCATCATCAGAAGACAGAGATACCATACTTACGGAGGGGCCATGGTTCTGGGGATCTACTGGACTCTTCATCACACCATGGTTCCCGGATTTTGATGCCAACACTATGGAGGTGACCAGAATGCCGGTCTGGGTCCGGCTTCACAATCTCCCGCTACATTTCTGGCAGGAAAATGTTCTTGGAGGTATTGGAAATATCCTTGGCAGATATATCAAAACATATATACAACGAATGGAGGAGCGCATTTACACCTTCGCACGAATCTGTGTGGAAGTGGATTTGAGCAAAGGTCTACCGGAATGCATCATATTGAATCATAAACAACAACGATGGACACAACATTTAGATTATGAGAACACATCATTTCGATGTCGGATATGCAAGAACACGGGACACCTACAAAACACTTGCCCGGCAGCCCCAAGAGATAACAGGAGAAAGAAGAAAACAGGCAAAGTAGCCAAAGAATGGCAATACCCATCAGAGGAACCAGAACAGCAAGAGGAAGGGGAAGAACCTACCCCACAAGATAGTAAAATAACAGAAACTACAGTGGGTGCTCAAGAACAGGAAATGCAAGAACCCACTGATACCACCACCACAACACAGCCGGATACAGATCTGGGGGTAAAAGACAGCGGGGGGAATAAACGACTACATACCTCGGACACATCAGACTCTGACAAGGACTTTGGAGCACATGCTGAAGAAAACCAGCTCGTCCTTGTATCAACCACGCCAACAGAGGGTGCTTGGCGGAAGGTTGAAAAGAAAAAAGGGAGAAAAGCCTAATTTCTCTCTCTTTGTATCTATTTGCAGCATACTTGCCTGCTTTGATTGACTCTTACCAGCTCATGTAACATGTAATTTTGTTTTTATAATAAAATTACGAATTTTTCCTTTGTGAAAAAAAAACTTAATCCAATTGGAAAATATATGAATCTAACTTCTTGAGATGTTTTAGGAAAGCAAATATTACACAATCATTCTATCATTGATACTAAGAAAACATTCATGACTTAATTCTATGATACTGATTTAAAAGTTGCAACAAAATATTAATCTACTCAGAAAATTGACAAAACAGAGTAAAGAATTAAACTAAAATAATTAATGAAAAACCTCCTCCTGTGCAGGGGCCCTCTACAATAGAATTGGTTGAGATCCTAGCTAATTATATACGCATTAAGCATATACTGGAACCATGAACACGATCCTTGTATTATGAAAAGAACATAGTTTAAAGCAATACACAACGTTTCAGAAATTACAACTACCATTCGATCTTTGCATAACCAGTATTTAAATAAAATAAAACGTAACTTTAATGAGCTAATTATGCCTACGGATGGCTATTCTAACCGAAACATAGAACTAGATTCTAACTAGTTAACTCTTGATTTGCTACGTCATCGAAAATCAAGAGTTATTCCCTCTTGGCTTACGTCCTTTGACCGGACTTTGACCACGATCACATGCACCCTTTTCTGTCGATTTCGATCTAGTATATAGGACGAAATTCATGTGTGAATCATTCTGGAGATGACCATGTGGCTCGTTCCTCTATTTTCTCCTTGGAACCTGTCAAACCATAAAAGTAGCTGCAGAACCAACGATTAGTTGCATAATAGGCTGCATTCTGTAGCTAAGTTACAAAAATCCATTCAAATAACAAGAACATCAGAATATAACATAGAAATCATTTAATTGCATTCCCCGAGATAAAACATGACATTTATCATTAATTGGAGTGTATGGACGTATGAGAAAGTAAGGAAAAAGTGATGAGAAAGCATGTCAGAGAATGGAAAATTCTGAGGTTCAACACCAACCAGGTTAAACATGTGATGAGAGGCTACTAATATGATATTCAACCTCCTATATGACCTTAAGGAAGTGGTGGAGGTTTTAACCCTTTTCAACTATTATCTATAAAGGAATTCTTAAAAAACATAAAATAAACAATAGCGAGAGCATAAAAGATAAAACATATATACATAAATATTTTCCCCTGTATCCCAAACCGGGACTACCAGCTTGATTTTTCATTATATTCCTTTTAGTGTTACAAAACACACACACACACACACACATGCCGAAGCATTCATAAACCCTAATCAACCAACCCTGGATTAGAACATAATCACAGTTCCTTTGACTGGATCTACAAAATACCATGAGACGAAAACCATCATGCCCAAAACCGTGTGCAAACAAATGCAAAAAACCATAGACGGGTCCCCCCACCTAAAATAGGGTCCAATTTTTTTTTCCCAGGGCACTGTCACAGACCATGTGCAGGGGGCTACCACCTCCCTACTGCACCCAGAATAAGCAAAGAGGGCCTACCACCCCCCACTTCACACCTGATCCTAATCGTGGAAATAATATAACACATACCCAACAAGTGGAATCGACGAAAATATGACAAACACACCTTACACTACATCATTGACATCCCCAGGAGGTAACCCAACCTTCCAGGGACCTATTCCCTGAGGGGGAACTGATTTTTAACCCCTTGGAGGCTTAACCATGGGCATGTAAAGGAAAAGGAGCAGTTATAGACCCTTATTCATGGGATTTCCTTGTTATGGTAGTTGTTATGGCTTCAAAATTGAGTTATGAGCCTGCAACGCCGGGATTTGTGCCACATTTTTATCCCCTGAGCCTAGCTCATTGCCCAGAACTTCCTGTAACTTCAAGAGAGGATAAATAACATTAAAAAAATACATGGAAGCAATCACATCATTGATAACTCATCCGAACCCACCTAGCCATGACAAGCATTTCTTCAAACACGTCGCAAACATTACATCTACAGGTGTAAACAACAAAAATAAACATAGGGATCTAATACTTATCTGAGAATTGCTGAGAAGCATTTCTCCCTTACATCATAAGATGCAATACAATATATTTGACCGTAGATACATTGTATATTCATTTACATGCAAAAACATAGATAGATCCATACATCATCACGGACAAAATACAAGATCATAACCAACACAATAGCAACATAAATACCATGGATATAACATCAATGAAATAAAAAAAATAACCAGTAAATTTGCATACCTAATAACAAAGGAATGAGCTCTTCAATTTTGAATGTAAAAATCAATCGGAGATGGGACTTCCACGTTCCGCCTGACAATAGATTCGTTGAGCCAAATCTCTCTTCATCCAATCACCCTCGTGTCATATTCGAAGCATGAATGTGGGACTCAAACCGAAAACCAACTAGGTCATCCCGAGGCTAAACCACCTCACCCTCATCAATCATAAACTAGGCTTTACTGTGATCTACACCCGATCACTAGGCCAACACAAGCATGAATATCACCAGATTCTGTCTGCCTAAACCGTGAGGAATTTTCCTGTCTCCTAGTCTCTTAGGATTTACCACAACCCACAGTCTGAATCGAGGGTCAATGGGCCCTAAACTGTGATATAATCTCCAAGATTTACCGCAATGCCAAACCCAAGATTCTTAGGCCTGGATGGAGAGCAAACCACCTCTAGGCTGTATGGTATATCCCGCCATTCATTGGTCGAGGATTCTTAGTCCTACCGAGTAAAAACACTATCCGACTTTAATGAAACCCACAATCCGGTTCAGAGGTTACTACGCCATGTGTTATATCAATTTGTAGATCCACCCCACTCAACTTTGAATCCATCCTGTAATCCATCTAAACCAAAACATGAGAACTCCACAACACCATGGCTATCTGAAGATGGCAAGGCTAGGCTGAAAACACTGTCACACCTAGCAAAACCCATGCCAATACAGCAAGAAACCACATGCAATACCATGCATGCCAAATTTAGAAAATAAAATACACATGCAAGTCGATACTTGCTAATAATATTTTTGTAGATGCTTTATTCCTACTCATCCTTCTTGCTTCCTCCTTTTCCCTACTTTCTTGCCTTTCTTGCTCCAAAGAAAAACTGCTCCAAAAAATCTTAGTGTCCAAGAGTGAGAGAGAGAGAGAGGGAGAATAATGAGAGAGATCCAAAAAATACATTGATTAAAGGTACCAACTGATCCTCAAAAGCTTTTTATGGAAGATGCCTCTATTTTTCTTCATTTTTCATTATTTTCCTTCAATTTCCTCCTCACATGCAACCTGTGAACTTTCATCTCCCTTTTCTCCTAATTTCCCTTATTTTAATAAATAAATGTGCCAAAAATTCCATTTTGTGTTTCCAAAGCCATTTCCTTTGCATTTGCCAATTTCCTTAGCCATAATAAACCAAATCAACACCCCTAGGATGTTTTGCCCAACATTCAACTTGGAATAAGTGTCCTATCAACCGTGGTTATTATTTTTAATTTTTATTATATGGAATTTTCACCAGGGTTGTTACAAAACCCTCCCCCTTAGGGGACATTGTCCTTGGTGTTCAACCACACATATACCTCGGCAAAACTGCTAAAAAGCAACCATACTGCCTATGGAGCTTTATAGCATAGCTCATTGCAGTATTTATAATGATCACCCTGCTGAAAAGCAAACCAAAATGACATCATAACAACATGAAAACTCAAATGACATGACACCACACTGCTTATTGGAGCTTTATTTACATCCATATACATATGTACATATACCCAACCATCACATCAAAACATATACCAAAACATTGCCAAAACATATGCTAAACAAAAACCAACATCACCAAAACTGCTTTGCTTCAAATTGCAAACAAGGAAGGATACATGGCTTGCATTTGATCTGCCATCTCCCATGTAGCTTCATCAGGCCCAAAGTGCTTCCATTTCACTTTATCTTGCTCTATTGCTTGATTCCAGAGCATGAGAACCTTTTTCTGCAATATACACTAAGGCTCCGACATGAATTCGCCATTTGGTTCCACCTGCAATACAGACCAGTCAATCACATGATCATCTTTAACATACTTCTTAAGCAAAGATATATGAAAAACATCATTGACTTTCAATGTGGAAGGTAGTGCAAGTCGATAGGCCACTGGTCCGGTCCTCTCTATGATCCTGAAGGGTCCACAAAACCGTGGTGCCATATTAGAACATGATCAAATCCGCAAGGATCTCTTATTAGGCTTGATGCACAAGTACATATGTTTCCCAAACTAAAACTCCTTATCCAACCTGTTTCGATCTGCATAAATCTTCTGCCTATCCTGTGTTGCCTTCAAGTTCTTCTTGACCACCTGCATTTCTTGTTCCATTTCTACCAAAATATTTAGTCCAATTAGTACCCTGTTAACCAGATCACTCCAACTGATAGGAATTTTGCAACTTCACCCATACAGAGCCTCAAATGGACTCATCCTCAATGACTCCTGATACCTGTTGTTGTAGGAAAACTCTACCAATGGAAGATATTCTTCCCACTTGCATTGTTGATGCATCACATATATCCTCAACATATCCTCTAGTATCTGGTTCACCCTCTCAGTCTGTCCTTCTGTATGTGGATGATAAGTTGTTTCGAAGGCCAACTCAGTGCCCAAACCTACAAAGAACTCCTTCCAAAACTTGGAAGTGAATTTTGCATCCTTGTCAGACATAATCTTCTTTGGAACACCATGCAATCTGACTATGCCTCTGATAAATACATGTGCTACATCACTAGCTGAGTACGTAGTCTTCACCGATATGAAATGTGCAACCTTTGTTAACCTGTCCACAACAACCATAATGGAATCATGCTGTGTAAATGTCCTCGACAAAAATGTAATGAAGTCTATGGAAATGACCTCCCATTTCCTCTCCGGAATCGCAATTGGCTATGACAGTACACTTGGATGTTTACACTCTACCTTAACCATTTGACAATCCAAACATCTGGCTACAAACTCTGCCACATCCTTCTTTAGATTCTGCCAACAGTAGAATTTCTTCACTACAATCAAAGTCTTTTGGTAACCTAAATATGGTTTCGCATGAAACTCCCTCAAGATCACCTTCTTGAGCTCACTTCTATCTAGTACATATATCCCGTCCCTAAATCTAACCAAACCATCAGCTGTGAGACGATAATCCAAATCCTGTACACATGTACCTGTACCTGTACCACATGTGCACGTGTACCTCTACCTGTACCACATGTACACATACATCACTTGTACTTGTACATGTACCTATACCCATAGTGACATTTATACCTTCTAACACCTGTACCTTTACTCTGCTGCAACCTGTGCACAATCTCCATATACCTGTGATCATGCTGACCTCCCTGCAAGATCCTATCATGTAAGTTAGTCCCATAGGAGCTCATCGCTGCTAAGTGATTTACCTATACTCATATGCTAAGAGCATCTACGACCTTGTTCTATTTTCCCTTAATGTACCTGATCTCAAAGTCAAACTCACTGATAGTGCCCAACCATCTAGCCTGCCTGCATTCAAATTCGGCTGGTCAAACAAGTACCTCAACCCAATGTGGTCACTCATCAATATAAACCGCCTACCAAGAAGATAGTGCCTCCACATCTTCAATGCATGTATGATCACTACTAGCTCGAGATCACGTGTCACGTAGTTTTGCTCATGTTCATTTAGCTTCTGTGACTCATAGCATACCAACTGTCCATCCTACATAAGGACCCCACCAAGTCCTCTCTTGCAAGCATCTGTACACACTACAAATTCCTTGTCCGGGTCTACAATATTTAGAACTGGAGCATATGTTAACAACTGCTTAAGCTTCTCAAAACTAGCCTTACACTCCTCTGCCTAATCAAACTGCTTACTTTTACTCTCCAATGATGTAATAGGATAAGTAATATGTGAGAAGTTCCTGATGAACCTCTTGTAGTAACCTACCAATCCCATGAATGATCTCAGTTCATCCACATTCATAGGACCTACCCACTCCATGATGGACCTACAATGCCTTCCTTGGAAATAACATGTCCCAAGTAGTGTACCTCAGTCTGGAAGAAACTGCATTTGTTGAGCTTAACATACAACTGATGTTGTCTCAACAACCTCAACACTGCTGCCAAATTCTCTGCATGCTCTTCCTCATTTTTAGAATATACCAATATGTCATCAATAAACACAATCACAAACTTGTCCAAATAAGGATGCAACACATTGTGCATCAAACACATAAATATAACTAGGGAATTAGTCAAATTTATGGAACTACAACAAACTCATAATGCTCGTACCTGGTCCTGAATGCAGTCTTATAGATGTCCTGCTCTTTTATACATAGCTGATGATAACTCGATATCAAGTCGACTTAGAGAACATTATTGCTCCCTTCATTTGATCGAACAAATCATCAAACCTCAATAATGGGTACCTTTTCTTGGAAGTCACTTTGTTCAACTACCTATAGTCAATGCATAGTCTAAGAGTGCCATCTTTCTTCTTCACGAACAACATTGGTGCACCCCATGGCGATACACTTGGCCTAATGTATCCTTTTTCCAACATTTCCTTCAACCGCAATTTCAACTCTACCAACTCTGGTGTACTCATTTTGTAAGGTGTCTTTGATGTTGGAGCTGCCCCTGGTACCAACTCAATAGAAAATTCTACTTCCATGTGCGGTGGAAACTCTAAAATATCTGTTGGAAACACATCCTGAAACTGTTGCAAAAATGGATACTTGTTTAACACATATGCATCCTCAAATTCTTTACCTTTGTCACTAGAGATGTGAACTACAAATAGCACACAACCTTTCCTACGAACGTGCTTGGCCTGCATGGTTGTCACCATCCTAACTGATGTGGATTTCTTCTTTCCTTGTAAAAATTTTGAAAACAACATATCCCAAGTAGTGTACCTCAGTCTAGAAGAAAATGCACATGTTGAGCTTACCATACAATTGATGCTCTCTCAACAAGCTCAACACTGCTTCCAATTGCTGTGCTTTCTCTTCCTCATTTTTATAATATATCAATATGCCATCAATAAACACAATCACAAACTTGTCCAAATAAGGATGCAACACATTGTTCATCAAACACATAGATGTAGCTAGGGCATTAGTCAAACCGATGGAACTACAACAAACTCATAATGCCCGTACCTGATCTTGAATGCGGTCTTGTAGATGTCCTGCTCTTTGATGCGTACATGATGATAACCCAATCTCAAGTAGATCTTAGAGAACACCACTGCTCCCTACAGTTGATCAAACAAATATTCAAACCTCGGTAATGGGTACCTGTTTTTTATGGTCACTTTGTTCATCTGCATGTATTCAATGCATAGTCTAAGAGTGCCATATTTCTTCTTCATGAACAACATTGGTGCACCCAATGGCGATACACTTGGCTTAATGTACCCTTTGTCCAACATTTCCTTCAACTGCAATTTCAACTCTACCAAATCTAGTGTACTCATCCTGTAAGGTTCCTTTGATGTTGGAGTTTCCCTTGGTACCAACTCAATAGAAAATTATACTTACCTATGCGGTGGCAACTCTGAAATCTCTACTGGAAACACATCCTGAAGCTATTGCAAAACTGGATACTTGTTCAACACATCTGCATCCTCAACTTCTTTACCTTTGTCACTAGATATATGAACAACAAATAACACATATCCTTTCCTAAGATTACGCTTGGCCTGCATGGTTGTCACCATCCTAACTGATGTGGATTTCTTCTTTCCTTATAGAACTCTTGGTTCCCCATTGTCATCTAAGCATTTAATAGATTTGTCATAGAAATCTACCTTGGTCCTGTGAAAATACAACCAATCCATACCCAATAGCATACTGTAGGAACCCAATGGAAATATGTTCAAGTGCGTTACTGTAGGCATACCATTTAACTCAAATGCATAATATTTTACCCAATGGTGAACTGTTTTTTTCGTACCTATGGCCAACTGCATTTCCTTACCCAAATCACACTTATTCACCAAGTCAGGACTAACATAACTATAATTACATCCAGGATCAATCAAAATAGAAATAACTTGATCACAAATCTTACCATCCATCTTAATGATATAAGCCTAGTGATCTGCTTGCTTGTTGTCCACTGCTGCATATATGTGAGGAATGCTCTGCCCAACATCCCCAACAGTCTATGCCTCCTGCGCACTATATATCTTAGGCCTTCCTGCTTTATTTTGTGGACAATCTCTCTTAATATGCTCCTCATCACATGTCTAATAGTACTCCAACAATCCCATACCATTACCTCCATGCTGTTGTTGTGATCTATGCTGCTGCTATGGCTTATGTGCCTGTCTAGCTGCATTAAACTTCTTTTGTGGTGCCACATTTTCTTTCTCATTTGCATTTTGAGGAATTTCTCTCTTAGGTTGCCATTTAACTTTACCTTGGTCTTTCCCTTTCCATTGTTGCTGAGACTCATTCTCGCGCTTTGACTGTTCATAGCAATGCTTCAACTTCCCAATGACTTCCTCAAGTGACTAAGGCTCATAATACTCAATCCGATCTTTGAGTGTTAATGGAAAACCACTAACAAATTGCTAAAATTTAGCCTTCTCATCAGTAATATATGTCACATACCTCAATATCTCCAAGAACTTGGTCGTGTACTCTTCATGTGTCATATATCCCACTCTTAGCTCATAAAGCTCTTTAGACTTGTTGTCATAATACCTCTCTGACAAGTAATTATTCCTGAAAATTTTCTTAAACTCATGCCAACTCAAGTCCTCTATTTTGAGGTCTTTGACTTGCTTCACACCTTCCCACCATATGTCTACTTTACCTTTCAAACTAAAGATAACAATTATGGCCTTAATGTTCTTTGAGTGCTCATGCAACTCAAAGAATTTGTTTATTCCAAGTATCCAAGCCTCTGCATCTTTTGGTTTCTTCAAGTCTCCATCAAAATTAGGTGGTTTGGGTTTCTTAAATTTATCTTGCAAGTATCCATTATCACTCCTCCTATAAGGATGATACCGATGACGATCATGATGTCTATCCAAACCAGAACTGGAATGATTCCTGTACTCATCACCCCGTCTATTCAGAGTGTCCAACAACCTACCATCTCTCACTATATCTACTCTATCTGACCTGTGTCTACTAGGAGACCTAATGTCCTATGCCCCATTAGTTATGTCCTCATGTCCATAGCTGATCCTAAGTGGCCCTTGTTTTTGTAAATCTTACAAGCTCTGAAGAAGTATTGCATTCACCTTTGCTTGTTTCTCTTGTGCCTGTATGATCCTATCATTATCCACCTTACAACTCATTATTTCTTCCTTTAGGCTTCTCAATGTGTCTGCCAAATCAGAAGAGTGCCCACCATGCTGCTCATATGACTCATAAGGAGAGTCCTTGTAGTCTACCACCTTTCTACCCATGTTGATCTTTCTCCTGCCAAACATAATATGTCAACTAAACCAAATAATAATAAACCCACATACCTTAGTGTTATTTGGGGAGGATACAACTTGCAAGATCAACCAATCAACGTAATACATGTCTATACAAAATCATAATAACACATAAATTCATAATACATTGTACACTAGCACATGACCATCACTCTAGTTCGGGTCCAGTCATCTATGCATGACCATACCAAATAGACACCAATGCAAATTTGACCACACATAGCCATAAGCACGAACCATACATGAGCATAAGCAACATGTAACTGAGCATGACCGACCAATGCATATTCAACATGTAACATTACACAAGAAAAAACACACAAGCATGACCTAAATGTGACCTATCATAACCAAGAAATGCATATACAACATGCAATAATATGTAAACCAGTGTGCACACACAATACATAAACAAGAACAATACACAATCAGCGAGACATTCATGACAGCATGTCGACAACAACATCATCAACACTTCCATGGTGACACCACTGCCACCATGGCCAACACCACGTGGACACAAAAACCACATACAACATAGGTATGATAAACACATAAGCAATCAACATAACACATGATCAACACACTACCCATCCAGTCCAAGAGTTGAACCATGCTTTGATACCACTCTGTAACACCCTCTTCCCACATATACCCAAGTAACCGGTCAACCGGGGTAAACATGTGACGAGAGGTTATTAATATGAGATTCAACCTCCTAGATGACCTTAAGGAAGTGGAACTGACATAAACACGACAAACACACCTTACACTGCATCATTGACGTCCCTAGGAGGTAACCCAACCTTCTAGGGCCCTTTTCCCTGAGGGGGAATTGATTTTTAACCCCTTTGAGGCTTAAAAATGGGCATATAAGGTCAAGGGAGTGGTTATAGACCCTTAGTTGTGGGCTTGCCTTGTTATGGTAGCGGTTATGGCCTCAAAAGTCAATTCTGGGCATGCAGCTCCGGGATTTGTGCCACATTTTTAGCCCTTGAACCCATGTCACTGCCCATAACTTCCTGTAACTTCAGGAGAGGATAAATAACATTAAAACAAAGGCATGGAAGCAATCACATCATCTATAACTCATCTGAGCCCACCCAACCATGACATACATTTCGTCAAACATGTCACAAGCATTGCATCTACAAGTGTAAACAACATAAATAAACATAGGGGTCTAATACTTATCTGAGAATCACTAAGAAACATTGCTCCCTTACATCATAAGTTGAAATATAATATATTTTACCATAGATACATTGTATATTCATTTACAGGCAAAAAAATAGATAGATCCATACATCATCACTGATAAAATACAAGCTCATAAATCTCTCTTCAGCTAATCATCCCCATGCCATATTCCAAGCATGGATGTGGGACTCAAACCAAAACCAACCAGGGCATCCCGAGGCTAAACCACCTCACCCTCATCAATAATAAACCAGGCTTTATCGTGATCTACACCCGATCACTAGGCCAACACAAGCATGGATATCACCATATTCTCTCTGCCTAAACAGTGAGGAATTTTCCTGTCTCCTAGTCTCTTAGGCTTTACCACAACCCACAGTCCGAATCAAGGGTCACTAGGCCCTAAATCAAGACACACTCTCCAAGATTTACCGCAATCCCAAACCCGAGATTTCTAGGCCTGAATGGAGAGAAAACCACCTCTAGGCTTTACCATTTATCCTGCCATTCACCGTTCGAGGATTCCTAGGCCTACCAAGGCAACACACTATCTGGGTTTACCGAAACCCACAATCTGTTTCAGGGGTTACTAGGCCATGTGTTATATCAATTTAGAAATCCACCCCTTTACCATTTATCCTGCCATTCACCATTCGAGGATTCCTAGGCCTACCAAGGCAACACACTCTCTGGGTTTACCGCAACCCACAATCTGTTTCAGGGGTTACTAGGCCATGTGTTATATCAATTCAGAAATCCACCCCACTCAGCTTCAAATCCATCCAGTAATCCAGCTAAACCAAAACATGAGAACTCCATAACACCATGGCTATCCGAAAATGGAATGGCTAGGCTAAAAACACTGTCACACCTAGAAAAACCCATGCCAAGACATCAAGAAACCATATAAAATACCATGCATGCCAAATCTAGCAAGGAAAATACACATGCAAATCGATACCTGCCAATAATCCTGTTGTAGCTGCTTGATTCCTACTCCTCCTTGCTTGCTTCCTCCTTTTTCCTGATTTCTTGTCTTTCTTACCCCAAAGCCAAAATGCTCCAAAACTCTAAGTGTCCAAGAGTGAGCTAGAGAGAGAGAATAATGAGAGAGCTCTAAAAAATGCACGGACAAAAGGTACCAATATATACTCAGAAGCCTTTTTATGGAAGAGGCCTCTATTTTCTTCATTTTCCATTATTTTCCTTCAATTTCCTCCTCACATGCAACCTGCGACCTTTCTTCTCCCTTTTCTCCTAATTTCCATCATTTTAATAAATAAATGTTCCAAAAATGCCATTTTTCCTTTCCAAAGCCTTTTCCAATTTCCTTAGCCATAATAAACCAAATCAACACCCCCCAGGATGTTTTTCCCAAAATTCAGCTTGGAATAAGTGTACCATCAACCGTGGTTATTATTTTTAAATTTTATTACATGGAATTTTCACCAGGGATGTTACAAATAATGTGAGTCGTAGAACCCATTCTCACCTAGAGAGTTGGGTTCCCCTATTAGTCACTTCTCTAGTTCGAGGAGGTGTGTTACAACAACTCCTTTCTTTGAAATTGTTAGACTTCCTTTTTTTGAAATTCTTCTTCCTCCTTTTTTCTTTGGTCATACAACAGGCTCTTTGTGTGCAATGTTTGGAGGCCATCTTTCAAATTAATGTAGTTGAAATTAACACTGATAGTTGGCCAAGAATAAAATAGTCACGAGATGGAAAATAAAGCCGTGAAAAAAATTGCAGGAATGGAAAATGCAGATAGGAAATGTTGCATTTAATGCAACTTAAATATATGCCATGATTTTTGTTTTGGAAGGAAAACCGAGCGAAGACCTCCAAATTCGACTCGACCAAAAAACCCAGCAAAAACCTCCAAAATCGACATAGTGTCGAGTATCACATAATTGATATACTTAAGTCTATCGAAACTATTTGTATGAATACTAACATTAGCATTGAATGCTACCTTTTCATAACAAAATGATGCATTGTGTGTGATTATAGATGATGGCATGGTAGAGCATGGTTCAATTTCAATACTGCACATGGGTAGTAACATAAAATAATATATGAATAGATGTTAGTACAACTAGACTCAATACAGATCCTTTGTATATAAATCTGAACCAACTATGTTATGCAACCAACTCACAAAACATAAGAAAAGATAGAACAACGACTTGACAAATAGCCTCTTTAAGGGGGCAACCTCCTTTACATCACATAAATGAACAATTATTGGATAATACAAATGATAAGACCTCCTTGGCATATAAAGGAGTCTAAGGGGTCACAATATAATCAAAGCCTACATAACAATAATAATGTAAGGGCACAAAAATAACAATAGTGGGATTCTATGGGGCATAACAATAACCATATGGGGGCTACATGGGCACAACAATAACAATAAGGGGTTACACTTACAATAAAAACAAGGGGGATACACTAGTATTATAGGGACCTAACATGCTCCTCTTCTTCAAAAAAGTGTTGTCCTCAACGCTTGAGTAGTTTTGGATGCTTTTGTATAAAATTATCATTCTCCCATGTGGAATATTCATCGGGTAAGTTCTTCCACTTAATGAGATACTCTGAAATTAATCGATTCCATAAATGTCGGGTTCTTATTTCCATGACTTCTTTAGGCTCAAATATGTTTTTTTCCTTCTTCGTCAAGTTCTAGAAATATTGTTTGAACTCGAAACTTGTCACCTATAACCTTCTTTAAGCACGAAACATGGAAAACTAGGCGTACTCTCTAAGATGAACACAATTACAATTTATATGCCATAGTACCAATATTTTGCAACACCTTGTAAGGAACATAGTACTTGGGTGAAAATTTATTATCCTTATTAGCTTGCTTGAGGGATATTTGTTTGTATGGTTGTAGCCGTAAAAATACCCAACCGCCTAAATCAAAACTTCTTTCACTGCGATGTTGATCTGCCTATTGTTTCATTCGATTATGTGCCAGAGTGAGGTTATACTTTAAGAGTTGTAGAACTTGTTGTTGATCATCGATGTGATATTCCACTACTTGAACCTTAGAATTTCCTCTTAAATATGATGTGATAGACGATGGATGATATCCATAAAGTGCCATAAATGGGGCCATTTTTGCTGCAGTATGAAAGGAAGTGTTATACCAACCTTCCACCAAAGGTAACCACTTGACCCATTGTGTTTGTTTATTAGATATAAAGCAACAAATATATCCTTCCAATCATTTTTTCACTATCTCAGTTTTCCTGTCATATTGAGGATGATAATACGAGTTATGAGCTAATTGAGTACCAAGACAAGAAAATAATTTCGTCCAAAAATTTATAGTGAAAATGGGATCTCTGTCACTTACAATAATATTTGGGTTTCCATGTAGCTTTTGAATTGTTTCCATAAATTCTATAGCAACTGTATTGGATTTAAAAGGATGATAATGTACAAAAGTGTGCATACTTGGTAAGTCTATCAACTACCACCATGATGATACTCTTTCCTTAAAACTTGGGTAAACTTGTGATAAAATCCATTGAGACCTCCTCCCAACGCTGACTTGGAATGGCTAAAGGTCGTAATAGACTTGAGGTCTTATTTGTCTCAACTCATTATTGTTGGAAAACCAAACATTCATCCACAAAATTCTGAATATCATATTTAAGGGCATCCAAAAAAAAAATCCTTCTTGACCTTGTGGTAAGTTTTTAAAAATACTTAGTGCCCTCCAAATGGGGAGGTGTGCAATTCCAAAAGAATATTTTTTTTTGAATTGGGAATTCTGACAAAGAATAAGCGATATTTGCACCATAATGAATAATTTTTCCAGATAAATGTATCAGACGTACTGGGATCTTGTTGCAACTTTTGAATGAGTGTCCACACCTCTTCGTCATTATTCCATTCATCCCTTGCTTCAATTATCCAATCTAGTTGGATAATAGAAATGACACAAATCAATGCTTCCATATCCTCATCCTTTCTTGAGAGTGCATCTGCAACAAAATTTTGCATCCCTTTTTTGTAGATGATTTCAAAGTCATAACCCAACATCTTTGTAACCCATTTTTGTTGCTTTTCTGAAGATAATATTTGTTGCTAAAAGTATTTAAGACTATCATGATCTGTTTTGACCTTGAAGTGTCTTCCCATTAGGTGAGGTTTTCATTGCTTTAGTGCATGTAGTATTTCTGACATTTCCTTATCATAAATAGGTTTGTGTAAATACTTTCCATTGATTGGACGAATTTCAAAAGCAATGGGTCTTACTTCTTGCATTAAAACAACACCAATTCCATTTCTTGAGGCATTACATTCCACAATAAAGGTTTTTATGAAATCCGACATAGCTAAGACCGGTGATTAGCACATTTCCTCTTGATGTTCAAAGGACTTAGTTGCTTCTGGAGTCCAAAAAAATGCATCCTTTTCAATAATGTTGTTAGAGGTGCTGTTATTCTTCTATAATTCTTAACAAACTTGTGATAATACCATGTCAACCCAAGAAATCCTCGAAGATGCTTTAGGGTTGTGGCAATTTTCCATTCCTTAATGGCTTTAATTTTGTTAGGGCTACATTAACACCCTCACGAGATATAATATGACCCAAATATTCCACCTCATGTACTCCAAAGAAACATTTGGATGTTTTTGCATATAATTGTTTCTCCTCCAATAGTTTGAGTACCTTGTTAGCACGTTGAACATGATCCTTTTGAGACTTGTTGTAGATTAGTGTATTATCAAAATATACTAACACAAATTTTCTAAGGAAGGGTTTGAAATTGGAATTCATCAAACCTTGAAATGTGGAAGGTGCATTAGTAAGGCCAAAATACATGACCAAAAATTCATACTGACCTTCTTGAGTTTTGAATGTTGTTTTCGAAATGTCTTCAGTCTTCATTCTAATTTAATGATATCTTGAACGAAGATCCAACTTGGTGAAGTGAATTTCTCCATGTAATTCATCCAACAATTCATTAGTGACAAGAATGAGAAATTTATCTTTAATAGTGAGCTTGTTGAGCTCCCTATAGTCCGGACACATACGCCATGATCCATTCTTCTTGTGCACTAGTACTACTGGAGCAACGAAAGAACTTTGACTAGGTTGAATTATACTAGCCTCTAGCATTTCTACAACCATAAGTTCAATTTCACTCTTTCGGGCATAGGGATATCTGTAAAGCCTGATGTTTGGAGAAACACTTCCTGGAATCAAATGAATAGCATGGTTAAGATCATGAATAGGTGGGAGGCCTTTGGGAGTATCAAATACCTTGGAATTGTTGTCCAAAACTTTTTGGAGATATGGAGAAATAGATGATTTCATTGTTTGAACCTCTAGTAAGCATAATTGTGCAATTACGCCCCGTTGTTTTTTAATCATAAGATTTGTAATGCCATTAGAGATGATTGCCTTTTCCAGTTTCCCTATGATACCCCTTGATTTCGCTCCCTTTCCTTCCCAAAAAAAAATCAAGAAAAGTTCTTGAAAATTAAAAGTTATCGTCTCCAAAGATTGTAACCATTGGACTCCTAGTACAAATCCAACACCACCCATTGGTATGGAAAGCATTTGACTATTCAATACATATTCCCCTATGGTTAGCTTGATATTATGGAACTTTCCAAAGAAATTTATAGTTCCTCCATTTGCAACCATCATTTGACACTCTGGTATTGGATATAACTATCTTACAATGAATAAAATTATGGGTACTACTCGAATCAATCAACACTATTACCTTTTTCTTCTTGATATATCCTTCTATCTTGAGAGTTTGAGGAGTGGTAATTACCACCAATGCATTACAAGATATTGTTAGATTCATTTCTTCTTTCTCTGAGGTTGGTTCCTGGTGTATATCCTCCTCATTTTATTTTTATTGTTCCTTTCCTTCCTCGTGTATATCCTCTTCATTTTATTTTTATTGTTCCTTTCCTTCCTCTTCACAATCTATGCAAATAATTTTTTCTCAACACACTTATGACCTTTAGTGTATTTGTTATCACAACTATAAAAATGTAATTTTTATCTTTATTCCTCCAATTGTTGTGGTTTCAACCTTGTAGGTTTGGAAGGCTAGGAGTAGCAACACTTCCATCTTTATAGTTGAGAGTGGTATACTTCCTTGTTGCCATAATTTTGCTTTCAACTTTTCTTTCCACTCTGAATTTCTTCTCCAATGAATCAGGTTCCCAAAGTCGAACTTCATGTTGGATGTTATCCTTTAGAGTCCCTATGAAGACATCAATCCTATGCTCCTCTAGAATATCAGTTACCCTGATATTGAAGTTTTGGAAGTCCTCAATGTGCTCCGCCATTGAACCCTTTTGTTTGATATTTATTAATTGGCTAAAGAAGGTGTTTCTTTTTGTATCCTCATAATGTGCTACCATTTCCTTCGTAAAAATTGACCAAGTGACAAGTGGTTTACGAGAACAAAGCCATTGATACCATAAAAACTGATTGGGTTCTAAATATAAATACACAATGCGTACCTTTTGTGTGTGTTGCACATCATGAAGATCAAAAATATTTCTCCATATGTAGTATCCATGTTACCGGATCCTTGCCATCAAACTTCCTCATATTTATCTTTAGAACGTGGTGGATATTAAACCCAAATTTGCAGTCTCTAAAATCATAATTCATATTCCTTTTGTCCTCATTATGATTTTCATGGATTATCTTGTCACCATTGGGAAGCCTTTCTTGCAACAACTTTGTCAATTCTTCCATCTTAACATTCATCATTGCTTCCACGTCTTCTTTTAAATCATCCTTCAAACCTTCCATGTCCATTTTTATTTTTACTTCTAAACCATCCATATTAACATTCATCATCGCTTCCAATTCATTTTTGGTTACTCTTTGCAAGAGTGAAATTTGTTGCACTTGGTCTCGTAATTTTGATATATCATGTTGAATCTATTTCTCTTCTTCATGTATCATAGTCGATATTTCTGGTTGCTTTCTAGGTGTGCCATTTTTTTTGCTTCGAGGAATTTTTGAATCAAACAATGATATCTATGCTTCACTATGCCCTTTGAATCACTTCAAACTGATTTTTCAAACAAAAGTTTTGCAAAATTTTAAAAAATGCACACCTTTTTCTTGATTTTTAGGAGCTCGATATTGAAACCGTTGTATATTTTTAATTTTGGCTCTACCAAGTCTGAAATTTCTTCTTGTGGTTTCCCTTTGCATCTTCTTTCCAATGCCACAAGTCATACCGAGATTAGATTATTCAAGGTAAAGTTATGCCCAATCTCCCACGATGGACTGGTTTAATAGAGTGAACTTGTAGAGAATGCCACCTGCAATTGTTTCAACCTTCGGCCTTGAAAATGATACACAAAAAACTGCAGTCTGTTAATTTTCAATCAATTTTTACGAAATTCAAATCCAATGCTCATAGAGAAAGTTATCACGAATTTCCCTAAGTCAGTTGTTTGAGACTGAATTCTGGAGCTTGAAAAAACCCTAACTTCCTTGGATCATATCTCATAAAATATAGAGAACCAAGATCTTAATTTCATACATGAAGTTCACCAAGAGTTCATCTCCACATGGTTGCAATTTCATCTTCTGAAGCCTTATATAAAAAAAGTTATAGCAAAAATTTCAAGATGTCTTGTTTGAAGAGGCAAAACACTAGAATCCAAACTCTAATACCAAATGTTATGCAACCAACTCATAAAAGAAAAGATAGATCAACGAATTGAGAAAAGCCTCTTTGAGAGGGAAACCTCCTTTACATCACATAAATGAGAAATTTTTGGTTGATACAAATGATAAGACCTCCTTGGTATATATAAGAGTCTAAGGGGTTGCAATATAATCAGAGCCTACATAACAATAATAATGTAAGGGCATAACAATAATAATAGTGGGCTTCTATGGGACACAACAATAAAAATAAGGGGGAAACATGAGCACAACAATAATAATAGGGGTCTACAATAAGAATAACAATAAGGGGGCTACACTAGTACTAAAGGGACCTAATAAACGATATCCCATTTTACACTTAGAGCTTAAGGTTACAAAGATGGTATGGTGCTTTAAGTGCTTTGGCATATCACCTACATAGAAATTTAGTCTATTAACTCAAGCTTATTCCCCAGCTGCATTATGTGATAGTATGAGAAACACTGGACTGTTGTAAAGGAGATAACTGTTGTTATTGAAAGTACCTCTTATGGTTTCTTTTATGTGCAAATAAATCACAGGTTTTCGTTGCATAAGCTTTAATGCACCATCATTGATTTCATATATATATATATATATATATATATATATATATATATATGCTAAAAAAATTACTCTGAAAGATGCTACCTATTAGAACATGACAACTGATGGTATCATATGTAAGGAACATACCATAAACTTGTGTATATACGTAATATTGTTCACTGGTTACAACTAATTAATATAACTAGTATAGGGATCTACAAGTTTAAATCTCCTCTACACTACAACCAACTTATGGATTAACAGGGCAGGGTTATTATTTCTCCTTATCTGGGAATTCCACATTGAGAGGCTACAAGGGGTTGTGTCCATGATGAAATTTGGGGTTAACATATGTAATATCATAGTGTATGCATTACAACAACATGTTATAAGGGTTTTGTATGTTGATCAAGTGAATTTTGCACATGTGTAGTGTTTGCCTAGGCTCGATATATTTACATTCGAAGAATTATAAATAAGCTCATTTGCAAAATTGCATTTCTATGTAAAGTAAGATTAATACTATGAACAATGATAGGGTAATTTCTGTTGGAAAATCAAAGTAGTTATATTAGGGTTTGATTCTCCGATCTTGATAATTACTTGTGAGTGTGTTGGCTTTTTTTACTTCTTTATTATCTTATCTTTCATCAAGCAATTACCATATTATGTGTATATGAATATCACAAAACAAGAGACATAAGATGTAGGCACTATGCCAGGGAAAAACCCTCCTCGAGGGGAAAACCTAGTCAAGATAATTATTCCTTTCAATAGTATTCTTTGAGACTCTTCACCCTATATATATACCAAACCTTTCCTCCACACCAAGTCATCCTCCCAGATCTTCGACCCATTTTCAACAACTCCGACTAGACAACAGCAACAACAAAAATTGGAAGACTTTGATCTCCCAATCCAGAGCACAAAACAGAGAGAGAGAGAGGCACCAAAATTTTGATTTTATTCTTCTCCTCACACTCCCAAAACTCACACTTCTTTCAGCTTCTTGACAACAAACTTCAAACTTCTCCAAATACTCTTGAGATATCGAACTAGCTTGAGAGAGATGCTCCAAATGATTTTGACTTCCTTCCTTTTATAGGCTCCATGTGAGGTCGAATATCTGTCTCTTAGGCCGACATGATCCCCTTTAAGCCGACTTGGTGTGGAGGTTACATAATTCATATTTAACTCAACTCTTAACCGTTTTACATGATTCAAAAGCCCAAGAAGGGTCTCTTTGAATGTACAATGACTCTATAAACTAAATATTAATCCTGGGAGTCCACAATGGGGAGTTTGACTAATATAATGATGACCCAAGCATGAAACCAATGCTTTAATAAGTCATTGTTACAATAATAAAACATATTTTATTTATTATTTTGTCAAGTTAATTTCATGATGAATCAAATACATTAAATGAAGCCCGAACCTAGTTACAATTTCCAACACTCCCTCTTAACTAGGAGGTATTCATCATATAAAAATATATTTGAAGATCTCAAACTATATGAAACAATGAAGAACTTTAGGCACCACAATGCCATGGACTAGATTCTTGATCAGGGAAATATCTCCATTGGTCTCTCAACAATTTAGGCATTACAATGCCACGGAATATATTCCTGACCAGGGTAATCTATCTGTTTAGTCAATTTAATGTATTAAATTTCTATCATAAATTATCAACCGAGGTTAGTAATCTGATGAAGTGTGGTGCAATATATATGCTTATTTTACCTTCTTCTTACTTCGTTGTGTATGTTTTTATATTGTTTTTGGGGGTTTTGTTTCTTTATGTCTAAAGGAGTTAATCTTAAGAAATGAAAGCTATGAAATTGATCAACTAAATCTAATGAAGTTTAATGTTAAAAACTAGTTTTGAAAGAAGGAAGAAAATGAAATTTTCTTTAACTATTGTAAATTGCATAAAAATGAATCAAAATTTAAATGATTAGAATTTTATCTAAAAACAAAGCATTTATTCTAATGACTTTGATCTTATGGAATTAAAGCTAAATTATATTCTATATTAATCTAATTCTACTCCATGGATTGAAAGCATAAATCCTATAATTTAAGAATTGAAATGACAATGCTAATCTAAATGGAAAGCAAATTGAAAGAAATTGAAAGGCAACTACTATATGACCAAATTCTCAAATATCATTCAATTTTAGAAGAATGACAAATTCATCTTCTTGATATGATTTAACAAGCAATTGATTATACATTTAATTAATTATTTAATCTAAGAAAGCAATTAAAAAGCATGTAAAAGGAAACTAAACTATTGTATGACCAAATACTCAAATACCATTCAATTTTGGAAGAATGACAAAGTCATCTACTTGATATGATTTAACAAGCATCTGATTACACATTTAAACTTAATCTAGGAAAGCAATTAAAAAGCATGTAAAGGAAACTCAACTACTATATGACCAAGTACTCAAATATCATTCAATTTCAGAAAATGACAGAGCCATCCTTTTGAGATGATTTAGAAAGCATTTGATTATACATTTAATTGAGAATTTAATCTAGGAGAGCGGTATAGAGGAAAACTAAGATAACTGTATGCCCCAATGCTTTAAACAAAATCCAATTTTGGAAAATAGAAGAACTACTTTCTTGAGATGCTTTGTGATCCAGGTAGATATTGGTGGCCACCCGCCTATTCCACTTGGGGCCCCACCATTGTCTCTTACAATTTTTCAGTTTCGTCACAACTTACTATTTTTAGCAGTGTTTTGGGTCCTGAACTTCTGGAGCCATTTTGAGGCCCTAAACGACGTTTTTTGGGCATCATTTTTTTGGCTAATATGATTTCATTATAGAATCTATATTTGTAGGTTAGAAATTGTAGTCCTCAGATAGATCTTTATAATGATGTACCATGTGCGTCAAACGGAGATAGTATGACAAAGTTATGACCCCAGGAATTTGGTGTACCAATTTACCCTGACAGGGCCCATATTCTTCCGTTTCATCTCCTAGGGTTAGGTTTTTGGATGTTTAGGGTTTTCCATTCTTTCTTAATAATATACAGGCCTTCGAGCCTTATTGTAACATAGGGTTCGGAGGCCTATAGCCGCCACATCTCTTCTCAGAGATAATCTACCAATGCCTAAGCTAGTTTATTTCCATTATGTCTGTAAGCAAATTTCAGTTATTTGATATTAATGAAATGAAGTGTTATTTCTGCTGCATCTTTGTATTTATGGTTATATGTGTATTCTATTGTGTTCCTGCATAAATGCAGATCACTTAGGTAAGCATAAGATTACACATTTATTCTAAAACTAATTCTAAGAAAACATTCATAAGTTTAATCTATGAAACAATAAATAATTTAATCTAAAAATAGTTGCAAAGCAATGTAAATTTAACTACGAATTGACAAAACAGAGCTAATAAAATTAAACTAAAAACAACTAATGAAACCTCCTTTTTTTGCAGGGGCCCTCTGCAACAAAACGAGTTGAAATCCTAGCAGACTATGCATGCATCAAGAAGGATCTGGAACAAATGAACATGGTCCTCGTATTATCAAAATAGAGTTTCAAGGCGCACACAAGGTTCACAAAATTAAGACTGTCTTCCGGTTTCAAAACGACCGGTATTTAAACAAATTTAAATGTAACTGTCTTGAGGTATTTCTGCCTAGAGATGGCAATTATAACTGAAACATAGAAGCAAAATCTAAGTAGCTAACTCTTGATTTGCTACATCAGAGAAAATCAAGAGTCTTTCATTCTCGGATCACGTCATTTGACCAAACTTTGACCACGAGCATAGGAACCTTTTTCTGTCGAATTCAAACAGGTGGATAGGATGGGATCCATGTGTGGATCATTCCAAAGATGCCCATGTGACTCATTCCTTCATTCGCTCCTTAGAACCTGTCAAACCATTAAAGTAGCCATGGAAACAACAATTAGCTGTAGAATAGCATGTGTTCTGTAGCTAAGTTACAAAAATTCATTCAAATAACAAGAAACACCAAAATATAAAATAGAGACCTTTCAAATGCATTCTCTGAGATGAAATATGTCATTTATCATTGATTGGAGTTATGGATTTATGAAAAAGTAGGGAGAAGTGATGAAAAAGGATGTCAGAGAAAGAACAATTTTGAGGTTCGACATACCCCCACTAAGAAGCCATTGCATGTCCTCATGCAATTACCAAAAATGTGAACTTCCTTCTCCTAGTGCGTTTGTTCAAATACCTTTGCTAATACATCTAGTTTTCTCTTCTTGCTTTTCTTTGAGGTCGCTGCCATCCTGGGCTTCCTCATAAGGAGTTTGTACTTGAGGTTGATGACTGTCCTGTTCAGAGATTTGTTCTTCCTTTTTAGCTTCCTGTTCTTTTTATGCCATAGTCCCAATGTGGGATGGTGTTATCACTAATGACTTTCTCCAATTGGTTTTGCTATTTTAAAGCTTCATTTTCTTGTTTAATGTGCCTATTCAGTAACTCTAGCTCATAGATTTCTTGCTTGAGGGTGTTAACCAAAGGTTCTTGTGGACTGACAGACTGTTCTTACATATTTGGATTCACTTCTGCATTTATTTTCTCCAATGACTCAATATGGTCATATATTTCTTGCTGTAATGGGTCAATGCCTGGAGATCTTCTGCTTGGACTGCCTTCAAAATTATGTATAGGAGAATGTGTAGGACTATGTGGAGGAGAGACATTGATTGGTGATGGCACTTGAGGTTCCTCATCTAAATTCACAAACTCTGTTCCTTGTGATGGTGTCTTCTTCATGGATTTTCGGAGTCTAGAGCTTCTCCTTGGTTATGGAGGGTTTAAGTTTTCTTCACTAGTAACCTTGCTCTTCTTCTTTGTTTTACCTCTTGTCTTGACTCCACCCTATTTCTTATTTTTCATTAACTCAGCAAGGGTGATTTCCTCTTCATCTTACTGTATTGGAGGTGAAGGTCTGTCCTCTGTGCTTGTATCAACCTTCTTTATTCTACTTTTTCTAGTCTTGTCTTCCTTAGGCTGCTTTGGCTCATCTTGGAAATGTTTTCTGATTAGGAAACTATCCCAAGAGTCTCCTATACTTTTCAAATGGAATTCAAGAAGTATTTTTACCAACCCATGATGGTGCATAGTGTTGTCTATAATCTGAATTCTTTTCTATATATTTGTGGACATTGTTTTAAAACTGTTCAGTAAAAAGAAAGGGAGGTTTATTTCTCCATCCTCCGAAAATTTCATCAAAAACTGAATATGATAAACAAACACGAAGCCAAATCTGCCTTCACAAGTGATAAAATTCTGTAAAATTAAAAGCATATTTCTCCATTTGTTCTTGAGCGTTGAGCTAGGAATACCTTTCTTATAAACATAAGTATCCATACCTAGATTCTTGAGGAAAAATCTCCATGCTTCACTGTGAAATTATTTATTTTTAAACCATATCTCGCTAACTCTTGGGAGCTCTGTAGCTTCATCTATGAATGCCTCGGTCATTGAAAATTTTATGTCTCCTATTTCGACCTCCATTCCGTCGAAAAACCTCACAAAAGACTTAGTGATCTCCTTATGGAACCCGTCAAAATTTTCTATAAACCTGAGCCACTTAACCTTCTGCAACATCTCTTTGATCTGAGGATAATCCTCCATGAATTTAGCTCCCATTGCTTCAGTCCTGACTATCAAACCCAGGTCTTCTGTCGTGAAGAGTCTTGCCTTCAGAATTTTACTTCACTATGTGAAATGAATTGGGTTGCAGATCTGGTTAAGGATGTTGAGGGTTTGTAGGGAACTATGAGTGAAATGAATACTTGATGGGGTTTTAATAAACATGGATGAATGGGTTACGAAAGTAGGATATGACCGTTTAATGATAAATGGGAAAATTTGTTACGTATCATTATGAGATATGATGCGGATGATATGGTCAATTTATGACATGATATGAGTCCAAATCAAATCAAATGATGACATATTGAGGTAGCATGTGATCATGTATATTATATATGCTAATGTTTTGATCTTTCTATTCAAACAAATTTATGTAAACCTTTAGAACTAACCTTTTGTTGCTATTTCCTTGATGTTGATTCTTCAAGTATCCTTCAACATGATCTAAAAATGGAGTTAACAATTTCTTGTGCTCAACATTTTTGCTTCAGTAGGTTGTAAGAAAATGTAACAGAGTTGCAGAATGTGGTATCGGCTGCAGAATGGAATGTCAGCTGCAAAATGGAAAGACAGCTGCAGAATGAAAGTAGTTCTGTAGCTACTTCTTTTATTGCTTCAGAAAAGAAATGGAACAAAGATTTTTGGGATTTTTAGAATGGAATAGAAAATATAATATGTCAGAACTCTGATTTTCATCCTATATTTTCTGTATAAGGATGCTAATCATTGATTGGTTTTCATACTTATACAATTTTTTTTTTTAGATATGAAAAAAAAGAAGAAGACTAAGTTGGGGAAGAAGAAGGATTCTTCTTCAACAACTTCATATTAGTATTATCTTGGAAAATTTTGATAAACTCCTCCTTTGTAATTGGCTTATGATAGACTTTTAATCAATGTCCATTCACAAGAAGAGGTACCTTTTCTTCATCAATTGTCCTTATCCTGACTGCTCCATTGTCAAAGTCTTTTTCAATCTCATAAGGCCCAAGCCAATGAGTCTGAAACTTTCCTTGAAAGTATTTGAACTTTGAATCGAACAAAAGTGCCCAATCTCCTACTTGAAACTTTCTTTCCTTTATATATTTATCATGCAATTTGGACCTTTGCTGCTGGACTAGACTGGTTCTTTGAACTGCATCTTACCTGATCTCATCTAGCTCATTAAGTTGCTCCAATCTGTGCTTCTGGGCTTTTGATAAGTCAAGCCCCAATTGGACTGCCATCTTGAAGGTTTTAATCTGAAATTCTAAAGGAAATAGGACTTGCTTCCCATAAAAATTTTCATAGGGAGTATGTCCTATTGTTTTCCTCCATGTAGTCTGGTAGGCCCATAAGGCTTTAGGAAGCCTATCTGCCCAATCCTTTTTATGTAGATGTACAGTCTTGGTGAGAATTCCTCCGATCACCTTATTGGTAGACTCCACTTGACCATTTTCTTGTGGATGATATGGAGCGGATTTTCTATGTTGATATCGTAATCCTCCACAAGCCTCTGCACCAACTTGGATGTAAACTAAGTTCCTTGATCTGTCACAATTTCTCTTGGGACACCAAAACAAGAGAAAATATCCTCAAAGAGAAAATTAACTACAAAATTTTCATTAGCTAAAGAAAGTGCTTTAGCCTCTACCCATTTAGTGACATAATCAGTACAAACCAGAATATACATCTTTTGATTAGATGGTGGATTGATTGGTCCAACAAAATTCAAGGCCCATTTTTCAAATGGTTCGATGAGTACCTTAGGTTGTAAGGGCATTTCATCTATAGGAATAGGTTTCCCCATTCTTTGACAACTGCCACACCTTTTGACATATTCCCTGGCATCTTTAAATATGGATGGCCAGTAATACCCTTAATGAAGTACTTTATAGACAATCCTCTTATCAGTAAAGTGTCCACCACAATGTTCATCGTGACATGCCTTGAGAATATCAGGCATTTCATCTTCTCGAACACACCTTCTAATGATGAGGTTTGGACCCATTTTATACAATTCATCATTAACCCATGAGTATAATGCACTTGTTTGAATAAATTTTCTTTTCTCTCTAGGAAACATGTATGCAGGTAACTTTCCTATAGCTAAGTGATGATCAATATCTGCAAACCAAGGAGATTTAATAGATATTGCAAAAATATATTCATCAAGAAAATTATCTTCTACTGGAGTATCATTTTTAACATTTTGAATTCTAGACAAGAAATCAACAACTATGTTTTGTTTTCCAGGTCGGTCTAGAATGGTGATATAGAATTATTGCAGGAGTAATAACCATCTTGTGATTCTTCCATTAGTAATAGATTTATTCATTAAATATCTAATTTTAGAATTATCTGTATAAATAAAGGTTTCATAGCCAGTAATGTTATTTCTAAATTTGTTAATAACATGAACAACAACTAGAAACTCTTTTTCAGTTACAGTGTAATTTAGCTCAACAGGAGTCAAATTTTTTCTTGTGTAATAGATGGCATAGGGTATTAAATATTTTTGTCCTAATATAGCTCCCAAAGCTGTATTTGAAGCATCTATTGAAATGTGAAAAGGTGGTTTCCAATTTGGACCTCTTAAGATGGGTGCTTTAGAATTTTTTATTTTTAAAGTTTTAAATGCCAATTGACAATCAAGATTCCAACTCAACTCGCAATCTTTGGTAAGAAATTTGAAGAGTGAGGATGCTATTTTAGTGAATTTTTCTATAAATATTCTATAATACCCTATGAATCCTAGAAAACTTCTAACATCCTTTTGACAACTTGGAACTAATAATTTGGAGATGACTTCAACCTTAGATGAGTCAACTTTAAATCCATCTCTCGGAATGTGATGTCGTAAAACAATTCCTTAAGTAAACATCATAAAATTTTTTTCATGACTTAATGAAAGATTTTCTTCTTTACATATTTTAAGAACTTTTTCCAAATTCTCAAGAGCTTCTTCAAATGAATTCCCATAAACTGTTAAATCATCCATATATACTTCCACACAATCATGTATTAGATCAGAGAAAATTCCTAGTACTGCCCTTTGGAATGTTGCAGGTGCATTTCACAAACCAAAAGGAAGTACTTGGTAGGCATAGGTTCCCCATGGATAGGTGAATGTGGTTTTATCTTGATCTTTAGGGGCTACATGAATTTGATTGTAACCACTAAAACCATCAAAGAATGAGAAATACTTCTTTCCTGCTAATGTATCCAATAATTGATCTATGAAAGTTAATGGAAAATGATCTTTTAGAGTAGCTTTATTCAACTCTCGATAATCAATGCATACCCTCCACTTACCATTTGTTGAGAATGCAGCAAGATGATGGAGCTTAGTGAAATGAAGTCGCCTTCACTAAGTGGGCCCGCAGGCAAATTTTGGCGCAATGTCTATTTTTAGACTATGTCTATTTTTAGACATATGGAGCATGATTCAGGGGTGGCAGTATGTTATTCTTGGAGTATGTGTCATGTCGATAAAAATAGATGGACCTCTATTTTTAGACTTTCAGGTGGTTTCTATTTTTAGACTGCCTTCCTAAAAATAGGGAAGTCAAATATTATTTACCCTTAATAATATTTGGACTATAAACTTCAGTTTACTCTCTTGGAGCACTTCAGTTCGAGCTACAGATGTGGCACATGCAACTGACAGAAGGAAATACGCTTTTCCTATGGGTTAGGTGAGCTCATGCATGGTTGACTTCAGTTAGAACTTCAATGGAAAAAGTTTGGTGGAGTTGATGAGACAGTTGGTGGAGTTGTGTTCGGTTTAACTTAGTTGAACTGGTTGAGATTAGTTTAACTAGCTAATCAACTAGTTATGAGTGGAGTGAATTAAATATTATTTAATTCACTAATTAGTAACTCATTATTCAACTCAAGAACACATCAGTTCACTACAGTGCATGGACAGTTCAGTGGAGACCAGTGAAAGAGGTAGATGAAAGGGTGAGTACAACTATCAGTTGTGACATCAGCTGTGCATGAGATTTGCACCACACTTGGAGGCAATTGCCCATGATGATTGCGCAGTGAAGCCAAGGAGATTTGAACCTTGGATCTCTCATTAGATCAGCCTTGATTGCGCAATAGAGGCAGGCAATTAGTGGTGGGTTTTGAACCTGTGACTTGGGAAAAACCAAGCTAGTTTGTGTGTAACTTCATGAGATAGTACTGAGTACTTGTGAGGAGTATTGTACTGAGTTGTTACATGTTTTCTCCATTATAATATACACATATAGCTGCGGGGTTTTCAGCTATAGGCTTTCCCCATACATACTGTGTTAATGTGTGTGATGAATTGATGTGCGATCGCTTGTTTTATTTTCCGCATGTGTGAAGATCTGAGTAGAAGAGATTATGTGTTGCATATGAATTCGAATTGTATGTGATCAAGATAATCTTGGTGGATAAAATATCATTATTCAGAAAATTTCTACATGGTATCAGAGCTAGATTAATTATCGGAGCAGAGATTGATCATCACAGTGATTACAAACTTATTTCGGTAGACAGAGTCTGCATGCGGGCCAGGTAGCCTCCGGATTCATCTTTCTTCGGAAAGTGAAAGGTCTGGTAAACGCCCCTTGCAGTCAATCTCTGTGCTAGAAATAATTTGTTCTCATAGATCTAGAGCGGTTGAGCTTTGAGGTGGAATTTGAATTTTGCAGCAGTTTTGTTTTCTTGGTGCCAGTGTTGAAAATGTCTTTCAACGGTTTGCGACTCGAATATGCTCTTGAAGGCAGTTCGAATTATGTTGCATGGAAGGATCGCATGGAGGCGGTATTAGAAGATAATGGTCTGAAGGAGTTCGTAGATACGGATGTCCAAAAGCCCACTGATCCTGCTGAAGTCGAAGCATGGCAAAAGAAGATGGCGAAGTGTCGAAGGATCCTGTTGGAGGGCGTCAAGGATCATATTGTATCCAGCCTGCATGGAAAGGCTTCTCCATATTTAATGTGGAAATATTTGACGGATCTATTCCAGAGTAAGAGCGACCAAAGGAAGCTGGTGGTCAAAGATAAGCTTAGAAACATCAAGATGGAGAAAGGCGACAGTATCGCCAAATACCTCACGAAGTTCACTCAATGCAGAGATGAGCTGGGAAGTGTGGGGGTGACTGTCGATGAAGAGGACATGGTCGACCTGGCTCTCCTTGGTCTTCCGAAGGCTTGGCATGCATATCAAGATAGTGTCAATGGTTGGGAGAAGCTGCCGGGATGGGAGCGCCTTTGGGCGGATCTCATGCAGGAGGAGATAAGGAGGACTACTCGAGATGGATCTTCATCAAAGGAAGATGATGAAGAAAATTGTGCTTTGGTGTCCAAAGCTAAGAAAGGGAAGGGTAAGAAAACCTCTCATTCTGGAGCTAAGGGCAAGAAGCGGGATATGGCGAAAGTGAAGTGTTTTCACTGCCATGATCACGGACATTATGCTACCAATTGTCCAAAGAAGAAGAAGAACAAGCAAGCGGGAAGATCTGCAGATGGAGAAGCTTTGGCTTCACAGTTCGAGCTTGACTTTTCACTGATTGCATGCTTGGTTTCAAGTGTGATGGGATCGGTGTGGTTCTTGGACAGCGGTGCGTCATTTCATATGACGGGAGATCGGGAGTTGTTCTCAGATCTGGAGGACAAGGATTTGGGTATGCACATCGAGATGGGCGATGACGGTAGATACAGTGCGACTGGTATCGGTACCGTATCCTTTCAGAGGGATTCTGGTAAACCCTTTGTACTGAAGGATGTCATGCATGTACCTGGATTGAAGAAGAACCTGATTTCAGTAGCGATGTTGGAGGATAAGGGGTATGATGTGGTCTTCAGCGAAGGAAAAGCCTTCCTGTGCAGTAAGACTACTGGAGAGACCCGGAAGATAGGGGTTCGAACTAAGAACCTTTATCAGTTGCAGGTAGATGGCTGCGCAGCTATGGCATGCAAAGCGGGAGAAGTGGTGAGCCGGGATGATGAGGGCGAACTGTGGCATAGGAGATTGGGCCACCTTCACCATGGAGCTTTGAAGATCCTGCAGCAGATTTCTATTGGGCTTCCTAAGGGCACCCTTGCGCAGTCAGATCAGTGCAAGGGGTGTACTTTGGGAAAATATGTGAAAGCCACCTTTCACGAGAAGGATAGTCGCGCCACGACGATCCTTGAGAGAGTTCACACAGACGTGTGTGGTCCTTTCTCAGTTGCTTCGACAGCAAAGCACAGGTATTATGTGATCTTTGGTGATGATTTCTCTCGAAAGTGCTGGATCTTCTTCATGCAGAAGAAGAGCGATACATTCGCGAAGTTCTGTGAGTTTAAAGCACTGGTCGAGAAGGAGTCGGGGAAGAAGGTGATTGCTCTAAGGAGTGATAACGGTGGTGAATTCATCTCGGCTGAATTCAAGGATTTCTGTAGCACGGAAGGGATTCGGAGAGAGCTCATCGCACCCCATAACCCACAGCAGAACGGGGTGGCTGAGCGGAAGAACAGAACGATCGTGGGTGCTGCACGGGCGATGTTGCATGATCAGGGCCTACCCCTTCACTTGTGGGCTGAGGCATGCAATACAGCAGTGTATGTGTAGAACCATTGTCCTCACAAGGTTCTTGGCATGAGTACACCAGAGGAGGCTTATTCTGGCAAGAGGCCTGATATTTCCCATTTGCGGATTTTCGGATCTCCTGTCTACATGCATGTGACGAAGGATGCAAGAAGGAAGCTGGATCCAACTGTTGAAGTTGGAATATTTGTGGGGTACACTGATACACCTCACAACTATCGGGTGTATGTGCCAGACAGTCGCAAGACTGTTGTGCGACGGGATATAAAATTTCAGGAGGAGAAAGCCATGCAATGTTCGCTTGAGAGGGAGCTACACTTGCATGCAGATGAGGAGCTGTTAGTTCCTAAGGAGGAGCTTCCAGATGTGGATCAGCCACAAGAGAAGGTTCAGGAGGTGGAAGAAACCACCCAGGCAGCGCCAACCATCAGAGGGTGCATGCGCACTACAGAAGCTGAGCGACTGGCTCGGGATGCAGAGAAGGTTGTAGGACCACCTACAGCACAGCGCAGACAGAGGCAGTCACCAGATCGGTACACTGGATACATGGCTCTTGTGAGTCAATGTGTTGTGACGGAGCCATCCTCTTTTGAGGAAGCTGTGGAGGAACCCGCATGGGTTGATGCCATGATCGAAGAATATGATTCGATCATCAGGAACAGTGCATGGGAGATTGTCCCAAGACCGGTGGGAAAATCAGTGGTAGGTTCGCGATGGATCTACAAAGTGAAGCAGGCGGCTGACGGGAGTGTGGAGAAGTACAAGGCGAGATTTGTCGCCCGTGGCTTCTCACAGATAGAGGGAGTCGACTATGAGGAGACCTTTGCACCTGTCGCAAGGTATTCCTCCATACGGACGATCCTTGCTCTCTCAGCGCAGATGGGATGGCACATCCATCAGATGGATGTGAAGACTGCGTTCCTCAACGGAGTGATTGAGGAGGAAGTGTACATAGAGCAGCCTGAAGGTTTCGAGATCTTCAGCAGTGAGTCGCATGTGTGCTGACTCAAGAGAGCATTGTACGGGCTGAAGCAAGCACCTCGTGCTTGGTACACTCGCATAGACAGCTACTTCACCGGGCTTGGATTCACCAAGAGTGAGGCGGATCCTAACCTGTACCAGATCGTGGTGGAGGGGAAGCTGTTGATCATCGTACTGTATGTAGATGATCTGATTTTGACTGGCGATGAGCAGTTGATACTTTCATGCAAGGAGGATCTTGCACGAGAGTTTGAGATGAAGGACCTGGGCATCCTTCATTATTTCCCGGGATTGGAGATTTGGCAGCGCAGTGGAGGACTGTTTGTTTCTCAGGGCAAGTATGCCCGGGAGATTCTGGAGAGGTTCAACATGCAAGGCTGCAAGCCTGTTGATACCCCTCTTCCTGGAGGTTGGAGGAAGGGAGATGCCACTTCGGAGGAGGTAGTGGATGCCACTGTCTATCGACAGTTGGTGGGGTCGTTGATGTATCTGGTCAATACTCGACCCGATATATGCTATGCAGTTAACCAGCTTTCGCAAGCTATGGTTAAGCCTACCAAGCTCTTTGGGAAGGCGGGCAAGCATGTATTGCGCTATATCAGAGGCACATCGGGATATGGTCTATGGTACAGACAGGAGGATGGAGTGAAGCTTTCTGGTTTCACTGATGCAGATTGGGCAGGGAGCCCAACGGACCGGAAGAGCACTTCTGGAGGAGTTTTCAGCATTGGATCGACAACAGTTTCCTGGTACAGCAGGAAGCAGAGATCCGTGGCACTCAGTTCAGCAGAGGCCGAGTACATGGCAGCAAGCTTGGCTGCATGTGAGGCTATTTGGATGAGGAAGATCCTCGCAGGTTTGTTCAGGTTGCATTTGGAGCCTACAGTGATCTACCGTGATAACCAGAGCTGCATCAAGCTCTCGGCTAATCCAGTTTTTCATGATAGGTCCAAACATATCGACATCAGGTACCATCACATCAGAGATTGTGTTCAGCGGAGGATCATGATGCTTTCATATGTTCCCACGGAGGATCAGGATGCCGACATCCTGACGAAGGCGCTCACCAGGAGCAAGTTCGAATTCCACAGAGTCAGGATAGGGGTTGCAGATAATCCATATCTTGCTGAGAGGGAGTGTTGAGAATGCAGCAAGATGATGGAGCTTAGTGAAATGAAGTCGCCTTCACTAAGTGGGCCCGCAGGCAAATTCTGGCGCAAAATCTATTTTTAGACTATGTCTATTTTTAGACATATGGAGCATGGTCCGGGGATTGCATGTATGTTATTCTTGGAGTATGTGTCATGTTGGTAAAAATAGATGAGACTCTATTTTTTGGACCTATAGGTCGAAGTCTATTTTTAGACTGCCTCTCCTTAAAATAGGGAAGTCAAATATTATTTACCCTTAATAATATTTGGACTATAAACTTCGGTTTACTCTCTTGGAGCACTTCAGTTCGAGCCTTGGAAGTGGCTCATGCATCTGACAGAGGAATTACGCTATTCCTAAGGGTTTGGTGAGCTCATGCATGGTTGACTTCAGTTAGGACTTCAGTGGCAAAATTTTGGTGGAGTTAATGAGACAGATGGTGGAGTTGTGTTCGGTTTAACTTAGTTGAACTAGTTGAGATTAGTTTAACTAGCTAATCAACTAGTAATGAGTGGAATGAATTAAATATTATTTAATTCATTAATTAGTAACTCATTATTCAACTCAAGAACATATCATTTCACTACAGTGCATGGACAGTTCAGTGGAGACCAGTGAAAGAGGTAGATGAAAGGGTGAGTACGTTTACCGCTTAGGACATCACAGTATGATTCAGACCACTTGGAGAAATTTCCCATGATGCTCGCGTTGTAGCAGCAGCCAAGGGAGATTTTGAACACGATCTCTCATAAGATCACCCTTGATCGCGCAATAGAGGCAAAAAAAAATTAGTGTGGGTTTAAACTGTGACTTTGGAAAAACCAAGCTAGTTTATGTGTAACTTCATGAGATAGTACTGAAAATAGAGGAGTATTGTACCGAGTTGTTACATGTTTTCTCCATTATAATATACACATATAGCTACGCAGTTTTCAGCTATAGGCTTTCCCATACATACCGTGTTAATGTGTGTGATGAATTGATGTGCGATCGCTTGTTTTATTTTCCGCATGTGTGAAGATCTAAGTGGAAGAGATTATGTGTTGCATATGAATTCGAATTGTATGTGATCAGGATAGTCTCGGTGGATAAATCTTTATTTATTCAGTAAATTTCTACAAATTTTGCGCAGGCTTCTGGTTTCTTTTCTCTTGCATATTCACTATTAGAACAAGAAAATATTCTATTACATGATCAAAAGCTCTACAATACATGCAAGAGGGGGATGTGAGATGCTGACAACCCTCGCGAAATGTCTTGCTTTGTGACAATTGTAACATATTATTTGACCACATCCTCGACCAACACCTCCTCCTCCTCCTCATCCTCCACCTTGGAAGCCTCCATGTCCTGCTGGTGGACCATGATCTTCATGCGGGCGCCCTTCAGCTTGCATTTTGTATTCACCCACAGTCTGCTCTATCATTAACTCATAACTGCAACAATTCTTCTCATCATTCCCTACGGGCTACAAAAGTTACAAAACAGTTGCTTCAGGGTCTGCACATACTTCTGCATCAAATAGAATTCTTTAGTGCGTTGTCGACCTGAAATTTTACACATGTCACGCCATACACTTGATCTTGGGTTCAATGGATTAGGCGCGCCACCGTTGATGTAATCTCTATACACATGGGCACTGATATTTATAATGGTCTTTTGTCTTACATTTAGTACACCATACCTCTGAGTGAATTTCTGATCGGATTTCCTTACCCTTCTTTAGATCTTGCAACTCCAAATGCATTGTTGCTAATTGACTTTGAATCTGTTGTACCCTTACTTGGGTATCTACAACTGATGAATCTTCCAATTTCATAGCAATTTCTAGATCTTCGGCTTGTGTTGCTATCTTCTGTCGGGTCAAAGGTAGCCTGATATGTGGAAATAATGCAACTATAAACCACTCCTTATCCTACTCGTCAAGAATTTGGAAGTTAACTTGTCCTAGTAGCATCTTGAACCTTTGATCTAATTTCCAAACAGATTCAGTTATTGCTTGTTTGATATCTTTTATGATTTATCTCCGTAATACATTGCGACTGCGATTTTGACTTCTTAAATTCGGAATTCAACGATACTTTTGCCTCATCCAACGTGGCAACCTGATACGTTGCGGAGTAGTTCATCTACCATACTAGCACCCTTTCCTGCAGCGCTGTGACCAACTGTGCCTTCTTTATGTCATCATTTGTGACATGTCGTGCTTTCCATACTACTTCAGCGACAAACCAAAATTGTTCAGGATCCTCTAATCCCTAACTGTTCAATGACAAACCAAATTATTTAACTGTTAAAGTTTATAGAAGCATATATACCCTATTCTCTTAAAAAAAAATACATATTCTTAAACCATTAAATCTATCTAAACTATCTTTTACATTAATTAGATAAAAATAAAACTCATACTTATATTGAAAATACCTATAACATATATCCTTTATCTAATAACTTTTTAAATTTTCACTGATTAAAATAGATGCTCAAATTTTCTACTACTGAAACAGATTTTAATGGGTGAAACAGATTTTAATGGGTGGAGATTTGATTTTTCAAAAATTTTAAAATAATAACTAAAATATGTTTTAATCGATACTAAAAAATTTGAACAACTATTTTAATCATACTTTAAAATTTGAACGGTGCTTGATTTTAATCATCAGTGCTTAAAATTTGAACAGCTATTCGTTAAAGATATATTTTTGGTCAAATATTTTTTCAAGCCCATCAAATCGTAAGTACCGATTAAAATCCATTTTATTTAGCATTTGAAAATTTGAAATCCTTTTGTGAAATAACGGTTGAAATTTTCAAGTGTTGATTCAAATATGTTTTAAACAGGAAAATTTTGAATAACAGTTTGATGAAGAATATATATTATACCTATTTTTAACGTAGGTATGGGATTTTGCCCCTGTCGCGGTTATTCTGGGATTTTGATTGCACGAGAATATGTGTACTAAAGCCACGCAAAATTTCAAATCCACCAAAGTTATATTTGGAATGGAGAAATTTTCGTAAATCCGTATCATTCTCAAATTACACAATCCATCGTACCTCAAATGACTCGCCAAATTAAACAAATTTTCTGCATTTCAACAACATAAAGCTCTGCAAACTAAACAAAATTCAGATGTTTGGAAAACATTAATCTCTTCCTAACATGGGCAGATCCCAAGATGGTGAAGTCTGCAAGAGCACACTTAATGGCGGAGGGCGCATCACCTGCAACCTCAGATGGAGATTAACATGGGGCAAAAAGTAGTTCAACTACGCGGGATTAGACATCAGACCGCTACCGGCTGAACAAACCAATGGATGGCACCAGGAAAGTGGTGAATTTTATTGTCCTGCAGAAGGACGTTGAACAATAAAATTATAATGCAAAGGTTTTCATAAAATATGAAATTCAAACTACATAGATGTGTGAAAATGGAGTCAATTAACTTTATGTTTCAGTGATACAATCACTACACCTGTACACCAAACTGGGAAGTTGAAGAACTTTGGCCATCATGAATGTCATTGTGAGTAGTATTTATATCACTCAACAAATCATTTATATCTGATTGAAATTTTGGAGTGCAAGCATTGCCCAAATATATGTCTTTGATGTTTTGCAGTTGGCTCACAATGTCCACCATATTGGGCCGTCTTTCCGGGGATTTTTGTGTGCATAGTAAGCCTACACTTATGAGGTGACTGAGGCAAGTGAGCTTCTTATCTTCTTTAATGATGGTATCAGCATTCCTCAGTAGACTTTTATCCACAACTTTTTCAACTTGGTTTGGAAAACTGGCACTCACTCATTTTTGCAAGTTCATTCCTTCAACAAACATGTTGTTTGTGGATTTCTTTCTAGTGAGCATTTGCAACAACACTATTTCATAGCTATAAACATCACCTTTTATTGTGACACGTCCCCCCAATCCATATTCTGCATTCAAACATTGTCACAATAAGGTTTCTAATTCACAATTTCAATAAAAATAGAAAACTCATGGCATTGCTTAATGTGCTATGTAGTTAGAAACAATACCTGGAGGAATGTAGCCTGCAGAGCCTTTAAGTGCATGTGTCGAAGTGAGAGCTGAATCATCAGAGTTTACAAAATATATGGTAGAAATGCCAAAGTCTATTATATAAGTTGTGATATCTTCACCCAAAAGTACATTGGTGGGCTTCAAATCACAGTGGATCACTTGCACGAAACAACAGTGATGGAGATATGTCATGCCTTGTGCAATGTCTATTGCAATATTCAATCTTTGAATCAAACTCAAAGCACATTCTTCTTCACCATTGGATGCTAACCACTTCTCTAAACTTCCATTTGGCATTAATGGAAATATCAAAGCTTTCATTTGCAAGTCTGAATAACATGTTATGATTTTAATCAGATTTCTATGCTTAATTTTAGCCAATACTTTGCATTCCTTGTCAAAACTTTTGTGACCTCCTTCATTTTCCAAATTGAGAAGTTTGACAGCAACTATTGTACCATAATTTAGGACCCCTTGTACACTTTCCCAAAACTACCAATTCCCAACAAGTTGGCTTCACGAAATTCATCTGTTGCAGTGATAATCTCTCCATAGGAAACTCTTGGATACCCCACTTTTAAGGAAGTTCCTACATTTTCAAGAGTATGCCTCTCGCAATTCCGTCTCCACAAGGTCCATAAAAACAAACATGATACAACAATGATTGCAAGCGCAACTGCAGGTATGATAACTCTTTTTAGATGTGAAACACTTTTATGTTTGTGATCAGAACATGGTGATAGAGTACCCAAGGTCCACAGAGGCCAAGATTCCCCATAAAAGTTATGGCACCAAGCTTTTTGAAAACTCCACCCAAGTTGTTGAAAGAAAAATTTAAGTGGTGGAGCATTTTGAGATTTTCCAACGACATAGTTATTTGACCAAACAAATTGTTGGAGGAGAAATCCATGCCTTCAAGACTTTGAAGTTCACCTAGTGAAACTGAATCGAACCTTCAAATTTGTTGTAAGAAAGATTCAAGTATTGTATTTCTTTGCAGTTTCCGAGTGCACTTGGAATGTTACCACTTAACCTGTTTGCAAAAATATCTATAGCTTGAATCATAATCATCTTGCTTACTTCAGAAGGTATGGGTCCATGTAAGAAATTGTTTGAAAATTTGAAATAGAAAGCTAAATTTTCAAGGCCTGCAACCTCTGGAGATATGTGCCCAGTAAGCCTATTGTATGATAGATCTAATAATAATAAGTTCTTGCATTTGCGTATATTTGCAAGTATATTACCTGATAATTGGTTTTGACTAAGATCTATATATCTCAGTTGTTGGATGTTAACATTAAAATCAGGAATTCTTCCACAAAGATTATTTTGAGCCAGAGCTAGGACCCCAAGCTTTTGAGTTGCTCGATTTCTACTGGGATTTTCCCTTGTAAATTATTGGCTTCAATATATAGCCTCTCCATTTTTTGAAGCATAATAAATGAAGACGGTATCCGCCTTCTGAAAAAAATGATATTTAAAATAAGCTCTTTTAAACCAGTTAGGTTTCCAATATGTGAAGGTATTTCTCATGTTAATTCATGGCTTTGAAAGTCTATGGAGCTCAGTTGTTTAGAGAGGTGGCCGATGGAAGAGGGAAAACACTAGGGCGGAGCAGTTAGCAAGAGAAGTAAGAATGGGCAAGGTCGTGGTGCTCCCGGTAACTAATTGATTATTGTTTATGAGAAACCTACAGAGTTGAGTCAACTTACCCAACTCCATGGGTACTACTTCAGTAAGCTGGTTGCCCCCTAAATCGACATGTTGAAGGTTCGTACAATTGAAGAGGGAAGCAGGAATGCTGCCACTCAACTGATTACCACTAAACTAGATTTCTTGCTACACAACTCCGCTGGAATGTAACCCGTCAACTGGTTAAGAGTGATATCCAGTGATTGAAGACGGGCACGGGTGCAGTTATACAACGAAAGTGGAATTTGCCCTCGGAAATGATTAACATGTAGAGTTATAAATCTCAGCTTGGTTGCCAGACCCAATTGGGAAGGAACACTCCCATGAAGGAGGTTGTAACCCAAATTTATGTAGTCCAAAGAGGATATGTTTCCCAAGCAGGCTGAGATTGTACCAGTGATATTGTTATCAGTTAAGCTTAAGTATATTAACTTTGGGAGAACACAAAGTTCCAAGGGAAGGTTTCCTATGAGATAGTTCTGGGGCATAGATAAGGACATTAAACTACGGCATCCAGCAAGAGCGGGGGGAATATAACCTTGGCGTTGATTCCAAAACAGGTAAAGTACTTTTAAGCGAAACAAATTTCCCAATCCATAAGGAATGTGACCATGAAATTTGTTATTGACAAGGTCGAGCACTCTAAGAAAGGAGAGATTTCCGAGAAGAGGATAGATTGTACCTTGCAATTCCATGTTTGAAACATTGAGTGAAACCACTCTCTGCTGTTTGAATTTCTGAATATCTTGAACACACAGGGAGAATAAAAATTCTCCTCCTTTAAGACAAAGAAATGCAAAAAATTCTTGCTTATTGGACAGAGATGACACAAACTTTTTCTATTTCATTAACAAAACAAAAACCATTACAAAATGGAGATTCTGTCTTTAGAACGAAATTATGGTTTTACAATGGATTAGCTGCTACAGACACAGCGTTACAATTTTTGCTCTCTGTCTCTCTTTCTGCCTTCGGGCATTACAATACACAACACAGTCTGTCTGTGCAACAACAACAACAAAAATCAACTATGCTATTCGGCATTATATATGGCGCGGTACATTTAATTAAAACAAAACTTATTTCAAAATTATATTGGCAACACCCCTTTGTGGGTCCCTGCGGAAGCACTCCTCTGCGGGTACAACAAAACTATGTTGTGCTACCACAGTGAACGATAGTCGTTGATCTCTGGTCAATGTGCGATTTCCTGGTCAACTGCAGAGGCACCCCCTCTGGTTAACTTCTGCACCACTCGTGCTCCCGCAAACCGTTGATCTCATATCGACGTTTGTCGCGCTACCAACATGCGCGATCATTAACCTGCTACGAAATTCAAATATCATTACGCTAGATTGCAAACATTTTCGCGTTACAAATGAGCCCTACGTCAGCAAGGCTGAAACCAACGCGAACACAATCTGGTTAGCTGGCGCTGGGGCCCGCGGAACTCAAACAATATTATGAACTGGATTCCATAAAATCTTCGCGTAACAAAATGTGATAGTGACGTCAGTCCAAAAACCTGCGCGATAAACTATGATTGGTCCACGTAGCAGTGGGACCACATCGCATCGGTGATCGGCGGAACAATGGTGTGGCGGACGGCTTGGACCTTTGGCAATTGTGATTGCGATGTTACGATGTTGCGACGTGTGGACCACATCGCATCGCAATATCGCATCGGTGGAAATACATCGGTGGATCGAATGAGCGGTAGGCAGAGGGTTAATGCAATGTTGTGATGTGCGATGGTGGTAGGGACCACATCGCATCGCAATATCGCATCGGCGATGGACTATTTGTGGTGGCATAAACATTGTCTGTTGCGATGTGTGATGTGCGATATCGCAACATCGCATCGCATCGGAACTTCATATCAACAAGACACTTTGTGCCTAGTTCAAAAAAAAACATTGGTGCATGAATAAAAACTCTTTCTGTTTTTTTGGTGAGGGCTTTTATGCTCGATAAGACTCCTCTTTAATAAGCTCTGTTGTTGCGTGGTTGAACTACGATTTCTTCAATTCCTTCTGCAAAAGTCGGCTACGGCCCATAAAACATAAATTCATCCTTACATCTTCAATTAAAACTCTGTTGAATACACAGTGGTGTGCGCTCAACCCATTATGCCCCTATTGTACTCTGTTTCCACCTGCACGAGGTTTTACAGGTGACTTTAATATTTTCAACATCTATTTGCACCGGCTACATGTGACACAGAACGAAACATTGGGTTTCCAGGAAGAAGTTAATGAGTGGTATGGATCATATTTGATTGCAGAGATGAATCCAAACAGAGCTTCTTGATCCGACACATTGCTGAGATGATGGTGATGCGAACAATTAGATGATTGAAGTGCGGAAGACCCAAACGTTGGAATGGCAAAGAGATTCAAATAAAAGAAGAAGAAGATAATGGTTTATGAAGGATAACAATGAGGAAGATGGAGTTTGTTGCGACTCCATGTAGTTATATAGTGTCGTGGATGCCTTAAGCACCCAAATATTGGGGTCACCTAGTTGTTCGGCTCATTCAATCGTTCCTTTCTCAATGTTCAGGTCGCCTCACACTTCGTCCCTAGTTGTTCGGGTCGCCTCACATTCATTTCACAATGCTGGAGCCCATGGAAAACCATCGACTGTGTGAAATTCAATGAGTCCAATTATTTTTAAGGAAGTTGTTTTTAATGCGGTTTTTTTTAAGTTTTAAGGAATTATTTTTTGATTTAATTTGTCAAAAAACTTGGGAGAAATTTATTGAAATGACAAGTTTGATGGGTAAACTCTGTACAATCGAAGTGCCATACAGATTTTTCATAGCGCTGAATTCATATATGAAATGAAATTTTAACCTTCAAGAGACTAAAAATAGTCTATGAGACTATTCAAATTGATGATGAACTAGCTCAACCTTCCAACAATCCCATAGCTAAAAAAAACAATGCTAAGAAATTGATGCTAACATATTCCCATAACTTTCTATGATGTCTTTCAACACATCACATTCCAAAATGAAATATTTTTCAGATTCCACTACCCCAAATATACAAAATGTGCAAAATGGAGTGAAAAATCAATTTAAATAATACAAGTCAATATTTCACTTCAAAATTTTCAACCAAATTCCAACTAAAAATTCCACCAAAACTCCAAACAAACTCTTTAAAAAAAACTCCCGGAAGAAAAATAACTAAGAATCAAATCAAGATTAAGAATAATTGAAAGTCCAATCACTTTTTCAAAAGGTGAAGAATAATTGAGAGTCCATATTTAACTCAAAAGTAGTGGGAGAATAATTGAGAGTCTAGTCACTTTTATTGAGAATCTAGTCACCTTTAAAAGGTGAAGAATAATTGAGAATCCAATCACTTTTAAAAGGTGAAGAACAAGAGCATATGAAAGCGGTCACCTCTAATCTGGCACTCCCAAGATCAATCACAATTTTATGGGGGTCTTACCGATGAAATTATAAACGACATGATGAGTCACCGTATAACTATTCCTTGCTCCACTTCTATTAAGGGATCCATCTGCAATGAACCGTGTCTTGTTCAACTTAGTTGCGGCCATCCATGTAAACTAAAATGTGGAAGACCTTGCGGACCCTGTAATGTAAAGATTTTCAAAATTTTGCAGTGCAGACATCGAGTAAAGTTGCCATGTTTTCAAGACCTCAATACAGTGCATTGTAATTAAGAAGACTCTTGTGAGAAGAGAGCGCAAGAGACTCTTGTGAGAGTAGTGAATTGTACTTGTTTCATGATTCCATGGTGTATATACAATAGAAGATAGAGGGGTTTTGAGTAGCAAGCTTTCCCCAGGAAAATATCTGTGTTGTGGTTTGATTTGTTTCTTTTGGCACTTGTTATGATTGGTGATCGTGTTTATTTTCCGCAATTGATTTGTAGAAGATTCAGTATCTAGCTTTAGTACATTGCTTGATCGGATTGAATCCATTTATATACATATGTTTGTATAATTTCTACATGGTATTAGAGCACGGGAAATCACTATAGTGGAGAAGAAATTGAGTTTGTGACTGAATAGAATTCGAATTTGCAAAAGTATTCTTGGTGTGACGGGCGGATCAGGATCAAAATGGCCTTTAATGGCTTGAGATTGGAGTATGCATTCGAGAATAGTTCCAATTATATTTCATGGAAAGACAGGATGGAGGCAGTACTGGAGGACAATGGGTTGAAATAATTTATTGATAATGACATTCCCAAACCCACTGTAGTAGATGCCACAAATATTGATGCTTGGAAAAATAAGTTTACAAAGGCGAGGACGATATTACTGGAGGGAGTATGTGACCACATTGTCTCAAGTCTCCATGGCAAAGAAACACCATATGTAGCGTGGAAAGATTTGGCAGATCTGTTTCAGAGAAGCAGTGATCATAGAAAATTGGCACTGAAGGACAAGCTCAGGAAAATCAAATTGGAAAAAAGCAACACTACTCTGAAATATTTAACAAAGTTTGTCCAATGCCGGGATGATGACTTGGTGAGCCTAGCTCTTCTATGCCTTCCCAAGAGTTGGCATAGTTATCAGGACTCTTTCAATGGGAGGGAGAAGCTGCCATATTGGGAACGAATTTGGTCGGATTTGGTGCAAAAAGAATTCAGGCAGAATACCAGGGATGGATATTCATCTAAGACAGATGATGAAGAAAAATTTTCTTTTGCTGCTAAGGCGAAGAAGGGGAAAGGAAAGAAATCATATTCCAAATCTGAGTCCGACAAAGATGGCAAGAAGCGTGACATGTCCAAAGCGAAGTGTTTTCATTGTCACGAGCATGGACATTATGCCACTAATTGTTCACAAAAGAACAAGAACAAGAAGGCTTCAGGATCTGCAGCTGGTGAGGCTTTGCCCTCGCAATTTGAACTTGACTTCTTGCTCATTGCATGCATGGTGTCAAGTGCAATGGGATTGGTGTGGTACTTGGATAGTGGTGCATATTTCCACATGACGAGAGACAAAGAAATTTTCAGTAGCTTGGAGGAGAGAAATGGGTGATGACAGGCGATACAGTGCTACTGGGATTGGTACAATTACCTTCCAGAGAAAGTCAGGTAAACCCTTCTTATTAAAATATGTAATGCTGCATGTACCAAGCTTGAAGAAAAATTTAGTTTTAGTCGCAATGTTGGAGGATAGAGGTTATGATGTGGTTTTCAGTGAAGGGAAAGCTTTCCTTCAAAACAAACCCATAGGACAAGCCAAGAAGATTTGGATTCATGTGAAGAATCTCTATAACCTTGATGTAGATGGATGCGCACCATTGATGGGTAAGGCAGACAAAGTGATGAGCCGGGATGAGGGTGAGTTATGGCACAAGAGATTGGTCCATCTACACCATGGAGCCTTAAAGGTCATGCAACAGATTTCTACGGGTCTTCCCAAGGGTACTCTTGCACAGTTAGACACATGCAAGGGATGTACCATGGGAAAGTATGCAAAGGCCACTTTTCACGAGAAGGAGAACAGAGCTTTGGAAATCCTTGAGAGAGTTCACCCAAACGTGTGTGGACCATTATCTACTGCTTTGACAGAAAATCACAAGTACTATGTGATCTTTGTTGATGATTTTTCTAGAAAGTGTTGGATCCACTTCATGCAGAAGAAAGATCAGACGTTCTCAAAATTTCTTGAGTTCAAAGCACTGGTGGAGAAAGATACGGGGAAGCATGTGAAGGCCCTTAGGAGCGAAAATGGTGGTGAGTACATCTCTAATGAATTAAAGAGCTTATGTAGCAAAGAAGGAATTCAGAGAGAGTTAATTGCGCCTCATAACCCACAACAAAATGGGGTCGCAGAAAGAAAGAACAGAAAAATTGTGGGTGCAGCATGAGCGATGTTGCATGATCAAGGCCTATTATTGCATTTGTGGGTGGAGGCATGCAACACAATGGTATTTGTGCAAAACCGTAGTCCTCATTGTATACTTGGCATGAGTACACTAGAGGAGGCTTTTTCTAGTAAGAAACCTGATGTTTCATATTTTAAAAATTTTGGCTCATCTGTTTATGTGGATGTGACCAAAGACGCTAGGAAGAAGCTCGAACCAACAACTAAGGTTGGGATATTTGTGGGGTACATTGATACTCTCCACAACTATTGGGTGTATTTGCCAAACAACTGGATGACTGTTGTGAGACGGGATATAAAATTTGATGAAGAGAAAGCCATGTGATTGTCCCTTGAGAGGGAGCTGGATTTGCATGCAGATGAGGAACTCTTGGTTCCAAAGAATGAACCTCAAGATGTGGCACAGCCACATGTGGAGGATCATGGAGTGGAATAAAACACTCATGCAGAGCCATTCACCAGAAATGGTAGAAGGCGCACCACGAAAGCTGATAGATTGAGACTTGATGCGGCAGAGCATGTAGGAGCACATACTTCACTATGCAGACAGTTACAGTCTCCATACATGTTTACTAGATACATGGCTCTTATGAGCAAGTGTATTGTGACAAAACTATCCTCCTTTGAGGAAGAAGTGCAACAACCAATTTGGGTTGACGCTAAGGTTGAGGAGTATGACTCTATCGTCAAGAACAGTGCATGGGAACTTGTCACAAGACCAGTCGGAAAATAAGTGGTTGGATCTAGATGGATCTATAAGGTGAAGCAATCAGCAGATGGGAGTGTGGAGAAGTACAAGGCCAAATTTGTGGCCCAGGGATTCTCACAAGTTGAGGGGATTGACTATGAGGATATTTTCGCACCGGTTGTGAGATACTCATCGATTATACCTATCCTTGCACTCTCAGCACAGATGGGGTGGAACATTCATAATATGGATGTGAAAATTGCGTTTCTGAATGGATGTATTGAGGAAGAAGTGTACATAGAGTAGTCAGAAGGTGTTGTGATCTTTGACAGTAAGTCGCATGTGTGCCGACTCAAGAGAGCACTGTATGGGCTGAAGCAAGCACCTTGTGCTTGGTACACTTAGATTGACAACTATTCCACTGGGTTGGGATTCACCAAAAGTGAAGCAGATACGAACCTATACCAGATTGTGGTTGATGGTAAGATTTTGATTATCGTACTTTATGTTGATGATATAATTTTGACAGGTGATGAGGATTTGATAACTTCTTGCAAGGGAGTTCGAAATAAAGGACATGGGACTCCTTCACTATTTCCTTGGTTTGGAAATATGGCAGCGAGATGGTGAGCTATTTGTTTCTCAAGGAAAGTATGTCAAAGAGATTCTGAGTAAGTTTCACATGGAGAGCTATAAACCCACGGAGACTCCTCTTCCAGGAAATTGGAGGAAAGGGGATGCTACTTCGGGAGAAGTAGTGGAGGCTACTATCTACAGGCAGCTAGTGGGTTCACTAATGTACTTGGTGAACACTAGACCAAACATTTGCTACGCAGTTAAACAGTTGAGTCAAGATATGGTTAAGCTGACCAAGCTCTTTTGGAAGGCGGGGAAGCATGTCTTGAGATATATCAGGGGCACTACAGAGTATGGATTATGGTACAGACGGATAGAGGGAGTGAATCTTCAAGGCTTGACAAATGCAGAATGGGCAGGCATTCCATCAGACAGAAAGAGCACATTAGGAGGGATCTTCAGCATAGGATCGACAACAGTTTCTTGGTACAGCGGGAAGCAACGACCTGTTGATCTGAAATGACTGTATTAGTTTTGTTGTGCTAAGTGTATTTTCAGTTTAAAAACATGTGCATAATTAGTTCATTATTTTGCATAAGGTTTAAGGTGTTTGTCCATGAATTGTAGATTATTTTTAGTGAATTAGAAGCATGGAATAAGTTTAAATAACACTGAACAACAGTTTAAAACAGAGAAATAAGTCACCACATGAAATTTACACAGCAGGCATGATGAAGCAGTTCACCCCCCTGGGCTACATCTACTGGTCCAGCTCCCAATGGCATGTCCATCTTTCATTATGCTCAAAATTTTGCTATTACATGTAGTTACAGTGCTCTAATGGTTGTTTTCTCTACACCAATGGCTCCAAAATGCTCAAATTAGTCAAAAATGACTCTTCATTCACCCAAAATGGTTGAAAATTAGGCCTCCTACACTTTTGCCCAGTTTCATTTAGGAAAGCTCCACTAAAAGTGGAGAACTCCACTTAACTGGAGTTAAAAAAGGAAAATCCGCCATAAATGGCGTGCCCGATAAATTGACTGCCAAATCTGACTGCATAATAAATGTTTGTAGTTGGGGTGGCCACATGCGCACCCCCAAACTGCGTCTTACTTAACCGTCGGTAGAACTCGCGTTGGAAACTACAGTTGGATGTTTAAACTACGGGTTGAACGGTAGTTGGTTAGCACTAACGTGTGGTTAGAGACGATAAACCGTATCCATGTGACAATACATTACATGGAATCGCATGTTACATTTGATACAATGATCGGTTAACATTTTAACATATGCCATGTGACAACACTTGTGGAACCGTTGGCGAGTTGGGATCGCCGGCGGTTCCCAACCCCCGAATATGAATGCAACAAACAATAAATATAACCCGTGAACCTGTTGAAGCCTAGAAAATCTCTGCTTCAAACATTGGGGGAAAACCACCCGGTCGGGACCTTAAGACAGCTCCTTTTCCGTTTGGGATGGTGGCTCCGACTGGATTTAAAGGACCAGTTTCCTTATAACTAAGTGGATTGAATTGGATGGATGAAAATGGGACTAAATTAACAGAAAATAAAACTATCTAATCTAAGCTAAATACTGATAAAGAAATTCTAATTTTAACCCGGGTAATTATATATGAATACAACTTAGGATTGTTTCAATCTAATAATAACCATGGAAATGTATTATTGATTAAATTGAAATGTGCAGAAACGAATAAAAATAACTCTGTTTAATAAATTAAACAGAGTTATATTAGTATATTGTATTCATCATTATATACCATTCATATATGCTTATAAATGATAACATTCCAATTATACTCAGAAATGACAATATAAAAGGAAATATTATGAAAAACCAAATATATAAATGATAGCAAATTCTTCAAATGAATACCATATAACAGAGAAAATCAACAGTGAACAGATAAAAATACCTCATTCATCTTGCAGACTGTCAAATGAAATGTGATACTCTGATCTAGTAACTCCGGTGTAAAATTAAATCCAAAGGCACAAAAATGCAACACTTCAAAGATAATTTGAACACAAAAATCACAAGATGTGATCTTTCATATAAATATAATAAGGAATGAAGTACAGAAATGTTAGCTCCAAATCCCAAACATATTACAACTTCCGATCCCTCTCTAAATGCATGAGAGGGATTTAAATAATAAATTACATAACAAAATCCTAATACTACTGCTACAATCTATCAAATTAAAACTAAAATGCTATCTTGAATGAAACTGATTCATTGTTTTTCTCCCTCGCTTGATGAAGCCAAGTTGCAAATGTTCAAACATATCTCGGAGTCTTGGTGGATGACTCATCTCAGAATGCAACTGTCCAGCATAGGTGGCATCGGAAAATTCTGGAATTAGACAATCGACAGCGTTTGATAGGAATTTGATAGCCGTCTGTTGATTGTTTGGTTTGATCAAATGAGTCCACATACCGTCCCAGGATATTGTTTGAAGTTTGCTGATTTGTTGACTTTTCCTTTCCATTTCTTCTCTCCACCTGTCTTCAGTTTCTTTTATTTTTGGCAAACTGCCAGGAACACAGTCTGAAATGAGATTGATTGAGTATAAGCTGTCATTTATGAATTGCGTGATATTATTCATCATACTTCTGGCCCTTGATATTACTCTCTCAGCTTTCATTATTTGATGTTCCCATTCTATAAACAAGATTTCTTTGTGTTTTTCCTCTATCCTAGGAAGATTTGCTTCTTTTCCCTTTTCTGTGTCCTGCCAGTTGAGAAATTCGGAAATCTTTTCATCGGCATCATCTATTTCTTGTCTAAGAGTTATGACATTTTGGATCAAAGATGAAGTAATATCACAAAGAGGTTCTGTCTGTGACAGCTTCGAGCAAAATTCAAATAATTGCTGAGTCAATAGTTTATTAGCCTCAAGGGCTTCTGATTTGAATTCATTTAACTTTGGGTAATCTTTAAACTTATCCAAAGTTGCTTGAAATTCCTTTTCTTGAATCATTTTTGCATTTTTCTCATTTTGTAACAGACTTTGTAACTTAGAAATTTCTTCATTTAGCTGTTTTTGTTTTCCTAAGAGTTTTTCATCAACTTTCTTCTTTTCTTCAGCAAGCTGTTTTTCCAATTCTTTGGACCTGAGTGTCTGATCTTGTAGTTGCTGTTGCAATTGGCTAATTTGTTGCTGATTTTCCTTAGCTTGCTCTTCCAGTGAAGCTATGTGGAGATCTTTCTGAGTTATCAGTTGAGAAACTTCTACAACTTTATCCACTGTTGCAGCACTATAAGCTCCTGTATACTGGGACAATTTTGTGAGGTCTTCGAATGGATTCATTTCATTGTTCTTATAAACAATATTCATAAATTCCTCTGATGGAGTAAAAAATATGCCCTGTTCTGTCTTTCTTCTCTTTCTTTGTCTTTTAACAACAGCCTTATGTTTAGGGCTGTAAAATACATCCAAAGGAGGGATCTCCTCAACTTTTAATGCAATATGCCCTGTAGGATGTTCAGGAATGATTTCAACATCCTGCTCTATTTGTTCTTCATCTTTATCCTGCAATCCAAGCTGTTGAGCAAATTGATCATATTGTTTTAATAGATGAGGAGAAACCTCAAGATTAGTAGAAACCATAATCTCCTTAGTTGTTTCTTTTCCTTTTTCTGTATCTATGTTCTGCTCAGTGCTTTTGTCATCCGATCCATCCTTTTGATTATGCACATCATCATTGATACTTGTGCATTTCTCTGTCATTTGAGCAGTAGACTTCTGACCAGTATTTGGACCGGATTTATCATCAGTATTTCCCTTTGGGACATCTGGTTTGTCAATAGTGACCACTTTTTGAGTATGTACAGTTGGCTGGTTAACAGCCGATTGTATAATGATTTTGCCGGTAGATGTTTCTACTGGCGTTTGGCTGAATGTAACTTCTGTCTCTGACCTTTGGGTTTGAATTCTCAGCTGGTCCAGAGGAACTCTCAACAATCTCTGGCTTCTAAATAAGAAAAATTTATTTATTTCCTCCTGTTGAAATTTAGACTTGGCCAAGTCAAAAATTCGAGGAAAATTATCTAATGAAACAAACAAATCATCGAACCGATCTGGTTCATGCTCAAAACGAGCAATTGAAACTGAAGCAGTGACATCAAATGCTATCTTTTTTGGATCATATTGTCTTCCAGGAATGGTTGCAAATTTACAACCTCTTATCTTGGAGACTTCTTTTTCTGCATGCTTGAAATCATTTAGAGTGAACTGACCACAATTGAGTGGGAATTGAGGCTACATTCTCTTCTTACTGTTATTCAAAGACCTAGATATTCCTTCAACTGTCAATTGATAGGAAATTTCTTGAGCAAGAAGTTTGTCTGGAACAAAAAGCGGAAGAACATGCGACTCCACAATACTACCAAAAACCCTGATGTATGTAAATTTTTCCTCCCCAAACCAATCTCCAATTGCAGACAGGTCGGCCTTAGCTTTATCAGAAAATCTAGGAGGAAAGCGATTAAAAATGGTTTGGAAAATAGGGATGAGGAAACCATGACAGATTCTATATACATTATCTTGGAAATGAACCTTCCAAAGCAGTTTATGATAAATATGAATTGGGACAGGTTCTTTGGGAGTCCATTTCCATCCAAATAAGGGAAACTCATAATTGAAACAAAGAGCATCAAGAATATAGGCACAAAAGAAAAAGGGAGTGGAATTTCCAGTGGTTTTTTCCTGTCTGTATTCAAGTATCCTATTGGCCATTCTATCAGAAAGAATAACAACCCAATCCATAATGTCGGAATTCACAGCAGCTAGGATTAATGGGACCATTTGTATAGAAAACCTAGCTGAATTATCATTGCCAAATAACCTACACATCATGGCAGCTGCATAGCAATATGGAGGCAGAAGGGAATCTACAGAATACATACCGGATGCTTCATTTCGGTGTTTCTTTGGATTTTTCCTCCAATCTTTGATAGGGTCAGATTGGACTTTGTTATTATCAGCAAAATCTTTGATAAATTCCTTGTTATACACCTTCTGCGGGTCTGGAAGATGATACATTGCTTTCAGATCTTCTGCTTTAAACGAGCCAAAAGGCACTCCAGATGCTGAAACAAACGTTCTGTCTTGTATCTTTACACTGTCAATAACCCATCGAACTACATCATAATAAGGCATGATGCTCGCTCTGGCTGCAATTCGATGCAAAAACGAATTTTCAAGTGTTTTTTCAGTGATCTCTGAGTCGGAATCTGAGCTATCTTCGTCTGGAACTGATGCCTTCTCCACTGTGACCTTGGGGTCTTCTCTTTCCAATAGGTTGTAGACTATGTCCCATGTCATTTTCCCAAGCCCCTGGCATGATGTATCTGTGACTAGTCTTAGTTTTATGGGCTTTTCTTTTGAGACCGTAGGAGTTTCGACAAACTTCACTGGCAGAGCAGTTTTGTTTCTTCTCCCTCTCTTTGACATTTCTGCGTTTTCTACCGCTTCCCTTTGTCTGTGAATGAAAGAGCTTGGTGTTCTTTGGCTCTGCAAGACAATAAACTTTCAGTCGTGATAAACAAGCAACTCAAACGGAATGATTTATGAACTTATGGTTTTCATTTATTTGTTTCGTATATTGCGTAAATGCTCCTTTGGGTCACACTCACATATTTAAAACCAAATCATTAACCATATTCATTTGATTCGTTATTGAATGCCTTCATACCAATAGAGATTTGGCGCTTGTGAAATATTAAAATATTCACTCATTCTGAACTTTTCGTATGCAATAAATGAATCGCATCGAAAGTTTTCGAATGGCACATGAAGATCACAATATGTTTATCCCGATTAATCGATTGCGATTGCAAATTTTTCCGATCTCTAATGGTGGGGTCTACCATATAAGAATTTGAACAAATGTTTGATTTTCCTTTTGAAAACGTTTATTGTAAAACGCACGTCGGATCGGGGAATTTCAATTAAGCGTAAAGAGTTTCTTAAAGACTATCCCGATTAATCGATTGCGATTGACCGCATCGCATCGGAAGTTTATAAATAACCGTTTTAAACTCTTAGCGATTTGAAAATTTCCGATCGAACTAATCGCATCGAAGGATTTGAAATAGGCATATGAAATTTCTTTTAAAGGTTATCTCCGATTCTCCGATTGCGATTGAACTTTTAAATTTGACTTGTTTTTTTATGATAAGGCCTTGTATATTAGATCGGATCATAAGTTTTTGAATGTTGAATCTGTTTAGTAACAATATGAATTTTTCCAAAACAATGAATTTTATTTCTAAGTGTTTTATTTCTATAAGAAAAAGAAAGGGACCCTATTTCTAAATGAATTTTATTTCTAAAATTTTAAGAAAAAGGGAGGGGGTTGTTGTATAGTACAACAGGTCCTTATTAAACCTCACTACGCCTTCGTATTATTTCGTTCAACCTTCAGATCGCATCTAAGCTGTTGATCTGTTTCATCCAATGACTCATATTAACCCCAACAGGCCCTACCCCTGTGGATCCTGCCTCCCTCCAGATCTGATCTCCGCCGTCGATCTCTTGATCAAACGATCCATAATAAAATCGCCCTTCTCGCTTCTACCCGCGCATCTATCCCATATCGCACTCGCTCTCCGCCGTAAGATCTGAGACCCCAGATCTAACGGTTCACACACGTTTTCGCGCAAGTTTGAGGACGGAGGTTAATTCTAAAAAATTATGCGATATAGGTTGTTTTCAAAGGACACGTGTCGCCTCCTAATGCATATCGCGTTCGAAAAATGAAAACCACCTTTTCCTATTTTAGCCATGCGAAACCCGTGGTTTTCCTTCCCAAAACCACCAATCCCCTTTTACACTATATCATATCGCATTCCTCCTCGACCGTTGATCTCTGCAGATCAACGGTCCCAGATCATTTTCACTTTATATTATCGCCCTCCGCCTCTACCAAGGGTTTTTCAATGTACATTCTCCACCATTGATCTCGTGGGCTGATCTCATCTGAAGGCCCACGATCATCCCGAAACCCAAATTTCCATTTTTTAACCATATTTCCTCCGAAAAAGGTTTTTAACCTTATTTCTTTACATTTCCGCCATTTCTCTATAAAGTGACCCCTTTGCTTTATTTTCTCCCGAATTATTTCGGACATTGATCTCTGCAAGATCAAATGACCCAGACTTAATCCTCTATGCTATTTTTCACCCACCACTCTTCTTTTGACTTCTACGCATGATTTCCGCCATTGGATGCTGCCATCCAATGGCCACGCTCCTTCCCACAACCTCTGAAGCAGTTTTACCAAAAAACGCAGGATTTCGTAACAATTGTGTGTTTTTTGCAGGTTCAAATGAATTTCAAGTATTTTGAAAGAAATGATAAAGTCGAGGATGACGATCCTCTAGGCTTTGTTTATTTGAGAAATATCCATTCACAGGGTTCACCTCCATGTTTCGACAATGCTTCATGGGCATTGATGCCATATGGACCCTTTGCAGAACCTGCACATCAACAAGACACAGTACATTAAATCAAAACAAAAGAGTATCGGTGTTGAAGACTTAGACACAGTAGAATAGAGGATTGAAGATTGTTTTCACAGTTTTGGGGATTACGGATAAGATTGAAAATCAAAATCCTAATCCTTTGAATTAAAACACAATTACAGACAAATCAAAAGATTTATCAGTCAGAAGATGCCTCCACTGCCACATCAGAGGCTAATTGATTCCTCTCAACTACCTAATGCCACCTGTAGCCTCAAAGAATTCAAAAGAGGCCGAGCTATGATCGGAAAAGAAGATATTTGCCTCAGCACAGCCTAATAGTTAATTTTGCCAAAGGAACTTAATGCAAAAATATCAACAGAGTTACTTCAACATGAAACAGAGCCTTAAAGTCAACAAAAGCTCTCACTGAGCTTAATTTTTAAATGTAAAACAATTAATGCAGATGAACATCTGTAAACTTCTCCAGTGAGCCCCTCAAAGGCTGAGAAGTATCAAGTCTATATTAATTGACCCAAGAGATCTTTTATCAGATCCCACCTCCTCATTTCTTCTATAAAAACTCATGTAGAAGATGAGAAAATGTTGGTTGTAGAAATTTGAAATATACTTGAGCTTGAAACTTCTACTTGTAAATAGTGTTCACGGGCTCTTGAAGCTCTGTTTGTGATCAAATAAGTTAGGCTGAGAAGTGAAGATGATTGCTGAACTGAAACATTGGACTTAAAGCTGTAACTTAGTAGTTTGAAGCATCAATACAAGCTGATTTATGGGATCCTAGTCTGTGTCGATGGTGATGTTATTTCTTATTGTAAATTGTTATTTTATTTCTGTTTTCACTTTTTCCATCTTCTCTGATAAAGAACATCAAGCATAGAGTTAGGATTTACTGTATATCAGTACCCTTCTCTGACTGATAAGCTTTATCTACATGTTTTCTTCCAAATTGTGTTGTTTAGGAATGATTTAATTCAATTTAAGCAGTTAGGAATGTTGGCGTTCCCTCATCCTACTGTCTAAGATGAATGTTGTTCTTGAATGTTATTTTCAGTTTATGTTAAGTAGAGATGAACTAAGGAAGTAATGGTGAGCCCTATCCTTTAGTTTTATCCCCAAAAACTAGTTGAAAGTTTCCCTAAGAGTGCATTGAAAATAGGCTAGGTTAAAAGTCCTTACCTGATCTTAGACCATTCTTTGTTATCTTATGTGGTGGTCTTGAAAGTATACAAAGCAAAGCAAAGCTAGGGAAGTTTATGGTGAGCCCTGTCCTCTAGTTTCTTCTCCAACAGTTGCTTTTAAAGTTTCCCTTTGTGTTTAAAATGTTTTTATATTGAAAGTGCATCAAAAGCTGGCTAGTTTTAAAGTACTTACCAGATCTTAGATTAATTTTATGTCTCTCTTAAGTGTATGTCGAAAGCAAGATAGTTTCAAAGTACTTACCTGATCTTAGGTTGCTCTTTGTTCTTCATTTGTTTATTTCCCCTTCTTTTTGTATCATTTCATTCCATCAAATCAAATTTAAAGAGATCCTTAGACATAGATGACTTGCCCCATGGACCACTCTTAAAACTGGTTGTTTCAATTAAACCCTATTATGACTCCATAGCCCAATGAACTAAAAACCAGCATTATATCTATCTTTTTAGCCAAAACTTGTTCTGATTGTTTGCAACTTCACACCTTTGAAACTCTTTTCATTCAGGACTTTCACTCAAATAATAATCATGCTCAACCATCCAAAACAAAAAAAAACCCTCGGACTTCATAACTAGCCTAATATCATTACCCAAAAGCTTTAAAAGATAAATCCATCTTTGCACTTATTGGAGAGATCCCTCTCCAGATTCAGGAGGGCTAGATCCTAGAATCCCAAAGTGGTTGAAATAAGGGTTCTCCCTACAGTTGGACTTTGCCAATCTTGCTAATTACAGGAAGCTAACATCTTCTGGCGACTCCATTGGGGAGTTTTTGAGTGTTTTTTAGCCTAGGTACCTTTAAGACCTCAAGAAACCCTTGATTCAAGAACATTTTGCAGTGAGTAAATGCAGCCCTATTCAAGCACTACCAAGCAATGGTAATCATGGTAAAATTTGTTTGAATCAGTGACAAAATAGGCAGACCCTAGGATTCTCATAAGAGTTTATCCAACCTTGAAAGATCAGCTGGCTTAGGCATAAGAGTAGACTTTCTTTGTCTCATAACCGTAGCTAAGTTTTGAAACAGAGTTAGGACACTCTTAGAACCAATAGGACTGAAAAATAACTCAGAAAACCCAAAAATATTTCAGATTGGTATTAAATAAACATGGTGGTGGACCATAAAACCTTTTACCTCCAAAAGAGCTAAAAACTTCCACTTGGCGACTCCACAATCCTGAATAGACCTTAAGACTCCACTGGGAAGAACCATTATCTTTGTAACATCATTTAAACTCAGTTAGAGGTTTTTTAGGATTAAAATTTTCTTATTTAAAGATCAGTCAACCTTTTAAAGTTTGTCATATCTGGTTAAAATTGTTCTTGTTTAGTTGGGTTTGAAAAAACACATCATAGTGGCTCCTAGGAAGATTCATACTAGAGCCTACCCCGACCCAAACCCACCTGAGACAGTTGATAACCGGGAAAGTATCCTTAGGAAGTCTCCTAAAATAAAATTTTCAATTGTTTTCAGATCACCCTTGAGAGCTAATTCAATTCCTAAAAACCTTACAACTCTACACCAATCTCAAGTTGAATTAAGAAATCCATTTAGAACTAGGTCGCTTGATGATATAATTCAGCAGGATTCTGAGTCTTCACTTTCATCCCCGGAAACAAGTGAACATCTTGGTAGTAGAGAAACAACACCACCTGATTTACACTTCCTTCACAATTTAGGTGTCTCTCATCCAAGATCAGCTCAGCAATCTACTGTTGTTTCATCCACATCTGTTCACCAAACATCCACTGTCCAAACCAATCCACTTCAACCCACTTTCCCTCTTGTTAATCCACCTCTTGTAAATCCACCCCCACCACATATCATGGCAGCATGGTATGCTCCCTTAGTCCTTCTTGTTCCCTTAGTCAATATTCCACAGGACTATCAGTCCAAAATACCATTGTATGATGCCAGTAATACTACAACTACATCACAACATGTGGATAAGATGAATGACCACTTTGACAGAAATGAAATTGATGATGAATCTGTCAAGATTAGACTATTTGCTTAGAGTTTGGGGGCAGAAGTAAGAAAATGGTTTAAAGGCTTAACCCCCCACAGTATAAATGATCTCCAAGCCTTCCATCAAACATTCCTAAACAAATGGGAAGTAAGGAAAAATCCTCTTCAAATCCTTTCTGATTACAAAAATCTCCACAGAAACACTGGGGAAAGTGTACAAGCTTACTGCACTAGATTTAATAGTGTGTATAATGCCCTTCCCCCAGATTTAAAACCTCCCCAAGGCTCAGTGTTAAACAAGTTTCCTCAAGGGCTTGACCCTGAAATGGCCTATCAGCTAAGAGAAAGTGATCCTCTAACCCTTGAAGATATGCAAAAAGGGGCTCTTGTTGTGGAAGTTAACTTAATGGAGAAAAGAGCAAGAATGAAGAATGAGAAGAGAGTATACTTTCGAGAAGAGTACACACCTTCTACTTCCAGTTTAAAGATGGAAAGAATGATGGAGGAGATGATGAAGAAAATGAGCATCCTTGAGAGAGCACAAGCAAGTCAAAACCAAACTGCTCCTCAAAACATAAATCAAAACCAGAATCAGAATTTTAGAAGAAACCAACCTCCAAACAGACCTAGGGAAGATGATCAACAGATCACTCCTTCCTTTCATCAAAACTATGTAAGTGAGGTTGAAGAAATAGATGAGAAAATAGAGGAAGATGATATCAACATGTTGGGAGTAGATAATGATGACTTTGAGGTTCATTATGATAGAAAACAAGGTCTATACACACCTTATGACGACAAAAGAGATAATGATGAAAGTTATTATCAAGACATGGAGAATGTCATCATAGAGTCTAAAAAAGAGCATGACTTTAGAAGTAAAACCAATCAACAAACTCCCAATAGCAAAACCTCTAAAAAATGTTCACAAAATAACACTGTAAATAAACCCAAAATTGTAAAACAAAGGGACAAAGCAGTGGCTGGAAATTTTGATAAAGGTAAAGAGAAAAGCACTCAAAACAATGCAAAACAAAGTGCAGACCTTAGCAATACTAACACTTAAGCTGGTACTCCTGTTAAAACGATGTTATCAAATGTAAATAGAACAAATCAGCAGACAGATTTTGCTGACAAAATGGCAGTTAATAAGGCTGAAACAAACACTTCAAAGAGTCAAATTCCTTTCAGTTTGGAGCAGGAAATTTCCAAAATTAAAATCTTTGTTCCTCTCTCCGAAATGGCTGCCCAAAATGTATATAGAACCCAAATTTTGAAAGATTTAAACATAAAGGGGCGGAAACGTGAAGTTGGGCTACTGGAGTTAATGAGACAAATAGTGGAGTTGTGTTCTGTTTATTTTAGTTGAACTAGTTGAGATTAGTTTAACTATATAATCAATTAGTTATGAGTGGATTGAATTAAATATTATTTAATTCATTAATTAGTAACTCATTATTCAACTCAAGAACACATCAGTTCACTACAGTGCATGATCAGTTCAGTGGAGACCAGTGAAAGAGGTAGATGAAAGGGTGAGTAAAGCTATCAGTTGGAGGATCAGTTATGCATGAGATTTGCATTACACTTGGAGGAATTGTCCATGACAATTGCGCAGTCAAGCCAAGGAGATTCGAACCTTGGATCTCTACATAACCAGGCCATGATTGCGCAATAGAGGCAAGGCAATCAGCAGTGAGTTTTGAACCAGTGACTTGTTCAAAACTAAGTTAGATTGTGTGTGACTTTATGAGAAAGTACTGAGTACTTGTGAGGAGTATTGTACTTGTTTGGTTACATGATTTCTCCATTATAATATACACAATATCTGCGGGGTTTTCAGCTATAGGCTTTCCCCATACATACTGAGTTAATGTGTGATTGATTTGATGTGAGATCGCTTCTATTATTTCCGCATGTGACAATTAATTGTAGATGAGATTATGTGTTATGCATGCAATTCAAAATTGATGTGTAATCGGGTTAATCTCCATTGAATAAGTGATTTATTCAGCTAATTTCTACATGGTATCAAAGCAAGATTAATTGTTGAGATCTATTACGGTGATTGCAAACTTATTTCCTCGGACAGAGTCTGCATACGGGCCAGGAAGCCTCCGGATTCATCTTTCTTCGGAAAGTGAAAGGTCTGGTAAAAGCCCCTTGCAGTCAATCTCCGATTTGGAAATAATTTGTTCTCAAGTGTAGATCGGAAGCGATAGAGCTTGGAGTTTGGAATTCGAATTTTGCAGCAGCTTTGTTTTCTTGGTGCCAGTGTTGAAAATGTCTTTCAATGGTTTGCGACTCGAATATGCTCTTGAAGGCAGTTCGAATTATGTTGCATGGAAGGATCGCATGGAAGAAGTGTTAGAAGATAATGGTCTAAAGGAGTTCGTAGATACGGATTTCCCAAAGCCCACTGATGCAGCTTTAGTCGATGCATGGCAAAAGAAGATAACGAAATGTCGAAGGATCCTGTTGGAGGGCGTCAAGGATCATATTGTATCCAGCCTGCATGGAAAGGCTACTCCATATTTAATGTGGAAAGCTTTGACGGATATATTCCAGAGTAAGAGCGACCAAAGGAAGCTGGCGCTCAAAGATAAGCTCAGGAACATCAAGATGGAGAAAGGCGACAGTATCGCCAAATACCTCACGAAGTTCACTCAATGCAGAGATGAGCTGGGAAGTGTGGGGGTGACTGTCGAAGATGAGGACATGGTCGACCCGGCTCTCCTTGGTCTTCCGAAGGCTTGGCACTCATATCAAGATAGTGTCAATGGTCGGGAGAAGTTGCCGGGATGGGAGCGCCTTTGGGCGGATCTCATGCAGGAGGAGATAAGGAGGACTACTCGAGATGGATCTTCATCAAAGGGAGTTGATGAAGAAAATTGCGCTTTGGTTGCCAAAGCAAAGAAGGGGAAGGGTAAGAAACCTTCTCATTCCGGTGCAAAGGGCAAGAAGCAGGATATGGCGAAAGTGAAGTGTTTTCACTGCCATGATCACGGACATTATGCTACCAATTGTCCAAAGAAGAAGAAGAACAAGCATGCGGGAAGATCTGCAGATGGAGAAGCTTTGGCTTCACAGTTCGAGCTTGACTTTTCACTGATTGCATGCTTGGTTTCAAGTGTGATGGGATCGGTGTGGTTCTTGGACAGCGGTGCGTCATTTCATATGACGGGAGATCGGGATTTGTTCTCAGATCTGGAGGACAAGGATTTGGGTATGCACATCGAGATGGGCGATGACGGTAGATACAGTGCGACTGGTATCGGTACCGTATCCTTTCAGAGGGAGTCTGGTAAACCCTTTGTATTAAAGGATGTCATGCATGTACCTGGATTGAAGAAGAACCTGATTTCAGTAGCGATGTTGGAGGATAAGGGGTATGATGTGGTCTTCAACGAAGGAAAAGCCTTCCTGCGCAGTAAGACTACTGGAGAGACCCGGAAGATAGGGGTTCGAACTCAGAACCTTTATCAGTTGCAGGTAGATGACTGCGCAGCTATGGCATGCAAGGCGGGAGAAGTGGTGAGCCGGGATGATGAGGGCGAACTGTGGCACAGGAGATTGGGCCACCTTCACCATGGAGCTTTGAAGATTTTGCAGCAGATTTCTACTGGGCTTCCTAAGGGCACCCTTGCGCAGTCAGATCAGTGCAAGGGGTGTACTTTAGGGGAGTATGTGAAAGCCACCTTTCACGAGAAGGATAGTCGTGCCACGACGATCCTTGAGAGAGTTCACACAGACGTGTGTGGTCCTTTCTCAGTTGCTTCGACAGCAAAGAACAAGTATTATGTGATCTTTGTTGATGATTTCTCTCAAAAGTGCTGGATCTTCTTCATGCAGAAGAAGAGCGATACATTCGCGAAGTTCTGTGAGTTTAAAGCACTGGTCGAGAAGGAGTTGGGGAAGAAGGTGATTGCTCTAAGGAGTGATAACGGTGGTGAATTCATCTCGACTGAATTCAAGGAGTTCTACAGTGCAGAAGGGATTCGGAGAGAGCTCATCGCACCCCATAACCCACAGCAGAACGGGGTGGCTGAGCGGAAGAACAGAACGATCGTGGGTGCTACATGGGCGATGTTGCATGATCAGGGCCTACCCCTTCACTTGTGGGCTGAGGCATGCAATACAACAGTGTATGTGCAGAACCGTTGTCCTCACAAGGTTCTTGGCATGAGTACACCGGAGGAGGCTTATTCTGGCAAGAGGCCCGATATTTCCCATTTGCGGATTTTTGGTTCTCCTGTCTACATGCATGTGACGAAGGATGCGAGAAGGAAGCTGGATCCAACTGCTGAGGTTGGAATATTTGTGGGGTACACCGATACACCTCATAACTATCGGGTGTATGTGCCAGACAGTCGCAAGACTGTTGTGCGACGAGATATAAAATTTCAGGAGGAGAAAGCCATGCAGTGTTCGCTTGAGAGGGAGCTACACTTGCATGCAGATGAGGAGCTGTTAGTTCCTAAGGAGGAGCTTCCGAATGTGGATCAGCCACAAGAGGAAGTTCAGGAGGTGGAAGAAACCACCCATGCAGCGCCAACCATCAGAGGGCGCATGCGCACTACAGAAGCTGAGCGACTGGCTCGAGATGCAAAGAAGGTTGTAGGACCACCTACAGCACAGCGCAGACAGAGGCAGTCACCAGATCGGTACACTGGATACATGGCTCTTGTGAGTCAATGTGTTGTGACGGAGCCATCCTCTTTTGAGGAAGCTGTGGAGGAACCCGCATGGGTTGATGCCATGATCGAAGAATATGATTCGATAGTCAGGAACAGTGCATGGGAGATTGTCCCAGGACCGGTGGGGAAATCAGTGGTGGGTTCGTGATGGATCTACAAAGTGAAGCAGGCGGCTGACGGGAGTGTGGAGAAGCACAAGGCGAGATTTGTCGCCTGTGGCTTTTCACAGATCGAGGGGATTGACTATGAGGAGACCTTTGCACCTGTCGCAAGGTACTCTTCCATACGGACGATCCTTGCTCTCTCAGCGCAGATGGGGTGGCACATTCATCAGATGGATGTGAAGATCGCATTCCTCAATGGAGTTATTGAGGAGGAGGTGTAGCGACAAAAAAACCCGAAGGTTTTGAGATCTTCAAAGCAGCTGAGTCGATGTGTGCCGACTCAAGAGAGCACTGTACGGGTTGAAGCAAGCACCTCGTGCTTGGTACACTCAGATAGACAGCTACTTCACCGGGCTTGGATTCTCCAAGAGTGAGGCGGATCCAAACCTGTACCAGATTGTGGTGGAGGGGAAGTCGTTGATCATCGTACTGTATGTAGATGATCTGATTTTGACTGGCGATGAGCAGTTGATACTTTCATGCAAGGAGGATCTTGCACGAGATTTTGAGATGAAGGACTTGGGCATCCTTCAGGGATTGGAGATTTGGCAGCGCAGCGGAGGACTGTTTGTTTCTCAGGGAAAGTATGCTCGGGAGATTCTGGAGAGGTTCAACATGCAAGGCTGCAAGCCTGTTGACACTCCTCTTCCTGGTGGTTGGAGGAAGGAGGATGCTACTTCAGCGGAGGTAGTGGATGCCACTGTTTATCGACAGTTGGTGGGGTCGCTTATGTATCTGGTCAATACACGACCCGATATATGCTATGCTGTTAACCAGCTTTCACCAGCTATGGTTAAGCCTACCAAGCTCTTTGAAGCAAGCATGTATTGCGCTATATCGCAGGCAGATCGGGATAAGGCCTGTGGTGGCTGCATAGAGGATGGAGTGAAGCTAGGCTTCACTGATGCAGATTGAGAAGGGAGTCCAACGGACCGGAAGAGCACATCTAGAGGAGTTTTCAGCATTGGTTTGACAACAATTTCCTGGTACAACAGGAAGGAGAGATCCATGGCACTCAGTTCAGCAGAGGCCGAGTACATGGCAGCTAGCTTGGCTGCATGCGAGGCTATTTGGATGAGGAAGATCCTCGCAGGATTGTTCAGGTTGCATTTGGAGCCTACAATGATCTACTGTGATAACCAGAGTTGCATTAAACTCTCGGCTAATCCAGTATTTCATGATAGGTCCAAACACATCGACATCAGGTACCATCATATCAGAGATTGTGTTCAATGGAGAATCATGATGCTTTCATATGTTCCCACGGAGGATCAGGATGCCGACATCCTGACGAAGGCGCTCACCAGGAGCAAGTTCGAATTCCACAGAGGCAGGATAGGGGTTGCAGATAATCCATATCTTGCCGAGAGGGAGTGTTGAGAATGCAGCAAGATGATGGAGCTTAGTGAAATGAAGTCGCCTTCACTAAGTGGGCCCGCAGGCAAATTCTGGCGCAAAGTCTATTTTTAGACTATGTCTATTTTTAGACATACGAAGCATAATTCAGAGATTCCAGTTGGAGATTCTTGAAGCATGCGACATGTTGGTAAAAATAGATGAGACTCATATTTTTAGGTTCCAGGCTATTTTTAGACTGTATCTCCTAAAAATATGGAAGTCAAATATTATTTACCCTTAATAATATTTTGACTATAAACAGCAGTTTACTCTCTTGGAGCACTTCAGTTCGAGTCATGGAAGTGGCTCATGCAACTGACAGAGGAATCATGTGGTTCCTAGGGTTTGATGGCATCTTGCATGGTTGACTTCAGTTAGACTTCAGTGGCAGAAGTCTTGGAGGAGTTAATGAGACATATAGTGGAGTTGTGTTCTGTTTATCTTAGTTGAACTAGTTGAGATTAGTTTAACTAGCTAATAAATTAGTTATGAGTGGAGTGAATTAAATATTATTTAAATCACTAATTAGTAACTCATTAGTCAACTCAAGAACACTTCAGTTCACTACAGTGCATGATCAGTTCAGTGGAGACCAGTGGAAGAGGTAGATGAAAGGGTGAGTAAAGCTATCAGTTGGTAGATTTGTTTTGCATGAGATTTGTATTACACTTGGAGGAATTGTCCATGACAATTACGCAATCAAGGGAAGGGGATTCGAACCTTGAACCTCTTCATATACAGGCCATGATTGCGCAATAGAGGCAAGGCAATTGGCGGGGAGTTTTGAACCTCAGACTTGTTCAAAACTGAGTCAGATTGTGAGTAACTTCATGAGAGAGTACTTAGTACTTGTGAGGAGTATTGTACTTGTTTGGTTACTTGATTTCTCCATTATAATATACACAATAGCTGCGGGGTTTTCAGCTATAGGCTTTCCCCATACATACTGAGTTAATGTGTGATTGATTTGATGTGATATTGCTTCTGTTATTTCCGCATGTGACAATTAATTGTAGAAGAAGGTTATGTGTTATGTATGCAATTCGAAATTGATATATGACCAGGTTAATCTTCAGTGAATAAGTGATTTATTCAGCTAATTTCTACATGGTATCGGAGCAAGATTAATTGTCTAGATCTATTACGGTGATTGCAAACTTATTTCCTCGGACAGAGTCTGCATACGGGCCAGGAAGCCTCCGGATTCATCTTTCTTCGGAAAGTGAAAGGTCTGGTAAAAGCCCCTTGCAATCAATCTCTGATTTGGAAATAATTTGTTCTCAAGTGTAGATCGAAAGCGATAGAGCTTGGAGTTTGGAATTCGAATTTTGCAGTAGCTTTGTTTTCTTGGTGCCGTGTTGAAAATGTCTTTCAACAGTTTGCGACTCGAATATGCTCTTGAAGGCAGTTCGAATTATGTTGCATGGAAGGATCGCATGGAAGCAGTGTTAGAAGATAATGGTCTGAAGGAGTTCGTAGATACGGATGTCCAAAAGCCCACTGATGCAGCTGCAGTTGAAGCATGGCAAAAGAAGATGGCGAAATGTCGAAGGATCCTGTTGGAGGGCGTCAAGGATCATATTGTATCCAGCCTACATGGAAAGGCTACTCCATATTTAATGTGGAAAGCTTTGACGGATCTATTCCAGAGTAAGAGTGACCAAAGGAAGCTGGCGCTCAAAGATAAGCTCGGGAACATCAAGATGGAGAAGGGCGACAGTATCGCCAAATACCTCACGAAGTTCACTCAATGCAGAGATGAGCTGGGAAGTGTGGGGGTGACTATCGAAGACGAGGACATGGTCGACCTGGCTCTTCTTAGTCTTCCGAAGGCTTGGCACTCATATCAAGATAGTTTCAATGGTTGGGAGAAGCTACCGGGATGGGAGTGCCTTTGGGCGTATCTCATGCAAGAGGAGATAAGGAGGACTACTCGAGATGGATCTTCATCAAAGGGAGCTGATGAAGAAAATTGCGCTTTGGTTGCCAAAGCAAAGAAGGGGAAGGGTAAGAAAACTTCTCATTCTGGTGCAAAGGGCAAGAAGCAGGATATGGCGAAAGTGAAGTGTTTTCACTGCCATGATCACGGATATTATGCTACCAATTGTCCAAAGAAGAAGAAGAACAAGCAAGCGGGAAGATCTGCAGATGGAGAAGCTTTGGCTTCACAGTTCGAGCTTGACTTTTCACTGATTGCATGCTTGGTTTCAAGTGTGATGGGATCGGCGTGGTTCTTGGACAGCGGTGCGTCATTTCATATGACGGGAGATCGGGAGTTGTTCTCAGATCCGGAGAACAAAGATTTGGGTGTGCACATCGAGATGGGCGATGATGGTAGATACAGTGTGACTGGTATCGGTACCGTATCCTTTCAGAGGGAGTCTGGTAAACCCTTTGTCTTAAAGGATGTCATGCATGTACCTGGATTGAAGAAGAACCTGATTTCAGTAGCGATGTTGGAGGATAAGGGTTATGATGTGGTCTTCAGCGAAGGAAAAGCCTTCCTACGCAGTAAGACTACTGGAGAGACCCGGAAGATAGGGGTTCGAACTCAGAACCTTTATCAGTTGCAGGTAGATGACTGCGCAGCTATGGCATGCAAGGCTGGAGATGTGGTGAGCCGGGATGATGAGGGCGAACTATGGCACAGGAGATTGGGCCATCTTCACCATGGAGCTTTGGAGATTCTGCAGCAGATTTCTACTGGACTTCCTAAGGGCACCCTTGCGCAGTCAGATCAGTGCAAGGGGTGTACTTTAGGGAAGTATGTGAAAGCCACCTCTCACGAGAAGGATAGTCGCGCCACGACGATCCTTGAGAGAGTTCACACAGACGTGTGTGGTCCTTTCTCAGTTGCTTCGACATCAAAGCACAAGTATTATGTGATCTTTGTTGATGATTTCTCTCGAAAGTGCTGGATCTTCTTCATGCAGAAGAAGAGCGATACATTCGCTAAGTTCTGTGAGTTTAAAGCACTGGTCGAGAAGGAGTCGGGGAAGAAGGTGATTGCTCTAAGGAGTGATAACGGTGGTGAATTCATCTCGGCTGAATTCAAGGAGTTCTACAGCGCAGAAGGGATTCGGAGAGAGCTCATCACACCCCATAACCCACAGCAGAACGGGGTGGCTGAGCGGAAGAACAGAACGATCGTGGGTGCTGCACGGGCGATGTTGCATGATCAGGGCCTACCCCTTCACTTGTGGGCTGAGGCATGCAATACAACAGTGTATGTGCAGAACCGTTGTCCTCACAAGGTTCTTGGCATGAGTACACCGTAGGAGGCTTATTCTGGCAAGAGGCCTGATATTTCCCATTTGCGGATTTTTGGTTCTCCTATCTACATGCATGTGACGAAGGATGCAAGAAGGAAGCTGGATCCAACCGCTGAGGTTGGAATATTTGTGGGGTACACTGATACACCTCACAACTATCGGGTGTATTTGTCAGACAGTCGCAAGACTGTTGTGCGACGGGATATCAAGTTTCAGGAGGAGAAAGCCATGCATTGTTCGCTTGAGAGGGAGCTACACTTGCATGCAGATGAGGAGCTGTTAGTTCCTAAGGAGGAGCTTCCGGATGTGGATCAGCCACAAGAGGAAGTTCAGGAGGTGGAAGAAACCACCCATGCAGCGCTAACCATCAGAGGGCGCATGCGCACTACAGAAGCTGAGCGACTGGCTCGAGATGCAGAGAAGGTTGTAGGACCACCTTCAACACAGCGCAGACAGAGATAGTCACCGGATCGGTACACTGGATACATGCTTCTTGTGAGTCAATGTGTTGTGACTGAGCCATCCTCTTTTGAGGAAGCTGTGGAGGAACCCGCATGGGTTGATGCCATGATCGAAGAATATGATTCGATCGTCAGGAACAGTGCATGGGAGATTGTCCCAAGACCGGTGGGGAAATCAGTGGTGGGTTCGCGATGGATCTACAAGGTGAAGCAGGTGGCTGACAGGAGTGTGGAGAAGTACAAGGTGAGATTTTTCGCCCGTGGCTTTTCACAGATCGAGGGGATTGACTATGAGGAGACCTTTGCACCCGTCGCAAGGTACTCTTCCATACAGACGATCCTTGCTCTCTCAGCGCAGATGGCGTGGCACATTCATCGGATGGATGTGAAGACTGCGTTCCTCAATGGAGTTATTGAGGAGGATGTGTACATAGAGCACTGGCTGTTTTGAGAGGGATGTTTTCAGTAGTTGAGGCGCATGTGCGCCGGGACCAAGAGAGCACCGTATTTGCCCACAAGACCCCGTGCTTGGTACACTCGGATAGACAACTACTTCACCGAGCTTGGATTCTCCAAGAGTGAGGCGGATCCTAACCTGTACTAGATTATGGTGGAGGGGAAGCTGTTGATCATCGTATTGTATGTAGATGATCTGATTTTTACTGGCGATGAGCAGTTGATACTTTCATGCAAGGAGGATCTTGCACGAGATTTTGAGATGAAGGACTTGGGCATCCTTCATTATTTCCTGGGATTGGAGATTTGGCAGCGCAGTGGTGGACTGTTTGTTTCTCAGAGAAAGTATGCTCTGGAGATTCTGGAGAGGTTCAACATGCATGGCTGCAAGCCTGTTGATACTCCTCTTCCTGGAGGTTGGAGGAAGGAGGATGCTACTTCAGCGAAGGTAGTGGATGTGCCACCGGTCTACTCCCGACAGCTGGTGGGGTTGCTTATGTATCCGAAGGTCAATACACGACCCGATATATGCTATGCAACGTAACTGGCCTTTCTAAGCTATGGTTAAGCCTACCAAGCTCTTTGAATGTAAGTGCAAGCGCATTATGCCATATCGTAGGCCATGGCATATTGGGATATGGTCTATGGCATGACAGAGGATGGAGGAAGCTTTCTCGGCTTCACCGATGCAGATTGGGCAGGACGTCCAATTCGAACGGGAGAGCACTATGGAGGAGTTTTCGCATCGGGGTCGGCGCAGCTTCTGGCATGCAGAAGCAAAGAGATCCATGGCACTCATCAAAGTCATTAGAGGCCGAGTATATGGCAGCGAGTTTGGCTGCATGCGAGGCTATATGGATGAGGAAGATCCTGGTCGGGTTGTTCGGTTCACACTTAGATCCTACTGTGATATATTGTGATAATCAGAGTTGCATTAAACTCTCGGTTAATCCAGTATTTCATGATAGATCTAAACACATTGACATCCAGTACCATCATATCAGAGATTGTGTTCTGGGCCGGAGAATCATGATGCTTTCATATGTTCCTACGGGAGGATCAGGATGCCGACATCCCCACGAAGGCGCTCACCAGAGCAAGTCTGAATCTACGTAGGTAGGATAGGGGGCAGATAACCATATCTTGCTGAGAAGAGAGGGAGGTTGAATGCAGCAAGATGATGGAAAGCTTAGTGAAATGAAGTCGCCTTCACTAAGTGGGCCCGCAGCAAATTCTGGCGCAAAGTCTATTTTTAGACATACAAGACATAATTCTATCTCCAATGGAGATTCTTGAAGCATGTGACATGTTGGTAAAAATAGATGAGACCCATATTTTTAGGTCACAGCTATTTTTAGACTGATCTCCTAAAAATATGCTTTTTGGTGACGGAGGCTATTGTCTGTCACCATTGCTCATATGAAATGGTGACGGTCACTATTCGTCACTATAAATCATTATTGGTGACGGACCTTGAATGTCACCACAACACCTATACCAAGCACGCCACCTTTGGTGACGTTCGCTTTTTGGTGACGAAGGCTCTTTTGACCCTCACCAATGAGCTTATGGTGACCATTTTCGCCCCTCACCAATGTGATTTTTTCTTGTAGTGTAGTGTGTACAATTCCCTTCCCCCAGATTTAAAACCTCCATAAGGCTCACCATTAAACAAGTTTCCTGAATGGTTAGACCCCGATATGGCCTATCAGCTGTGAGAGAGAGATGCTGCAACTCTTGAAGATATGAAAAAAGGAACTCTTAATGTGGAAGTTAACTTGATGGAGAAAAGAGCAAGAATGAAAAATTAGAAGAGAGTATCCTTTAGAGAAGAATCTACACCTTCTACTTCTAGGTCAAAGATGGAAAGAATGATGGAGGAGATGATGAAGAAAATGAGCATTCTTGAGAGAGCACAAGCAAGTCAAAACCAAATTTCTCCTCAAAACAGGAACCAGAACCAAAATCAGAATTTTAGAAGGAATCAGCCTCCAAATAGACCAAGGGAAGATGATCAACAGATCACTCCTCCCTTTCACCAAAACTACGTGGGTGAGGTTAAAGAAACAGATGAGGAATTAGAGGAAGATGATATCAACATGCTGGGAGTTGATAATGATGACTTTGAGGTTCATTATGATAGAAAACAAGGTCTTTGCACACCCTATGATGACAGAAGATATGATGATGAAAGTTATTATCAAGACATGGAAAATGTCATCATAGAATCTCAAAGGGAATATGACCTTAGAAGTAAAACCAATCAACAAACTCCCAATACCAAAACCTCTGACAAATACTCACAAAACAACACTGTAAATAAACCCAAAATTGTTAAACAGAAGGACAAAACAGTGGCTGGAAATTTTGATAAAGGTAAAGAGAAAGGCACTCACAACAATGAAAAACAGAGTGCAGACCTTAGTAGTACTAATACCTCGGTTGGTATTCCTGCAAAAAAAATCTTGTCAAATGTAGATAAAACAAATCATCAAACAGATTTTGCTGACAGAGTGGCAGCTATTAAGGCTAAGACAAGCACTTCAAAGAAGCAAATTCCTTTAAGTTTAGAGCAGGAAATTTTCAAAATTAAATTCTCTATTCCTCTCTCTGAACTAGCTACAAAAAATGAATATAGAACCCAAATTTTGAAGGCTTTAAACATAGAGGATAATAATGACACAGTCAATCTGAACAATGACCAGCCAGAGCTTATTTTTGGTCCTAAGATTGAAGGTAGATATCAAGAGGGACCTGTTCCTCCTTTTTATGTAAGTTTAAATGTTCATGACAAGATTTTGCATAACGCTATGCATGATTCATGGGCCTCTCATAATTTAATGCCTAAAGCTATGATGGAGAGCCTGGGTCTAGAAATCACCAAACCTTATAAATACCTTTACTCCTTTGACTCAAGCAGAGTAAAATGTTTAGGATTAATCAAATACCTCTGTGTTAACTTAGCCCAGATTCCAGCCAAATGTTTGGTCATGGATATAGTTGTGGCTGATGTGCCCCCAAAGTATGGAATTTTATTATCTAGGTCTTAGGGGGCTAAGTTACAAGGAACTATGCAGATGCAAATGACCTATATGACCATCTCTATTTTCAATCAGACAAGAAGACTTTAGAGGGAGTCCCATATGAAATACATGGTCACTAGTCAAGACAGACCTCAAAACTCTCCTCTGAATTCCATAATTACAGGCCTTGATTCTTTTATTCTGTTTAACGATGAAACATTCACTGAACAGGTGAATTTAACTGAACTGATGGTCGATAGAGAAGAGGAGGGGGACAACATAGAACTGTTAAAATGGTTTACTGAACCTTTAAACCACAGCAAACCAAACACGGGTCTTGAACTACAAATCATGCGTCCATCGATATTTAATATTGAGAGTCAAGAAACCATTCCTCAACTAATTGTAAAATCAGAGGAATTAAAACAAATTCAACCAAGTGTCGATACTCAAGAACAATCAGAAAGTAGAGTGGTTGAAGAGGACAGTAATCAAACGACGGAACCTAAAACTAGTTCTCTATGGATTACGCACTTTGATGGGTCCTACACTAGAACTAACGCTGGTGCGGGTGTCTTGATTTGGAACATTGAGAACAACCACACAGAAAGCGTTTCTTGTAGATTTAACTTCCAGTGTTTGAATAACATAGCGGAATATGAATTCCTACTTTTAGGCTTACATTTGTTGAAAAAACTAGGAGCCAAAAGAATTAAAGTACATGGGGATTCAGAACTAATCATTAGGCAAGTCAATGGGGAGTATAACGCGAAACACCCAAGACTTAGGGCCTATCGAAATGATGTCGTGGATCTTTTAAAAACTTTTGAGGAATCCCAATTAATTTTTTTTCCCAAGAAAAAGAAATAACATGGCCCACAGCCTAGCTTTTGCGGCTAGAACATGCTTAACACCATATGAAACCAAATAATGCACAACTCAGATTAAATTCACACCAGCCGTTCTTAGTAACAAAAAATATTGGCAAGTGTTCGACGGAGACAAACAAATAGAAGACTTCATGCAATTCAGAAATGAATTTTAACTGCACAGTTCAGATTCAGATTATGAAACAGATTGCAAAAGTGAAGAACATTTTCTTGCTGAAGAAGAACTGTCTCCTGAGCTTTCTAATATAAATATACTAACTAGCAAACTTAAAAACAAAACAGAATTGAATGCAGAGTTAGAAACAGAGGAGTTAGAAACTCTGTAGTCTAAAGATGAAAGTTTTCCAAAGGGTCTAGCCCCTTTAGAAAAGTTGTTTGATTTGAACGATGTGGCCAAGAATCCAAAAATGGAGCGTGTAGAGACTGAAGTGGAAGAGTGAAATATAGGCAATGAACTTAAACCAAAAATGATTAAACTATCTAAGACTTTACCAGCTCACATTAAACTCAAATATATAGGGTTGTTCAAAGAATTTTCTGATGTTTTTGTGTGGAGTTACGAAGATCTTAAATCCTATGACACTACAATAATATAGCAAAAAATCCCTCTCAAGGAAAACCAAAAGCCATTCAAAGAGAAGCTGCGCAGAATAAACCTTGTTCAGCTGCCATTAGTTGAAAAGGAAATCAAGAAAATGTATGAAGTTGGTATTATTGTCCCTATTAGATATTCTGAGTAGGTGTCTAATCTAGTGTCTGTTAGGAAGAAAATAGGAGAGATCATGCTTTGTATAGAATTTAGAGACTTAAACAAAGCTTCACTAAAAGACAACTACCCATTGCCTAAGATGGATCATATTTTACAGATGGTGGTAGGGTCTAGAAGAATTTCTTTGCTTGATGGCTATTCACGGTACAATCAGATCTTAGTCCACCCTGATGATCAACTAAAGACAAAATTTACTACACCTTGGGGCACTTTCATGTATGTGAAAATGCCCTTTGGTCTGATGAATGCTGGAGAAAATTTTCAGAGAGCCATGGACATAGCATTCTCGGAAGAATTGGGCTACTTCATCATTATATACCTTGATGATGTTACTGTGTTTCAAAGACAAATGAAGAGCACTTGCAACATTTAAGAAAATTTTTCGAGAAATTAAGAAAGTTTGGGATATCTTTAAACCCTAAGAAAACACTATTCGGTCTCCAAGAAGGTAAAATCCTTGGGCACATTATTTCAGAAGAGGATATTAAGATAGATCCAAAGAGGATTGAGGCCATAGTACAAATCTCTCATCCTCGAAACATCAAGGAGTTACAATATTTCATTAGAAAGATTAACTTTTTGAGAAGGTTCATCCCCAACTTGGCTGAGCTCCTTAGGAATATTAAAAACATGTTGAAGAAGGAGAAAGGGGTAAAGTGGACCTTGGAAGCAAAGAAGTCCTTTGAGCTGGTGAAACATGCATTAACCAAAACACTGGTTCTATTCAGTCCTGATTTTTCAAAAGATTTTTATATTTTTTCATTTGCATCAGAACATACAATAGTTGCTGTCCTTTTACAGAAAAATCCACAAGGACAAGAGCAGCCTATTGCATTCTTTAGCAAGGCATTGAGAGATGCTCCTTTGAAGTATAACATTATGAAAAAGAAAGATTTTTCTTTGGTTAAGGCTTTAAAGGACTTTAGAGTATACATCTTACACTCACACATCATTGCCTTTGTCCCAAATTCAGTTGTGAAAGACATTCTAACACAGGACCCAGATGGTAAGAGAGGTAAGTGGATTTCTATTATTCTTGAATATGATTTAGAGATAAAGCCCACTAAACTCACTGGAAGTGCCGAATATGTCTAAAGCAGATTAATGGCTGAATCCAATTTTAAAGTTCTTGATATTAATACTTAGCAATGCTTTCTGATGATCAAGAGGAAATCTCACCCTACTGTTGAGGAACATTTTTATGAACCCTCTTGGTATGTATAATTAAAAAGGTAATATGCTTACGATTATTCTATAGGGTTTAGTAACTTGTAAACCTTTTGCATCAAGAATTTGGAAAATAATAAAATTATAAATAAACATGTGAGAATTGATATGCAAGACTTAATCACTGGGGACATAGTGTATTTTCCAGGCGGAAAAGGATTAAACGAGAGTTGTTGCCTCCAAAGGAAAGGACAAAGTCAAGAATTGTCCTTCAAGGAGAACTGAATTAAACAAGGATAAATGAGATCAAAGCAATCGGCTCCCAAAAATAGCAGGAAGACACCAAAATTTCTGCTGTGTAAAAGAAAAGGGAGGATAAAGGATCAATAGCTTTTTACGTAATCTCTGCAAGATCTTTTGATCCCTAGGATCGCCGCTGTTTATCTTGTTACTTGGACATATCCGCCGTCACCTTTATATAAAGGGACAACACTGTTAGCTTGAAAATAATAGAGATAGACGTTTTATGTAATTTTCTGTTAAACAGTAGCTCTGATTATTGAGTCTCGTTGAGAACTGGCTCATTGTACTTTTTTCCGATGCATTCAAAAGAACCTCATCTCAGCAGAGGTCGTGACGCGGCTTGGCCTACCGACCATAGCCCACCCGAAGCCGTATACCATCAGGTGGCTCCACCCAGGGAGAGATCTCCGAATTCGCCAGCAGTGCCGCCTTCCGTATAGTATCAAGCCATTCACGGATGAGGTATTGTGTGATTTTGCTCCTCTTGATGTAGCTGATGTATTATTGGGCCAACCATACTTATGGAGGTGACATGTTGTGTATGAGTCCAGGCCTCGTGCTGTTATTATTACTTTGGGAAATAACTTGTATAGAATATCGGAGGTAGTACCGCCTCCTGTCATCTCTTTGACTACTGCAAAACAACGCAGTAAGATCGTTTCCCAAACCAGGAAATTCATTTTCCTTACGACTCACTCACAGGGAAAGAAGAATATTGTGGCCACAACCTTGAAACAGGGCTCCCTTGCACGGCTGCAGCAGATGGACAAATACGATGACAATTTCTCCTCGCTCATAGAGGTTCCTCTACACTGTCAGGACAAGCACTCCATTGATCTAACTCCCAACGCACCACCACCTGATGTTTCCATACATCCTGCAACTACACATACAGAATCCAAACATGTACTGTCTGAGGCTGATAAAGAAACCAAATTTACTAAATGCATCCAGCATACTCAGTTAAACAGAATTTTCCTCATCTCATGGAGGATCTTAACGCAATGGGGACCATTGCTTCCTAAGGAGGGAGGAATGATCCAGGTGGATATCGGTGGCCACCCACCTATTCCATTTGGACCAGCACCATCAATTCTTGCAGCTTTTCACATTCAGCACAACTTACTATTTTTAGCAGGTTTTTAGGTCCTCCACTCTCGAAGCCATTTTGGGGGCTTAATAATCCAGGTGGATATTGGTGGCCACCCACCTATTCCGTTTGAACCCCCATCTCCAGTTCTTTCAGTTTTTCAGTTTCGGCATAACTTATGATTTTTAGCATTTTTTCGGGTCTCGAACTTCCGGAGCCGTTTTGAGGCCCCAAACGACATTTTTTGGGTATCGTTTTACCAACGAATTGAATCATCCAATTTGTCTCTAAAGTTGCGGTCCTCGAATAGATCTTTCTAACGAGCTATTGAGCGCGTCAAACGGAGATCGGATGCCAAAGTTACGCCCCCGGGAAGTTGAACCACCAATTTACCCAAACGGGCGACCACAGTTTTGGCGCCTCATCTCATACAGTTAGGTTTTTGGAGGTTTTGAATTCTACATTGTTTCTCAACAATAAATAGGCCCTCGAGCCTCATTGTAACATAGTTGAGAGGGTTGTAGCCACCACATCTCTTCTCAGAGATAGCTACCAGCACCCTAGCTATTTTATTTTCATTATGTGTGTAAGCATATTTCTGTTATTTGATATTAATGAAATGACGCATTATTTCCGCTGCATCTCTACGTTTATGGTTATTTCTGTATTCTGTTGCGTTCTTGCATAAATCCGGATCAGATTCTTTCCTCAAGGAATTGTACTCTCTTGCCACTATATTATAATTTTTTTGGCTACCTATATCTTCATGTATTCAGGCTCATAAAAATAACGTTGTTACTCTATCCCTTGTTCATACATAGTTGCAGTCCCTTCATTGGGCACTTTTTCAAGACAATTAGGTGTGGGAGATCTGTTGAACCCACCTAGAGTGATTTTTTTGGAGCCTCCTCTTGGATTTCGGTCATAGATACATTGATCTAAGGGATCCAGGTCTTGGTTTCAAATCCTCTAGGAGTCATTCCTGAAAAATGCATTTTTCAAGCATCCCTTGCTCATAGTTCCCATTTTGGGATATTACACCTAGCCTAGCCTAGCTTACTGGGCCTAAAATAGCCTACCCTATACTAATGTAACCTACCTTATCCTAACCTTGCATAGCCTAACATACCCAATCGTAGCATAGCCTAACATAGCCAACCCCAACATACCCTGGCCTAGCCTAGCCTAACCTATCCTATCCTAACATAGCCTAGCCTAACCTAAACTAACCTAACCTAGGCCTACCTAAACTAACCTAGCCTAACCCTGCCTAACCTAGCTTAACCTAGCCTAGAGTAACCTAGCCTAGCCTAACCCAACCTAACCTAACCTAACCTATCCTAACCTAACCTAGACTAACCTAGCCTAGCCTAGCCTAGCCTAGCGTCGCTTAGCCTAGCCTAGCCTAGCCTAGCCTCGGCTAACCTAGCCTTGCCTAGCCTAGCCCAGCCTAGCCTTGCCTAGCCTAGCATAACCTTGGCTAACATAGCCTAGCCTAGCCTAGCCTAGCCTTACCTAGCCTAGCCTAGCCTAGTCTCACTTATCCTAACCTCGCCTAGCCTAGCATTGCCTAGCCCAACCTAGCCTAACCTAACATAACCCACCGTAACCTACCCTACCCTACCCTACCCTGACGTAGCCTAGCCTACCCTAACCTAACATAACCTAACCTAACCTAGCTTAACCTAACCTAACTTAGCCTAACCTAGCCTAGCCTAACCTAACCTTACCTAGCCTAGCCTCACCCAACCTTGCCCAACGTAACCTAACCTATCCTAGCCTAACCTAACGTTACCTAGCCTAGCATAGCCCAACCTAGCCTAACCTAACCGAGCCTAGCCTAGCCCACCCTAGCCTAGCCCACCCTAGACCATCCTATCCTAGCCTAGCCTAAGATAGCCTATCCTAGCCTAGCCTAACCTACCTTCCCCTACCCTACCATACCCTAGCTGAGCCTACTCTAGCCTAGCCTAGGGTAGCCTACCCTAGACTACCCTAGCCTAGCCTACCCTAGCCTAACCTAACCTAAGCTCCCCTAGCCTACCCTACCCTTCTCTACCTTAAACTAGCCTAGCCTAGCCTAGCCTACCCTAGCCTAACCTATCGTAGCCTAGCCTACCCTATGCTAGCCTAGCCTACACTACCCTGACCCACCATAGCCTAACCTAGCATAGCCTAACCTACCCTAACCTAGCCTACCCTAGCTTATCCTAACCTAACCTACCCTTACCTACCCTACCCTATCCTACCCTATCCTAGCCTAACCTACCCTAATCTATTCTACCCTATTCTAGCCTACCCTACCCTACCCTATCCTAACCTAGCCTACACTACCCTACCCTAGCCTTGCCTAACCTACCTTATCCTAGCATAGCCTAGCCCAGCCTAACCCTAACCTAACCTATCATTACCTAACCTAACCTATACTATCCTAACATATGTAGCCTAACCTAACCTAGCTTAGCCTAGCCTAATCTAGCCTAAGCTAGCCTAGCCTAGCCTAATGTATCCTAACCTAAACTAAACTAAGCTAAACTAACCTATCCTAACCCATCTAGCCTAGCCTACCCTATCCTAGACTAGCCTAGCCAAGCCTAACCTAACCTAGCCTAGCTTATCTTAGCCTAAACTATCCTAGCCTAATCAATCTCATCCTAACCTAACCTAGCCTATCTTATCCTAGCCTAACCTAGCCTAGCCTAGTCTATCCTATCTTATCCTATCATATCCTAACCTAACCTAGCGTAGCCTAACCTAGCCTAGCCTAGCCTAACCTAACCTAACCTAGCCTGGCCTAGTATAGCCTAACCTAACCTAGCCTAACCTATCTTATCCTAACCTAGCCTATCTTATCGTGGCCCAACCTAGACTATGCTAATCTATCCTACCCTAACCTAACCTAACCTAGCGTAACCTAGCCTACCCTATTCTAGCCCATCCTATCCTAGCCTATCCTATCCTAACCTAACCTAACATAGCCTAGCCTAATTGAGCCTAACTTAAGCTAACATAGCCTAGCCTAGCCTAACCTAACCTAACGTAACCTAAACTAGGCTAACCTAGCCTAGCCTAACATACCCTAGCCTAACATAGTGTACTCTTACCTAGCCTAGCTTAACATAGTCTAACCTATCCTAGCCTAGCCTATCCTAGCCTAGCCTAAGATACCCTAGTCTAACCTAGCCTACTCTAGCCTACCCTAGCATACACTAGCCTAACCTACTCTAACCTAACCTATCCTAGTCTAGTCTAGCCTACCCTAAGCTACTCTTGCCTATTCTAGCCTAACCTAGCCTATTCTAACTTACCTTAGTCTATCCTTTAGTAGATTAGGCTAGGCTACTCAAGCTTATGGTACTTTACTCTATATCATAATATTAATGAAGAAATCATTCAAAAAATAAATTAATTAAAAGTTATTAATAAAAGTTTAAATATAAGAAAACTTCTTTAAAGTAATTTAAATGTATGAAAATACAATTTAAAATACATTGAATTTAACCAACGTAATAATGTGAAAATAAAATCTAACATAAATTATAAGTTAAATGAAAAACATATTTGTAAATCATAAAAACATAATTGAAAATCATTTTAAGAAATCCAGTAATCTCATCTAAATCATCTAATCTCATAGAGTAAGAAATTAAAATAAGGCCCAAACTCTATCCTGATTTAAAAAAGGCCCAAACCCTATCAATCAAATCTTTTAATAACATGGTTAATCCTACAATTAATCTCATAAATCTATACATCAATGGAAAAAAAAAAAAAAAACTATACATCAATGGAAAAAAAATAATAGAGATCATGTTTGTGTGCTACCAGAATTATTAGAAATTTATCATAAAAATATGCAATATAAATGAATATTTCGCACTTGGAAGAAATCCAAAAATTGCATCCTACTAGAAAATGAATCGAAACAGAGAAAAAGAATCAAATCAAAGAGCCATAGAGAACCTCATAAATATATTTTCATCGGTGGAAGCAGCGCAGCTCGATTTCGATGTCGCGTACGAAAGGCATATACAGTCGATACTTTGCCTTCGCAAATTCCCAATGCAAGCATCACCGCCTGCATTCCACAGGGGTAATGGAACATGGGGACTTCGTACGCCGCGCTTCATTCGTCCAGATTCTTTCTGGTGGATTCTTCGTGACAACAGTGAAAGCATACTGCTCCATATTGCACACATCCATATCCCACACATCCATAAGAGATTTGATTTGATATTTGATAGATCTAACAAAGAAATATCTAAATTATAACCAAGAAATTTGAGACAAAGAGATTACAACTGGCTGAAATGAATTAAAAAGAAATTAAAAAGAAACTATGGCGAGCCCAGGAAACCATAAAGAAAATGGAATAATAGAACTAAGATGAATAAACTGGGTTTTACTAATAAAACTGAGATGAATAGATTGGGTTTAGACACCGAAAATAGAGTTGTAATAAAAAAAAATAGGTGCTATTACTAACACCGTATTAATCCAAAAATTATAAAACCACTTGAAAATGAAGAAAAGACTACATATAATTCATTGAAAAGGGTTTACTTCAAGAAATACAAAATGAAGAGGCAGAAACATACCTTTCTTGTCTAGTCGGAACTAGGTTTCTTTAGGGCCTTATTTACATCCAATGATCCAATTTTTTGTAATCTTATCTTGTCGTGGGAGACCCTGCATATTGAATTGGACAGACATCAGCTTAAAAGAAAGCAATTAAAAGCAGGTGCAAACCTTATCCTGATTAAAAGAAGGTGGAAACCCTATCAATCAAATCTTTTAATAATATGATTAATCCGAAAATTAATCTCATAAAACTATACATTAATGGAAACAAGAAAATTAATCTCATAAAACTATACATTAATGAAAACAAGAATAGAGATCATGTTTGTGTGCTACCATATTTCTTAGAAATTGATGATAAAAATATGCAATATAAATGAATATTTCACAACACCCAGAAATCCAAAAAAGGCACCAACTAGAAAACGAATCGAATCAAAGAGCCAGAGAGAACCTCATAAATAGATTTACACCAGTGGAAGCAGCTCGATGTCGGCCTCACTTAGGAAAGGTATATACAATCGATACTTTGCCTCCGCAAATCCCCGCGCTGCATTCCACAGGAGTAATGGAACATGGGAACTTCTGGTGGATTATTTGTGACAACAGTCAAATCATACTACTCCATATTGCATGCATCCATAAGATGATTAGATTGATGTGGTGAGTGCCAATGGCCAGATCCTCCTCCCAGCACCGAAGGGCATCATCTTAATTCTATTCACTCTCGTAATGTCAACGTCCTTCTCATTAGTCCAGGAAGCGCTGGGGTCGAAACTCCCCATCCCCACACTGTAGAACTCCACGTTGGCCTTCGCGGGGATGTAGTCATAGTGTGACACGAAACATTTGCAGGCTCTCCTTCACCAAGTAGGGGAGGATGCATTCGCACGGTTTCCTTCACCAAGTCGTTTAAAAAAAACGTTATTTCTGTGTCCAGCTTTGCAGAGGAGAATCAAAATTAATTTAACTTGTGAACATCATAATCAAAATCCTCATTATATAACTCTGACTCGCAGCTTTTTTAATCAACGGCTAATTTGTGAGTGGCTGTGCCACGTCCTCCCTAGCCGTTTGGTTTCTAGCCGTTTGAAGGGATAGCAGCACATCATTTCTACCTGTTTGGAATTTTTGTTCATTGTTAAAAGGAATATAACAATCCACTTTCTAATATTGTTTTCATAACTACATTCTATCCACTTACATGGTCATCAACATCAATTATGGTGATGGGATAAGGCAGGTAGTTATTATGAAGTCACGGAACAAACCATAAAATTTTCCATCTCAATAATGTGAGCTTGCTTAGGGTTATTTTTAGAATATAAAAGAATTATTAAAAAATTATAATATTTATATTAAAATTATAATATTTCTTTTAAAAGATAATGGTAAGAGTTGTTGCATATGTTGATAGGGACACAAGAATAAAGTTATTGAAATGTAAAATAGCATTATATTGTACTTAAGAATAATAGATTTAATAATATTACAATTTTATTATTTAGTTCTAATTAAAATATATTTGTTTTAAATAATATATGAACTTTTTAGTTTAAATATTATAAAAACAAACTAATATGGTCATTAAATTTAATACAAAGTGGATTAAAATAATAAGTTTAAGGTTATATTGATTATAGATAGAAAAGAAAATTAAAATAATAAGACCTAAGTTTAATAGATTATGGACCATAGATATTAAGGATTATGTATGATATGTATTTGTTATAAATATCTTATTACTAAAACAAAGTACCTCCAATTGTGTTAGGAATGGTTTTATAAAGCTTACTATATGAAAAATTGTGTCACAACTTTGTATGATAATATTGTGAATTTTTAAGGATTTTTTATTGAACAACTCCATACTCACTCATTGTAATGACCTCGACAATGTTATTTTAGTGACATCACCATCAGTCCTTGATTGGTTCCATAACACTAAAATCGGTACAATACTTGTGATTTGACTTTATGGTTATTAGAAGGCTCCTAAAAAAAATTGTTTAAAAAAAATTGAATTATTTCTACTTAAGAATAGAATAATTTATCAATAAAATGGAATTATTTGGACATACTAGTGGAATTTTTCAATTTGAGTATTTTCTTTTCTAATTAAATCCAATTTCCAATTCAATTTGTTTTATAGAAAAGATACCTAATTATTTCATATTTGACCCAATTTCCAATACAATTAGGTGCTCAATTTATTTGACAGAAAAAATTACCTAATTATTTCATAGATTCCTTTGTAAAATTTCCACCCTAATGTTTATTATTTTATTAATCTATAAATATTCTAAATATTATTTTATTAATCTATAAATATTCTAAATATTTTTATTTGGAAAGAAATAAATATTATATAATTTATAAAATCAAAATCCTCAAACCATAATTGAAAAAATATAAAAAAAAAAACTATAAATTTAATCATCCAATACCAATACTTATGCTTTGATGTTATTGTTATTAAGAGACTCCTGAAAAATAATTTATAAATAAAATGGAATTATTTGGATGTACTAATGGAATTCTAGGTATTTTCTTCTCCCATTTGACCCAATTTCAAAGATTAAGATACCTAAAATAGAATTGAATTAAGTATTTTGCAACCCTTCAATTTGTTTTAAAGACGAAGATACCTAATTATTTCATAGGTTCATTTGTAAAATTTTGAGTACAATGCTTATTATTTTATTATTTTATAAATATTTTGAATATTATATTTATTATTTTATACCTATTCCAGAGCTATTATTCTCACTTTCTCCATTATTTGACATATTTACATGAGAAGGAAATGCTTGTGGATCTATTTGTCATAGACCTAACATTCTTCACTTGAATTCCATTTTTCTTGTTCTTGTTACTTAAACTCACCTCATTCTCATATTTGGTTTTCTGACTTGTGTATTTTTATCGATTAGAAAATGTAGAAATGAAGGGGTTTTTAATTAGAGCAATCTCAAGTATTCCTTAATGTGATCCACTACTGAATTATTTTCTTCTTATATAGCGATTCAAGGTGAATTTCCTCTATCAATACTTGTTTCCCTTAATTCTCTATGAATTCAACCTCACTTTGACTTACTAGTTGCTTGTTTGCTCCTCGATGGTATCCTTGGTAATTTCTATTTTGGCTTTAACTTTGCATTCAACCAATTGTCACTACAACGTTGATTTCGCATTTCTACCTAGGGTTTTTATCCTTGAAACCCTAAATGTTATTTATTGATTTTTTTTTTATTCTAGTAATGACCATGCCTTTTGAGGCTTGAAATATTTTCTTAATTATCAATGTAGATCACCTAATTCTTATATTCTTGGCAGAAAATAGTTACTCTCTCTTCATGGTTTTTAATTATTAAACCCTAATTCTTCCATTGTTTTTATTCTCTATTTTAAAATGGTTATTTAAAGTATTATTACTTATAATTTTGTTGCACCATTCATTAATTTGATATAGAGTTCTTCACTCCTGAAAAATAATTACCCTCTTTCTTCACTTACCCTCTTTCTTTAAGATATTATGCTAACATTTATTTGTTGTTGAACATTACAAGGTAATAGAAATGGATGCACCACATTCAATCTTGAGAATATATACTTTGGGTTCATTCTCTATTAAAGTAAATCATCATTTTTTCTGATAAATACAATCACATTCTTTTACACTTGTTTAAATTCCGTGTTTTTTACTCTCATATAGGTATCGATTCAATCGAGTGCATTTGTACTATACTTTTGCTATCTCGTGACTCTTTTCGACAATCAAGACTAAGTTAGTTCCTTTCTCTTCTTTACAGTTCATTCTCATATGCTTAATTAAGTACTTTTCATCTATATGTTTGAGAGGTATTGGTCTATGATTTCCCGGGAAAGGAAAAATGCCTTTATATTATGGGTCATCTTATTTTGAACAAAATATTATTCTTCCTTCAAACGATTTTAGGCAATACGTTGGTTAACCTATGTATTAGGTATATATGCTCGAGATCTTATAATTTTTCAAGTCCTTATAGACCTTGTGATTGTATAGATGTTTCTTTTAATTGTTGGGTTGATATACCATTTCCACGTTTTTGTTTTCTAAGAACCTAATTGTATACTTGTTTTCCTCTGTAATGTGTGAATAGTAAACGCATAGTTTATTGTTATCTTTCTATGGCTATGGCTAGTATGTAATTATGCTCTACCACTGTTTTATATATTTTTCAATGTTATTCTTATTATATTTTTCATATATACTTGTATTCATTATATGTAATTGACCAACAATTTATCTTTAAAAAAAATAGGAAGGCTACACCCAACATGGGTTCTTTTCTTTCAATTTATTTTCTACAAAATATAAATCTATTGTTCAATATTTAATAGAAGGTAAAGGCATGTGTCATCTTAAATTTGCATTGGCTAGGCCTTAACTTTTCTAAGAGTATTTTTCCAATCCTAAAGTTATATTCCCTCATTGTGAGTATTTGTTAGGTTTTTTTTTTCCATTATAATCCACATAATTTACCTATGTAATTTAAAGTAATTGCAATAAGAAAATAATTTTCTGAAATTTCAAATACACATCTTAATATGAGGTCTCTACTCCTTTGTACTAGTGCCTTTACCTTGATAGGGATTCTTCATGAAATTTAATATTTAAGTGTTTGTATACAAATTCATGCATATATATGCTAATTATGATTATGTATACATACTTTAACCTACTATTTATTCTATTAAAACTAAGTTAAAGTATCTACTCTAGTATAATTTCCTAAGATAAGGATTTTGTTAGTATAACAAATTTAGTATACTTTTTCCACTCCTAATCAAGATATTTTACCATACTCACAAAAAACCTTAATATAAATGGTATACAAGAATATTAAATATATTCCATGTTTCCTTATCTAAAATCATTTCCCATATTCATTTATAAGAACTCTCAATAGTTCCACTTAATTTTTTTCCAACTCACTCTTAAGTGGAAGTTTTACCTTATTTATTTTAGTTTCAATTTGTACTTTCTATGTATGTGTTTAATATTGTGGGTTAACCTTACTCCTTTTTATATTAGATACTCGAAGAATCTAGTTATTTAGATTCTCTTTCCAAAGCCTAAGTTAGAATTCTCTCAAACTCAAAATATAACTTAGAAAATATAACACGGGAATATAATCATTATAAACACAGGAATATGCAATTATAGCCATAATAAATTACTCTATTTAATTCCATGTAAATTCCTCATATAGGTCAGCCATTTTAACATAACTCATAGAAATTAACATAACTCGTTTTAACCTAACCTATCCTAACCTACCGTAACATAACCTATCCTAATCTAGCATATCCTAACTTAACCTACCCCAGCCTAGCCTAACCGATAGCCTACCCTTGCCTAGCCTAACCAAGCCATGCCTAGCCTACCCTACCTTACCCTAACCAAGCCGAGCATAACCTAGCCTTTCCTAGCCTAACCTAGCCATGCCTAGCCATGCCTAACCTACCCTAACCTAGCAAAACCTAACCTAGCCTAACCTATCGTAGCCTAGCCTAGATTAACCTAGCCATGTCTAACATAACCTAACCTAGCCTACTCTAGCCTAGCTTGGCCTAACCTAGCCTGACCAAGCCTAACCTAGCCTTGCCAAACATATCCTAAGCTTGCTTAACCTAGCTTTGCCTAACATAGCCTAACCTAACCTAACCTAATGAAAACCTAACCTAACCTAACCTAACCTAGCCTAGTCTAACCTAGCCTAACCCTGCCTAACCTAACCTTCCTTATCCTAGCCTAACCTAACCTACACTAGCCTAAGTTAACCTAGCCTTGCCTAACTTAGCCAAACCTAGCCTAGCCTAACCTAACCTAACTTCTCCTACCCTAGCCTAGCCTATCCTGACCTAACCTAGCATCTCCTAGCCTAGACTAGCCTAGCCTAACCTATCCAAGACTATCATAATATAGCCTAACCTAGCCTAACCATGACCAAACATGCATAGCCTACCCTAACCTAGCCTAACCTAACCTAACCAAGCCTAACCTTGCCGAGCCTACCCTAACCTAACCATGCCTATCTATCCTAGCTTAATGTAGCTTAGCATAACCTAGCATAGACTAGCCTAACCTAGCCTAAAATATCCTAACCTAACCTATCCTAACATAGCCTACACTATCTTACACTAGCCTAGCCTAGCCTTGCCTAGACTAACCTATCCTAACATAGCCTACACTATCTTACACTAGCCTAGCCTAGCCTCGCCCGCAACCTATCCTAACATAGCCTAGCCTAACCTAACCTAACCTAACCTAACCTAGCCTTACCTAAACTAATGTAGCCTAACCCAGCCTAACCTAGCTTAACCTAGCCTAGCCGAACCTAGCCTAACCTAACCTAACCTATCCTAACCTAATCTAGACTAAGCTAGCCTAGCCTAGCCTAGCCTAGCCTAGCCTAGCCTCGACTAACCTAGCCTTGCCTAGACAAGCCTAGCCTAGCCTTGCCTAGCCTAGCGTAACCTTGGCTAAACTAGCTTTGCCTAGCCTAGCCTAGCCTAGCTTAGCCTAACCTCGCCTAGCCTAGCCTAGCCTAGCTTAGCCTAACCTCGCCTAGCCTAGCCTAGCCCAGCATTGCCTAGCCTAACCTAGCCTAACCTAACATAACCTACTGTAACCTACCCTACCCTACCCTACCCTACCCAACCCTACCCATACACTACCCTAGCCTAACATAGCCTAGCCTAACCTAGCTTAATCTAATCTAACCTAGCCTAACCTAGCCTAGCCTCACCCAACATTGCCCAACCTAACATAACCTATCCTAGCCTAGCCTAACCTTACCTAGCCTAGCCTAGCCCAACCTAACCGAGCCTAGCGTAGCCCACCCTAGCATAGCCCATCCTAGACCATCCTATCCTAGCCTAGCCTAGGATAGCCTAGCCCTTCTTCTTCTTTGCCTTCCTACTACCTACCCTAGCTTAGCCTACTCTAGCCTAGCCTAGGGTAGCCTACCCTAGACTACCCTACCCTAGCCTAACCTAGCCTAGCCTAACCTAACCTAAGCTCCCCTAACCTACCCTACCCTACTCTACCTTACACTAGCCTAGCCTAGCCTAGCCTAACCTAGCCTAACCTAGCCTACCCTACCATACACTATGCTAGCCTAGCCTACACTAACCTGGCCCACCATAGCCTAGCCTAGCATATCCTAACCTACCCTAATGTAGCCTACCCTAGCCTATCCTAGCCTAATCTACCCTTACCTACCTTACCCTACCCTATCTTACCCTATCCTAGCCTAACCTACCCTAATCTATCCTACCCTACGCTAGCCTACCCTACCCTACCCTAGCCTAACCTATCCTACACTAGCCTACCGTAGCCTTGCCTAACCTACCATACCCTAGCGTAGCCTAGCCCAGCCTAACCCTAACCTAACCTATCGTAACCTAGCCTAACCTAACCTATACTATCCTAACCTAACCTAACATGTCCTAACCTACTTAGCCTAGCCTAACCTAGCTTAGCCTAGCCTAGTCTAGCCTAAACTAGCCTTGCCTAGCCTAATGTAGCCTAACCTAACCTAAACTAACCTAAACTAACCTACCTAGCCTAGCCTAAACTAGCCTAGCCAAGCCTAGCCTAACCTAGCCTAACTTATCTTAGCCTAAACTATCCTAGCCTAATCAATCTCATCCTAACCTAACCTAGCCTATCTTATCCTAGCTTAACCTAGCCTAGCCTAATCTATCCTATCTTATCCTATCATATCCTAACCTAACCTGGACTAACCTAACCTAGCCTAGCCTAGCTTAACCTAACCTAACCCAGCCTAGCCTAGCCTAGCCTAGCCTAACCTAACCTAGCCTAGCCTAGCCTAGCCTAGCCTAGCCTAACCTAACATAGCCTAACCTATCTTATCCTAACCTAGCCTAACCTAGCCTATCTTATCGTGGCCCAGCCTAGACTAGCCTAATCTATCCTACCCTACCCTAACCTACCGTACGCTATTCTAGCCTATCTTATCCTTGCCTATCCTATCCTAACCTAACCTAACCTAACCTAACATAGCCTAGCCTAACCCAGCCTAACCTAAGCTAACATAGCCTACCCTAGCCTAACCTAATCTAACCTAACCTAGGCTAACCCAGCCTAGCCTAACATACCCTCGCCTAACATAGTGTACTCTTACCTAGCCTAGCTTAGCATAGTATAACCTATCCTAGCCTAGCCTATCCTAGCCTATCCTAAGATACCCTAACCTACCCTATCTTGACCTAAGCTAGCCTAACCTAGTCTATCTTACGTTATAGTAGCCTAACCTAGCCTCGCCTAGCCTATCCTATCTTAACATAGCCTCCCCTAGCCTAGCTTAACCTACCCTAGTCTAACCTAGCCTACTCTAGCCTACCCTAGCATACACTAGCCTAACCTACTCTAACCTAGGATATGCTAGTCTAGTCTAGCCTATCCTAAGCTACTCTTGCCTATTCTAGCCTAACCTAGCCTACTCTAGCTTAACTTATTCTATCCTTTAGTAGCTTAGGCTAGGCTACTCATGCTTATGGTACTTTACTCTATATTAGAATATTAATGAAGAAATCATTCAAAAAATAAATTAATGAAAAGCTATTAATAAAAGTTTAAATATAAGAAAAAATCTTTAAAATAATTTAAATGTATGAAAATACAATTTAAATTACATTGAATTTAACCAAAGTAATAATGTGAAAATAAAATCTAACATAAATTATAAGACATAAATGAAAAACATATTTGTAAATCATAAAAACATAATTGAAAATCATTTTAAGAAATCCAATAATCTCATCTAAATCATCTAATCTCATAGAATAAGCAATTAAAAGAAGGCCCAAACCCTATCAATCAAATCTTTTAATAATATGGTTAATCCTACAATTAATCTCATAAAACTATACATCAATGGAAAAAAAAAGAATAGAGATCATGTTTGTGTGCTACCAGAATTCTTAGAAATTGATCATAAAAATATGCAATATAAATGAATATTTCGCACTTGGAAGAAATCCAAAAATGGCACCCTACTAGAAAACGAATCGAAACAGAGAAAAATAATCAAATCAGAGAGCCAGAGAGAACCTCATAAATAGATTTGCATCGGTGGAAGTAGCGCAGCTCGATGTCGATGTCGCGTATGAAAGGCATATACCGTCGATACTTTGCCTCCGCAAATTCCCAATGCAAGCATCACCGCCTGCATTCCACAGGAGTAATGGAACATGGGGACTTCGAGCGCCGCTCTCCATTCATCCTGATTATTTCTGGTGGATTCTTCGTGACAACAGTGAAAGCATACTGCTCCTCCATACTACACACATCCATATCCCACACATCCATAAGAGATTTGATTTGATAGATCTAACAAAGAAATATCTAAATTATAACCAAGAAATTTGGACAAAGAGATTACAACTGGCTGAAATGAATTAAAAAGAAACTATGGCGAGCCCAGGAAACCATAAAGAAAATGGAATAATAAAACTAAGATGAATAAACTGGGTTTGGTTTAGACACCGAAAATAGAGTTCTAATAGAAAAAATAGGTGCTATTACTAACACCGTATTAATCCAAAAATTATAAAACCACTTGAAAATGAAGAAAAGGGTTTACTTCAAGAAATACAAAATGAAGAGGTAGAAACTTACCTTTGTTGTCTGGCGGGAACTAGGTTTTTTTAGGGCCTTATTTCCTTCCAATGATCTAGTATTTTGTAATCTTATCTTGTCGTGGGAGACCCTGCGTATTGAATTGGACAGACATCGGCGTAAAATAAAGCAATTAAAAGAAGGCGCAAACCTTATCCTGATTAAAAGAAGGTGCAAACCCTATCAATCAAATCTTTTAATAATATGATTAATCCAAAAATTATCTCATAAAACCATACATTAATGGAAACAAGAATAGAGATCATGTTTGTGTACTACCATATTTCTTAGAAATTGATCATAAAAATATGAAATATAAATGAATATTTCACACCTCCGAGAAATCGAAAAATGGCACCTACTAGAAAACGAATCGAATCAGAGAGCCACAGAGAACCTCGTAAATAGATTTGCACCGGTGGAAGCAGCTCGATGTCGGCGTCACTAAGGAAAGGTATATACAGTCGATACTTTGCCTCCGCAAATCCCCGCGCTACATTCCACAGGATTAATGGAACATGGGGACTTCTGGTGGATTCTTTGTGACAACAGCGAAAGCATACTACTCCTCCATGTTTCACGCATCCATAAGATGATTAGATTGATGTGGTGAGTGCCAATGGCTAGATCCTCCTCCCAGCACCGAAGGGCATCATCTTAATTCTATTCATTCTCGTAATGTCAACGTCCTTCTCCTAGTCCAAGAAGCGTTGGGGTCTAAACTCCCCAACTTCTCTCCTAAGAACTCCTCATCCCCACACAGTAGAACTCCACGTTGGCCTTCGCCGGGATGTAGTCATAGTGTCACATAAAACATTTGCAGGCTTTGCTTCACCAAGTAGGGGAGGATCCATTCGCACGGTCTCCTTCACCAAGTCGTTTAAAAAAAACATTATTTCTGTGTCCACATTTGCAGAGGAGAATCAAAAGTAATTTAACTTGTGAACATCATAATCAAAATCCTTATCATATAACTCTGCCTCGCAGCTTTTTTAATCAACGGCTAATTTGTGAGTGGCCATGCCATGTCCTCCCTAGCCGTTTGATTTCTAGCCATTTGAAATGATAGCATCACATCATTTCTACCTGTTTAGATTTTTTGTTCATTGTTAAAAGGAATATAACAATCCACTTTCTAATATTGTTTTCATAACTAAATTCTATCCACTTACATGCTCATCAACATCAATTATGGTGATGGGATAAGGCATGTAGTTATTATGAAGTCACGGAACAAAGCATAAAATTTTCCATCTCAATAATGTGAGCTTGCTTAGGGCTATTTTTAGAATATAAAAGAATTATTATAAAATTATAATATTTATATTAAAATTATAATATTTCTATTAAAAGATAATGGTAAGAGTTGTTGCATATGTTGATAGGGACACACAATAAAGGTATTGAAATGTAAAATAGCATTACATTGTACTTAAACATATTAGATTTCATAATATTACAATTTTATCATTTAGTTTTAATTAAAATATATTTTTTTTAAATAATATATATGAAATTTTTAGTTTAAATATTATAAAAACAAACTAATATGGTCATTAAATTTAATACAAAGCCTATTAAAATAATAAGTCTAAGGTTATATCGATTATGGATAGAAACGAAAATTAAAATAATAAGACCTAACTTTAATAGATTATGGACCATAGATATTAAGGATTATGTATGATATATATTTGTTATAATTATCTTATTACTAAAACAAGGTACCTCCAATTGTGGTAGGATTGATTTTATAAGACTTACTATATCAAAAATTGTGTCACAACATGGTATGATAATATTGCGAATTTTTAAGGAATTTTTATTTGATTGCCCAAAATGGGTGTACAAATTTTGAACCTCCACTCTCTTAATTGGGATCTGCCACTAGCTTAAAAGGTACTACCCTAATAAAAACACCTAACATATGCAGCACAAAAGTGGAAATAGACATGTAAGTGACCAATGGATTAAAAGTGGACGTAATGTTATTTAAAATATGAGATAATATCTATTATATGATTTTTTTAAAGTTAAAAAAAATAATAGAAGTGAAGCCATTTTACATAGAACTCCATAAATACTAGGTGGCCTTGACATCAAAAGTCACCAGGATCAGCTAATATTACACTCCAAATTCCAAAATTGTGAACCTATTATGAATTTAGAAATATTTACGCTGTAAAGCGTTCTTATTTGAAAACAACTTTCCTCAAATTCCACATGTACTATTGTGTAACGTTGATTTGGATGTTGGACTATTGAAACACTATGGACCTTAGGATTAAATATGGTTATTAATTAGTTAAAATAAGAAAACCATTAAACAAGTGAAGTGTGGCCATGAAATTGAAAGAAATGTCTAAGAATCCTTTGATTTCTCCAAAATTTTTGATACCAGAGTTTCTACCTTCATGTTCTGTGCCTCTCCTTCGATTTAGACCCGAGGGAGCTGGACGAGGCGGATGTCGAGGGAGCTGGATGAAGCGGATGTCAAAACCCTGGCACTACAGCCTCATCAGCCAGGATGCCAAGATACGATTCAGGCAATGTAGAAGGTTGCAGCATGCCAATCCACTTGTGCGGCTCCATCTGTGTGTGGTTCTACGTTTTGGGGCTTCAAATATGAACTTGGTTCCTACGATTTGCATTCACGGATCATATAAATACAACTTTGGTTCCTATAAATACAACCCACCCTTCCCGTGATCTTCATAGGCGCGCTTGGTTTTTCTATCTCATTGTGAATATTTTCGATAGCTTTTATTTACAGGTATGGCAACTCAGCCTTCTTAATTTCTTTATAAGATTGGATTACTGTGTGTTTGGGAAGAATATTGTTGCTTCTCGTTAAATTTTGACAAATTTGAAAAACCAATATCTACACTATCTTATTCCAGAGTATTGTAATCCTATAAATTCTATAAAGTTTTGATAATTTAGGTATTTTATGGTTTTTGTAGAACTACATTTATTTTTCAATTTTTGAGAGTCGTTCTCGTTTGTAATTTAATATAAAAAAGTTTTCTTGATTTCCTGTAAAGCTATGAACTTGGAGATTTTTTACTATGTTAGGTTTCATTTATTGTTTCTCATGCCTTGATTTTTGGTCATGGTTGCAATATTTTTAAGATGTCTTCAAATGCAAATTTTGCTGTGTGTTGTCTCTTGATATTTGGTTTCATGGTGAATCTGTTATTCCTATTATATATTTGTCTTCAAGAAAGTTCAATTGTGCTGAGAATAAAAGAGGAACTATAGCATTATGCCGGAAAGTTCAACTGTGCTGAGAACTATAACGAACTATAGCATTATGCCGGAATTGTGTGGTAATGGATGAAATGTACACATTGAATCATACTGCACTTTCATAGATAAAGACTAATGGAATGAAAATGGTTTAGTAATTGTATTTTTTTTGGTTAAAGTTGTTTTATTTTTCTTTGAAGATGAGCTAATATATAATTTTTAATAAAATGGAAGTTTATTTTTTAAAAACTTTAAAAAATATTTTTCTTAAATTTAAAAATTAGTTATAACTAAAATAATGGTTATATGTAAATAAATAAATAAAATTTAAAAGTTCGTTATAACTAAAATAGTTGCTATATATAACAAAATAAATATTTATTTGTTGAGGTGTTTTTTTTTCTTATTTATTAATTTATTGTTTCATTAATAATCTATATTATTTATATGTATTTTTGAATTTAATTTACATCTTAAATACTTATTTTCATATATTTTCAGATATCTAAAATACTCAATATTATAAATATTTTCTGAAAATTTTACTATATGTTCCATATATACATTATTTACAGTTTTATGTAAATAATATGTCTAAAAAACATATGATTATATGATTATAAACATGTAAATGAGTTTTTCAAAAGTAAAAACATGTAGTTTTTTAATTTAATATCTCACTTGTCATAATTGATTTAAACTAAATTTGTGTCAAGGTAAGTAGATAGACTTCATATTTTAACATAGATTGAATCATAGCTTCTTAATATAAAATATTTTCAATACAATTTTCTGTAATATTGTAATATATTTTATAATTTAATGTTAAAATTATCTATCAAAAACCTAAATTTAGTTGATAATTATATTAAAATTTCTTTACATATTTTGAATTAAATAAAATTAAGCAGACTAACTTCAACTAACATCAATAAATATCAATTAATTATATATATATTCAAAAATTTATATATTTATATAAGATAATTGCACCTTAACAAAACCATGCTTGATTTTTATAATTGAGCCTTTCTTTTTTCCTACATCCTATTTATTTTAATGAATTATAAGTCAACTTGACTTCCACATTGAGAGAGTAACACATTTCAAACGATATAAAAAAATAGTGAGAAAATAATATTTATATATATAGGTCTTACACCTTGGTTATCATCAGTTGTGTCATGTGAGAGAATTATTCATCCTTGAGTAAATCCGATACCAATGGCACTGAGTATACCATTATCATTGGTTGCTCAAATACAAGTCGCGAGTATCAGAGGGTTTATAATAGAAGAAAAATAATCAAATCAGAGAGCCAGAGAGAACCTGATAAATAGATTTGCATCGGTGGAAGCAGCGCAGCTGGATGTCGATGTCGTGTATGAAAGGCATATACCGTCGATACTTTGCCTCCGCAAATTCCCAATGCAAGCATCACCGCCTGCATTCCACAGGAGTAATGGAACATGGGGACTTTGAGCGCCGCTCTCCATTCGTCCTGATTCTTTCTGGTGGATTCTTCGTGACAATAGTGAAAGCATACTGCTCCTCCATACTACACACATCCATATCCCACACATCCATAAGAGATTTGATTTGATAGATCTAACAAAGAAATATCTAAATTATAACCAAGAAATTTTAGACAAAGAGATTACAACTGGCTGAAATGAATTAAAAAGAAATTGTGGCGAGCTCAGGAAACCATAAAGAAAATGGAATAATAAAACTAAGATGAATAAAATGGGTTTGGTTTAGACACCGAAAATAGAGTTCTAATAGAAAAAATAGGTGCTATTACTAACACCGTATTAATCCAAAAATTATAAAACCACTTGAAAATGAAGAAAAGGGTTTACTTCAAGAAATACAAAATGAAGAGGTAGAAACTTACCTTTCTTGTCTGGCGGGAACTAGCTTTTTTTAGGGCCTTATTTACTTCCAGTGATCCAATTTGTTGTAATCTTATCTTGTCATGGGAGACCCTGCGTATTGAATTGGACAGACATCGGCTTAAAATAAAGCAATTAAAAGAAGGCGCAAACCTTATCCTGATTAAAAGAAGGTGCAAACCCTATCAATCAAATCCTTTAATAATATGATTAATTCGAAAATTTATCTCATAAAACTATACATTAAGGGAAACAAGAATAGAGATCTTGTTTGTGTGCTACCATATTTCAAAATTGATCATAAAAATATGCAATATAAATGAATATTTCACACCTCCGAGAAATCGAAAAATGGCACCTACTAGAAAACGAATCGAATCAGAGAGCTAGAGAGAACCTCGTAAATAGATTTGCACTAGTGGAAGCAACTCGATGTCGGCCTCACTTAGGAAAGGTATATACAGTCGATACTTTTC